>CM024695.1:39155364-39755364 GCA_014182845.1 Corymbia calophylla | reverse complement strand
GCATATTCTTGAGGTCAGAATGGGATGAAGCAGAAACGGAACACCTCGAGGGTTAAAATCAAAAGGACGAATGATGAAGTCGCAATGAAAGATGGGACGCGGTGTTCCCACTTTGCCCGAAATGCTATTCCTCTCGTTTTCAGGCTTCATTTTGCGAAATGGCGATGGTGACGATGGTGTCATTCTACTTGCGGGCGCTAGTGCGCCATAGCTGATTAGCCAAGTGCTGCCTCCCCACCCAGAATCTTATTTGTGCAATTTCGGGTAGAGCTTTAAACGTATGAAGAGAGCGAATCGCTGCAGATCTTGAAATACCCTGCTTAATCGGATACACTTATTGGTGCAAATGTTTTGGATTCACAAGGCACCAAATCCTCCTTTGGGTGATATGATTCCGACCATTGTGTGTGCATCTCATCTGGGCCAAGCATCAACTTTCTGTTGCTTTTTACCTCCGTAGGTCCGCCTCATCTCAAGCTTGTTCTAGTATGAGAATATGTCACAAGTATCTTAACCAACAAGCTATGCCCACAATCTAATCTGAATGAGGTCCAAGGATTGCAGCTATATTTAGTAACTGACTGTTTCTCAATCCCCCATTCAGTTTAGATTAGCATATTCTTGATTGCTTTGTCAATATGTCCTCTTGACTCGTGGCCCTGAAGTAGTTATTTGTAAATTGCATCTCCACCAGTCACTCACCTATTTCGCAAAGGGAGATGTTTCGGGGGCGTAATGATTCAACGGCAAGACATGCGGCCAGAAGGAAAAATTACCCATCAAAATATCACGAAATTGTTTAAATAACTCTATCTTCATCGTTCATAATCTAGTTTTTAAAATACCTAGTTCGTGGGTTTTCTTGAAATCACCCTCCCAAAATTACCGACCCTGGCAACTTTTCACTAGTGCGCATGAATAGGAGAATTACCACATCTAATTGGAATATAGTTAAGATGCCTCCATCGTTGTGACAAGGGGAAAAAGACTCGTGTCTCGTAATTGTCAACGATGGTTCACGATTTGAGGATAAAGTACTAAATTCTTTGAGGATTCACAAGTCCATATATTCCACCAGGGCAAGCAGCAAAGTGGATCAAAGCGAAGGGGAATACGTGAAAACACGAGGAGGAGGCTCTCGGTGCCGATGTTGTCATCATGTTGGCCAGCTCGCAACCTCTCCATTGAAGAGCCGCAACCAAGCACGTGACCCCACTCACGTTAAAATTTGCAGAACCTCTCCTTTCTCTCTCCTCTCTCGCTTTTTCTCTCTCTCTCTCTCTCTCCTCCCAGTCTATATAAACAAGGGGCACTCAATGGGCACTCTGCATACCTCAAAAGTTCACGTTTCTTACCTCTTCTCCTCCTACCTCACAACCACCACCGCAAAATCAAAACTTCGAACCCGCAAAGGGACCGACAACGCAAGAGACATGAGAATCCTCGCCGACACAACATACGCACCGTCGGTGGCCACGGTCTCGACCCTGCCTGCGGCGCCGGCGGCGTCACAGCGGTCGCCGTGGCACTCCCCTGTGCCGTACTTGTTCGGAGGCCTGGCGGCGATGCTGGGGCTCATAGGGTTCGCTCTCTTGATCCTGGCCTGTTCCTACTGGAGGCTCAACGGCGGTTCGAGCAGCGCCCAGGGAGACGAAGAGAACGGGGGCGAAGCAAAGACGGTCGACGGGGAAGGGTACAACAAGGCCGTGATGGTGTACGAAGAGAAGATAGTGGTGATCATGGCCGGCGACCAGAAGCCCACGTTCCTCGCCATGCCGGTGTGCAACAGAGGCCATTCGTTTGGCGATTCCCAAGGCAAGAGTAAAGGCGATGGCGAGAGCTTCGACGCGAAGAAGGACAAGGATGAGAACATGGACAAGGACAAGGAGGTTCATAACGTTAACGATGTCGATGTTGGTGGCCATGTCGTTCATGGTCATAACTCAGCAGCCGATGAAGAAAACAGAGGAGAAGCAGCAGAGGATCAAACCCAGCAACAGAATTAGCGAGCAGTCTGCAATTTTGCTTCTGACGAGAGCGAGAAAAACCGAGTTTTGCTACGATTTTGGCTTTGAAGCTTCTTCTTTTTGTCTTCCCTTTTCTTCAATTTTCATGGCCAATCGGCAAATGTAAATCAATTTTGGAGAGGAATTGAGATGAGAATGGGTTCTCTTCATTTCCAGATAATCGATTAAAATTACCACCAAAGCCTTGAACCACCATCCGACCTAATCAAATTCTCAGCTAGAACCTTGTGGTCATCGAATCGCCAGTTGATCGAAATGCAAATTAAAGACGAGGAATCGTTTTCGTTACCCGTAGATTGAAAAAGAAAGAAAAGAAACAGCATAATCAAAGCAGGGGAAAGAAGCTACATTAGTGGGAGTGACCTTTTTTGCGCAACAAGACATTGTTAATTCAGTTTTGAGTGGGAGAATAAAGCAGAGAAGTTGATGGATGATGGATCACATATTCGCCCACCCACATTCTCCTTCGGCGGCGGTGGCCGGCGAGATCTCGCCGCCGGAGACTCTGTGGTGGGGCCTCTTCATCCAGAGCTAATCGGATTTTGGCAGGTTGTCCAAAGCCACGTGGAAAACATCTGCAGTGGGATTGTCCGCCTCGCGCGGCGACCCGACACCGCCTTTGTTTTGTTTTGTTTTGTTTTGTTTTTTTATTTTTATTCTCTTTCTTTATCTTTGGAAAAGAGAGAAGAAAGTGGCGTCATCACTCACGATGGGGGCAGCTTTGGAATTTGATGAGGAGGAACAGCTTCACCTGGCACTCTGGTACAATGTAGTACAACAGTAGTACCGCAATACGATACCTAGTAAAAACGTCGTGATTTAATTGCGACAGAATGTCATTACCTTGGCTGTGGACCGGTATAAGAGAAATGTTTCAATTTCTATGTTATGTTGTTCTTGGTAGGGCGGACAGTCGAAAAACTGTATGGCAATTTAATTTATGTGTTAGGAATAAAAATTCAATTCCAAGAAGTTTTGTTCAAGGTTATGATGGACTAACATAAATATTTTTAGATAGTCATAAGAAATAGAACTTTAATTTTGAAACGTTTTATTCATAGTAATGATATACCGTCGCAAATCTTTGCAAATTGTTGCAAAAAAAAAAAATTTATGATGTTTTATTATTGATTACAACAGATCGTCATAGGCTTTTGTTAATCATTTTAAGAAAGATAATTTGGTTTTACGACATTCTGTTGTTCTTGATTAGGACAGAGCTCCATAAGTCTTTTAGCCTGTCGTAAGACCAAAAATTCAATTTTTGCTTTTGCTTTTCATGTATTCCTCCCTCACCATGACCGAGATAATGGGGATTGAGGGCGTACCGAAAGAGGACTGACAATACATGCAAACACGGTGTCACTTAGCCAAGAAAGGAAAAGAGGCGTAAGAAACAAAACGCTATGCTTGGTGCTCTCCTCCTCCTCCTCCTCCTTCGTATAGACGCACAAAGAACTCCCACTAACTTTTGTTTACGGCAAATGGCACTTGACGATTTCGGGGTGACCGTTGTACTTTTCTTATCTTAGTTTTTGGAAGAAGTATATCCTAGGTACTATTGGACATATAAATGCCAAAACTTCCAAATGATATATTTAGATATCACTTTTTTTGAAAATTGAATATTTAAGTGTCAATTCCGACAAGATTTGTCAAAAATCTAACAGCAATCATTGTTCTAAAATGACGTTGTTTTTCCTTGAAATTTAATTTTTAATATAAATATCAATTAATTTTAAGAAAAACTAAAAAGAAAAAGAAAAAGAGGTAGCATTTAATGAGGGCATCCACAACCCTCGCCACCATCGCCTCACCATCGCCAAAAAGGGTCGATAACAATGAGGTAAAGGGGTTGGGATCATCGGGTCTTGGCTAGTGGCTGGCGACCTTGGCCAACTACCAGTGAGGGCTTGTAGGCTCGCCTTTTTCTTTTTCCTTCCTACCGTTGGCCGGCAATAGGCAAGGGACAGGCTTGTTGGAGGCCAGAGAAGCTCGAGCTCACTGATCTTTGGTGTTGGCACGACTCAAGCTTGCTAGCCTCAAGTGAGCTTGGGCTCACTGATTTGGCAAAACTCGAGCTCGCTAGCGTTAAGCGAGCTCAAGCTCACCATGCTGATTTGGCAAGGCTGAAGTCTCGTGGACCTTTGCTGAGACTCGAGCTCGCCAATTTAGCGAGGTTGAACCCCTATCGACCTTCAACGAGGCTCGGCTTGCTAGAATCGGGTGAGCTCTTCGACGAGGCTCGAGCTCACCCAATTGCAGCAAGCCGAGCCTCGCTAGAGGTTGACGAGGGTTGTGGCGAGGTTCGAGCTCCTGTATAAGTGGTCGCTACCCGGCACTATGGACAAGGACTAGGTGAAGTAGAACGAAAAAGAAAAAAAAATTAAAAAATCGATTTTTTCAATAAAATTGATAAAATAAAGGACCCTAGGTTCAGTCGCTTTGACCTTTTCATTTTTACATTTTTTGTTGTATTTACTGACATCTTCATGTTTTGCTAATTTACTTTCTTTAATTTGATATAAAATTTTATTCAAATGACGCATCAATATGAAGAGGTTATGGGTTAAATGAGTAGGTTTTTATTTTCATAATTAGGATTAAGTATGGATATATTTTACTAATATGGATTAGTTCGGATACGGGTCGAGTCGGGTCGGGTCGGATTGGGTATGGGTCATCGAAATTGTATATGCATAAAAATGGATCAATATAGGTTTGATCATTTTTTACCCAACCCAACTTAATCCACCCATTTGACACTCAAAGACATAGTCCGAGGGAAGTGAGCTAAAAGATGATTCTGCCAATACTGCTGAGTAGTGATGGCCGCCATTTGACCCAGTCAAACAAAAAGGTGGCAGCAAAGTTCAGGAGGAGTTTTTTTTGTTGGAGGAGGTGATGTCGGCCTTCTAGAAAATGCAAGGGTTGTAGGGTAGTACGATGTCAATGCTAAGGACTTGTTGGATGAAATGGATCCCGGCGATGTAGATGAGCATGTGGTGGATAGATGGGGCTGGGTGGAGGAGGAGATCGCGCTACACACCTGCTGTGCCGCTTGGTGTTCTTCTCCTCATTTTTTGTGTAGACGCAGCAAGAACTCTTATAAGTTTGATTTTTGCCAATTGACACTTGACGATGGTCATTTTGGCTCTGTAGTGGTCGTTGTACTCTCTTTCTCTTAGTCATTTGCCAGATGTATTTCTAAAAGTGTGTATAAAATATACACAACACGTGCACAACGAATCATCCTTATCGATAACTCTAGATCCACCCTAGAACATGTCGCTTCGGGAATGATGCCTTGTACTCTTAAGTTGATTAGTTTAGGAAATAACACTCAAACATGAGAAAGTTATCATTTGACTCATCGAGAGGACAACATATGGGGTAATGGTAAGATAAATCAAGATGAAGCCTCTATAATATGACAGCAACAATTATTTGTGTCGATGCATCCGCCGTTAATGCTTTGCCCGTACTGCTGGACGCAGGTGTCCACACACGTCTGCTTTGAGCAGTTCGGGATATGAATGAGGGGGTCCTCACAATTCTGTGCCTCCCCTACCCTTGCCCCTGCAATTTTTGTTTACACAAAAAGAGCATTGGGAGATCAATGAAGTGACAAGCTTAAAGATAATAGTAAGCAAAAGCGCAAGGAAAGTTCCCAAAAAGAAATGGTCGATGATAATTAGATACCCACATGAGAATACCAGAAAGCAATGGTGAAAACAGAGAGGAAAGTAGAACAAGGCACGCTCTTCGTCTTCATCTTCAATGATTGGCTTGAGAGATTACTTAGTCTTGATGCAATTTTATACTGGTGAGGCATCCTTACAAGGCTATAACTCTGGCTTCTTTATATGTAATGAAATTTGTAACCCCTCTAAGAATAATGGAATTGCATTTAATGGCAGATTTGTGTGATCTGCGAATTTATTGTCACATCACAATTGGGAAAAGTTCCAAAAAAAAAATATTTTAAACTTATTGCATTGATACTAATTTAGTTCTAAAATTTTCAATTAAGCCAATTTAATCTCAAAATTTTTCACAGTGGTACTAATTTAGTCTATCTGACCAATTTAGACAGAAAATTGCTGATGTTGATATTTTTTGAATAATTTTTATAATCTTGTTGAATTTTTTATTTTTGATTTTTTTTTCTTTTTATTTCATTTTCAATTTCTTTCCATTTTCTTTTTGCTAGTGGCCAGTTGTTGGCAACAGGCCATGGATGGCAAGGCCCCCCTATTAGATTTGGTGAGGCCTACCCTTGTTGTGCCTCGTCAGGCCTCGCCCTACCTCGCTTGGGTAAGGGTGAGGCTTAGTGAGCCTCGCCTAGAAGCTACACGAGCATCACTAGTGGGGCAAAGGGTAGTAGCAAGGATACTGGTAGTATGTGGAGGGGGTTAGGGTTCAAGTAATGGGTAGGTACGTCGAAGCACCCGTTGAAGGTGACACCCAGCTATGATAGCCTTGAGGGCAAATGGTGGCTGCGCCGACCCCGTGCCTCCAGCAGCCATTGGCACCAATGCTTCTGCAGGTGTCCATGGAATTCCTTTAGGTAGAAGTAAAAAAACAACTGGGGTTTTAATTCGATCGAAGTTAGGCAATTAGCTAAGGAGCATTGGAATGGTCAAGCAAACTTCACCATCACAATCATCACAAATTGCGAGAACGTAGAAGAGACTTTGGCAAAAGGAAAATGGAAAGGAAATTTAAAAAATAAATTCAAAAAACTATTAAAAATTTATAGAAAATGTCAATGTCAACACCAATCGTGTGCTATGTAGAATGGCTATCTTCCATGTCAGCGATTTTCGGTCTAAATTGGCCAGATATATTGAATTGGTATTAGTGTAAAAAAATTTAAGATTAAATTGATACAAATGTAATAGGTTTAAGACTTCTTTAGTACTTTTCCCCATCACAATCTGTAATGGCACAAGAATTGTTAAGTTCTTTTGGGTTGAATCATGAGAATCGTTAAATGACATGCTAAATCGATGTACAAGGTGATCACCCTTGGTGATCTTCCTGCAAAGATGTGTTCTTTGGGTGGACCTGGGGCTATCTGCAGTGACTGTTCTTTGTGCATTACCATGCATGCGCATGGTTCCCTATGCATTTTGAAGAATGACTTTTGCCAAAGGACTAAGAGAAGAAGAGTACAAGACCACGCAACCAAATTAATTATTGTCAAGTGTCGTTTGGCGAACATGAAAGTTACAAGGAATTCTTAATGCATTTATACAAAGCAAGGGAAGAACATATCGAGAGGGCTTGTGGTGGGATCTCCTCCTCCACCTAACCCTATTCATCCGCCACATGCTCATCTGTGTTGTTGGGATTCACTTTGTCCGACTGGCCTCTAGCATGGCACAATACTCTCCAGCAATTGCATTCTTGAAAAAGCCGGCATCAACTACTCACAAAAGCTCTACGCAGACATCGCAGTTGACTTCGTAAAGACATTGTTCATAGTCGTTGCCACCTTCCTCTTTGACTAGGTCGGACGGCGAACATTACTGCTGAGCAGTATTGACGAGATGATCTTCTTGCTGAAACCTTGTGGACATCGAATGGCCGGTTGATCAAAACGCAAATTAAAGATGAGGAATCGCTTTCGTTGTCCGGAGATTGAAAAAGAAGGGAAAGGAAACAGCATAATCAAAGCAGGGGAAAGAAGCTACATTAGTGCGAATGACCTTTTTTGCGCAACAAGACACTGTTAATTCAGTTTTGAGTGGGAGAATAAAGCAGAGAAGTTGATAAATGATGGATCGCATATTCGCCCACCCACATTCTCCTTCGGCGGCGGAGGCGGCGGCGGCGGCCGGCGAGATCTCGCCGCCGGAGACTGTGTGGTGGGGCCTCTTTATCCAGAACTAATCGGATTTTGACAGGTTGTCCAAAGCCACGTGGAAAACATCTGCAATAGGGTTGTCCGCCTCGCGCGGCGACCCGACACCGCCTTTTGTTTGTGTTTTGTTTTTTTTTTAATTCTCTTTCTTTATCTTTGGAAAAGAGAGAAGAAAGTGGCATCATCACTCATGATGGGGGCAGCTTTGGAATTTGATGAGGAGGAACAGCTTCACTTGGCACTCTGGTATAATGTCGTACAACAGTAGTACCACAATACGATACCTAGTAAAAACGTCGTGATTTAATTACGACAGAATGTCATTGCCTGGCTGTTGACCGCTATAAGAAAAATGTTTCAATTTCTATGTTATGTTCTTGGTAGGGCGGACAGTCGAAAAACTGTATGGCAATTTAATTTGTCTTAGAAAAAAAATTCAATTCCAAAACGTTTTGTTCAAGGTTACGATCGACTAACATAAATATTTTTAGATAATCATAAGAAAAAGGCCTTTAATTTTGCAACATTTTATTCATTGTAATGATATACCATCGCAAATCTTTGCAAATGTTGCAATAAAAAGATAATATTATGACGTTTTATTATTGATTACAACAAATCTTCATAAACTTTTGTAAATCATTTTAAGAAAGATAATTTGATTTTACAACATTCTACTCTTGATTATGACGGAGCTCCATAAGCCTTTTAGTTCGCCGTAAGATAATATTATGACGTTCTTTCTTGTGAAAAAATGACGTCGTTTAGCTTGCGCGAGTCCACCTATATTTTTAAAGTCCACGTCGGATAATTTTCATACACCACATGTGTTTTTTTTTTCCCATAATTGCCACATTAGTAAAATTTGTCGCCGGAAAATGCCACGTATGTATTTTGGCCGGATTTTCTCGTTGTTGGTACTTAAGTGATTCATTTTGTTCCGATTTTGACACTTAAGTATACTATTTGTAACTTTTGGCATTTAAGTGTCCCTCCGTGCCAATTTTTGCACTCCTGGGTCCATACCTCTTTGACAAAAAGAGTATTGGGAGATCAATGAAGTGACAAGCTTAAAGATAATAGTAAGCAAAAGCGCAAGGAAAGTTCCCAAAAAGAAATGGTTGATGATAATTAGATACCCACATGAGAATACCAGCAAAGTAACGGTGAAAACAGAGAGGAAAGTAGAACAAGGCACGCTCTTCGTCTTCATCTTCAATGATTGGCTTGAGAGATTACTTAGTCTTGATGTAATTTTATACTCGTGAGGCATCCTTACAAGGCTATAACTCTGGCTTCTTTATATGTCATGAAATCTGTAACCCCTTTATGAATAATGGAATTGCATTTAGTGGCAAATTTGTGTGATATGAGGATTCATTGTCACATCACAATTGGGAAAAGTTCCAAAATAAAAAAATACTTTAAACTTCTTGCATTGATACTAATTTAATTATAAATTTTTTAATTAAATTAATTTAATCTCAAACTTTTTCGCATTGGTACTAATTCAGTGCATCTGACCAATTTAGGTAGGAAATCGCTGATGTGGATTTTTTAAATAATTTTATATAACCTTTTTGATTTTTTGATTTTTATTTCATTTTCTTTTTCTTTCCATTTTCTTTTTGCCCGTGGTCAGTCGCTAGCTACAAGCCATGGACGGCGAGGCCCCCTCATTAGATTTGGTGAGGCCGACCTTTGCAGTGCCTTGGCAAGCCTCACCTTGCTCACTTGGGTAAGAGTGAGACCTAGCGAGCCCCGCCTAGGAGTGGCATGAGCATCACTGGCAGGGCAGAGGGTAGTAGCAAGGATACTTGTACTATGTGATATGTGGAGTGGGTTAGGTTCAAGTAATGGTGTAGGTACGTCAAAGCAAACATGACAATAATGTACCTGTTGGAGGTGACACCCTGCTGCAACAGCCTCGGGGGAGAATGGTGGCTGCGCCGATCCCGTGCCTCTGGCGGCCGGTGCTTCTGCGGGTGCCCATGGAATTCCTTTGGGTAGAAGTAAAAAATAGGTGGGGTTTGGATTCGATCGAAATCAGGCAACTAGCGAAGGTGCATTCGAATGTTCAGGCATAAAAAAAGAAGAAGAGAGTGAACTTCACCATCCCAATCATCACAAATCGCAAGAACGTAGAAAAGAGACTCCGGCAAAAACAAAATGGAAAGGAAATTCAAAAAATTCAAAAAACTTTAAAAACTTTAAAAATTATAGAAAATGTCCATGTTAATACTAACCATATGTCACTTAGGATGGCTATCTTCCATGTTGGCAATTTTTACTCTAAATTGGCTGGATATACTGAATTGGTATCGATATGAAAAAATTTAAGATTAAATTACTACAAATAGTATAGGTTAAAAAAATTTTTTTGGTACTTTTCCCCATCCCAATCTGTAATGGCACGAGAATTGTTAAGTTCTTTTGGGTTGAATAATAAGAATTGTTGGATGACATGCTTAACAATGTACAAGACGATCACCCTTGGAGATCTTCCTACTAAAACATGTTCTTTGGGTGGACCTGAGGCTGTCAGTAGTGACGGTTCTTCTTGCATTGCCATGCATGCACATGGTTCCATACGCATTTTGTAGAATGACTTTTGCCAAAGGACTAAGAGAAGAAGAATACAACGACGACCACACAACCAAAATGACCATCGTCAAAGTATCGTTTGGTGAACATGAAAACTAGAGGGAATGCTTAATGCATTTATAAAAAGCAAAGGGAGAAGAACATATCGGGATGGCGTGGTGGGATCTCCTCCCCCACCTAACCCTATTCATCTGCCACATGCTCATCAGTGTCATTGGGATCCACTTTGTCCAACTGAGCCTCCAGCATGGCATAATACTCTCTAGCGATTGCATTTTCAAAAAGCCAACATCAACTGCTCTAACAAAAGCTCTTTGCGGACATCACAGTTGACTTTGCAAAGACATTGTTCGTACTCATTGCCACCTTCCTCCTTGACCAGGTCGGACGGCGACCATTATTGCTGAGCAGTATCGGCGGGATGATCTTCTTGCTCCATGGCCTAAACATGATCAGGCCATGCCCTTTGCATGGACGAGTGGCCTCATTGTGCCCTTGTAGTGACCTAAACATGGCCTTGTCGTTGGCTTGCCTTGTCGTTGGCTTGCCGGCAAGGCAAGGGTGGCCCGGTAGGTCCACAACCGGGGATAGGGGCTGGCTAGGATCACCTAAGTCACTCTTTATGAAAATTACCCAGGTAATTCTAGACTCGAAATGATCAATATACACTTTAAACTTAAAATTGACTAATATGCCCTCCTAGACTTGAGATAATGATAGAAATACCCCTTAAACATAACTTTATGCATGCTGATTCTACTTGAATATTGAAACCCACAATGAGATACACAACTAAAAATATATGAATAGGAAATGGGTTCCGATTTCTCAAAATACTGCAAACAAAAATTTTAGGTGTCAATGCTTGGTTTCAACAACCCATCAGAAACCTTCCTAACTTGTCATAGGAAAAAGATATCAGTTTTACGACTCTGTTCAATGTCACGACGAGCGGTCATAAAACTGTTGGGAACAATCGTAAATAAAAAGATGCCAACTTTATCGTCCCGGGCGTCCGTTTTGTCGTGGCATGGGGTGCCCTTCAAGAGGTGGGAAGCCAAGCGAAACTTTGGCTTTGATTAACTGAAGGATACGTTATGGGATGCATTGCATGCAACAATGTTCAGCCAAAGGTCAGTAATCTGATCACGAGTACTCTGCAACGGGTTCTTCTGGTCTGGGTTTATCTCATGCAAAAAAAATCTTTTCACGCCATTTCTCAAACAAACAAGTAACGTTGCCTCGGAACGACGATCAAGCCACGTTTGCCTTGAAGGTCTCCTCCTATATTGGCCTAAGATCATACCGAATGCTCAAGCACAACTCTGTTCGGTTACAAACGAGGATATCATCAAGAATGAAACCTCTGTCAGAAGCATCATTGGCAGTTTCGTAGGCCTAGCCGACCGTTCTCATGATTCAGCCCAAAAAGAACTTAATTCGTGCCATTACAAATTGTAACGTGATCATGAATTCTCAGATCACACAACTCTGCCACTAAATGGGCTTCCATTATTCAAAGAGGGGTCACAGATTTCATGACATATAGGGAATCCAAAGTTACAGTTCATCAAGACTTGGTAATCTCTCAAACCAATCCTTGAAGATGAAGATGAAGATGAAGATGAAGATGAAGTGCCTTGTTCTACTCTCCTCTCTGTCCTCACCATTGCTTTGCTTGTATTCTCATGTGGGTATCTAATCATCATCAACCGTTTCTTTCTGGAAACTTTCCTTGCGCTTTTGCTAACTACTATCTTCAAGCACATCACTTCCTTGATGTACCAATGCTTTTTAGTCAAATGTTTTCATTCTGTGTAAACAAAAATTGCAGGGGCGAGGGTAGGGGAGGCATGGAAATGTGAGTACCCTTTCATTCATATCCCGAACTGTTCAAAGCTGACATGTGTGGAAACCTGCGTCGAGAAGTATGGGGAAAGCATTAATGGTGGATGCATTGACGAAAACAGCTGTTGCTGCCATATTATAGGGGCTCCATGTTGATTTATGTTAACATTACCCCATATGTAGTCCTATTGATGACTCAATTACTTTCTTATATTTGAGTATTCTTTCCTAAACTAATCAACTTAAGAATTCTGCACTTTTCCTTTTAGAGTTCCTTGAGAAAATGAGCAAGTACATGTTTACATTGGGTTCGGTACATTTTGCATTTACTTATTACCGCTGTGACTAAAACTGTTGTTGCAAATCACACCCGAGAATCCAATGTAATGCCTTGGCATGTTAAGTGATACACAAGTTAATCGTTCTAATGAGATTGCGCATACAAATAACTGTGTGCATTATTGCTATTGTCACAGAAGCTCATGAGTTTATGGGATTTTAACGACATTCCAAAAGGGAATGCATCGTGTAGCATCGGACTGCAATGTATACTAAGATGGCATGACAACACTAAGCCTTAAATATGTGGAATATGCCAATCGTCACTTCCAAGCAAAAATCCAATAAAATCCATTGCTGATATGGCATCGTGTTATAAGAAAAGGGAAATCCTTCGGCATGATAGATGGAACTCCGTAGTGACCTAACTCTAGTACAAATGCCTCTCCTCTTGGTGTGTTGACTATAATATCAACTAAAAAAAGCGTACATCTCATTTTGTGGAAGATTGTTGGCTCAAACTTGCCTAATCCTCGGGGAGATCCGTGGCAAAGCGTGCCTGAATCCTGATGCCCTTCAACTAAAGGGTCAAGTGGCCAGAAAACAAGTTTTCATTTAGGAAGAAAACAGTGATGATAAAGAAAGAAATTACAATTATTATAGGTTAGAAAAGCGTCCAAGTCAGATCCTAATCATGACGAGTTTCCTTAGTTTCAAACAAATGCCTACTATTTTTTAAGTGCAACTCTGTCCTTAAGCTAATCAAACTTCTCTTCCTTTGGTTGGATGGTCAATTATTCAACCTCATCCCGGCTTTCATACAAGTCTTGCGTAGTTTTCAAATCGTTCTCTTTTTATATATAATATAATACAGTGGTTTGTCGAAACAAATGCAGTGGAAACCTAATGCATGCGCGTCATCTAACTCTCAGATAAAATATTCATAGCCTTGGAGAGCAAGGCAGAAAGTAAGCAGACCACCTTGGCCTTTTCTATTATACTGACCATGATAAGCACTGACTTGGAAGCATGACATTGTTATTCAGCATTATAAAGGGGCGCAGACGCTAAGCTCAAGGAAAATCATTCAAATTGCCTCTTCCAATTGCAGAGAAGGCAACATGAACCCGTCTCTCTATCCTTCCTGAAACTGTGGAAGCATTGAGTTGCCAGGTGTAGTCTTCCTTACTTCACAACTTCACTCTTGCTTTCTAGTAACATTTCCTTGTTTATTCAACATTTTGGAGGAGGAGGACGATGATGACGATATTTTGTTCGCTCGTCGTTCGTAATGGCATGATTGCCTTGCCAACGAAACATCATCATATCTATCTGAGTCCTCTCTCTCTCTCTCTCTAAATTGAAATCTGCTTCTGTATTTCTCCTGTTTGAATTTGGCAAAGTTTTGCCTTTCTTTGTTTTTTGTTTTTTGTTTTTTTTTTTTTTTTTTTTTTTTTTTTTTGAACTTGGCTAAGTTGTTGCTTGAGGTTATGGTAAGACTTATTTACATTTTCCTTTTCTGCTATTGTATTTGAAACAACTCTTCAAAGAACACAGGAAACCAGGGATAGGATATGCACAGAGATGTTTAGCTGTTTAATGCATGAAAATGTGTCCTAGGCAAGAAATTAGAGGTTTCTTTCTCATGATCTATCTACTGTGGTCACTGTATGAAAGTAAACAAATGTCGTACAAGATAATGTAACTCCAGAACCAGATACGACTCGACTCTAGCACAGGAATTAATCAAATGACAAAATGTATGGGAACCAAAAGAAGAATTGGAAGGGAAGAAGCTTCGTTTCAATTTAAAATTCAACGCGAGCTGTCAACCAATTTATGAATCAGTCAAGATATACAAATCCAGTAAGTCTCTGATGCTTTATGACTGAAATGCATAAATATAGTAGACAGCATGTCTAAGATAAATGTTCAAAACTCTGGCTTCAATACCGTTGGCAAAAACATGGCCGACCACACTTCTGCGGCCATATTCACAGCTTGACCGAGAGATCAGAATCCAAGAGCTACCCTTGCAAGCATAGCGTGACCCTGCAAATACAGTTTTCAATAATTGGTAAGCCCTTTCAGATGAAGATCATACTCATTTGTTCTCTCTCTCCCCAACACTTCACTTTTCAGAAATCTCGAAATCTGAATTTCGTACACCTTCAACCTTCCCATTTGATGATGTGCAACCTACTACTTGATTCAGTAGGAAGGTATCTGCTGCTTTAATTATGTCTGGAAGGAGGAAAATGTGCACCCTCAGGCCCTCTTCAATCAGGAGAATATCGAAAGATCCTCAGTAGAAGCAACGACAGCACCCACGTTCAATGATTTCCAGCCCAGAGGGTTTGAGCTTCCTCTGGTGCTGTTGGAGTCCTCCGCATACTCAGATGCCTGTTCAGATATTGCTACAATCTAAACAAGAGAAAGAGGCTGTTAATATTTCAGCAGGGTTGGACAGCAATTAGCAATTCATGCTAGCGAGGATTTATAAGAGCAATGACACAAGATGACAGGATCAAGGAGTGTATAATTGACCCGAATAGATTCGAGAATATCTTGAATATGACAGAGACCGTGCAGCATATTATCTTAGAAACTAAAACTGATTCACCAGACAAACATTCGGTTACAGGTAATATTTTAGGTTCCAAATTGATCATAAAATTGAAAATAGAGGCAGCATTCTTAAAAGAGGCAAACAATGCAAACAATTTTTTTCTCGCTAAAATAATTCAGGAATGAGCAACAGCTTCCCGGCTAGCATGTATGTCCAAAGATTTATGTTCCCAATGAAAGATACGTTAAGAGATACAAATATGGAAGAAAAATTTCACATACAGATGCAACTGGAGAAGAAAGTATACATTTCTGACCGTATACAATGATGTCCTCTAGTAAGATTAACCTATCTATGATCGCTCGTGAGTACTCCATAATGTCTCTTCTGGTCTCAGCTGATCTCCTGCAAACAAATCTTTTCACGCCATTCCTCAATCTACCAAATAACCTTGCCTCGGAATGAGGATAAACTGGCTTATATTTTGAAGGTCACATTCTTTGTTGGGCTAAGATCATACTAAATGCTCAAGCCCTGATTTTTGGGTTATGGACGAGGATATCATCAAGAATGAAACTATCATGTGAAGCAACAACTGCTGCTCTCGGAAGCATTTTTGTCAGTTTCATAGACCTAGGCAACAGTTCTCATTATTCGGCCCAAAAGAACTTCGCTGTTCTCGTGGAGTTCCACCCTAATACTGAGGTAATTTCGTTCCGTGGCCCAAGCAACACAACATCATGAGTGCCATTCCAAATAGTAACGTGATAATAAATTCTCAAATCACACAAACCAGCCACTACATACGCTTCTCTTATACAGAGGTGTCATGGATTTCATGACATATATGTTGCCACCTCTGAGAATCCAGAGTTAACAGTCTCGTAAGGAGTGTCTCATGAGTATAAAATGCATCAAGACTCAGTACTCTCATGAACCAACCCTTGAAAATGAAGATGAAAACCTTGCCTTGTTTTACTCTCCTCTCTGTCCGCACCATTGCTCTGCTGGTGTTCTAACGAGTATTTAATCACTACCCATTGCTTTCTGGGAATTTTCCTGGTGCTTTTGCTTACTACGATATTTAAGCCGATCATCATTACAAATACTCTTCTGTTTTCTTTTTGTTACAATGAAAATCGTTGGGGTGAGGATAGGAGAGGCACGAAACTGTAAGTACCCCTCCACTCCTGCCCAGAGCTGCTCCAAAGCTGCATGCAGAAGGATAAGGAATTCATTAACGGCTGATGCATTGATGCAAACAACTGTTGTTGCCATATTTTAGGGACTTGATCTTGATCCATATTCACCATAACTCCATTGATGACTCAAATAATTACTTTCTTATGTTGTTGGGTTCTTTCTGAAACAAGAATGTTCCTTTTTCGTTTCCCAAGCTAAGTATGTCTTTTTTGCTCCATCAAACTCAAATGTTTGAATTCTACACTCTTTCTTTTAGAGTTCCTTAAGAAATGGAGCAAGAATATGTTTAAAGTGAGTTTCAATACATTTCACATTTACTTACTAATTCATCCAAACGGCTTGGAGCAACTATCTGTTGACTACTATGTCGGTTCATGGTTGAAGCCCATCGACATGTTTCAGTTTTCTCGCTCACCTGTATTAGCTAAAATCGACAAAACTTCCCGGTTGGAAGTGTGCGACGTGCTCTTCTTCATGGACATCCTTACTTTTATCTTAACAAGCTACGGCAGGGAAAAAAATATTAGTTGTTCTGAAATTGTTTTTCTTTCAGGTAAAATTATTTGCACTATATGTAGCAGTGCGTCCGCGCACACAATTATAATGATGATGAGTAGATTTTACCACGTGACTAAGAATGTTGTTACAAATTACACCTGCAGAATCTGATGTAATCCCTCAGCATGTTAAGTAGTTCACACGAGTTAATCTCTTTTATGAGATTGTTTATATAAAAAACCATGCGCATTATTGTTATTCTTACGAAAGCTCATGTGTTCATGGGATTTTTAGCAACATTCTGAAAGGGAATGCATCATGTAGTGTCGGACGGCAATGGATACAAAGATAGCATGACAGAACTCCACAAGTTAAAAATTGTGGAATGGCATCATCACTTCTAAGTGAAAATCCCGTAAAATTTCATTAATGACACCGAATTGTGTCATAAGAAAGGGACTAATTGACCTAACTCTAGTACAAATGCCTCTCCTCTTGTTGTGTCGAAGACAATGCCGACTGAAAAATCCAAGTGTCGCTTGAAGCCTACACATTTCATTTTGTGGAATATTGCGGGCTCAATGTGGTCAAAGTCCTTATGAATGATGCCTCTGAACTGGCGGGTCAAGTGGCCAGGAAACAAGTTTTCATCAATGAGGAAAAAAGTGATGATAAAGAAAGAAATTGTAATTATTATTGGTTGGAAAAGCGTCCAAGTCAGTCCTAATCATGACCAACCTCCCAGTTTAAAAAACTTATGCCTACTATTTTTAAGTGCAACACTGTCCTTAAGCTAGTCAAACTTCTCTCCCTTTGGCTGGATCGTCAAATATTTCGTCCTCGCATGTCTTGCGGAGGATTCAAATCGTTTTTCTTTTTCTATATATTTTAGTGGTATGTCCCGACAAATACAGTGGAAACCGAATTGATGTATATGTGCGTCATATAACTCTCGGATAGAATAATTCGAAAGCTTTGGCCTTGGAGAGCAAGGCAGAAAGTAAGGCCTTGGAGAGCAAGGCAGAAAGTATGCAGACCACCTCGGCAATTCTTTCCATAAGTCTGACCACGATAAGCACTGACTTGGAAGCATGGCGCTGTCATTCAGCACTATAAAGAGGCTCAGACTCGAAGCTCAGGGAAAATCATTCACTTGCCTCCTCTTCCAATTGCAGAGAAGGCAACATGAGCCCCCCCGTCTTTTCTATTGCTTGATGAAACTCTGCAAAGCATTGAGCTGCCAAGAGTGGTCTTTGCTTCCTGCACAATACTTCTTCGCTCTTTGCATTTTAGTACGTTTTCTTTCTTTTTTTATTCATATGAAAGGAGGAGGACGATGACGACAGATCTTTTGTTCGCTCGTCGTTCGTAATGGCTGAGTGCCTTGCCGACTAAACATCACATGTATCCGAGTCTTCTCTCCCTTCTCTCATTCGAAACATGATTCTTTATTCTCCTGTTTGAACTTGGCAAAGTTTTGCCTTTTCTTTCTTTTCTGTTTTTTTTTTTGGGGGGGCAGCTTGAACTTGCCTTAGTGGCAGCACAGTCTATCCCCTGCCACGGCCAATCTAGTTCTCATTACTGGTTCGTGCTTGCGGTAATAACAGGACTTATTTACATTTGCCTTTTCTGCCATTGCATCTGAAAAAAACTCCTCAAAAAACACAGCCAACCAGGCATATGCAGAGACATGTCCAGCTGTTTCCTGCATAAAAATGTGGCCTAGGCAACCAGTTAGAGGTTTCTTTCAGGTAACTTATCTACTTCTTTCATTGTATGAAAGTAGATCAATGTGGTCCAAGGTCATAGTTATTGCAGAATTGGAGGTGAAAAAAGGATTGGTGATTCAAAGCTGTTTCTCTTTCAAGCAAAACTATTTACACTATAGTTAGCAGTGCATCCAGACATGGATTCACAATGATGATAAGTAGATTTTACCGCTAACTAAAACTTCATTTGTTTCATGAAAAATAATTGTCATGAAACGTTTTTCAAATTTTTCAATATTCATTTCACAGAAAATGAATTGATTGAGGAAAATATTTTCCATCAACAAAAAAAAAAAAAAAAAAATCTTTTAAAATAGGAGAAAATATTAGAAAATGATTTCCGCTTTTTAAGTAAGGAAAAATATTCCTTTCATTCATTCTCTTATTTCACAACCTTGCTACCCCCACTTCTTTATTTTTTCTTATTTTTTAAAATATTCAAATTTTTTATTCTTTTTCTTTTTCTTTTTTTATTTCTTTTGTTTTCCTTCTTTCTCGACTGGTCAGAGCTTGGTGAGCGTGGGCCTCAAGCCTCACCATATTGGTAAGCCTTTTTGAGGCCAGCGAGCTTGAGGCTCTCAAGTTGTCAATCGCCAGTCACCGGCCATCATCGTGGCTGGCGATTGACCAAAGAATAAGGAGGAGGAAAAGAAAATGTAAAAGGACAAAAGAAAAACAAAAAAAAAAAAAGGAAGACAATATAAATAAAAAAATAAAAAATCAATTTTTTTAAATCATAAAAAAATAAAATAAAAATTTATAAAAATGAGTTTATGGAGGAAAATTGAATCAAATTTTCCATATCGAACGGTGGAAAATATTTTCTAGTTCATTTTCAAGTTTCAGCAAAACATTGAAAAATATTATCATTTTCCTGAAAAACATTTTCCAAAAATGTCATATTTTCTGCGAAACAAATAGAGCTTGAGAATATTGTCACAAATTACACCCGCAAAATCTGATGTGATGCCTTGGCATTATAAGTAGTTCACATGAGTTAGTCCCTTTAATGAGATTATTCATAATAAAAAAACCACGGGCAATATTGTTATTCTCGTGAAAGCTCATGTGTTCAAGGAATTCTTAGCAACATTCCGATAGGGATTGCATCATGCAGCATTGGATGGCAATGGATTCTAAGGTAACAAGACGGAACTCCACCAGTTAAAAATGGGAATACGGCACCATCACTTCTAAGCGAGAACCCTGTGAATTTCATTAATGACACCATATCATGTCATAAGAAAAAGGGACCATATTGACCTAACTCTAGTACAAATGCCTCTCCTCTTGTTGCGTTCACGACAATATCGACTGAAAACTCTAAGAACCACTTGAAGCCTATCCACTTCATTTTGGTGGAATATTGCGGGCTCAATTGGCCAAAGTTCTTATGGATGATGCCTCTAAACTAGTTGGTCAAGTGGCTTGGGTCATAAATAGTTCAATTCAAATTGACCCATTAACTTTATAACCCGTTTATGCATAATGTAAATATTTTCATCCATATCCGATTCTACCCATATTATTAAATTATTTTTATATTTAACCAAATTTAGGAAAACTTATTTATATGATTTTTTGAAAAACTATATTGCTAAAATACTTCCAAATCTAGGAAAGCTTGTTTCTTATGATTTAAAAAAATGATATTGCTAAAATACTTTTATTCAATACAAATGTAGTGGACAATTTTTATAATTTTTTTTAAAATTGAGGCTCTATTTTTTCCTTGAAATTTTTTTTTTAGGAAGTCATTTTTTAGGAAAATAACAATAGTTTTTTTTGTTTGCCTCAAATTTCAAAATAATTAAAAAGATATCTTTCGCCGGTTGATATGAAAAATCCAATTTACTTTTCTTTCATGCATCCCTTTTAATATATTTTATTTTTTGAAAAAGGAATTTTTAATTTTTTTTAAACCATCGAATTTTTAATTATTATATTTTTATAAAAATCAAAATTTTAATTATTTTTTATTTAAAAATCAAATTTTTGATTTTTTTTTTCTTTTCTTTTTCCTTTTTTTCCTTCGGTTGTCATCGGTCGAGGCTCAAGCTCATTCGATTCTAACAAGCCAAACCTCATGGGCCTCAAGCAAGGCTCCACCATACCAAATCCAACGAGGTCGAGCTTGCTAGAGGTAGGCGAGCTTAAGTCTTGCTAGATTGGCAAAGCTCGAGCCTCACTAGATGTTGGTGAGGTCTCAAGCTTGCCATACTGGCGAGCTCAATCTTTGCTGACCTCTAGTGAACTTGTCCCTCGCCTAGCTGACCGTTGCCATCGTCATGGCTAGCCACTACCAAGGAAGATGGAAGAAGGAAGACGGAAAACAAGGGAAAGAAAAACAAAAAAGAAAAAAAGATTTTAAAATAATTTCGATTTTAAAAAAATATATAAGGGAGAGAGAGTTTGGGAGAGCCTAATGGATTGAAAATGAATTCTAAACTCAACTTATTTAAGACCCATTTATTTTAACTTTTTAAATTTAAAACATAATTAAAGTAAGCTCTTCAAAATTAAAGTAACCCATATATAACTTATTTATATTTTAAATGGGTCACATATGAATATAATATCCATTTTGACAGGTCTAGTCCTAATCATAACCGGCCCTTAATTTAAAAAACAAATGCCTACTATTTTGAAGTGCAACTCTGTCCTTAAACTATTCAAACTTCTCTCCCTTTGGCTGGATGGTCAAATATTTCATCCTCGAATGTCTTTGCGAAGGATTCAAATCGTTTTTGTTTTTCCATATATTTTGGTGGTTTGTCCCAACAGGTACAGGGAAGACCCAACGCATGTGCGTCATATAACTCTCAGAGTAATTCGAAAACCTTGGAGAGAAAGACAGAAAGTAATGCCTTGGAGAGCAAGGCAGAAAGTATGCAGACCACCTAGGCAATTTTTCTCTATTATTCTGACCATGACAAGCACTGACGTGGAAGCATTACTTTGACTTTCAGCATTATAAAGAGGCTCAAACTCTAAGCTCAAGGAAAATCATTCACTTGCCTCCTCTTCCAATTGCAGAAAAGAAAACATGAGCCCCCCTTCTTTCTATTCCTTACTGATACTCACGCAAAGCATTGAGTTGCCCAGTGTAGTCTTGCTTCCTGCACAATACTTCACTCTTTGCATTTTAGTACGTTTTCTCTTTTTATTCATATGAAAGGAGGAGGACAATGACGACAGATCTTTTGTTCGCTCGTCGTTCGTAATGGCGTGATTGCCTTGCCGACGAAACACCATTATATATATCCGAGTCCTCTCTCCCTTCTCTCATTCGAAATCTGCTTCTACATTCTCCTGTTTGAACTTGGCTAAGTTTTTCCTTTTCTTTCTTTTCTGTCTTTATTTATTTATTTTCTCGGAGGGGAAGGGGAAGCTTGAACTTGGCTTAGTGGCGGCACAGTCTATCCCCTATCACAGCCAATCTAGCTCTCATTACTGGTTCGTGCTTGCGGACCTTATTTACAATTGCCTTTTCTGCTATTGCATTTGAAACAAACTCCTCAAAGAACACAGGAAACCGGGCACATACACAGACACGTTTAGCTGTTTCCTGCATGAAAATGTGGCCTAGGCAACCAATTAGAGGCTTGTTTCAGGTAATTTATCTACTTTAGTCATTGTATGAAAGTAGATCAATGCGGTCCAAGGTCAATAGTTATTGCAGAAGTAAAAACGACTCCACTCTAGCACAAATTAGCTGAACGCCGAGTAGTGAGGGAACCAAAAGAAGAATTGGCAGGGAAGAAGCTTTGTTTCAATCTATAACTCAACGTGGCTTATCAACCATTTTATGAATCAGCTGAGATATACAAATCCAGTAGGTCTCTGGTGCTTTACTACTCAAATGAATGAATAAAGTAAATAGCATGTCTAAAATAAATGTACGAAACTCTGGCTTCAATACCATTCGAAGAAACATAGCCGACCACACTTCCGGGGCCATATTCACTGCTTGACCAAGAGATCGGAATCCAAGAGCTACCCTTGCTAGCGTAGCCTGAGCCTGCAAATACATATACCACGAATCGGTAAGCCCCTTCTCATGAAGATCATACTACTTGTTCTTTTTCTCCCAAACACACAAATTCTTTCACAAACCTCCGAATCTGAATTCTGTACACCTTCTACCTCATACGACGATGTGCAACCTGCTACTTGATTCAGTAGAAAGGTATCTGCTGCTTTAATTATGTCCCGAAGGAGAAAAATGCGCACCCTCAGACCCTTTTCAGAGAGGATGAATAGCAAAAGATCCTCAGTAGCAGCAACAACAGCACGCATGTCGAAAGATTTCCAGCCCAGAGGGTTTGAGCTTTCTTCAGGGCTATTGGAGTCCTCCGCATACTCAGATGCCTGTTCAGATATTGCTCCAATCTGAAACAAGAGAAAGAGGCCATTCATATTTCAGAAAGGTTGGACAGTATTTAGCAAAATATGCAAGCGAAGATTCATAAAAGCAATGACACTGAGATGACAGAATCAAGGAGTCTATATTTGACCCAAACAGCTTCAAGAATACCTTGTATATGAGTGAGACCATATGCAGCATATTATCTCAGAAACTAAAGTCGATTCACCAGACAAACATTCAGTTACTGGTGATATTTCATATTCCAAATCGATCATAAATTTGCAAATAGAGGCGCATTTATAAAAGAGGCAAATAATGCAACAATGTGCTTCTCACTATAGCAACTCAGAGAATAACCAACAGCAGCCCAGCTAGCATGTAGGTCCAAGGATTCATGTTCCCAATAGAAGATACATCAAGTGATACATATACCATAGAAAAAACTCACATTCAGATGCAACTGGAGAAAAAATATACATTTCCATCATGTCCTCTAGTGAAAAAAAAAATGATCTTGCAAGATAAAAAAGGGACAAGGCAAAATGGCCCACCAGTCGCTCCAACCGATTCCACCTTATAGATCCATCATTCCGAATGACAAGTTGCCGCAAAATTCTTCTCATATCAGGATTGGAGTCTGCCAGAAGCCTCCCAATTATGAAAGGGTAAGCACTCTCAACAACTTTAAAATCAGGGTCTAGAAGTTTCGCGGTCCCTTCTAGTGATCCTAGAGCTCTTATCACCAAGGCATAGTCTGGTGGGAGTGAAAAGTTAAATTCATACATGACATCATACAGCTGATTCATTATTCCCTGCCATCCAAAACAACAACAGTAATTCACAGTTTAGTTTCATCCATATTATACAGCAAGGTTCCACAACGTCTACATGATACTTTTGGTTAGATCCCACAAGATTAATGCCCTATAAAAGCCAAAGGGATTGATCAGCAGCTTCAACAAATTTCACTGACTTCTCAATCAGAAACTACACTTGACAGTAAACATAGACAATTGGATCTTTCATGATTTCTTCTCATTTCATAAAACGCAAAAATGCGCATTAAATACTTCCTCCTACACCCACAGGAGTACGCACGAGCATTATGCTCCACTTCTTGACACAAGGCCACAACCAGAGGGATGCCAATATGGACAGGAAAAGCATTGATCAAATTCTAGTTTTTTGGTCAAAATCAAATTCTAGTTGACACATGGTGATCATCAAAGAATCACCCGGTTATCAAATGAATGAACTACCGGGAGCAAATTACATCAGATACTTAGTGGCATTCATCAATTGTGCGCAATCTATCAGTGCTACATTCTGTTCAGAAGAAAAAAAAGATATTCCTTGCTCACCACTAGACACATGTTCACAAAACTCATGCCTGGGTAACAGTTTCACATCTAAGGAAAAGGCTGTTTTGCTGCATTTGGTCCTATCCTGCTCTAGGAATATTTTAGTGATAGTATTTATAGGAACAAGATGAACGAATTTGGTCAGATACCTAGCAACAAGCTCCTATTGTTTCTTTCATTGCAGTATTTCTGAGCAAGTTTATGAATAAAAAACCTAGATGCTTTCTCCCGGATGCAGAAACAGATCAGATGACTTGGCTATTTGAAATGAAAACATTCATCAGCAAAAATGGCTGAACGTGTAAAAAGGAAGACTTCTAGTGGCTTATAGTGCAAACCTGAAAATCTTGAGATAGTCTGGTACCCTCACCACCAAAGGATGCTTGTAATGCATCTGCAACTGCTAGTATATCAACCCCTTCAGGAATGAATCCCAAAGAAAGAAAGTCATTTGCTAGACCCAAAGAGTCACGATTAACGAAGTGCACAAGCTGAAAAGGAGAGAAACTGATCAACAAGTCGAATCAGCATAAAACATATGACAACACTAAGGTAAAATGATGCAGGATGCTCATAACTGCCACATGGGAAATTTGTTTACTGGAGAGAGCGTGTGAATATGAAGATCATATAGTGCCAGCCATGCAGCCTCGTTGTAACTTTTCTTTATTCTTTTCCCCTCCAACTTCTTCTTGCACAATGGTTTTGGTTTTTTTTTTTTGGGGGGGGTGACATTGTCAGTTTATGGGACCAGAGTTACCATATTCTGGCGGCATTGTGTGTATTTGAGTCTCGGCTGACAAATCTGTCTGATACTTTCAAAATAATATAAACTTGCATTATACGAAAAGAGCAAATGCTAAATTGCATGTGCAGTAAGGCAATGCTCGTACCACTTGAATTAGTCCAACGCGATAATGGCGAGGAATGTCTCCCATCATGCCAAAATCAAAATAGGCAAGAGAACCACTGGAAGTTGCAACAAGGTTCCCAGGATGCGGGTCGGCATGGAAAAATCCAACTTCAAGCAATTGTCTTAATGAGCAGTATAATCCCTATAAACACAGCCAATGAGCTCAAGTGAAAATTTGGCATTGTCTTTCCATCCAATATGAATAATAACAATATCTAGACGATGGCAGCAAATAGACATGCATAAAAAGTTGGACTATGGCTCCGTAAAAAATGACAAGGGATTCTTTTCCACCTGATCAATGAGTTTCCTTCTGTTTAAAAAAGCTTCCTTCAGGCTAGCTTCATCCGTGAGTTTAATTCCATCTATCCATTCCATTGTCAGAACAGCTTTGCGAGTAAAATCCCAATATATTTTTGGAACCTTGACCAAGTTAGTATTTTTGCATTTGGTATCCCTCATTGCAGCTTTTGATTGCATATTCTGGTCATCAACTGTCATGAAAAAGCTTTAATCAGTGCACCAACAGAAGATTGTCCATAGCTACAGCACCATTCCTCATCAGATAAATGCATATAGCCATCCATATTAGAGAGAGAGAGAGAGAGAGAGAGAGATGTGGTAATTGCATTTCTCAATGGAAAGTGGTACTCATTTTCCAAAAGCCCCAGCTGTCAGGCGAAGGCTACTGCAAAGAATGTTTCTAGTATGGATATTACACACTTCAGGAATAAATATCCAGAATTTAAAAGAATGACCCTATCATAATAGTCAAATTAGTACTATTTTTTTTTTTTTGGTAAGGAAATTAGTACTATTTTAATAAGACACGTTAAGAAAACTATAGAAGAACAACATTATGTGACTACAAACAATGAAGTTATTCACAGATCCAATCATCCTGAAATGAGCCATGACTGAATTATGGGCATACATGTATCAGAAAATATTCTGGGGATCCTTCAAAGTACATATCCTACAGCTCCAGGAAATTTCTTGCATATTGAATATATGGTATATAAACTCACATGGGACAGAACCATAGAGAGAAGCAAAGCGTTCTGCATTTTTCCTTCCAGAACATAATCAATTTCATCGAACATGTGTCTAACCTGTCAATAGGTAGAAAATAGAACCTTGATAAAATATAATGCAAACCGGAATCCATAGATAGAGAGAAAAATGGCCAAAATAGTGCATGCTTCCAAATTTGAATTTGACATTAGTATTTTGGACACTGTAAAATGGCCGAGCCACCAATAAGAATTAAACCATATGAGCTGTAAAAGAACCTCACCGGAATAGTAGGCTTTAATGCCTTAAGTATGATGCTCTTCTACTCAGAATACATGATGATACAGGTAAAAGTTGCACTACTTTTAGAAATACTGCATAAGATATAAACATAAGCTCGGAATGCCTCTGTAGATACTGAAGAGGCTTCTGATCCTACAAATTGAGAACTCAGTTTGGTTTCATTAAGTCCAATTCAAATGCTTCCCCAAAGGGGCTCCACCTTGATAGTTGCCCAGTTGTTATGGGGCAGTGGTACAAGCATGACCCAGTGAATTAGATGGTAGCTCCAAGAAGCCCAGAGACTTTGAAAAAACAAAAAAAAAAAGAAATTATTTTCTCCAAGACTACCACTGCCATTTTCAATCAGTATATGCTAATCTTGGACAATCAATAATATCAATTGCACCTGAAGCAGTTGATGCATAATTTCCCCAAGTCTGAATCTCTTGTAAAGATGACCCAAAGGAAGGCAGGAAGCATCCCACCAAGCAGGAAACACCCGCATCCACCATGTAAAAGCTTACATATAAACATGTCATTGACATATTTTCCTTTTGTCCACTTAACATTCTAACTGGGCAGCTGGTTCTGAACTCGTAAGAAACTAACAATCTCTTGTTTCATGGTTGAATCAATGCTCTGTGTTATAAAGAAAGGATGTCCTTACCTCCATGTCTTCTGTCGAATGCTATGAGAAATGCTTATCTTTTCATGTCATGGTGTTGTATGAATTAGAATTGGCACTGAACAAATGAACCAAAAAAAAAAAAAAATTGATCTACCCTCAGAATGTCTGAAACAACTAATGAATAGCAAGTGCACTCATGAAGAGCCATAGATGTATAACTTAGTCGAAATAAGCCAAAACCAGATATTTCATACAATATAACCTTCGCTAGTATATCAAGGGGAGCAGGGATTAGCATTCATCAGCGTAGTCAAATGGTAAGATTTCCAACTTCAGACATTGACACGAAATTTCACTAAGAAGATAATGAAGATGCTCAACTACAATCACTCCATTGGAGAAATAATAATTGTTTCATAGAAAATTTTTGAGTCTGTCCAAGGAGAAGATGCTCCCGACTGGGTTCACACCAGTCCATGTTAAAGAAACTACTCGATGAATATATTTTATTCCTGCTTAGAAGTTCCACTCAGTGTAGACGAGCTACACCAAAATCCCACCAAACCTTGAAATTAATATTTGCCTGCCCCAATGACCATATGCACAGCTCGCCCTTACCCAATGAACACTAATAGCAAAGAAGTTTGTCCCGGAAACTAGAGAAAATAAAGTCAGATGACATTTCAGTGTCAAACAACTGGTGCGAAGATCCAGCAAGTCATATAATTGCATTGCTGCAGAGTTCAATTGTGCATTTCCAGACTAACCTTAAAACTGTATACTCAGATATGACCAACTCTCACAATGTCAGACATCCAGCATTAAAATGTCTAGTAAAGAAACAGAAACTAGCAAGAAAGTCAGAAGGAATTTTCAGAGGTTTCCATGAAATGCTCACCATTTCATTAACTGCTACTAAAAGATCTTTGCGTGCCTTTGCAAACCTCTTCAACTGACCACCAATCATATTGAATAGAAGAGCATCAAGGGTCAATGAAAGTGTCATTCCAGGTCTTTGTACTTTAACAGCAACCAGCTCTCCAGAAGGAAGGTGAGCTGCAGGACTTGGCACAACAAAAAGAGACAGAAATGTTAAAGTCCAGTTCAGAGGAAGATGGCCAAGCAACAGATAAGTAGATCAACAATCTTTCCACTCATAGAAGAGATTATTTGACCTTTGTACACCTGCCCTAAAGATGCGGCTGCAATTGGCTCTGGACTGATGTCAGCAAAAATCTTTGAAATAGGAGCTCCCAACTGGGTCTCAATAGATTTAATAGCAACAGATGTTGAAAACGGTGGTATTTGATCCTAGCACAAGAGAAAATTTCAGCTGTAGTATGATCAGTTTCTAATGAATCATCAAAATCTGGAACAGTTTCCTTAGCTAACAACTAGAAAAAAATTTATAAAAAAAAATACTTACCTGTAACTTAGCTAGCTCCAGACAATATATTTTGGGTAAAATATCTGGTCTAGTGCTCAGAGCTTGACCAAGCTGTACAAGGTTAAATGTAAGACTTCAGCCAATCACATGTCACGAAATTGTGACTCGTGAAAACCAATTCTACCCAGACAAGCACAGAGCTTGGGTGGAAAAGACTTGCCTTGATATAAAATGGACCCAAGCGTATAAGAGTTTCCCGAAACTGCAGGAATCACAAATAATTTCCATAAAAATCAGATACAATTAGAAAGAGAGCAAAAAACTTGAAAACAACGTTATTATCTTATAGATCCAAAGCTTTGTGAATTACCATGTAAAAACCCCAGCCAATGCAAATAAAACTTACTCTAAGAATGATGGCATCAGAGTAGCAAGCATGCAGACATCTAGTCCAGATTGGCCAAAATAAAGTTCCTTAGATTTTAAATTCAATGCCAAAAGACCATATGAACAAAAATGCCCAGTTCGCCAGATCATAGGGCCTAAGCATGGGTATTAAGTGATGATGACAATACCTTAATGGCTCGTTTCTTCATGTCTTGGACAAAAAACTGCCAAATGGTTAACTGCAACACATGGAATGATATAATTGCTGCTCTGTAAAATGCTAAAAAGGGACCAAAGCGATAAACTGTAGAGAAGCTTCTGGAGCTATACGTTCCAAGAGCATGGCCAAATTCACTTTCTAATGATTCCTTCCTCAATTTTGCATACTCAGCAGATGGCCTTTCACCATGCACGCTGGTAAATCCTGCAGAGGACCTTCACAGGCATCATTGTAACATGTGTGAGCAATGCGTTTTATAGGGCATATGATCATTATCAATTTAAAGCCCAAATGCTAAAGATTAACATTCTACTCACGAATATTGCCGTGACAACTGCAGAAAACAGATTTCTTGTCCTTTTGAAATTCCAATGTCCTTTGTGCTACCAATCGATATAAGGTTTCCCATAGGGCTCTCATTCCCATTATGATGGCATAAACCTGCTGGGCAATTGCCAAATTCAAAATGCAAGGAAATAATTTTATCTCCATGTAGGATGAGACGATTGATACAAGCAGTAACATCCATACATACCAAAAATTAACTTCACTAAAAGCACCAGAATATTTGCTCTTCCTCCAAGACAATAGCATGTGGAACACTACCAGTGATAATACAGTTGTCATAAAGCAAATCCCATGAAATGAAACCATGTAATTATCTCAATCCCATTAGAATGAGGAACAAAACAAACACCAGCCCTAGAAGACATCATTTTCTCAAGTACCATTTGTTAAGGAGCGGTGTGCGCACTGGAACTTACATAACTACTTATCGTCTAAAGGAGAGCAAGTGAAACATGGATTCTCCACTGGCCAGCAGCCTATCAAATGAATATCTCAGCACTGAGTCAGTGAAAACTATCAACGCCCCCTCTGACGGAAAAAGGGGATAAAGCAAGCAATATGACTATGCAGATAAACTGCCGCTCAAAAGATAAGATCACGTAAGCAAACTATGCAAAGTAACACAAGGACGATCATACATTTTACGAGTACTTGTATGTCTTTTAATAAACGAAACCCTCCTAGTAAGGAAAACCCATAAGACATCAGGGGACAAACGTGATCAAACCGCTACGGCACCATACATAATCGCAAATAAGCGTTCAAAAGGGACAAGCAGCTCAGCTAAAACGACAAACTCCTGATCCCGAACGTCCACTGTCAGCGCATAAAGGTGAAGAATTCGCACTAATGCAAGAAGCATCGGAGACGCCGATTGAGCTCCAGCGTGGAGTCGGAAGGGAATGGAGGGAAGTGAGAGGGGAGAGCAGGAGATTACCCCTGGAGAGAAGAGCGACATTGCGGCGGCGGCGGACGACGCGGGCGAAGACGGAGCTCATGAGCTTGATGCCGGGTAGGAAGCCATTGGGAGTGAGTCTCGTGAGTTCGTTACGTGCACACCACTCGTTCGACGAATTGCCACAGTCCAGTGCAGAGAAGCGCCTCGCTTTGTAGAGAGAGATCTGATTGAGAATGAGAAACCTGCCACGTTTCACGATCTCTGTCCACCTGGCACCTCGCCGGGTGATCGAGCCGCCTTCTCTCGCCGGCGTCGTTTTGGTCGGCCCCACGGCGTGCGTGTGCGCGCGCGCAAGAAAGAAATTTGCGTTTTCACGTTTTCGGTAATTGATGAAGAGTTGTAGGCTCCGTTTTTCGTTGTTGCACAAAATAATTTTCAAAAAAATATTTTTTCGAATTTCTTGATATTCATTTTACAAAAAATGAATTAATTAGGAAAAGTATTTTTCATCAACAAGAAAAAATCTTCTGAAATAAAATTGGATATACAAAGAGATAATCTAAAAATGCAAAATATATATATAAGAACATTTGTTTGGGAATCGAAATTCAACCTTGTAAATATGTTTGGGATGAATTCAAAATTCAATCCTGAAGTTTGAATAGATCTTAGCATTGGATAAATCAAGGTGGTGGTGGAATGAAATATGTTGAGCATTGACGCGGCAATTCAATGTCATGATTGGCATTGAAGATGACAAGGTGATAGTGGCGGTGGTGTTGGTGTTGGTGGTGTGAGATCGTATAGTCCACATGCTTGGGCTTCGACGTGTCTTCTCGGGATTTAGTTATGTGCCCTCTCGAATTTTTCTTCAGGAGAGCATCTTAATCGAGGATAGCAACATCGACTCGATCAATTAATTGATTGTTCACGACAATCAGCATGTCAGGAACTGGGAACAGAAGACTTCCAGGTAAATAGGAGCGTTCATTAACGTTGACGCAGCAAAATCTCGTATCACGATCCATCTGTAAAGTGGGTTATCATCCCAGAATTTCCTTGGGCCGACCCTAAGGCCCCCTCGGAATCAACCAAGATAGCCCACGAAGATTTTTTAACAAAAGGCCCACTTCCAGTTTCTATTCTCAGCCCTATATTTCCCAGCCCACAAAAAATCGCAGTCCATTTCCTGTTTCCATTTTTTGTCTTTTTTTTATCTCTCTTCCTTTTCATTTTCTTGTAGTTTTTTTTCCCTAGTCTCCTTCTTCCTAGCATTCTCATGCCCAAAGCGCCTCCATGCCCGAAGCTCATCCTTATTTGTGTGAGATTTTGTGAGATCACTATCGACTGTTCTAAAAATTTAAGCTGTTAAATGTGATTTATTATTTAAATATTCAAACACTCCCCCTCACGCTTAGTCTGGTAAATGACGTCTAGTAAGATTCGAACTCAAGACCTCCAGTACTGATACCATGTTAGATTTTGGTGTGACCACAACCAACTATTCTAAAATTTTAAATTGTTATATGATAACGTGGTTTATTATTTAAATATTCCAAGCCTAAAGGCCTCCTTCACTAATGCTAGCTTCCACCAATTCTCACCCGGACAACAATGTAATCTACTAGTCTTTCACCCTGACCAGCGTCGATCACTGTTGACTACGGACTCTAGTGACCCATTAATCCACTCACCAGAACAAAGAAAAAACTACCCCCTTCGACGATGCACAACACTATGAACACAAATGAAACAAACACAAAATAACAAGTGCAAAAGTGAGGGTATGTCAATCTTGAGTTTAAACATAAACCGACTCCCGGTTTTCTATAGAGCATTCGATCAAACATATAGGGTGAATTGGCGAGAGAGGACCTAGGCTAACTTGGGACATGGATTCGGGCAAACATCAACAAAACATGCACGAGTAGCACCCAGAGACAGGTTAATCACATTCAAAATAGGTATGAATGAAGAACAACTATCCTCGGCTACAAAAATCCGTAGAAATCAGATATTTTTTAGAATTTCAGCAAACAGTTGCATACGCTATTGAAACAAGGAACTTTTGACTTGATATGGACCAGAGCGCACAACTAGAATCTTAAAAATGCTTATCAAGGCACCCAACAATTTCCATTAGGAGTGTAAATGATTCAGTTCGGTTTGATTTTTTTGAAAAACCGAACCGAACCGAATTGATAAGGGATGATACCGAACTAAATTGAAACGATCCCGAACCAAATACAAATTGAACCGAAAATTCAGTTCGATTCGATTCGGTTCAAAATATTTTTTGGTTTTCCTATCTTTGCTTTGCTTATTGGAATTTAAGTAAAGAAGAGGTGATAAAAAAGAAAGAAAGATTATTCACCTTTTATGGAGAATAACCAAATCAAACAAAAAAACTTAACGGTTATTTTTCGATTAATCAAATCGAAAACATACAAAATTTCGTTTTAATTTTCGGTTCGTTTCTTTGACATCCTTAGTTTTCATGGAGGACCGATGGGATGAAGACTCACGCCAATTGGTCGGCCGCAAGCTCTAGCCTAATGCCCTCCCAAAAAAATAGAGCATGTACGATTGGGGGGAGACCTACTACTAGGTTTGGTGACAGCCAACCACCCTCTCGAGCTCGCTCTCTCTCACACTCGCTCAAGCCCTCTCCCTTTCGGACCCTCCTCCTCTCTCCTAGCCTCTCTCCTTTTAATGGCCAGCAATAGGCGTGCCTGGCTTTTGCCATTGCCCGCCTGATCTCCGACCCTGGGATCGCACTGTCGCCTGCTGGTCTGCCTCCTCTCTCCTCTCTCCTCTCTGTCTCTGTTGTACTTCCGCTGTACTGCTTTTTGCAGAAGGCATGAGCAGCGTGAGTAGATGCGTGGGCCAGGCTGAGAAAAGAAGAGGGCCAAGTCCAAGTGTGTTGGCGGGGGGGATGGAAAAGAAAAAGGGGCCAAGCAGGCCCAACTCTAGCCCGATCCGGCTGCGTTTTGTTTGAATAATTAAAAAATCAAATACTCCTAATGTCTATATGCCATGCAATTTAATAAAAATTATTTTTGCTAGGGGTGACAAAAATTAATCCCTAATATTCATGCAATTAATAAATGTTCAAACATGTCATTAAAATTAGGGATTAATTTTTAGTTTATTTAATGTTTAATCTAATTTAATTTGGGGCAAATGTGTTATATGGGTATAAGTTTGGGTTTTTTTTATGTCACGAAAAAATTTTAAAGTAAATTTGTCACATTTGATAAAGTTTGAGATTTTTAGTACCATAAAAAAAATTTAAAGTAAGTCTGTCATATAAGTACAATTTTGAGATTTTTGATGTCACAAAAAAATTTCAAATAAATCTATTGCACTTGGAAAATTTTAGGATTTTTTATGGTATTTTCCCTATCTTTAATTTAGTCAGTAAGATATAGGAAAATATCAAATATTATATTTCATTAATTCAAATTTTAAAACAACATTAAATATTTTCATAAAATTTAGGAATTAGATTAAATATTTATCAAAAATTCAAGATTCACGTTAAATAAAAAATTAAATAAATAAAAGTTTAATAATCATATTATATATTAGAATAAAATTTAGGGATACATTAAATAAATTACTTGTTCAAGGATGATAATATATATTTAACGAAAATTCGGGACCATTTGGATAATTATCAAAAATAAAAGGAAAAAAAATCAAAAAAGGACGTGGTGCTCCATCGGGTACAGCTCCCCCTGCGACCTACCAGCTGTTGAGCTCGAATACCGTTCCCGCCGAGAGCAGATCCCGACGACCCCCAGCCCTCTCCCTTCGCCGGATTGCCAATCCCTTGGCCGGCGAAGTCGCTGGAGATTTGTGGGAAACCCTAAAGCGAATTTTGGAGCTTGGATTCGCCGGAGCATCGTCCTACTTCCGATGGCAAACCAGCAAACGCCTTTAAGGCCGTGGATCATGGAAGCAGCGCCTTACTTGGTGGTGCTTCTTATAGCCGCTCACGTCTTCGCTTTGGTAACTCTCTCCACGCCAACATCTTTCCTTCCATTTCATCTTTAATTGGTTTTTTATTTTTTTTCCGTTTTTCGACCCCGACGTTCAAGTGTTGTTGATGCTTAAGCCCTTGAATTGTTCGTCCCTAAGGTATACTGGATATACAGATTGGCTACAGAGAAGCAGCCTCAGAGAAGAAAGGCTCACTGAAGAACTTGCCCATTTGCTATTGATGGCCAAGGTTTGTCGAAAACCCTGAATTTGTTCCGCGAGTTGCTCTGTCTTGATCCGACCCGTTTTCCTCTTTAAGGTGATGGAACCTATTCTCGTCGCGATTTTGCAACGTTTCGCCATCTTATAGTCCATGCATTTTCTTGATATTGTTGGTAGTGTTGAAAAGAAGTCCTAGAAGGGAGGTTAGCACTTTGCTGTTGTTGCCATTGTTTGGAGCTGTTAGAAGTTGAGAGAGGAATGTAACCCTACCATGTTGACAATTGTTTATTTCGGTCAGTGAAAGCAATTACTGCAACTAGTTCATGTGGGCAGACATTTGGTCACAACAATAAGCTTTTCTTGTGGAGAATCTTATTTTGACTGTTGCAAATCTGCAGTGATCTTCTTATTGTGTTGCAACACACTAAAAGTGCCCGAGTGCTTTTGAGAAGGCACTTCCTAGGATCAACATTAGAGGCAAGGGGTTATTATTATCCAGTTAAAAGTCATAAGAGTGTGAAGGTTGGATGTTGCACATTAGGAATGCATCAAACATCTGGGAAATGGGGTCGTGATATTTCATGAAGAGCTGCACAAGGTTTTATGGGTGCCTAGGTACTTTTGAGAAGGCACATCTGAGGGTCAACAACAGAATCATTGGATAATGATTCTTTGTGGAAAATTGAAAGAGTCCCAAAGTTGGTGATTACACATTAAGAATTTCATTAAACACTTGGAAACAAGGGGCCAGAAATGCCTACCAACCCTGAGGGAGCATTACTTCCTATCTTAGTGATACTTTTTGTTTATTTTAAGTATATTACAGTAGGAAGGGCAGTTTTTGCAGATACAATTCTATTGGTTTCAAGTCTAGGCAAATCTGTTTATCTTATTTTTGGTTTGAAGATAAAGTAGAAGATAAGCCTCTCGAGGAAATAGCTCATTTTAATTATCTGCTCTAAAGGCCATAGCATTGCCAGGTAAATTATGAGTAGGTGTAGTTGCCCAATCTTGTTTGAATTGGTTAGAAGTAGCTTTGGTTCAGGCAAAAGTCACTGGGGAATACAGTGATCATGGTGGTAAGGAACCAGTCACATGCTAGATTGGTATTTACTATATATGTTGTAGCAAACGTAGTTTGATCTGCTCCTTCTTGGTCTCATTAGCCATGTGTTGATGCAAAATGCTTAGAGGCCTCATAACATTGCTTTCTTATACAGTCAAGAAATCACCTGCTTGTTCTCGAGGGAGGAGAAGACATGGAAAAGCCTGCCTTCTTTTTTTTCTTTTTTTTTGGGTGTAGTCCTTACTGATAGTGAAAAGTCTCTCTGCCTCTGTTTTTTGGGTGGTTATCGGGAGCTATGCAAACTGCTGGGAGATTTGACTTCAATCAATTTCTCCTTTTCTTGAATACCAATTTGTTGATTCTATTTTTTCTCCTCTTGTAATATAACTAGCATAGTCATTCCAGTGGACATTTCCGGTTGATTCTTTGTACTTGTGAACTGCTTTTGCCATGTTTTACTGCAAAATAATAGATGCTTACAAGGAGAATACTTCCTCATTCTCTTAAATTTAACCGGCCTTTTCCTTGTTCTCCTATGTGCAGAACTTTGCCTGATTTGTTTTGCAGTAGTGTTTCCTATCATACTCTGAATATTTAAATTCCACTGGGCTAGTGACTTCCTGAACTCTTTATCTGTACATCTTGATTAAGGAATTTGAACCTTTTGGTCTTGAAGGTGGATACAGTGTTTCTCAGTGGAGTTCTTATTGTGAGCTATATGTACATAATAGACTGTTTAGAGGAGTTATCTGAGTTATCTGCAGCCTTAGCATTATGGATCTTAGCATGACGTGCTTGCTGTCTTTTTATTTCTTGTCCTATATATGTCTTGCTGCTTTACTGTCATATTTATCACGGTGGTTAGCGATTTATATGACAAGATGATCTAAATATACTTGGGTCTTGTCTCTGAGAGGCTCAAAATGAATTTCTGAGATTAACTTTCAGCCTTCTGATCCAAATGGATACATTGTGAAAGATAATGGTTCCTTCTGTGCTTTTTCAGTGTGCTCACACTTGTGTCTATATCATATACTAAACAGATAGACGGGTCTCCTTGCAGTAACATGGAACCTGACAATACTCTAATTATTCGCAGGAAGTTTACAGCTCAAGGATGATCCATCTTGGGGAAAATTCAAAAGATGGACTGCTAGACATACAGGGCAAGAACTTTTCACACGTGTTTTCTTACATCATACCTTCTCATTACGTTCAAAGCCATCGCTCTTACTTTGTACAGATTACTTTGGACTTCCTGATTTCATTCTTGCGTTAGGTAGATGGTTAATGAGTGGCTGGTGTCATTCTGTTTACCTTTGCAAGCAGCCATCCAGTTGACATTGCGTACTTTTTTGTGAGTGAAGGAAGTTTTCTTTCGGCGAGCTGACTTCTGCATTAAGACAGCCTCTAGCTGTTGGCCTGGGTGTCGAAAGTGTTTATGTTGGTGGGATGCTGACCGTATGAACTATGCTCGCTGAAGTGCTTTTGACAAATTTCTATTATCCTGTCTGCACGTTTAGAAATGAAAGCAGAGAAATGCTACTTGACCAGGCAAGGATATTTCTTTCTTCTCCTGTTTTTTTTCCCTCTCGTACAATTCGGAGCTGGGAAAAACTTTAGAGTGGAGGGAATAGTCGTTGCCAGCAACGCGGTCCACCTTTCCACATTAGCACAGGAAAGTGATCTTTTTCGTCAAGTTCAATAGTGGAGGAAGGGATGGAAAAGTCCAGTTTCTGGGCATCCTTTTCTCCTTGCCCATCCTCCTTAGCCTTTAAGAAAAATCCAACATGTGCACCTTTTCTCTTGCACTTCATTCCAAGAATGGGATTGGACTTCGATCTTAATTACGTGAAATTGACACGACCCATTTGAGAAAACCCAAAAGATAAACTAGAAACGGCGTGTCACAATTAAATAAAGTTTCTGTGAATGAACTAAGCATGTAAATTTAGTCTTTTGGTCGTCGTCGGTTCCCCCAGTTGTCTCCCCGCGGCGCCGGTCGTGGGGGGTTCTAGCCAAACGCACCGCCCCAAATTTGCTTAAAAGAGGGGGCGGCAGATCGACGCCGACAGATGACGCGACGTGGGTTCCGCTGAACGAAAGAAAATGCCAGATGCGTTTCGTCTTTTATGTCTTTATTACGCCACGCGTCCCCATGTCGATGGTCAACATCGATGCAGTTGACCAACTTGTGTGAGAAGTTGTCCGTACCCCGTCTCGGTCCCGCTCGACCACCTCCCCACAGCCGGGCGGGTTTGCCATTCCTGTGTCGAAGTATCTACGGCACTTGCCACTCTCCATCGACGAGGACGACGTGTGAATCGCGCGATGGGAATTTTACGTAATTCGTGCCTTTTTTTCCTATAAAGTTTGGCTTTAGCACGCCATGTATGACTCCTGTGGTCGATATGAGCAGATAGAGATTTTCTTTTATTCTTTTCGCACGCGTATTAATGTGTACGCTAATACACAAATACCCAAATGCAAAGGCAAAAAGAGTATAGCCATATCTTTTTTTTTTCACGTGCTACTTTTGCAAAAGGAAGGGCTAGCACTCAGGGAAAGGATGTATTTTAAGTAGCATAGGAGGGGGCTCGTGCGTCTCGTTGACATCCAATGTGTCCTTGAAATCGAATTATTAAAGAACGATACGTCGTTACATATTGAGAGGGGCACCCTTGATAGTTACACGGCAAATTGAGTGTTCCCTTTGGTCTTTATTTATAATACTCACATATTCTATCCTCTTAAAACCGATTCATGCACAATCAAGAGATTTTTCAAATGCATTTATTACGTGGACATTTTTTAATAATTTTGTCAATTTATTCTTCTTTTTTTCTTTATTTGTTTTTGGACTGAGGATTGGCAAGGGTCACTACTAGCCAGAGGCTAGGGCTGGCGACCTTATGCGACATCGAGTGTCTTGGCCCTCAGTCCAAAACGAAAGAAAAGTAAACCAAAATAGTTATTAAAAATAGAAAAATATTTATGTCGACGACGGCCGTTCATACCATTTCAGACAGTCTCCACGTCAGTTATTTCCAATTTAAATTTGCAACTCAATTAACATAATATAAAAATATTCATGATTAAATAAAAAAAAATTTGGGTACATTTTGCAAACGCATAAAGTGTTACTAGGAAGGGCAATTTCGTAGTTTCAGCGAAAAGTGAGGCGGGGGTGTCTCCTCCGCGTACCGGCAGCGATATATCACCACCAAACCCCATCTCCCCGGTCCCTGTCTCGCCTCCCCTCACCTCAACTCACTATCCCCACTCCCCACTTCCATTCCCACGCGTTCGATTCCCTCTTTCTCTCTCTCTCTCTCTCTCTCTCTCTATTTACTCTACCGCTTTCCCCATTTGCTATCGCCTTTCTCTCTCTCTCTAGCTTTCAGGCGGCGGAGAGAGAGAGAATGCGCACCACCAAGCACCACCGCCGGAGCTCCGACCCGGACCGCTCCGCCGAAAGCTCCAGATCCGGCTCCCTCGACCCCTCCTGGATCGCCGAATCCGTCCACGGCGGCCCCCTCCGCCGCGTGGACCTCCAAGCCGGCACCAACGGCTGGGCCTCCCCCCCCAGCGACGTCTTCTCCCTCCGCTCCAAGACCTACCTCCGCAACCGCCTCAAGTCCCCCCCCGGCGACTACCTCCTCTCCCCCGCCGGCATGGACTGGCTCCGATCCCCCTCCAAGCTCGACAACGTCCTCGCCCGCCCCGACAACCGCGTCGCCCAGGCCCTCCGCAAGGCCCAGGCCGCCGGCCGCTCCCGCAAGTCCTTCATCTTCGCCGTCAACCTCCAGGTCCCCGGCAAGGACCAGCACAGCGCCGTCTTCTACTTCGCCGCCGAGGAGCCCATCCCCCCCGGCTCGCTCCTCTATCGTTTCGTCAACGAGGACGACGGCTTCCGCAACAGCCGGTTCAAGATCGTGAACCGGATCGTCAAGGGCCCCTGGATCGTCAAGAAGGCGGTCGGCAACTACAGCGCGTGCCTTCTGGGCAAGGCGTTGACGTGTAACTATTACCGAGGAGAGAACTACTTCGAGATCGACGTCGACATCGCGAGCTCCAAGATCGCGAGCGCGATCCTGCACCTCGCATTGGGGTACGTGACGAGCGTGACCATCGACATGGGCTTCGTGGTGGAGGCCCAGGCGGAGGGGGAGCTGCCGGAGAAGCTGATCGGCGCCGTCAGGGTGTGCCAGATGGAAATGTCGTCGGCCCACGTGGTGGACACGCCCCACCCGCCGCCGCAGCCGCACGCGCGCGGGCACAGCTTCGCTAGGGTGAACCACCATACTTCCGTGGACGACGAGGACGACGACGATTGATTCGGAAGGCGAGGAAGACTGCAGGGGCGAAACTTTCCCCTCGTTCGAGCCATCAATGCAATCTGCGTTCAGGTGAATCGTCCTCTGCGGCTGACTTGATGCTTAAACAAGGAAATAAGAAGAAAAAACACCGAATGATGTGAAATTGGATCGACCCTTTTAATGGGGTGTGGGGGGCACTGATATCTGTAGATAGCTGAATCTCATTTTTATTGCGAAAAAATAACAATGCCCGGTTCTTGCTTCCGGGATCTTTGTTTTAGATTTGATGTAACACCTTTTGTTTGGTTAACGCTTAATCATCAAATAATAATCTTGGAGAAAACGAGGAACGGTAAGAAGAGAAGAGTGCATGTCTTCTTGACAAGACTGATGTTTCGTTTGTGAGCTGTGGGGCTTTCTGGGTGAGGTCGGTACGGTCGTTTACTTATTCTGGGATTGGGACACAGCCCAGATTTTGGTAGTTAGAGGTGCTGGGGTTCCTTTTCCTTAGCAGTGGAATAGCATGATTGATGATGTCTGCTCATCTTAGTCTTGTGCCTTTTCTTGATGTCCCAAAAAGCACCAAACTATGATTTTTGTGGATTGGTGGGTTTCGTGAGATTGGGAATCGGAACTCTACTAGGAAATGAAAGGCTAAGGCTTTGAAATTGTGCTGGCTCAGGCTGTACATTTAGGACATGTCCATGGACCTCCCATTCTTCCTGAAATCATTGTACTGCTTTTCGACAGATTGTCTCGTTCTTGGTACATGGCGTGGGGCATTGCATGATTAGACAATGACCCTCAGTTATCAACCTCACATTCAGTAACAGTGACTCCTGTTAAAACACTCCAGGAGTCACCAATCTGTCCCAACTTTTGATTGCAGTTACACTGCAATGTTACCTTAAGCATTAAACGAAAAATCCGGGCACAAAGCACTGACGCCCCGATCAGTTTGTCATGGCCCAGATCAATTTTCCGGCTGAGTTCATGACTCCAGCTTGAACTAAGGCGTGAGAAAGTTAGTAGCTCTCAATCATCATATTTCGTGATTTCGAACCAACTAGAATTATTGGGGGATTCATTTCTGGAGTTTTTTTATCTTATAGGAACGTGGAGTTAGTTCACTAATCACTTGTCCGTTAGTTGATTATTTTAGGGTGAGCAGGTATTTCCGGAACTGTTCCATAACATTCACTTCTCTGGCGGACTGAACTGTTGCATGAGTTGTTAAGGCATTGCTATAGTGCCTCAGGGATCAGGGGTTGGGGCCCCAGCTATCGATTTACGGTTCATTCTCGGTTCATGTGTTGTTGAACGTGGTTCGAATAAAGGGCGATACCTATTCATCGCATGAGAACCGAAGTTGCATGCGGTACGGATTCAAGGGCATAGCTTTCATTTTCCTTCTCTTTTTCCATAATCATTATGTTTACGCTGTTTCACCAAAGGTAACACGATAGCTTTCAAGCGAGGGCGTCGAAAGTTTATTAATTCTGGATGAGCCAATTGTACGAACTCAGATGATTGATCCCCCCAACTCAAGTGCGATGGCCACTCTGTCTGGGCTCACATGACAAATCCGTAGGCAAATCCAATATTATTCTTATGTGACAAATCATGCTTGGCATTTCATTATTGATCCTCTTTTTCCGAGCTTTCTCGTTGTCATCATGCGGTTGGCAGTTCTCAGATGCACACGCCCCATCACGGGGCCAAAAGGCTGAGACCAGATTTTGCAAGATTTCCATGTTCTTTCCCTTTTCTTCCGAACCCTACTTTGAAAAGGAATCAATGATGAATGCATGGAGAGTATTTGTGTACCTTGAGAAAGTTGGATTATTCCCATGTCAGTCAAGAAGTAGGAGCCGCTAGCGAAGAGAAGAATGAGTCAGAAAGATCAATAGTCGTCCATTTCCACATATAAAAGAGCGGACTTTTGTATAGCCATGTGCTGCTGTTGCTACACTCTAGAGCAGAAAGTCGTCATGTTTGGTGCACATGAATCGTCCAAGAAAAGAATTGGGTTCTAAGTCTTTTATCACCGAGTACTGCTATTACCCAGGTATTCACAATGTGCTGACCGAAGAACCGTTTCGATCAGCACTGTATGTCCACTCGGTCTAGAGCTTGAATTACATTGACTGTTTGATCCGCACCAGCTTAACATTCAATACAGTCAGTATCATGATATCAGGAGATCTGTTTCCAGGAGTTTGATTTAGTCCCACCTCAACAAGTAACAACTCAAGAAAGCCGCGCTGCAAAACGAGGCCAGCTCACCTCAACTTAAAGCCCACATGAATGTGAGGTAGAATCTGCCTCAATAGAGCCAAATTGGGCTATCTGCACTATTCAACCGGTACCGGTCCATTAAACGATTCTGCAGCTCAAAAGCCACTAGAAGAGAAGTGGGTGATGAACTGGAATCGTGGGACTTTCCATAGGGGCCATAAAAGCACAAACCGTATAAGGCTGAGAAAGTGGGCGAGCCTCACCATTTCAATGCTCTCCACCAATATACGAGTGCTCGCACTAACTTGGCTCGTTTGGAAAAACCCAGCTCGACTCCAACCTGCATTGTCGTTGTCAATCAGTGACGCTCTTATCCTTGGTGCAAACAATATTAGATTTTGGCTTTCAGCGACTACACGCGAATGCGCGGATGCACGCAGCAATAGCTAGTGACTGGTGGGTCTTACTATCCTAGCCGGCTATGAGTCATCTTCTCATCATGCTATCGTCCACCCTGACGAGGCTATTCTCTCTTCTGTCCAAAACAAGACGCAGTTCAGTGGGATAGATTTTTGTGGTGTTTCGAGTAAATTGATTTGCCCCAAAACTGGAGCTGATGTTTTGTTTGTATCACATTCTGAATCTTACAATTACTAGAAAAACCACCAGGAGTCCGTCCACTTGAAATTCCTGGTTTTCACCAAGCCGAGCAGATTGAATTTGATAACTTCTGTGGTCGATGGTGAATAAATCCCACGTCATCGTGGTTTCATGCGATAGATTTTAGATCGAGATGTGACAAGGTCGATTCAAGATGATGCGTCATCAACCGGTGGCCCCCTTGTTTTACCTAGACGCATCGTTTTCTTTTCTATTTTCACTCCATTCAATATGTATACGCATCATTTTCATAAAAGAACTCAAATTTAACCGACTGACATGGACATCCTCTGTCAACTCGTGGCCTTCCACATCGATAGTGGCCCATTCACGAGGACTAGTGGGCAAGAAAAAGGACATAACATGACACCCAAGGCTTATAAAAGTGGCATGTCTAACTTTGGGCACTTCTTTATCCGTTTCAACCGCTGATCTTAAAGCAGCTGGTGCGCTATCTCTTCGCAAGTGCTTTCACACATGAAACCAACTTGCTCTGAGATTGATCTGTTAGCCCTCAGTTCAGATTGGTAACAAGAACGCCTTAGCAGGAAATTTCAAGAAACCAACAACACAAAATGACCAAATTCATGAGAGGTCTTCTGCCCCTCTATAGTTCAACACGAGTGGAGAAATGAAATGGGCAGTGATACCACGAAGCTTTCAGCTTTCTGATTTATGTAAAATCTCAAAGCTGTGTGGCTCATCATATTAAGTGTCTTACATAGCAATCAAATTGGTTGCAACAGTGTCTTCCTATCACTCATTTTCTTCTATTTGCTTTTGCACTAGATGGTTTTGATTGCACCTACATATATATGAAAGCCAAACCAGATCCCAAGCACACAACAACAATCTTTACGCCACTTTCTTTTGGCGTGCGAATCATTATTCTAAAATCTTACGCCACTACCTTTGTAAGTATCAGTAAACATCAAGAGATAGTGCAGGCATTTTCCTCATCACTAGCTGATCTTTAGGCACAACCCTTTGCACCGAAACCAAGCTTCAATCCAGCGACATCGTACACCACCTCGAAACTCTGCTGCTGCACATTCCCATATATCAGAACGTCCGTGTCGTCCCCATTCCCAGCAAATGCCAGGCAGACCTGCGACGCACTCGCAGCATACAATATTCCCGAGGGGTCCAAGTCGACGTTGGCCCCACCGCTAAAATAGAAGCTGACTTTCGGTATTGTCACCGAGCTGTACTTGCTGAGGTCATAGCAGGTGTCTAGGATTGAAAGAGCAGGTGCCGTCGGATATCTTGTCATCAATTTCTTGAAAGCTCCAGAGAGTGCGCTATACGCAGTGGGCGGCAAGCGAGTGATCACAGTGCCCGAGTCTATGATCCCGGGGGCATTCGAGAAAATACTTGAGGAGATCGACAGTCTAGTCCTGCCTACGCTTATTCCTTCTATTTTGATACCATAAAAGTTATCACCTTGCGAGATTGTAGCCAAGGGTGTGAATTTTACGGAACTAGATGCTCCACTGCCTTTGCCAAAGGTCAAGTGTCCACTGGAGCTAGATGACGATGGTAGGCAATACGAAAAATACTTGCCGTACTTGCTCGCGGTTTGTTGCACTAAAGAAAGTTTGTCTCGGCCGAGTCCAAGCAGGCCCGCAGCCCCCCCGAAGAGGCCTTGGTTGTTCTGGCCACAACCAAATAAAAAATTGTCAAACACCTCTGTGGACGTCAATGTCAATTTCTCTTTTCCGAAGAACCCGACTGAGAACGAAGAGTCTCCATATTGTATGCCGTAGACACATGTCGACGACGAACACCCCGGAGTGTTTCCTGCACGCAGACATGGAGAAGCAAAGTTCTTAATATTCAGCGGAGAGATGCAATCCTAAACTTATACCAAGTCTTGCAGAATTCTGTTAAGATTTTGGGGGCTAAGATCATTTTCTAAGCTTGTCTCATGCTGACAAATTTGTTCCTTTCTTAGTTAACTTTCAAGATAGTTGAATTTTCTGTGTCACCAAATTTCATTAAATTGTGAAAAACGTTACCTGTAGCAGAAATGAGGGCAGAGCAAAGCGAGGAGGAACAAGAGATGTTTGTATAGGATGCGGACTGTGAAGGGTTAAAAGTCGGCTCCTTTTGCTTGTAGCAGTACTTCACGCACGGCTCGCACTGGGTCCAGGTGAGGTCGCTACCAGTGTCAAAAATGAGGGACAGGTCCTTTTTCGGCGTGCCGAGGCCCACGGTCACTATGTAATTGCCTGCGCCGACTGTGCTGCCCGATTGCACTGGAAGATTAGCCTTCGTGTCCCTCAAGCGAGTGGTCTCGCTGGTACCGGTACTAGTGATTTCGGAGAACCTTGATTGAATGGACTTGACCCTCGATTGATCTCGAAGGAGGATTTGCTCATGGGTAGGTGCGTTTGCTTTGTCAGGAACCAATTGGGAGCATGGGCCATGCTTGTGGACCACTCTTAGCGACGATCTTTTGTCATCAACTGAGGAAAAAATGAGCACATACAATCACCAAACACATGGGGTGAGGAAGCTTCCGATTGTGATTAAATTTAAATGAATACATGTTTGCCAGACAACCTAAACACGATGACCTATCGGACTTCTTGTTAGCGGAACACAGACGGCAAAGCATCCGACGGAACACGAATCTTTAAAGACACGCCAACCTTTTCAATTCGCATTCCTTTGGGAAGTCTTTGATTGTTGGTTCTCGTTAATCAAGTCAACCGTCCGTGAAGTTTCTTCACAGAAAAAGAACGAGGCTTGTTCATGGATGTCCATCCACAGCCTGAGAAACTCTCTCTTTTCCTAGTCAAACGAGCTTAGTCACGCAGTGCATCGAATTCTCCATTTCTGGTATCTTTCTTGATGATAATCTCATCAAAATGAGTGGGACAAGTTTCTTTGTTTCTTTCTGCTCTCTGTTCATTCATTTCTCAAACTGACCACGAAAGGTCTTTTGGGCTTAAGCGTACAAACATCGCATGTGAACTCGTTTTGGGAGGATTATTAGCTAACAAGAGTCCCAATATTCCTCCAAGAAAGCACTTGGCTAAAGTGGTTTCTGCATCTGTCCAATCAAAGCTATTGTTTACTCACATGAATATTTTGCTTTACGAAAACGACAGGAATTCATTGAATACTTGGAATAAACTTTTACGTGACAATTACTCCTTATGTACATGGCCAGTCCTTGCACGTCAGTATCGAATAGATCACCCTAAACTTGGTTGTTTCCGTGGTGAAGGGAACAAAACAAGAACCATATCGGATCAAATCAATCCATATAGAAACCACGATTGCTCTGAGTCCTCACGATGTCTACCCCGCATTATCATCGGCAAAAAGTCCCAAGTTAAAATATGAGTTAAGAGTTTAGTTTTTTCTCATCCATTTTTTAGCAGCAGAAATTGATGTTGAAGGGTAGGCATGTTCCTAAACCTGCTGACGTGATGCACATGCAATCTGTGATATCACTACGAATTTCGTAGGTGTGAATTTAGTGACCGATTGATCACGGCTGTGCGGTCAACACTGAATTTCCTAGATGGACAAACGAAAATTGGAAGTAGTAGGCGATTCACGAGGAGTCTACAGGCAGCAGACTTCGTTTACTGAGGCTGACCACAGAAAGTAGGCACCAAAATAGTCCAACTATAGAAGTTAGTGCGCAATAAAAGACTACCCAATATTTTCTACACGATATTGGGTAGACTTGGTAGACTTGTCAATCACAAGTCACAAGTCTACCCAATATTTTCTCAAGACCAATTGGCCATGCAAATTAGCAAATTAATTAAAAGACTCGGTAATTGACTTGGCATCGTGTTTACCCTCCTACCAGCCATTCGACTTAAATCTTTCGTAAATGAAAGCTTCATAATCCACTTTTTAAACCATTGAGAACCGACTACTTTTAAAAGTGGGTTAAAAAGAGAATCAAAAGTCTTTTCCTTTTCCCCTTCCAATTTAGACGGACACGGACATGGGCTATTATTCTTTTGGTTCTCGTGATTGACACCAAAGTGCTAATTCCTTTTTTGGAGAAGTTAATAGGATAATTTCTAATTCAAAACTGAAAAAGTTCTTAATAAGTAATGCCATCATGTCTAATCCATCACTAATAACTCCATTAGCCATATATTGCATTTACTAAAGCTAATCAAACGATTATTAAGTTTTAACTTCATGCTTTTAACACTATAAATTGTTACGCAAAGAAAACAAAGAAAACTTATCATCAAACGATGCAACGGGTATTATCACTCTTATAAACACATAATGTCCAAAGTTTTAAATTTCGTTGAGAAGTGCCTGGGCTTTTCTTCCACCTATGAACTAAGTAAATATATCTGCGCTTGGACTCTATGTGATGATAGCTAGTTACTTGGATTGCCACTCACCACCCTCTCTAAGATCAAATCTGTGGGGTGTGATATCTTGACAATAAGCATAGATAAGGCAAGCAATTTCTAGAATCACCGATCACCTCGCCCAAGAAAATCTGCTAAAACCTAATAACCACACAAACTCAGAGAGAGGGAGAGAGAGAGAGACCTCGTTGAGGGGTGAGGGAGGATTTGCAGGAAGACTGTGGCAGGAGAGAGCTGACTTGAATGGTGTGATGAGCGTCATCGTGAGAAGAGCAGAGGCAGCTCAGCAAAACAGAGCTCAGCACAACCACGCAACTCAGAAAACTGATCGACAACGAATGATGCAACGCCGCAGTCGCCATCTTTCTTGCTTGCTTGATCGCTCTCTCTGTCGTGCTGCTCTCTCTTACCCCAGTTCAAGGTACAGATTCTTATGAGATGTGGTATCTTGGCTTGGCCTTTATAAGCTTTTTTAAGGAGGCCACAGCCTTACTGTCCTGGTTAATATTTTCTCCCTACACACGTCATCTCCATCATTGGCAGCTTTGGCTTTCTTTTCCCCCACACATTCCTATTTACCGTAATTATTATTAATATTAATATTATTATTATTATTATCTTTTCTTGTTAGACCCGCATTTCATCCCTACCATACTGGGTCTATTATTTTCTTTCTATGGCTCGATTCTTCGGATCGAACAGCACTTGGTATGGTCGCACTAACTAAGCAAGCAACCCCACCACAATGATTTTGTCCCATTAGCAACTGGGTTGACGTTATTATATTTTATGTATTGCCTAACCCATATAGATAATTTTTAGCAACCTAGTCGATCTCCATATATGGTATTGCAAAATGCATGATAAACATTGATGTTCCTAACCTAAATTTTGTGTCTTCTTACTTGCTCTCATATCATGGATTTATGGTAGTTCCATATGGTATGTATGATGAAACCAAAATGGACTATGAGACGGCATAGCCTTCGGCTTTGTAACGTTATATTTCCCTCCATCGCATAATGCTTCGCTAGCATGATGCAACTATTATTGGAATTGGGTCCCCTTACATAGTTCAAATTGCGATTTGCTAAGCCTCTGGAATATGCATGACGTGTAGTAAACAACACTAGCGCCGAACTATAAGCCATGACAAAGTAGGATTTTGAGGTTTCATCTGACATTTGTAGCTGGCATGGAACCACCATGCTCTTTGTTTGTGAAGCAAAATTAGTCTTAAATAATCTCACTAAGTGCCTAGTCATTGGTGAATTGATCGTCATATTCTGTCATCTTGCTCATGTTTTAACCTTAAAATCTGGTCATGTAAAGATTACTATTTGCTTAATTGGATTGAATCATTCAAGATAATCTTTTTATCCAGAATCCTTCTTCCTATTGATCTTCTCCATGCTATGAATATCCAATTACTAGACGTCCCGAATACTTGTATTTTTTTGCAGATGATGCACAAATATCAGTTTACAATAGGGCTATAGATTAAAGAATGGTTAGTTTTGGTCGTATACGATGTCCTATGCGTTCAAATTCTGGGGCTGATGTCTCCCCGAAACGGAGCCCATTCTGAGGCAGAGATTGGACAACCCACAAATGACTTCTGCCCAGAAAAGCAGAAACCAAGATTTTCCGATCTCTACAAATGAGATTTCACGAGCTCCCAATGGAAATTTGAAGTGACCCCAAGATTTCACATCCTTTGTCCAATCACAAAGAAGATTCGTGCTTAATGTGATTTGCTACTACACATTGTTGAGCACAAAAAGAATTAACATTGTCTCCACGCAAGACCACATGGGGAAAAAAATTATTAAAAGTGGGAGTGGTCTTGAACCGACCGCATGTATTTGGTCCTCCATTAGGTACGGTTCTCCCCCGATGACTTTCCTAGAATTTTGTTCATGCGGCCACTATACCACTTACAGTCTCTAAGTGTAAAGCCCACGAATATATCTCTTTCCATTATGTAAGTCTGAAAATGGTTTCTTGGATAAGAACGAAACAAGGCATGCGGTCTTCAACCTCCCCATCATTTTCAGTGCCGGCTAAAGCCAGCAATATTCACTCCTAAGTTGGGCTTAGTGGTGGACCTTCCAAGCATTTCACGTTGCTGTGGAATCTTGTTCTCGTGTGGACCAGTGCGAGTCGTTTCTATTGGGCAAAGAGGGCCAGAACAAAGAATCTGTTTTTGTATGAGAGAGAGAGAGAGAGAGAGAGAGAGAGAGAGAGAATCTTGTTTATCTTTATCGGTAGAGACCTAACTTGCGCAGATTAATCAGGAGGGTGGTGGAGACAAGCTGGAATCAATCGAATGGAGGGACATGGAAGAGAATTGATAGGTTAACAGCCTCCCAAGTTGATATGAGTTACAACATATTCACACTTAAAAAGAAAGAAAAAACAAGAAATTACTGAAAAGGGGTTCGCTTTCTTTTCCCATGGTCCCCATTTTTCGTTTTAATTCACTCAATCATGCTTTGATTGAGTGACCTACAAAGATCAATTAAAACGGGATTAGGTGGTAGGTTCCCATCATAGGAATCAGCTCTTTCTTTGTCCTTGTAATGAATGTTCACGAGGCTGAAGTGGAAGCTTACCATTCTGACCATAAGTACTCAAAAGCAGTCAATACAACTAGAAGGATTACATAAATTTTCCAAAGACCCTCCTACAATAGAAAACCATTTCTTAAAAAAGGAGAGACAGATGAAGACACCGTCAATTGGCAGCTATCAATTTTTCTTGCCTTCTTTTTCTAAAGCTTGCTCCAGTATGTTCACATACTATAGTCTTCTAAAGCCCGGTATCTTTTAATTCAGACAGATCTTTCTCTTGTTCACACGGAAGGTCTCTTTCATGCATTATTTTAAGCTCCATTATTGCTACCACATGATGGAAAACTAATGAAAAGAAATCATGTCTCATGAACTTGTGGATTATACTGCTTCTACTGAGGCAAGGACTTAATTAGGATACACAGTCACTGTAATTAGTTTCTTTTGTCAAACTGGAGATGAGCCGAGCCACTGGATGTTCATGCCCTCACACGGATGGACTCTAACGAGAATGAACCAAATCGTTACTGTCAATCTCGCTGTTCTCATATTTGTGAAAAGGAAACATTGCCAAATCCGAGCGGATGGCCTGATTGTGTTTAACAGCTGCAAGTCAAACCTATCATTCATTTAAAGCAAACTTGATATGGTGGCTTTAATGGATAGAGCTAATTCTAAGATGAAGATGGAGAGAGACATCATATTTCTAGAGGAACCTTCGTCATTGACTAGAATGCAAGAGAAATCATAGAGTAGACTCCCTTAAGGATGAATTATACAGAAGGACCTAGCACAGGTTGAAGGTGGTCAGCTTGATTTCGGAGGAGAAACTCCATTTTTAGCTTGTATATCTCTTGATTCACGTTTTTAATTAAGTAAATTTTAGTTGACCTTTGTAGTTGGACTAGTTTGCAAGAGCATCGCATCAGTAAATGTGCAGTCTAGCATAGTTTGGAAATTCTTCCTCGTCTGATGCTGAAAAGTGAAAACATCTGGAATGACTTTTTGGACCCTTAAGAAAGCAGTATGCTCTCTCATCAGACAAGAACTAGATTTTATGAGGACAAGAGGATGACAGTGAAAACTAATGGGGAAAGGGAAAGGCAGAGTTTTGCCTTAATATGATTGATCTCATGTTGTAGATGCAAGGAACTTTACATTCTTACTTCTTCTGGGAACTTGATGTGATAAAAACTGTAACTTATATGTCATTTTGGCAATTACTTGTTACCTTGGAAGGGCTCCCATATCGTTGTTATGCATTATAGTGACAATATCATGTTATCATTACGGGACAGATGAGATAGTGGAAGATGTAGGAGGTTCTAAGTTGAGTTTCTGACAATGCGTTCTAAGATGGGTTTCAACCATCAACGACGCTCATCATTTGACGTTTTAACTGATGTCAGTTACACGGATACGAGAGAAGGAGTATTACGTCTTTCATTTGTAAACTTCTAAGGAATTTATAATTTCACTCCTGAACAAGGCTATTCGTCCTTCACATGCAGGGGAGGACTAGTCGTAGTACAGATGTTTTAGTAAAATTCCAGTTTCAGCTTAATTCTTCGATGTTTCAGCACCTTCTACCAAGTGAGAGACTAAACAACGCATTGGTATTTCTAGATTTTTCTCAAAAGAAAATAATGGCAGATAAAACCAAGCACACTTAAAACTTCTGAATAGCGAGAACCTGTGGCTATACAAACTTCCTGACAACTGACATTACAAATAATGGGACTATCTTCAAGTGACCCAACTCTGGACTGTGGACTACGAGGAATTACATTTTACTTTATTTCTTTCTGAAAAAATGAGACGAAAAATCTCAAAAAGCTTTCACGTTCATCTGTTAATAACTGAGCAAGATTTTCTCACCTCCCCCGCATTGCCGGTTTTTACTTCAACTACACTGAGCTTCAAGAATGACTGAGCCCAGTTTGCAAAGAAACTTTCCTGGTCATTCGCGAAATTCTCTACTTGCTTCCTTGTTCTGTTATCCTTTACCATTACAGAATCTGACTGAAATAGCCCTTTGTGCAACAAGAGATTTCGGTAGTAATGATTGTCAAATGACAAGGATGTTTCAGGGTCATTATTAACTGTGATGGAAGGACTAGCACCTGCAGGGCACCGCGTCATGAGTTCCTCTGCATAATTCATGTCGAGGGATGAGTCAATTAGCGTGAGCTTCCCCTTGGAGTCAACTTGGAATCTGTCACTGAATGCGCTGCAGTGTGCCGCTCCTATGGTATGTGCACCTGTCACCTCAAAGCACGTACCGTTATCAACTGTAGACCACAGATGCTCCAATGGTCTTGTTGGTAAATCTAAACCTTACTTCCTCTATTTCATTAACTAGCAACTAGGATTTGCTTGAGTGATTTGTTATTCACAATCCTAACTTTCTCATTGACCCATCAATCCCAAACTTTCCCATTGACCTAAATCAGCTTCCTTTTCCAATGGTTAAGGGGATGCAAGTACCTGGGATTATTTTATTCATGTGATTCCAACTATAAGGAGAAAAGTCTTTTGCAATGTCGTTATGCTTTCATTAGAAAATAAATGAAGAAAAAAATCAATATTTTTTTAACAACTTCTCTTGGGGAGATTTTCCAGACTTAATGCCTGTACTACAAACCATTCTTGACCATGCTTTGCTTTTTGAAGCTGATATATTTCAGTTATACCTGACAATGTGACAAGATCAATCAAGGACAGCCCCTTAGATGAGAAGAGTTTAATCATCTCGTTGATTGTAAAACTCGTATCCACGATGTTGGGTCTTACATTTGAAGCTGCAGAAACTCTCCCATCTTTCCTACCTGTTGGAATCTGAACTGCAGGACCTCCAGTCTGCATTGAAGCATGCATAATTAAGTGCAAGAGTTTTGCAGTTGAAAAGTTGGAAAGGCAGAAGGTAGTATTAAGAGTCGGCATTACCAGTTCAACAGCATCTCTGGCAGCTAATGCAATTATATCAGCACAAGAAACTGTTCCTGGACATAATAATTCTAAAACCCTTTTAGCTGAGTCTATGACAGAAAATCCTCCAAGTGATGTATTAGCTGGATCACTTTGCTCCGTTCCATTTCCTCGTATAAGCACAGATGCATCACAACCCTACTACCATATCATGGTAATCAGTCAATTTGATTTCGAAATTATAGTCACTTCAGAAACAGCCATAATTTCTTGGCTCAGCTTAGGAGACAAACTCAAGAAAAGTCACGAAGTGTGAGCAAGACCCCATACAGGAAAATTTACCAGTTTTTAATTTCATCCACGATGATGAATGGAGAGACTTGTCTTTGCATTTAGGAGTCTAGATTGCTTGGAGAAACTAAACTTTCAGTATTTGAAATGACAATCACTATTATCTTAATTTTCATGGATAATAAATCCATTACGACCTCAGAAAGATTTGTTACTTCTTCAGGACTTCCAATAAAGTTCATGAGATCTTTTATCTTGGCCTAACATTAGAAGCAAAGGAACATACAAATCGCAATCTTCAGCTTTTAAATTACTATGGCTAAAAAGGAACTCCACAGATTCATCAGACACAAGTCGAACTTGGCTTAAATTTCCTTCTGTAGGGACCCAATAAATTGCACGGTTCAGTCCTACTACTGAGAAACATTATGCGAAGCTGTCCATTTGACAATAGCAGGCATGAAGTACATTTCTTGCACTAGTTTCAAGATTACAAGAATCTGTCTCTTTCTGAAGTGATTAATTAGAGAAGAAGACTAACCTCCACGAAGCAGTCATGAAACAGCAAACGAAGGAGCTTCCCAGGGATTGTGGGGTCACTGGAAGAAGCTGATCTCACTGTGTTCCTGACTATGAATTCAGCAGTAGGACATGAAGCTGCATAGAACCCAAAAGACAGCTGAGCAGAAGAAGCAACCACATGAGCTAGGAAGATGACGAGAAAAGTGAGAGGATTCAAATTGAAAACTTTTGTCTCCATGAAGCTTTTGGGTGAATCCTGCACAGAAATTATCGCTGATAAGAGCTGCTGAAAACAACTTATTCGGAGTGAGAGAGGAAATTGATTTTGATCATCATTTAAAGCAGCATTTAATAAATTGGGTGATGTCAGACGGTAGATGGTTCTAGAGGTCGTCATGCATTAACAGCTTATAGAAAGAAGAACATGTGAGCCCCCTGGAATCCAAATTTGCACATTGCAGAAGAGAGGGCAATTCTGCGAGCAATAAAGACACTATCAGCCTCTACAACATAAGGAAGCACTCCACCTGTATCTACGCCCTTTAGTCAAGAGCTCTGACAACATCAGAGGACAAGTAATGCGCTCTCAGTCTCAACTGCATAATAATGCAGCACTATTCGCAAGAGATATATGGGTCTTGTTGACCGGGGGCAGTGTCCAAGATTGCCTGTGCTTTCCCCTAGAGTACTTCTGGATCGTAATACAGAGCTGCCACTCACTGCCATGTTGGTGTTCATTTACAAGGACAATTGAATAGCTGGGCTGGCTGCACTCGCAAGGCAGCTTTAACGAATCTACCGGTACAATGAAAATTCTATTGCTTCACTCAAGAAGGTATGTTGCTAAGACTAATTTGAATAAATCCATTGCAAGACATCAAAGAATGAGTGAAAATAGGTACAAAAATTCATTATGATATGTTCTTTCCTGAAAAAATTCCATCCACTGAAGGGCGTACAGAACTAAGATTATGGAGGGCCAGTTAATAGAGCATGCATGCAGGACCCGTTATTCTGAGTGATGAATGCGAAAAGGGCATACAGAACTAATATTATGGAGGGCTAGTTGATAGAGTACGCATGTGTAGGACCCGTTATTCTGAGTGATGAATGCTAACCGTCGCCAGCGTAGAGGCTCAGTAATTCAACGACCAAAATGCAACTGGGAAGCCACCTTTGACTCTTCATCATTGTCTTTCCGGCTGGTTTTACTTTCATTTTTTCCTTTTCCCTCACCTAAATTGGCTTCATTATCAATGGGTCAATTCCAAAAAAAAATCCAAACTTTAGGTCTAATCCCAAATATACCCCGAACTTTTTTTGTCTCAAGAAAAATCCCAAACTTTAGGTTTAGTCCCAAATCTGCCCCGAACTTTTCTTTTGTCTCTGAAAAAACCCTAAATTTTAATTTTAATCCCAAATCTACCCCGAATTTTGTTTTGTCTGAAAAAAAGAGTCAATATTATGAAAAATCTCAAATTGGTACACATATGATAAATTTACCCAAAATTAATTTTTTGACCACCAAAACAAATTACCATCTATTAGCTTCCGTTAAATTTTATTGTCAAATTGCTAAATTAAATAATACGTCGCAATTAACGGGTATACTAATTTGGGGTTTTACCCTCCGTTTTTTAATTTTTGATATGTTCTCAAATATACCCCATGGTCGAGTCCCAACTTAAGATGGCATTTCCACATAGATAATAAATACACATAAGCAAGATGTCATAAAAATTATTTTCAAAATAAAACCATTTTAGGACATAAAAAATTAAGGATTACTAATACGGCTTTTGGACAGAGGCTAACGAGGGAAAATTTAGGATTAGAGTAAAATTTGATGATTTTCTTTTTGACAAAAAAAATTGTAATAGATTTGGAAATGTACTAAGAGTTTGGGGTTTTTTTGAGACAAAAGAAAAGTTTGGGGCAAATTTGGGACTAAACCTAAAGTTTGGAGTTTTTTCCGAGACAAAAAAAAGTTCGGGATAGATTTGAGACTAAATTTAAAGTTTGGGATTTTTCTTGAGACAAAAAAAAGATCGGGGTATATTTGGGACTGGACCTAAAGTTTGGGTTTTTTTTTGGAATTGACCCCATTATCAATTGTGCAGGTACTGATTTATCATCTATGCCCTGGGGCACTTTTTAATAAAATCCTTATAATGTAATCAGTTTCAAAGAGACCCGCTTGCGTGCATGTGGAAGATATGGTTTCTGATCTGGTAAAGGGGCCGAGGGTAACACAAGCTCATTTGTAGTCTAGTGTCATGTGCTCTTCCCCATGACTTACTTGAATAGTTGAGTAAAGACCTCAATCAAAATCAAGTCCAGCGCTTCTGTGGTCTTGGCTCCATAAAGTTCGCATCCTGCTGAGGCTCAGGTTTTATGAATTTCTAACAGGATCTGCACAAAATTGATCTGTCACATGCTCATTCTCACGAAAGTTATAAAGAGCTCTCTCTCCCTTCTGGCGGGAAACAAAATAACTCACATCATCAATACATACATTATAACGATGGCAAAAGTAGTTTCCTCAGTCAATTGAAAGTACTTTCTTTCTCATATTCAAATTCAAAAACTTTGAAGATACGCTGCAAGTTATAACGGTGACCTCCAGACAATAGTCTGTACATATACATCACTTTATCGTGAAGGTTTGCTGGTAAAAGTTAGAATATTCAATAAGAAGTTAACTATGAACATTGATGTGAAGCAAATGTCAAGTTGCCAACCTACAGAATACAGGCCGTCTCATAATATCCTTTCCCCTCTCTTCAGGCTCACGAATCTCTGTGGTCAATGTGTGTAGGAGGAACTGCAGCTTAAAACCCATTACTGCCGATATGTGGAGCCCAAGAATGAGCCAGCCAGTAGTGAACTACTTCAAAGGGGACTTAAATTAGCAGATATTCATGATCTTCATGACTATTCATCCTCAGTTTCAACATTGTCTTCTGCATGCTCTTCTGATTCATCAATATCATCAATATCATCAATAGGAATTTCTTCACTATCGGCACCCAAAGAACCTATGACATTTAAACAACTCATTTAGATTTATTAAGAGTCGCAATAAAGCATAGCCTAGCTTATGAACACTGAGACAGTTCATAATATTTAAAATGTCTCTCCCTCTTGGCAAACAGAGCAGTCAATGGTATAAACACGTAAGATAAAAGCATGCTTGCCTTGGTAGATCATTGAAGTGGGACTGCTGATTGGATCCCTCAATTCTGATGTGAGATCAAGAAGATAAGGAAGTTCCAGTAGTTGCAATAAAGATTTTGTCTGAGGGTTTCGAGGCAATGCTGCAGTAGAACATGAATGTGATCAATGCCAAGTGTCGGCAATAATCTATGAAAGCTCAATCACATTTGCTTGTGTACAATCCATTTATACGCCCTAGATGGTGGTCCTCAGAGGAAACAATAGACTACAGGTCAGACGAAGATGGTTTGTCAAAAGATCACCAGGGCTCATTCACACAAGGAAATACGCTTACAATATGACCAAACCAATAGTATATATAAAGTAATCTGTTTTTTATGTAATACAGACTACAATATGGCAGACAAAAGCCACATGAATTTGTAGAACGTGACAACCACTGCCAAAAATTCTCAGCCATTGTACTTAGCATATGTATTTCAGGATCCCCTTAACCCTCATGGAGACATCTTTGCTGAAGCTAAGACATTCCTTAACTTTCAGAAGAACTACTGGCTCTGCAATCAAAACACCCTGAACCAAGCATATCTCCATGGAAATATCATATATCAATGATAACAGCTCACTCGAAAGGTGCACAGTAACACTCAACATAACAGATTATTTGAAAATCAAATGGCATTAACTCAAAGGTTTCAATGCCAAATCATAAGCAAATAACCCTGCTAAATATATTTGTTCAGGCAATTCTCCAACACAATGTGTTTGTATTCAGACTGAGCTAGCACATAAAAGCAAATGGACAGATATTCTTACTGTAAACTAAAGTCAAGTAATCAAAGAGGAGTCATATTGATGACCTCAGAACTCCTACCTGGAGAACCATTAGAAGAGGATTGAGAGGGATTGTGACATGGAACTGTCCTTTCAAATTCAAAAGGTCGAGCACCTCTTTCTTGAAGTCTGCTCCTAACCAATTGTTGACAATCTTGTATGTCAAGTTGAACAGCCCTGTAATAGTGAAGTAAATGATTCACCTTCTAGTCATTACATATAGACAACAATGCTTGCCCACAAGGAGAGGCTATGTAAAGAAAATGCAAAAAGAACACATTCACGAACCCAAAATCTGCACTTTTAGTAGTCAAAGGGAAGACAGAATGGAACTTCCGCGTTATTGCTAGCCATTCCTCATCATACAAAATCTCATGTGGCCCCAGCTCTGATTCAATATCAACAATCTAATACACCAGCAACATCAGCTTCCAATTTGGTAAAGCCAATCAAAGATTAGATCATACCTGTAAAAACTTGCGGCCTGGTAGGCACTTATCAAGTGCAAGAAAATTGGTCACTGGGCCACCTTCACTGTGTTGAACAGAAGCAGCAAATTGGCAGTGTAGATGGGCAGAAAACCAATACGCTGGTTTTAGCTCCTCCAGCAGTTGAGCTGCAGCCTTATTTCCAAGAGTCCTTTGAAAAATCTGGAAAGCAATTCTCAAGCATGAATTAAGTGATTCTCCAGACAGAAAGAGAGAGGGAGAGAGAGGAAGGGGGAGTATTCCTCAAGGCATGTTAAATTGTGATGGCATCACAGTAAAAAATTTCTTGTTACCTCTTTCTCGAAAAATGGCTTCTGCTGAATGAGTTTTTTAGAGTTTCCATAGTCAGTGATTCCAAGAGGCCAATCATGGGAAAGAAAAATATCGATTGGTTCCTCAACTTGCATAAGTTTGTACACGTCATATTCACGAACGTGGTAAACAGACCTGATGGTATTCTCGTTATAGGGGGGCCTCTCATAGTGTCCTGTTCACAAAACACTAATTTGGTTTGATCATAAAGGGCATTTGGATGATGGGTACTAATCCATACTATATGAAACATTATGAAAACTCTGCATTCAAATGCCTACTTCATTCGAAAAGCAGATGCAGCACATGACCAAGATTAGTCACATGAGCGAACAAATGGCTCCTTCACTAATCCATCATCTGGTTTCAATTGATTTGGTCAAAGAAAAACTAACCTAAACGATAATGACGAGCATTATAAATTCCGGAGAGTCCACCAATACGGATGTTCCCAAACTTGACCACCCCAGCAAACCCCAAGAAGTATATGTTAGGTGCTGCCCATCCTCCATAATACCTAGCATAACAACAAATCCACTGAGAATAGCCCGAAAGTGAAGGAGTGAAACCATCAAGTCAACCCACGCAAATACAACCAGCCATACACTTAAAGTTAAATAAAGACAAGATTGAAGGCCTGCAAACGTAGGAAAGACCATATATGTCAGTACAGGCACCACTTTTAGTTGCACATATAATTAAACAGACAGAGCGACCAAAATGAGCGAGCTTCAATTAATCAAATACTAATGGGAACTGCCACTTCGCAACACTTCACAAAGTGCCAACTTCAAGAAATTAACATTCTCCTATTGAAGATTTAAGGGGGGGTAAAAAGAAAAAAAAGACACCAGAGATGTTCTCAAGCCGAAATAAAGATGGACTCACAGTTCCCACAAGTAATTGGAAGCTTCATGGTTCCCGCCGATGAATATAGTCGGAACAGGCGCAACCTCCTCCCCGGAAAAGTACTTCCAGAACGAGTTCATCGCCCGATACTTCCTGGGCACATTCAAGCTCTCCAAATCTCTCTCATTCCTCACAGCCTGAATATCCATCATCGATATGATATCAAGTTAATTATCTCTTCAGCCAAAGATAAATTCCAATACTTTCATCTTCAAGAACGGAATTTGTCCACGCCAAAAGAAGCCCATTTCCCACGGAGCTAAGCAGAGCGGGAATATTCAACAGAACTCGAAATCGGGCATCAAAATGACATCAGGACAGGACACAACCCACAATGCTCGCCTTGGCGCATGTGTGAGAGAGATAGAGATAGAGAGAGTGTCGAAGCTACCTGAAAGTCACCGCAACAGAGGAGAAGGTCGACCTTGATGTTGCGCTGACGCTCGATGTACTGAAGGGTCTTGTAGACATTGTCGAGGTCCCCATGCATACAACCTTCGACGGCTATCTTCATCGAGAATTCCTGGTATCACCGGGATTCAGAGGCAAGCGGTCGTCTAGGGTTTAAGCTTGGGATCGCCAAATCGCCGTCGTCGATGGCCGGGTTTCAGTAGGACAGAAGCACCTGCTGCCCGCCCGATGGAGGTGAAACGGCGGCGGAGAGCGAGCTCCGCTTTTGTTGCCGGGATTGGGCTTTTACATAAGGCCCAAAATGAATTCAAACGCATTCTTTTCTGTCTTCTTTTCCGTTACGATGTTAATTTTGACATCCTCCAATTTTTTAATTTGTTTTCCGACAAAAAAATATATATTCTTATTTAATAATTCGAAAAATGACACGAATGCTTCCTAGTTTTGGCATGATTTGTAATGTCTTCCCTAAATTTTTAATTTATTTAACATGACACGTGAATTTTTGTACATATTTAATATTTAATATTGTCTTTAAACTTAAATCAATGAGATGGTAGTATTTGATATTTTCATATAACTTAGGGATTAAATTGAATATTTATCAAAAATTTAAGAACCGTATTGAACAAATTAAAAATTCACAAACTATTTATGTAATTATCCTTAATAGTCTATTTGGTGGGCTTGTAATCTATGCCTAGAATTAGAATATGAAATATTGTTGGTAGATTGGACAAGGGAATGTGTCAAGGCTCTTTGCTCATATCAATTCCATTGTCACTTTGCTTGAGTTCAAAAAGGAACCCGTAATCCCCGTAATTAGATTAACAAAATCATCTTTTTCTACATTTAATTGGGTGTTGAGTTGACTAGCCCTGAAATTACAATTAGGAATTTATAATAACCTTCAACGTAATTTTGAAAATTTACAAAATTCTACATGATATTGCAATCAAATTGAGATTTCATCTTTTATCATAGTTTTAATTTTTTTTTATAGTAAATTTAATATTGTTAAATAATTATATTGGAAAAAATTCCAAATAAGGATTTGAAATTGTTATGAAATACATGTATGAATATTCATTATATTCATGTACCTATTATGGTATATTTGTATCTAACATTCTAAGTACATCTCCATATCCAATAAATATCTCATTTGTATCATATTCATGTACCTATTATGGTACATTACATCTCCCTAGAATGTTTATCTTCATATCCAATATACATTGACATTAATGATAAGTGCATTCTTGTTTTCTTATAAATAAGAACACAAATAGTGAGAAATAAATATTTTTCTTCTGGCTTTTCTCTACTATCTTTGGTGTTTATTTGCTTTCTCTACTTAAACTCCATCTATTCTCCTTATTATATACTTGCAACCAATATATTACAACAGAAGTGACTTTATTTTAAATAAGAGTTCGAAGTGTTCTCATTTTTTCAAATAATGACCTAAAGTGGTTATGATGGTTTAAAACGAGGCCTAATCTTGCTAGCTGGCAAACTATTTCGACCATTCAAAGGTATTTTCATCCATATACAATTTTAATTTTAATAGAAATTATTAGATAAAAAATAGGGAAAATGCCACCAAAAACCCCAAACTACGCCCATTTTTTACCCGAACTTTTTTTGTGCCATAAAATCCAAACTATGCCACTTTGGGACAATTTTACCCTAAACTTTTTTTTTGTCTTACCAAAAACCTATGCCACTGATTTCTGAACTTTTTTTTTTTTTGTTAAAAACCCCGAACTATCTTATGCTTGGGGACACATTTACCCCAGACTTTTTATATCGAAGGGCATTTTCGTCTTTTCCTTCTTCTTTTTAATTTTTTTTTTTCTTCCCCACCACCAGCCAGAGGGGCCGGCGCGGCGACCCACCCTCGCCGGCCGCGGCGTCCTGGCGAGGGTGGCCCTCGCCGGGAGGGTCGCTCCCGACCGGTGACCCTCGCTGTGGCGGGGGCGACCCTCGCCGGGGAGGGTCGCTCCCGACCGGCGACCCTCGCCCGTGGTGGGGGCGAGGGTGGCCCTCGCCGGGGAGACGGCGAGGGCCGCCCCCTCCGGATCCCGGGCGGGCGCCCTCGCCGACTCGAGGCGAGGGTGGCCCTCGCGAGGAGGGCCGCCCTCGCCGGATCGGGGGGCGCCCTCGCCGGCGGCGACCCTCCCCGGCGTGGGCCACCCTCGCCGGACGTCGCCGCCCGGCGAGGGTGGCCGTCGCCGCTCCCCTCTGCCGGTCCCGGCGAAGGGAAGAGGAAAAAAAAAAAAAAAAGAAAAAAAAAAAAGGAAAAGACGAAAATGCCCTTTAGTTAAAAAGTTTGGGGTAAATGTGTCCCAAGTGGGTTTTATTTTCATCCAAAATTGTCAATTTTAATTTAGGGTTTTTAGTAATAGAAAAAAAGTTCAGCAGAAATTGGGATTTTTGGTGGCGTTTTCCCTAAAAATATTTAAAAAGATAATATTTTATTTTAAAAGAAAAGCAAAAATATAGGTGGAGTCGCCCCATCATTAGTGGGGCAGTAGTGATGGCCAATGGGGTCACCAGTACCTGGGCTAAGGCCAATGACCCTCGCCAACCAAGCCCTTACCAAAAAACAAGCAATGGCTAGGCTAGGGCTGACGATCCTTGCCCAAATCTAAGAGAGAGTTGTCGCTGCATCATTGGGTGAGGCAGTGACTACAAGCAAAGGGCCTATGTTTTTTTTTTTTTTTTTTTTTTTTTTTTTGGGTAAGTTTTAGTTCTACTTGGAAAGAAACAATAGAAAAAAGAAAGAAAGAAAAAGGCGAAATGCCATTCACTAGTTGGTGAATTCAAGCCCTTTTTTTTAGACTGATATGATCATTTTAAGTCTTAATTTGAGAAAATAATAATATTTTGAATTCTTATTGAAAAGAATATTTGCTTAAATCCTTATTTGGAAAAGTGATAGGAAGTTAAGTCGGGGATATTCCTAGTGCACTTCTGGAAGAAAAGAGAAGGGGTGACAAAGAGACAAAAGGACAAAAGGGCCTAGTAGCAGAGGCAGTTGCCGAAAATTTGTGTGGAGGAGAGAAGCGCAACGATCCTCCAAGCAAAACACCAACCACCTTTCCTTTCCTTTCCCGTCCCGTCCCGTCTCTTTTTACTTCTCTCTTCTCCTTCCCATCATGGCTTCTTCTTCTTCTTCTCCTTCTTCGTCTCCTTCTTCACTCCTTCCCCTGCCATCCTTCCTCTCTCCACCACTCCTTCACTCTCCCATCTCCACTCCACGCCCTCGCCCATGTCTCTCCTCCACTTCCACCCCTTTACGTTTCCCCTCCTCCTCCACCGCCACCGCCAAGCTGTCTCTCATCCCACCGACGCCGCTCAAGTCCCTTCCTCTGAGACCCACTTCCGGCTTCAGATTGCCTGCGATCTCGACGGGCCTCAGGGACGCCGCCGCTTCGCTCGAGGATGGCGATGCCGAGATCCTCGTGGGCCCCGCCAGCGAGGAGGAGCGGAGAGGGGAGAGAGTCGTGGCGGACTACGACTGGACGGAGGAGTGGTACCCTCTCTACCTCACCAGCGACGTCCCCCACGACGCCCCTCTGGGCCTCACCGTGTTCGACAAGCAGCTCGTCCTCTACAGAGACGGCGACGACTTGCTCAGGTGTTACGAAGATCGCTGTCCCCACAGGTAACGCCGTCTTTTTCAGGGAGTGATCTTATATTGTTCTTGTGGTGTTTGTCATTCTCTGAGCTTGATTGATGGTTATAACAAAGTTTATCGATTTGGTCTCTCGGGCTTTGCAACAGACTCCTGTTCCAGTCATTGGACAGGACTTCATTTTGTGTTCAATGATATTATCTTCTTTTCTCTTTTTCTTTTTCTCTTCTTTTCTGGCTGAGCAACTTGCTAAAAAGGAGATAACTTTGAGCCTTCTCTCCTTCATATCATGAGAAGAAGAGATGAGCGATGATCATCCATAAGTGGTGTTACTAGTCTGATGCATTTAATCTGTTGAGCTAACTCGGATATTCTAGCTATACTTTGGCTCTTAAAATGCGAAGAGTTTGGGAAGTGAGCTGTGTTGGTCGTGGCCATCTGCTTCGCCTCTCGAGATAGAGCTTTAGCTATTAAGTCGGGAAAAAGCTCCTGCATTTCCTGTCTTAACAATCTAGCTAAGCTAAGCTAGATTTATAGATCGCTTCACGATCCTGTGTTCATTCCAGTTCAAGGAAAGTGTTTCGGGTTTAGCAGGCTTTACTGTCAACTTACATCTTCTTATGAGGATAAAAGTTTTTGCTTAACTTACATGGTTGTTGGTGTTTAAACCTTTTGATGGGAGTCCCTTCTTCAGGCTGGCAAAACTATCAGAAGGTCAGCTGATTGATGGGAGGTTGGAATGTTTGTACCATGGTTGGCAGTTCGAGGGCGAGGGAAAATGTGTCAAGATACCTCAGGTTCGTCTGTCAACCTAGTTCTTTTTGTGCCAAGAAATGGATTTACCACACTCTTCACTGATGGAAAATGAAAGAATGTTTCTTTATCAATGTTTCAGCTGCCAGCGGATGCGAAAATTCCACGATCAGCTTGTGTTAAGACATATGAGGTGAGGGATTCTCAAGGAGTTGTGTGGGTGTGGATGTCTCAGAAGACACCACCAAACTTCAGCAAGATTCCTTGGTTCGAGAATTTTGCTAGGCAGGGCTTTCAAGACACTTCGACTACCCACGAGCTTCCTTATGATCATTCCATACTTTTGGAGAACCTAATGGATCCAGCCCATATCCCTATTTCGCATGATAGAACAGATTGGACAGCAAAAAGGGAAGACGCTCAACCCCTATGTTTCCAAGTAACTGAACGGACAGACCGAGGATTTGCAGGATGGTGGGGTAAAGAGAAAGATGAGTCATTGCCTAACTTTTTGCGCTTTGAAGCACCATGTGTTCTTCAAAACAACAGAGAATTCGTCGACAAGAATGGAGTAAAACACTACTTCACTGGTCTATTCCTCTGTAGGCCAACTGGACAAGGGAAGTCCATGCTTATTGTGAGGTTTGGAGGGACGATGAGATCTCCTTTGGCTAAAGTGTTCCCTAAATGGTATTTCCACCAGAACGCAAGTAAAGTATTCGAGCAAGATATGGGATTTCTTTCATCACAAAATGAAGTTTTGATTAAAGAAAAGGTTCCCACGAAGCAGCTCTACCTAAACTTGAGGTCCTCAGACACATGGGTAGCTGAGTACAGGAAGTGGATGGACAAAGTGGGGCACGGAATGCCTTATCATTTTGGGCACAGCACCATTTCCATGCCGAAGGAGCCTGCTGTGGTAGAACATGCACCAGCCGGTTTAGTCGCCAGAGCCTCTGCGTCATCACCTGCCAAGGGAGGTATTGGGACAATGCACGCTCCTAATTTGGCCAACAGATATTTCAGGCATGTGATTCATTGCAAAGGATGCAGAGAAGTTGTGAAAGCATTTGAAGCTTGGAAAAATGGGCTCTTTGCATTGGCTGCTGCATTTACTGCATTGGCTATTTTAGCGTCTGCTAGACAGTGGAAGGTGATACTCTTGGTGACAGCAACAGCGTGCTTCGGTGGAGTTTATGTGTGTTCAACAGCTATTGCTATGAATACCACAAACTTCGTCAGGACTCACAGGAGATTGTGAGTCCTTGATCGTTGCCCATCATGTTTCCAGTTATTCTAGGATGACAGGAAGTACTTCCATATAGAATGTAGTTGGTGTAGCAAATTTGTATTTAGTTACTTGGAACGTAAAGGCAATGCTCTTCCTTTTACAATGATACCTTGCAATTGCTTGACTATCTGTTAGCTACCGTTATGGTCGTTCCATTAGATCTAATCGGACCGTCTTCCTTATAAACAGTAGAATCGTTGAAGTTGCTCTTTGGTGAAGATTGTGGAACAGCATGTCATTCTCCCAAGTCCAAGGGAAAAGGAACTTGTGCACGAATGTTACTATAATCCTAAAAATATAGTATTGAAAATAAAAATTAAAGAATCAAATCAACTTCCTCCCATCGTTAAATATATGAATTTACATGAAAGCATATCCCCCTTAATGCGACTCCAAATGCTGAAACCTGCCCTGTTGCAAGCTCTAATATACTCCTGTTGCAAGCTCTAATATACTCCTGGAACATAACGTGCTCGACCCCTGGCAATTCCACAGATTTTACAGGTACTCTGGGGAGATTTTGTAATTATACCATTCCGGGAACCAGATCAAGCGTCTCATCAATTTTACCGCGGCAGAAAGGTGTATACTCATCTAATCATTGGTTTGATGAACATACTAGGATAACTAAATATCATTTTCAAGAGGGAAAAGACAACCCCTCGTTAATGCATAAATACAAGCACCATGGCCAACCTTCAAATCTACAACTAAGAGAGCATGTCACCAAAGTAGTATACAAGAACACGATATCAAATATCAGAACTTTAGCCATTTCTTTTCTTTCTCCTTGGACGTAATCGCATGAGATGCAGAAGCGTGGGCTGCCTCAGCCTCAGCCAAAGCTTTGCGGGTTTCAGCCAACTTCCTCTTGGCCGCTTCACACACTACCTTGTCGTTCTTGTTCCTAACGACCATCTCTCCAAGCTTCTCCACTTGAATTTGCAATTCCTTCACCTCATCATCATAAGCAACAAGAGCCTGCCTATCTATTTTCTTCTCCCCAGAATCTTTAAGTTGTTGCTTCTTCGCAGATTTCCCATTCAACGCCTCCCCATGCTTTGCCAGTTGGGTATTGATCAGACTAAAGACATCTGGTCTCCTTTCTTCTGCATCTTTTGCCGCCCGAGCTGCCGCAGCAAACTTCTTCTCACGTTTCCTTTTTCCACCTCTGCTGCGCTTCTTTGCTCCACTTTCGTGATCTTTGTCTTGCTCATCAGACTTTAGGGCATCATCCAGTGATTGTTTTGGTGGAAGGACTTTCACAGGAATGGGTTCAACCATTCCTTGCCCAGATCTGCCTAAACCCATCCCTTCACGATAGCCCATGTTAGCCATCATCTTGGATGCTATGCCACGCGTGTGATTCTCCCACTTAGCAAAAATGGCAGTTTCTGTCTGGACGCCCCTCTGTTTTGCAGAGCTTTCAAGAAAGCCTAGACCCTGAGGGTCCTCTTCTTCATAGTCACTGGAGTCAGATTGCTCTGAGCTTGAATCACTCTCTTCTTCATTACTGATTTCCGCATACTCAGATAGCGCTATAAAATCAATGCCAAGCTTTGCAGAGCTTCCATCATCCCGGAAAACAACTTGTCCAAGACCACATTCATCATCCCATGATTCAAGCTCTGCTTCTCTCCATACACCTGCTTTACTATCTGAAGTTGCCCATATACTGGACCCCACCAATGACTGCTCCCAATTTGTTGGGACAAATTTCTTTAAGGATGACAATGGAACATCTACTCCTGAGACATACAAGAATGTCAGGTGGGACATGCTAACAACAAAGATACAATAAAATATCAGGATTTAGATTGGTATCACATTTGGAACGAGATGAAGCTCCAAGGTAAAAAAAGAGGAGCTATATATCTTGCCAAAGAAGCAACATAATAAAACTGTCAGACAAATGCAGATGACTATGGTGTCAAGAATCTGTAGCGAAAACAAGGGAAATTTATAATTTTTCCGGACACTTTGCAGATTGTGTTTGTTCTTTTAGTCACAACATACCATGTGATAAGCGGCAGCTAGTACCAAACCGACATCGTTGCTGCAGAAAGAACTTGCATATCTGCACTTTGGTGGTCTAGCATTAGTGGTCTCATAATAACTAGTCAAATTTCACACCATAATCGAGAGCTTTTGATCCATTATGTGACACTAATCACAGTTGAGCAAACATGAAGAATTGTTCTTTTGGCACAACCACCAAAGAACACGCAAATATTTCATCCAAGAGCTGTATAGATAGATCAAAGGAAAACTTATAGTGAAGACACCTAAAAGAGAGAATCATTAACGCAGTTATTAAAATAGTGTCAGAAACAATAAGAAGACATGCAGATGCCCAATCAGAACATAAAGATGGGTGTTAATAGAATCTACACCCAGTGCCTAACATCATAATCTTCACAACAGGAAAGGTTATTCAAACAGCCTCCAAAAAGTGGAGAAGCAGTTTACACAATTCACCAGGACCAAGAATTGGCCCATATTCTCATTCAAATTAACGTACTTTTTTGATGTTTAGGATGTGATGTGGGCATGACATTCCATTTACCTAACTAGTTGGTTCAAAGTACAAACTGATCCAGACAATACAAGACACAAAAGCACGACAAATTGTGGATACCCTCACAAAATATGGTAAAGAAGAGATAGGATAGAACACTTTTTCTTTCTGGTGAAACACTACCTAGAGTGGCTGATACATCCATTTGCACGAAGGTTGAAAAAACGGCAGCAAACTTTCATAAATCATAGGAATGAACAAAACTTCCAAATAATAAATTGTGCATCCCAAAGATTATACAGGTCGTGCAATAGCTCCAATGTATGGTTATATATCCATATTTGCTCATATGGAAGTTTGCTTTGCTTTTTCTTCACAATCTATTAGTTGGTTTCATGTGATCTAAATAAGAAAAACATTTTGGCAAACACTTACTCATAAACTTTCCACGTAAGATACTCAAAGGCTAGGATAAAAAGCCCCCACTGCTTTCATACTGTGGCCAGCGATAGCAGTTAAGCAGCTTGAATTATCTTAAAACGGAAGCACCTACAATGTCATTCTGACAGCCTACTAGTCTACGTTAGGGCAATGGCAGACTGGCCAAGCTAAAATTACTATCAGGATCTCGATCAAGGACTCAAATAGAGACATGAATACTAATTGTATTTTATTTCGTTGTCCTAAGTTGATTTTGCTGAAACAAGCGTTATACATAAGCCTATGCTTATAGTAATGAGGGAGAAAAGAACGAAAGCTGCACTGACCTGCATATTTTCAGTTTTTGGCGTGAGGAAAGAGATTTTAGCCAACTGTGAGCCCTCCAATCCAACTATCTGACCATTATACCAGTGACCATTGCTGTGGCGAAATCGACATTTTGACCCAATGGAGTACCTTTGCTCCTCCAGAGGCTCAGCTTCAACATCATTTGGATCCAAAGACTCCACCTTAACATCCTCAGTGGCAGAATCTGACTTCTGTACCACTGAATCAACTTCCCGTAACAAGCGTGCACGCTTAAGGTGAAATAGCCCTTCCTCTGCATCTCTTATTGCCGAAACAAGCTCTTCATGAACCTGGGGAAGCAGAGCATATTGGAAGCCGAAGGAAAAGAAAATACCACTAGCACCCTCTTTCCATTGATGAGGACCTTACACGCATGTGCTTCATCATACATGTGCTTCATCATGCAAACAGAGTTCGTCTTAAAGCATTGACCCGCTAATGCAGGATTCACTGATGCAAACTAGAGCCAACAAGTATCTTTATCCAAACATAACTCAAAATGCATACTCCCTCCGTAACCCGCAACTAGAGATAAGCTGATCATAATTATGCCCAACACAACAGAACCTCTAACATAATACAATCTTCCCTGATTGCTCTTGGGTTTCTCAAGCATTCATCAAAAATATTCAAAATTGTGACTTGGGGTTCTCAACAGCTTCCACTGAGCTCAGCACCAATCAAACATTACAAGCAAAGCAACGGAGAACACAAAAGAACGCTCGAGAAACTCCCCAAGATGCATATTACCTCATAAACGATCAAACCCAGATAAGAAGCTCTCAAAAACCCAACAGAGATAAATTTCCGAGGATCAAAAGCGGTGCCCAGAAAAGGAAAAACCAAAACCAAAAAGAAGATGAACGAGGGGAGAAGAGGAGGAGCGCGCACCGCGAGGATCTCGGGATTGGCAGGGTCGGAGGCGAGGGCTTCCTTGAGTGATAAAAGAGAGTCTTTCTGCTCCTCCAATTGGAGCTCCAGCTGAATCTCCAGAACTCTCTCTTCTGCTTCGTCGCTCGCCATTTGCTCCCTCTTGCCTTTTGCTTATGGAGGATGGAAATAAATTCAGCGCCGGTACGGTACGGAGATTGCCAGGTGAAGGAGAAGGGAACGAAACGACGGGCCGTCTTAGCTTCGTGGGCTCTGGGATCCGTAACCTCGTAATACGCAGTTTTAATGAGATTAAACGTTTTCCCGTTTTACGGGCCTCTGGATTTTCGGTGATTTTACGGTTCTTGTTTTCTTCAGATGGCAACGATCTTGTTCAGGAAAATTATGACTATATTCATAATCAAGAACAACCAAGGCCCAACAAGATAATTAGCAATCAAATTGGCCGAACTTCGAATTCCAAAATCAGCCATGCATGGAATTTTAGACCTTGATTGCTAATTACATTCCGAAATTATATTTTTTTGTTTGGTCCATAGTTAGGGAAACATGTGAAAAACTTACCATAGAAGAATACGATTCATCCTATACTAATCCTTGAACGCATGTACCGTATCGTGCATCCACCTATTTTGTAACTGCTTTTTAAGATCATTATTACATGTAATGACATTTTTGTACTTGATCATGACGGCACGCCGTAATGCTGAATGGCGCACTTGAGCAACCATAGAAGTGCCCCAATTGTCTATCGTCTCTTCCAGAATTCTCAAGATTTGATATATCATAACTTGGTTACATAAAGAATTTCCACAGATACGACTATAAGGCAGTTTTGAAGATAGATTACGTAAGTCATACTGCATGTGTATCGACTCAAGAGCCCTTTCCCTTCATGATCTCCAGGCTCCTAAAAGCCAGAGTTGATGCTTCCGATTAAACTCTGGATCTAGATTACCTTATAGACTGCACCGCCTCATCCGAACCGAAGTCCTAGCTTTCCGGCTTACACGGCCCAACCTTGCAATTTTAAGTCTACAGGAGATGCCTCTACATGAATTCAGAAAATATGTCCATCCCATAAAGCTAGATAACACAATGCCTCATTCAGAATTTTGATCCTACGCCAACATATCATCTTTGCTTGTCCGGGCAAGATGAGCATGTTTACTAGAGAGGCTCCACCCACTGCTACACAGATTTTCAGTTTCAATCTGCAAGACAAATTTTTTAGGCCATTCACCAGCAACAATGAATACGCTGAGAAAGAATAATACATCTGATTTTACAGGAAATCTTACAGGATACACGTCAGTGTGAAACCTGAAACGAATGGTGTGCTCTTGAAACAACGAAACTGTGTCGTAACTCTCTGTATTTAGACTGTGAAAAGGGAAAAGAGAACAGCTAAAACAGCACAGCTGGGAAACTTTACAAAGCCACGGTACATTTGCCAAGTAGCACATCACTACTTCGAAGTGGTAGGCTGTCCCAACCACTTGGCTCGAAACCCCGTCCCCTTACAGTCTGAGCAGCATGCTGAACCCTACAAAAATCATGGTCACACCCTTAAGAACTGTATTTGATTGTCCCTCTTTGATATTGCATGAACTAGATTCTGTAACATTAGCATTGTTTTAATTGAGCCATGCACTTACCTTTCCACCACATATGACGCAGCTTGTATTTTTTGAAGGGACTTGGCAGAGCATGTTGTCTCCAAGGATGAAGAAACCCGTACCTCCACACCATTTGCATTCTACATGCCCCTTTGAGTTGCAAGAGGAACAAGCTACTGGCCTAGGTTGCTGCATGCATTATTGAAACAACATTATAAGATCTGAAGGTGACTTTGTTCCTCCTTATTTTCTGTCAAACATCACATGTATCTGATTAACTATTAAGAAACACCATAACCCCATTTAGCTGCATTTGTTCAGACAAACCATCAAAGCCTTTCACCTCCAAAGAACGAGAAAAGCTTTAAAAACATATACATATAGCAAACTTTCTCACAGATAACTTGTTTCTAATAAAGGCTTCAGAAGTCATGGAGTAGTAGTCTTCTTTAACAAAAATGCATCATATGGGACTCCGGGACTCTCTTGCCCCTCACCAATAAAATTGTTCCCCAAAGAACCCAATGTTCAACCAAGTCGGTAACATTCTTATTGCAAAAAAAAGGCTTCATTGAAGCTAAAAGAGTAGAGAGTACAGTCCCATAAGTCCAGCAAGCATAATCAAATGTCATAATTCTGAAGCACAAGAACCAATCTCAAGCAATTAACCAATGTGCAATTAACTGGTGCAAAAAACAGGAGATAGGAACTATGATATTGTTAATGGACAAATTGAGGGCTATTCAAAGTTAGATTAGAAGACTACTCTCTTCTACCATAAAATGATTGTATGAGTCATGGCTATATGTATCGTGTACTGCTGCAACAGCTGTGAAAGGAAGGTGTTCGAGAACCATTAAACAGTTCTTCAAGCATACTTGCCCAGCAACTGCTAACTTGAATGAAGTGCTCGTCATAGCAGGATCTATGCAGAGCAAAATATAAAGAGCTCTTGGTCTTCTATTGAGGAGGTTTCTGCTCGAGCAAAGCAAGATGTGGTTTCTTGGCAAGGGAATTTTGATGCCGACATTACAGCTCTTTCTCCAGGACATCGACATGAATGAACATGCTGAGAATTGTTCAGCTAAATGCTAATACAGTGTTGCTCACACAATTCAAGGGGAAATAAGACCACTTGCAATTTTAATAGTCCTCAACAAACTAGAAAGAACTTACACATCCAGAGACCTTCGCAATACTCCAGCATAAAAGTTCCACATTTACGCAACTTAGACTACCTAGTAAGCAATGATAACAACAATTCGAGTAGACTCGATACCCAATTCATCCCACTCGTTCAGTCAATTCAATTCAGCATCTCAGCATGCCCATGCAGAAATTAACTCAATTCAACAGAAGTGATCCCTTGTTATTCTAAACTCTTCCAGTCAATATGCACTGCAAAGAAATTACCACTCAATTATAACATCCAAAACAACGGAGCAACCATAGAAAAAATGAGATATATTGTATTTAACGAATTCTCAATCTTACACCAAAGCCCCATACTTTAACATGCTGAATCACTCCAAAAACTCAAACAGTATATGGAAAAAGTTCATACACATAGACAAAAAGGCATACAACAATACTCGATCAAGACATACAAAACCAAAGGGTACCTGAGAAATCAACCAGGCCTGCTCCATGCGCTTAATGAAATCAGAGGAGCTCTCGTACGAATCCACCATCGAAGCTCTCACACCGACGAACCTTGACCTCTTACCCCTCCCCCTCGAACCATGAGGTGAAATTACACCGACTGCATTTCGACGGGCCTGCGAACTCCCACAACCGACGGATGACCTGGGCACAATCAAGGGTCTGCAACTCCAACAGCAGGCACAGCTCATCATTTGGGTCTCTCGAAAATTTAAAGAATTTGCTCGAAGAAGCCGATTTATAGCAGAGAACGACAGAAAAATCAAAACTTCTTCGATGGTTTTGCTGGGACAATTCCAGTGGGCGAACGAGGCGAAATCCTAACAAATGTTTACTAGTTTCTTCTTCTTGCCAAGAAAGAAGATTTTAACTGCGAGCGGACGCAAACGTTGTCCTCGGGGACCACTTTTTGTTCGGACCTCCGAGAAAAATCAAAGCTTTCGGGGATGACGACCCTTCTTTTATTTTCCACAATTTGGGCTTTTGGCAAGAGGAAGTCGGAAGCCGAAAAGCTTGACACTCGTGGGTTCATGCGGGAATTCCCGCATTTCCCATCCTATGGACTTCTTCAATTTGGGCTTTGAGATTGTATTCTCTCCATGTCCGTCGCACAAAGTTCTACCAAAGTATCCAAGCTAAGGATTTCTTGTTCTTGCACAATCTAATGCCCAAGAGAAAGTCGTCATGCCGGTCGCTCTTTCCAGCCCGTAAAAATCTATAGACATTTATCTTGTATGATTTTGAAAGTTGTTATTAATGACATATGTTGTGAATTCGCGCAATTGATGTAGAATTTTCTCCATACCAATTGTGTATCCAACAAAATTTTTGTAAGTGTAGCCTTCCGTGTTTTCTAATTTTAGTGATGCAAGATATATTTTGATGATAATATCCAAATCTTTTTTCCCTTTTGAATTTTGGGTGACACTGTTTCTTGTAGGGGAGGGAGAGTGGGATGGAGGACAGATCCACCTTCCCAGTGAGTGGTTTGGATAATGGATTTCAAGCCCAGTATGATTTCATTTCCTCATTTGAGACTGAAAAAGGGAATAGGAGAGTGGAAATGCATGCCCACTCCCGTTGGAGAGGTCGAAAAATAGTCAAGAACATCATTCATGGACAACTTTGGTAAGTGCCACCAACAACTAACTCTACCTACAAAAAAATCCAGCAAAAACAAAATCTCGACCTGTTGACACTATTAAAAAAAAAGAAGAAAACTTTCGACGCTTCGTATATAATATATTCTAAAGTATGACAATTGAGCTCAATTTATCAAAATAAAGCCCATCAATCTCTAGATTATGACATTCGCTTATTTGCATTTTCAAGCGAGTAAAGGCGAGAGAGTCATCTCAAATTGCTTGGCTTCACTAACTTCCATTCCATCTTTTCTGCATTATTGTTGGACGAGGGGATAACAATAGAAGAAGCAAGAAATGAGGTTGTGAGTCTCGTTTTATTCTCTTAGCATGCAAAGAAAAGATCACTTTGTCTAAAAGTACAGTTATGAAAACGAGGGTCACAACCTAGAACCTTTGGACGGTGGATAAGAGGGGCCAAATTCAGTTGACCACCATGGAATGGACGGTGAGTCATCCCATTCAAGATTTTCAAATACCCCATGAAAAGAGGACACGGTCCATGGCATGTGTACCACATGCTCCTTTCAGTGCAAATAGAAAATTTGACCTTTTTTTTCTTCTGAGCTATTGGTTGATCGAGGATCAAGCGAGGCGCTTTGCAATTTTCTCATGCCACGCCACGTTCTAAGTGCTACTGCACGCATCATCATCTTCCAAGAAAAAGAGATGGGTCCAAAAGCTCGACGAGTATGACCGTGATTGGCGTACAGTTGGACTAATGCTGATTGGCTCTTATGCTCTTTCCTGATATTTGAGTCTTAGGCCTATTGAAGCATATGGCTATGAAATTCTATTGAATAAACCAAAACAATAGATGCTTAAAGCACTGAGGATTCCGACCCAAAAAAGAAAAGAAAAGCACCGAGGATATAGTAAAGCACCTTTAGTTATGTCACTTATTATTCTTGGAACTTCCTTTTCACCTAACGAAGGTATAACTTTCATATCAAGTCCAACACCATATGAAAAAAAGGATTCAATAAAGAACCATCAATTGTTAAGCTTGTAGTGCTTTTTTATGTGATCATTGATATAAGTGCAATCCTCACCTAGTCACTAACTTCAAGTTGAAAGGGAAATACATAATGCAAGAGGATCCGTGTCTGTGTTGAGTTTGGAATGAATCTTCTTTCTCTTATTTTGTGTATGAATAAGTTGGGTTTGCAAGATCATCTTTCAAATTCAAGTTCAAGTTCATTCGAAGCTAAGCTCATGGGTCCAGATCGATTTGAACCAACAGCTGGACCTCGATCTTGCTGCCATCCAAGCAATTTGGTTGTTGCAAAATTTAATGTCAAGGTCATTGAATGCAAAATCCCCATTGAATGCTAAAACAGATAATTAGCAAAGCTGCTTTTTCCCTTTGAACTTCTTAACGAAAAGTCACGGTTCCTTCATTGCAAGAAAGACATTCAGGAGCATGGCATTCATTCTTCTCCGAAGCTCGTTCCATCCGTTGTCGGTTCATTTTCAGCCCCATTGAAAAATGACAATTAAGCGCAACATAGATCGCACCATCTTCTACCAGACACAAGAAAGGTTTCACGTTGTCCATCCTCTTCATCATCATCATCATCGAAGTGACGAAGGGGCTTCCGACCCCCCCCAAAAAAAAAAAAAGGGGGCCAGTGCCTGACGTGGCATGCACCCATTTGCTCCCCACGGCCAGAGCCGAGAATGTGGTGGCTCCCCCACCAAATTCAGACACAAGTTTTGAATGGCTCAAAAGACTACCAGCCAAACGCAGCCGAACCCAATCCTTTATGATGCGGCCTGCTCTTGAGTCTCTGCCAGTTTGCCTTTGGTTGCTCCTCCACATCCCACTTAAATAAAGGTATTCTTTTTCTCTTCGATTCCCAAGTCTCCTCTCTCTTTCTCTCTCTTTCTGCCCCTAAATCCTCTCTATGTGGTTACAAACCCCTCTCTGAATTTTCTTTCCTCCTGTCATCAGCTATAAAAACCCCTCCTTCCGATTGACCCTCTTCTCTTTCAGTCTCCATTGCGCTCCCACTGTGTTCCTCCGTGCCTCTGGCTAATTCCCATTTGGTAAAGACCACCACCATGGACTGATTAAGCCCAAGTAACAAAGCTGCGGTTTTGAGACCTTTTATCACTGAAAAGATCGACCATGAGTACCCCTTCGACCTTGCATCAAGAACCCGGTGTTCTCTCTGATTTGGTGTCCCAGTTGGGTCACCTCGCGCTCAACTCGAACTCCCGCACCTTAAATTCTGAAGGGTACTCTTCGTTTTTGTCTAACTATCTCTACTTTGACGGTTCAATCGGTTTTAAGACGCCAAAGCTTTGTTCTTCCTTGAGTTTGAGCACCAGAGGCAGTGCTTCGAGCATTCGCCGGCTCCTAAGCGACTTCAATAAGGCTATTAGGTTCCATTGTGAGAGAATACCAATTGGGTTCGCTTCCGTTCGGGTTGATTCAGGTAACGGTAATGGTGATAGTAGTAATAATTATGGGGATAGCGATAATGGGTTGAGATATGATGGCTGTGGTGTCTTGGTGGATGATGGGGTACATGCCAATGGTGTTGAGGCTGATGCCCCAAAGAAAGTTCTCATTTTAATGAGCGATACTGGCGGTGGCCATCGAGCTTCTGCAGAAGCCATCAAGTCAGCTTTTCATGAAGAATTTGGGGATGATTATCAGGTCAGTAGTGGTGGATTAACTTTTAGGACTTGGTTTCATTATTCAGATTTTGTTTGGTTGCTGAGGGATCATGAACAATGCCTTGCCGGATCAACTTCTTGTTTGCCCTGAATAAGCGGGTCTAAAGCTAATGCACTCATCTGGCTAAAATTGTCCTAAGTCCGTGACAGGAAAAAAAGTCACATCATGTCAAGTTTATTCCTGTTAATGTTAAATTTAATTCTACTTGCAAAGTTTGTCTGATTTTATTTGGATTAAGTTATTACATGGGAAGTGTTGATAAATATGAATGGCTAATAAAGTGTGGGAGTTTAGCGTACACATGAGATTCATTTTGTTGAAGTATGGTAGTTGCTGAAGGAATGTAAAGTAAGGTTGACATGATTCTAGGTTGTTGAGTCTTCAAGTGTGAGGTCCAAAATCAACTAGACTTAATGCTCAGCAGGCACTTCGTATGTCTGATGGAAACAAAAGAAATAAAGATCCTTTTGCAACAAGAAAAGCTGCATGTGGGATTTAAGTCAAAAGTGGACAAAAGTTTTTATGAGTTTCTCCTCGCTTCATATCCACAATCTTTTACCAGCTTGCGAAATTGCTGATCAAAATGAGTTTTAGGGAAAATGATGTGTGTTGCAAATGGCAGATTAGTGGATCAAATATGTTGTGTTTTAAAGAGTTCTCATTGCAGGTATTTGTTACTGATTTGTGGTCAGACCATACACCTTGGCCATTTAACCAGTTGCCTAGAAGCTATAACTTCTTGGTGAAACATGGGCCCTTGTGGAAGATGACCTATTATGGAAGTGCTCCGAGAATTATTCATCAATCGAACTTCGCTGCAACTTCAACCTTTATAGCTCGGTGAGCTTCTCTCATAGGCATGTCCTGCCAAAATTCTCCTTGTCAACTTTATCTCGCTTAATCTCCTTCAAACGTGCTAACACTTACTCTTGCTGAGCCTTTGGTCCCACTACTACTAGGCATCTGCAGATATTGTTCATACTCAGTGAAAACCCAAATCTCGATGTACTAGGAGTAGAACTAGTAACTACGGCCTTGCAAGCTTTTGAAGAAAGAGTCTGAGTAACCAGTAACTACCTCAAGTTTCTGTTGGTGTATCTTCTGCAACTATGGTAGCTAAAATGTTTACCACATTGAATTCATGTACAGGCACACTGTAATGTATAAATGGCATTCATTTTAGCTGAATTTATTTGTCTTTAATACTCCTAGTCCTACTCTTTTGCTTCATAGAAGTAAGCCATCGCAGTTCTCCTATATCCTATTCTCTCCAATTTCTCCTTAGTTGTTTATGCAAGATGCTTTATAAGTTGAATTTTAACGCTGCATTTTTTAGCAAGAGTAGAAAAGATTTTATCCCAAGCAGCACTAGTTTATACAGGTAACGTCACAAGATAATCCATGTTGTATATTTATATTTGGAAGAAAGAGTCTGATCTCCTTTCTTTTCTCATGATACAATCCTCTTCATGCTAAGCCCTTTTTCTTGTCCATACTGCCCTTGTGGCCATACTTTCTAGCTGTAGTACAAGTTCCTCCATGGACAGTAGCAGGATAAGTCTCCTCATTCCCACCGAAAGTCACAGCCCCGTAGTAATAATAACTCCTACTGTAAGCCATTGGCCAGCCTGTAGTGTCAGACAATGGGAGGATCCTCTCTAATTGATCTACTAATTTTGACCATCTTTCTTCGAAGACTTGCAATGAGTTACTTCAGCCAATGGTGGAGCTCTTCACCATCCTTTAAATCCAATTCTTCAAGTTTGAAGAATTAAAGATGACAAGGTTAATCACTTTTAGAGCATGTCCTGTCAATTGACAGAATCATTTGCTGCCAGTTAACTTAAATATGTGGCTGAATTAAGGTAACCAAAGGCATATCTCCAAATCACTTCTCACATATGAGGAGTCCTATTTGGCTTGGAATGCAAAGGGAAACCTGTTCAAACTCACTTAAATAAGAGAAGAACAATAATCAGATGTGCTTGGTGATCAAGCAGTTATGTTTTACGACAAAGCAATTGTTTTATTTTTCAAATACACGCATTAGAAAAGTGTTTCTATTGATTTAATTATATGGTCTTTTGTGGCTGTGTCGTGACAATGATGAATACTCATTTTATTCTGTTGCTTATTTGCAGAGAGGTTGCCAAAGGACTAATGAAGTACCAACCTGACATTATTATTAGTGTACATCCACTCATGCAACACGTTCCGCTTCGTATTCTAAGGGCAAAGGGTCTTCTAAAGAAGATTGTTTTTACCACGGTTATCACAGATTTAAGCACTTGCCATCCTACATGGTCTGTCAAACATTGTTGCTCTTGTTAATACAGATTCTCAGGGTGGTTCTGATTTGGATCTCTCTATTGCCAGGTTTCATAAGCTTGTGACTAGGTGTTACTGCCCTTCGGCAGAGGTAGCAAAGAGGGCCTTAAAAGCTGGATTGCAGTCTTCACAGATTAAGGTGTATGGCCTTCCTGTGAGACCTTCATTTGTTAAGCCTGTTAGGCCAAAGGTTGGTGACTTGGTTCCATATGTTAACTGTCATCTCTCCTTGACAGATATGTGGCATTTTTAGCTGTATGTGTAATTATATTCTGGATCTGGCTTGTGTCCTAAAAAAATTATGTTGGCATTTAAATATTTTAGGAACATTCATTTATGAATGTGCCCCGGCATTTGTTGACAGTGGAATGGAGTCGTGAACTTTAAGTATATTCTAATTTTTCTTTTAAACTGTGACTAATCAATTGAAATTGGGTTGAGAACATGCCTTTTTTATTGAACTGCCTCACTACAATTTTGATTCTTGTGGAAGATCCATGTACCTTAAGCTGAATTTTTCATTTTTAATGATAGGATGAACTAAGAAGAGAACTGGGTATGGATGAGGATCTTCCAGCTGTCTTGTTGATGGGAGGAGGGGAAGGAATGGGTCCAATTGAAGCCACTGCTCGTGCACTAGGGAATGCATTGTATGATGAGGATCTTATGAAGCCAATTGGTCAGATCCTTGTTATTTGTGGCCGCAACAAAAAGCTCACCAATAGATTGCGTTCAATTGATTGGAAGATTCCTGTGCAGGTATTTGATGGGCTATCCTTCCAAGTCACTACTACAGCCTTGATCACATCTGCCTTTGTCAATGTGTTGCTTAGTGCCTACATATTTTTACCACCATTTTTCATGCTTGTAGCCATACTTCTATCAGGCTAATGAACCTCACATGTTATGATTGTTTTTAACTTTTTACATATAAATTTTGAAATGAACAAAAACTGGTTTTGATTTTCTAATAACATCCCTTGGATTCACCTATTTCTATGTGCTTCTGCAAGCTTAATTTTACATTTTTCTTACTCTTTTCCCTTTTTATGTGCTACCAGTGGATGCTTTTCTTGGCTGTTAAGATGACTTCAAAGATGGCAATGCTTAATCCAGAAAGTCAAGTAATAAGATTGTTAAAAATGAAAGAAACGTGAATTAACTGGCATGCTTCTGTTCTTCCATGCGTTTGTGCTATGTGCTGAAGAAATTACTCAATGATCCAGGTGAAGGGGTTTGTCACCAAAATGGAGGAATGCATGGGTGCTTGTGATTGCATCATTACGAAGGTAAACCTATCAGGACCATTGAATGTATGATTCTCTTGTTTATGTTAAATGTCTACTGATAAGTCTCTTTTCAGGCGGGCCCTGGGACCATTGCAGAGGCGATGATTCGAGGTCTCCCTATCATTCTTAATGATTATATAGCGGGGCAGGTAATTCTTGGCTTGAAGTAAAATGGTCTTTTTCCACTTTCAGTTCAGTATCTTTTCAAAGAATCCTCATTTTGGAATTAATTTGTGGGCATCTTGTGGGTGATTTAAGTTGTAGTCAATTGTCCTGTTGAAGGAACCTTACTTCACAGAACGGGAGCAGCATTTATACATAGACAAATGAATCGTGAAAGTGAATGCTGAAACTTTCTTCCAAAAAAATTTGCTGTTCTTTAGATATAAAGTTAGAAAGTGAATATGTAAGTTTTCTAAAGACATGAAAGATCTCCTGAGTTTGTTATGTTGTCTGTGGATATTTGACGTGGTTGTGAATAAACAACCGGAGGTGGTGAAGTGGCATAGACGCACATTGTACAACATGAACTATAGATAAAATTCAGATGTTATGTTTTGTACCTCTTTTCTAGGGCCACTAAGCCGAGTTGATCACCTTTGAGGTAGGAAATTTTGCTTTATGGAGTTGAATATCAAGTGCCCTATGAAAGCTAGCTTTAGAAAATTAGTGCAGCTAAAACCAAACTGCTATGATTTTTATCTGATGACAAAGATGAGAATGTTGTCTTTGAGTGAAGGAACTACTGAAAAATGAATGTGTGCGCACTTCCTACTGCCTAGGGAATTGAAAGTAGCTCCCAACTGGGACTAGATTGAGGGGGCACACTAGGTGGTTATCATTTGCAAGGGAACGACTGAGAAGTGCTCATGAACATGGTGGAGCATTGTTGGAGGACCTAATGGTCTTGATAATGTGAAGGCTATTGGGGGTTGAGATGAGTCCTGATTTTCCATGGAAACCCGGATTATCTTCTTTTTTTTACTTATGTTTTTTGGGGTCAAAACCTGGCTTATCTGTTGCCTTTTCAGAATGTTTGAATTTTTTTTAATCCATTTCTTTGGGAGTGTATCTCCACAACACTTTCCTAATGATTGCTGGCCGAATTCTGAAATCCCTCTCCAACCAATTTTTACTTGGCTGATAACAGGAAGTGGGAAATGTGCCTTACGTGGTGGAAAACGGATTTGGGAAGTTCTCAAAATCACCAAAAGAGATAGCCAACATTGTCGCAGAATGGTTCGGCCCAAAAGCAGATGAGCTCAAGGCCATGTCGCAAAACGCATTGAAGCTGGCTAGGCCTGATGCTGTGTTTAAGATCGTTCACGATCTTGACGAGCTGGTCAAGCAAAGAAGCTTCTTACCTCAGTACAACGCGACGTAGCTTGATCTCCTGGACCGAGTTCTAGGTGGGATGGTTTGTTGGAAAACATGGGCGAGAGGCTTTTTGTTATTGTAGATTTTTCCCACAACACTGATTCATTGTAACAGTAGTAGTTTCAAGTTCATCGCCAAATCATACATTACGTAGGCCGTGTAATCCTTCAGGGAGGAGTGAGCTATCCTCCTACTAATAAAAGCAAAAAGCATTGGATACATGCAATTTACAGTGCAGCAAGAACCTAATTGTACTGCCAAGTTAGTTCAATATAGCGCATTTCCATCTTGACCGCAGGCAGATTGCTCGCTCAACACCGAAGATCCAGATGAGAAGAAGCAGGAAAATCTTTGTCTGTCTTGACTAGGTGAGCATTTCAACTCAAGGTTTGTCCTGTTAACAGACCCTTCAGAGCAATCGTCCCATGCCTGGAAACAATGGCTTACAAAGAGGCCGGCCTCTTGGATTTCATGTTTGTCTTTCTCGCCTTGAGGAATAGATTCTAACCCTCTTATACGCAATTCTCACCAAATGCCATCATTGAAGGACACTCCAGAACATTTCAAGAAGAAAGATCAAATTTATGAACCAAACTGTCGATTCTAATGATTTCTTAGCATTAAGACTGTTCTGTTCATTAGGGGGAAAAAAAGAGAGGAAATTGTGTAATTAGGAAAAAAAAAATTTCAAGTTCCAAGTCGATTTTCCTGGTCACGTTAAGCTTAAGGACATTATCTTAAAGAAAAATACTTGATTTCACTTTAGTATTTCAATTTAGTCTCTTCGCAGTATGACTACATAGAGAAATAATTATAAAAATATCAGTTTTTTTTGAAACTCAGTGTCAATTAATTTGATTGCATAATTTCATTCAAATGTTTCATGATTTTCATTAAGATACCCATCTGTTTTATTATAAAACTTTTTAGCACGTCCGACATTATTTTAAAAAATATAAGTAAATGGATGGAATTCTAGGTAAACAACACAAGGGAACTTCCATCTTGTCTTATTTTTATCAATTCTAGCAGAGAATATCTCGATTTTCACAAGAATACTTACACATATGACGAACAGCATTTTCCGAATTTTCATCATTTGATTGCTTAATAATTATCCGATTAACTTGCCAATAAAATCCCTTTTTTTCCTAAAATAAAAATCTTAGATATTAGAAAAGATAAATAAGAAATAGCATAGGAGAGTGATATTGGGCCAAAAAAGGCCGCAACGATTTGCTCCATCTCCTCCTCCGTTCGGCCCATCCAAAGCAGCAGCAAGGCCTACTCCGAGATCTCTCTCTAAGGAAAGAAAGCCACCGCGAGGTCGAGAGCGAAAGAGTGGGAGCAGGAAGAAGACCATCCGAGATCGCCAAGAAATCGATAGAGCAGCGACCAAGACCGGCGGCGAGGCGAAGCCAATGGAGAAGGGGAAGGGAGTGATGGGGATGGGGAGGCGATGGGCGGTCGAGTTCACCGACAATTCGACCGCTCCCGCCTCCCGTGACATCCCCGATCCTCTCGGGTTCTCTCGCGCCTCTCCCGATCAGGTACGCCCCCGCAAGCTCGTTCGCCTCGTCCGATTGAGTTCGCGTGTTCTTGATTCGGTCTGGTTTGGGCATCGAATTCGTGGGTTTTGTTTATAATCGATCAATTCCCCTTTTTTGCTTTTGTCCGCAGGATGATTCGGCTATCGCCCGACAAAAGAAGGACGCCGAAGCTAATTGGAAAGCTCAGGTACTCCTCCTTTCCACTCCGGAACTGCTATTAATAGTCTTGTGAGGATCTTCGGATCCGAAGCTGTATGTGTTTTGAGCTGACGTGACAAAGAGTGTGCAAGTGTTTGAGATTCAGTTCTAAAGACAACGCGTATAGATTGCGGTCTTTTTTTATCAGTTTAAACATCAGGATATAGATAACACCATATTTTGGAAATACTAAGTCGATACGGATTAGTTTTAAGCATTTAATCGAACAAAAGGTTTGTTTTTTTCTTTTTCCTTTTTTTTTGGGGTAATTCAGTGTGGTGGAAGAGCTTCGATCCAAGCATCAATGAGATAAGCTGTTAATTGTACTGCTGTGATTTTGTAAACAGAAAGCGTGGGAGGTGGCGCAAGCCCCATTCAAGAATTTGATGATGATGGGGTTCATGATGTGGATGTCTGGAAGCACCGTCCATCTCTTTAGCATTGGTATCACATTTTCGGCCCTTTGGCAGCCATTAAGTGCTCTTCAGGGAGTTGGAAAGGGTAAGCTAATTACTGATCATGAATGATTACTCCTTATTGTTAGCTTGAAGCATGCTGTTGGGTCTAGATTACGACCTTATTACTTTATTAATCTTATAGAAGAATACTCCTAATCCAACTGGAAATTGAGACATTGCTAGTGCAGATGTATACGACCTCTTCTTCTTCTTTCCATGTATGTGAATCTGGTTAGTACATGCCAAGTAGATAGCTTGGCTTGTGGTTTTAAATGGCTTGAAGTACTTCTGTTACATTTGCAACTACAATTTATTGTCCTTGTGGAAAGTACTGAATGTGCGCAAATCTCAAGTAACAGATTGGCATAAACTTTTGTTTGTTCACATTGAACCAGGGATGCATTGACTTTCGAACATGATTAACTGATGCCCTAACATCTGAATGGCTTAGCAGGATGTGCAAGTGGTGAATCTTGCATAAGTTCTGGTCGACTCTTTTTTTTCTTTTTAGCTTGTCTCAAACTTGCACTGGCTGCTTGAATATGTGTTTGGTGTCTGGTCCAAACATACAATAATAGCCTCCAAAATGAGTGTATAAGGTTTCACTCACATGTTAAGTTAGAGATGTGACAGCATCACAAAGGTCAACTTCTTGCGAGTTGCTGATGTGGTTTCTGACTATTGAATGTGTCACAATTATATCCTGGCAATGCTAGTGCTGGATAATATTGTTATGAGACATAATGAAATCAATGGGAGCAAGTCTGGTGCCTGAGAACATCTGATGGGCGCTCATCTACCCTTGCATCGGTATTGTGAAGTGAAATGCCTCTGTAGTCATAAAAATTGAGGAGAAACACCCCCCCTTTTTCTCTGTAAGTTTAGGTGCTTTTATGGGATTGTGAATGGTTGCCAAATGGGCATAAATCCAGTAGCAGGTGAATCAGTAGCAATACAAGGTCAAGCTGCTTGAGTACATCAATAAAGTCTCACAAATGGTTTGTGGAACTATTTTGAAAGTGGATTGTTGGATGGACTGTTTGCAAAGGACATTAATGTTCTTAACTTATTCTGCTTGTTCTATATTATTTTAGTCGGTTGCCATTCTCAGGAAAATTCTTTTTCTGTCACATGGCAGTTTTTGAGCCATACAAGGACAATAAGGTTGAACTTCTTGGGCCAAAGTTACTCTATATGGCCCTTAATCTGGGAGGTTTAGCACTTGGTGTTTGGAAGGTGAGATGCTTACATTATGGACTTCTTCCCCTGTACCCACAGAAGCATTTCTTGAGGGGTCCTTCTCTCTTGGCCCTGCAGACCTGGTGGAAAGATCATGTTTCATGTTTCTTGTGCTAATTTGTTTCTTGTTGGCAGCTTAATACACTTGGCCTACTTCCTACACATGCATCAGATTGGGTCTCATCCTTACCTCCAGCACAGGTTTGGTTCTACATTTTCTGGAATCTGCACTTGCTTAGAAAACTGTGACTGAAAATTTCATTTTGGATGAATTGCAACCTTTCTATGTATTGTCTTTTCAACAAAGGCATGTTGTTCAAAGGAAGTCAGTGGCAGAGATATCAATATGAATCATAAGAGTTCCAAATTGTTTAGCTTTTAATTGATTTCCTTCCTGTAAGGAGTTTTGCATAACAGTAATTGTTATGTACCAGTGTAGTAGGAATTATGGGATCATATAGGCAACCTCACTAAGAGCATGTTTGGCTAGGTTTTCTAATTGCAGTTGTAGCTGCAAAAAGAGACGTCATTTCCGGGAGGTGTTGGGCAAATTTCTCACAGCTGCATTAGCTGACATACATTTTGTAGGAAGTTGTGTTGCCCAGCCTTGAGATATTGCAATTTTAGAATGTTTTCACCATACATACAAGTTTTGTCAATTCATGGCATTGTTTCAGTGTACCACAACCATAGCTATACCAAGTAGACGCTTAGTAGGATATGATTTGGGTTTTTTTCTCCCCAGAAATGTTGCAGCTTGAATATCCTGACAACTGGCTTTTGCAGACTTAGCTTGTTAATCTACTTATTTATGTTACCTTGAATTTATTACTTGACATAGATGGCCAAAGGGCATGTTAATTTCCTACATGATATGCCTTTTCTTTTTGGCCACTACATGGTATTAATCTTTGATGAAAGCTAATGTAAAAAAGTTTGTGTATTTCAGGAGGTCGAATACTCAGGTGGTGGCATTCCTTTACATTAACACAACAGGGTCTACAATTTTAAGGTCGATCTCCAAGTATGGAAGGGCTGGAATGAACTTTTCTCTGTTACCCATTTCGTTGTCCTTGGATCCATGGCTGGCGGAGTGGTTCAGTCTTGGTTGATCATCTACCAGGGTCTTGTCAGCATTGCTGTAGTTGTCGAGTAAAATTAGTTGGATGGTGACTGATGCTAAATTTGCTTTCCCAGTTAATGCTACTCTTGCATCAAGAAGGCACCATCTGAAAATGATGGTTCATCAACTGTTACGTCTATTATCACTCTTAAGACTGCTTTTTTGTCAGGATGGTTTTAACCCTGATCAGGACTTGTGCCATTACCGTAATTAATCAAGCATCCATCAGATTCTGATTTCCTAATGTGACGGATGATTGATCGTAGAGTAGGCACCATATATGGGCTAAGCAAAAACAAATACTGTTATGTATGCATGTTGTGAGTGGTTTGTGGCAGATGGTGATAATGATAGCTTAGGAGTTCTGGAGTTCCAACAAGCCCAAATTAGGTGGGCAAAGAGTGAAGCGAAGACCCCATTATGGTAAATGTGCCGGCATAACTCAAATGAATTTTTACTGAACGCTTGGGGCTCTCATAAGTTAGTCTGTTGAAATGAAAAAAGATAATAAAAGAAAAGGGGGGGGGGGACTTTTCTATTTATGTGAGATAAAAATGAAATCTGATTTTAAAGGGGTTGAATCACAAAGAAAGTTGCAATGTGGGGATTAAATGATCTTTACCCCGGGCCTAGGTATAGTTTTTTCTTTTGGTCTCTTATATTTGATTGAAATTCTAGCGTTTGATGGCATAAACCTTATTTTTATTAAAAAGTTTTAAACTTTTGATATTTGATTAATTTATTAATTTGGTCGATTTTGTTTTAAACCTTTTAATAATTTCTCAATCTAGACATTTTTGCTAACACGAATGTTAATTGTCCTGCGTAATATGATGAGTACTAATATGAATAATTTTTATAATCTTTTAAAAAATTATTTTATTTTTTTTTATTTCTTTCTTTTTTTTCTTGTTCTAAGTCCTACAAGGGCTAGCTTACCCAATGGCTGACAAAGATTGGCGAGCCCTCACTTGTGACCGATGAGGGTCGGAGACCCTCGCCAGACATCATAAAAAAAAAAAAAGAAAAAAAATGAAAATAAAAAAAATTATAAAAATTATTCACATCAAACATGCCATCTTATATGACATTGTTAATATGCTCGTTAATAATTTCCATAAAAATTAGTAAATTGTCAAAAGATTTGTGACAAAATTAGTCAAATCGAAATATTTATGTTTAATTTATATAAATATAATAAATTTATGAATTTTTTTTCGTAATTTATCCAAGATGAAGAAGTGTTTTTCTTTGTTTTTAATTTCCAAAATCAAGAAGTTTTCCCGTCAGATCCGTTTGTTCAGTGTTTACATACATGGAGTATCTTCTTGGGCTGTGGGCCCCATTTCATTATTGGAGCGACAAATCCCAAGCAATCTCTCCCTCTCCTCTCCTCACCTGAAAGAGCAACAGAGTCTCACCCACCACCATATCATCTTCATCATCATCATCATCATCATCATTCATCAGGTCGATCTAAGCTATGGAGTTCACACCGAGCGAATTGATCCAGTTCAACGGCGCGGACCCCTCGAAGCCCATCTACGTGTCGATCAAGGGCCGCGTCTTCGACGTCACCGCCGGCAAGTCCTTCTACGGCCCCGGCGGGGCCTACGCCGTCTTCGCCGGCAAGGACGCCAGCCGGGCCCTCGCCAAGATGAGCAAGAACGACGAGGACGTCTCCCCTTCCCTCGACGGTCTCTCCGACAAGGAGATGGGCGTCCTCGACGACTGGGAGAAGAAGTTCGAAGCTAAGTACCCCGTCGTCGGTCGCGTCGTCGCCTCCTCTTGAAAGTCTTCATCTTTAACCCGATTAGCTAATATGCTCGTCATGTAGTATTATCTCTGTCTTGTTGTTACTGGAGTTACCTGTGTGGTGTAATAAGGCTGCTGTGTGTCGTTTGATGGATGGATGTTGGACATGGATTGTAATGGTTTCAGGGTCTTGACTGTTAGGTATTTGTGCTAGTAGGAAAATGAAGAAGATGTTGTATGGTAGACAGCCTTCTGCACTGGTTGGTTTTACCCCCGTATGATTGTCTGATTGTGCCCAGATTGTGTTATACTTTCGCCATATTTTTGTCGGTTGTCCAAGGGATTCTGGGTATCGCATAACTCGAGCTGTATGATTTTGTTGGGTTTTGAATGAATTGAAGTCCTTTCATGTGGTCTGTGGCTCTAAGATTGTTGTTGCATTATGTTGTATGGTGCTTGTCTGTTGGTAGCAGAAATGGCTGCATTATGTCATAGAGAAGCTATTGAGTACATTGATGAGTTCTATTGCCCTATGCTTGTTCAAGTGTGTGTGATCTGGGGTTTGCCCTTTGCGTGCACATATGCTAATGAATGTCTCAGGTGCCTAAAGGAAACTTTTGAGATAAGCTTGCATGAGTATGGTAGGAGGAATGATTTTCCTTTAGAACTATTGTCACTGTCAGTCTTGCTATAAAGAATGATTCTATTCATTCAGAGGAACTTCGGTTGTGTTCTCCATCTTCCCTCATCTTCTTTAAAAAGCAATGATCATCCAGCGGTGTTGCCTAGATGTCAGCAGACCGTCCATGGTAGGTTCCTTTATCCTTTTTTTGGGAGAGAACTCTTAGATGTCCACACACCTCCAAAGTCATGTCAGTTAGTCGCGCACTGGTCATTAACCTCATTTTTTGCATTTTTTTGCCATTATATAGGAATGGAAAATCCAGAAAAGAGAGGAGCTTGAGAGAGATCTCTGAAGTGTGAGGAATTTCATAGTTACCCTCACATGCTGGATGACTAATGAAGGTTATCTTGATAGAATGGAATGTGCCACATGCCTGTAAAGGTACTGCTGTGACCAGGGAGTGTTAGGAGCTTGATAAAATCTTTGTATGGCTAATCTAGGTTGGAGATCATGCTCTTATTGAGTCGCAAAAGAGGATTATCAAACATCGACCTTATAGCCAGAGTATGTTTTTGGCTCATCCTAATGAATTGTGCCTATCCGAGTTCCTTCTCAAGAACCGTAGAATCTGGAGATCCGGTTTCTCAACTGAGATTTCTCTCCAAAATCTAGTGCAGATGATATATTGTTTTAGCTTAAAATTAGCTTACGCCCAAAAAGTAAATTTACCATGAACAGGTACACCTATGCTGAGGGTTTCAATCGTGAATAGCACGTAAGTTAGATGTCCATTAGGGATTTGATAGTTCCTAGAGTTGGAGTCAAGCTCTTGATTTGGTTGGATTTTGACAGGATTTTTTAATGCTTGAGTTGGTAACCAAAACCGCACCAGATTAGTATTTAATTCTTCAACAGATTCAGTTCCAATTATTTGATAAAAAAAGCAGTGACATGTCCCACCCTCACAGTATATTCTTGTGATGGATAAGTAAGCAACCTCACCCCTGTATGTACTCTTATACACTGTTCACTATTTGTGACATTGCCATGTAAGGACTGTTTGGATTTGGATTTCTGAGATCTTCGGTGACCTTTATTCTACTTTTACACATTGATCCAAATGAGACCCATAATCCCATGTCGGAGTTTTGACGTTATCTGCCCATACACGGGTCTGTCTTTACAGAGAGTCGATGCCTATTTCTGGCTATTTTTGTTCACTTTCTGCTCTTCCATTTGCTGCTGCTTTGCACAGAGATGCATCATTGTTGCTGAGTATACGCATCATTTGAGACAGTCGAGCAGCGAATGTTTCGGTTTGCCTCCTTTGCTGGTGCATGGGGTGCTATGTCCATGTTGAGATGCAGCATGCAAACTTTGCATCTATGTTGGTGTTGAGATGCGGCGTGCAAACTTTGGATCGACAGTCTTGGTACAGTGTCAAATATAACTACACTGTCATGCCATCTCCAATTTCTTCCTGCAATGAGGCGCATGAATTTCCATTAATCGATTTTGTTGGCTATAGCTGACTTAAAGAAGACACCGCTTGTATTTCTCCTTTTCCAGCAGCTAGTTCCACATTAACACTCATTAATTCCACGTTGAGACATCATGATTGTATAGCTTTAATGTTGTCTCGAGCTTTTGGCAATCCAACATCTCACTGGGAGGACCTTTAACAAAGCTTCACATACAATAAAGCTTCGGAGAGAGTCACCACTGCCAAAAAACTTTGCCTTTTCGACAGATTTTGCTCTCCAAATTGGTGTCCATCCGATAGATTACGTTGTAATAGCGCGGCTCCGTTCGTCGTCAAAGCTCATATATAAGATGATACGAGCATGGGGCGATGCTTCACTACTCTCCAAGGGAGATGCCGAGTCGAGTTTAAAGGGGATGAATTGGCAAGAGAAACAAGAGGGCTGAGCTCTAAAGTCTATTTCCCATGAAACTTTCGGAATCTGTGTAGCCCATAAATTTCATAAAACATAGCACTTCGATGGTAACATGTATTGCCATAGTAGAAACAATCGAAATATATTGAGTTGATAGCATTAGACATCGAAACAAAAGACATAAATTTAATCCATTCCACTGATATCCTACATAGATTGAAGACAAACTAAAAAGGTTATTTATCGGTCTTGCAATAGCCCTCTCATTCTTGCACACAGCAAAGGAGCTCAGCACCTTAGTTATATATACCAGCGTCTTAAACTAGATTATTTTACATAATTGCTAACAAGATGTTACCATTATTCATATTGGATCTAAATACCTCAAAAAATCCTTTATATAAGACATGTAACTCACTCTAATTTTAGAAACGATTTTTAGCAGGATCAATTTAATGATATATTCATTGCATGAAAGAAAATTCTAAATATCTTGGATTGATAATTTCTAAAACTGTTGATAATTTTGGAATTTAACCTCATGTTAAGAACTTTAGTAGGTGATTTTTTTTCTAGCCGTGTGGAAAGTTTCGTGGGTGAAAAAGGAAAAGCATAAAAGGGGGACTGTCGCACCCTCATCACTGTGGAGCAGTGGAATTGCGACTGGTTCTCCGCTATCAATCAAAAATAGAGAACCTTCTTCTCCTCTTCCTTAAGTCATTCCCCAACTGTTGATCTAGGAAGTCTCTCTCCCTCTTTCTCTCTCTCTCTCTCTCTCTCTCTCCAAATCCACAGAAACTACACAGTGCGCTTCTAATCCAATCCATTTCTTTTCCAACTCTTCCTACCCATTTCGGATCATTCTTTCTTAATTTCGTTCCGATCGCCTCTGTGTTCTTTTTTGCTTTGTCCGCTGTTGAAATTCATTGTCGCCGCTGATTTACGCCTTCAAGATACACTTTTTTTTTTTTTTCCTGTTTCGATTAATTTGTGCGTACCCTTCTCGTGAACGACTCTGATTTCGGATCTCTATCCATGGACCTGTCCTCAGTCAAACCTCGATGCTCTGTCCCCAAACCCTGCAATCACCTGGCTGATTACAAGCTCAAATACGGCCTGACCGGCTATGATTCCCTCCAGGACAACTTCGTAACTGGCTCAAATGGGAAGACAACTGTTTGTACAGCTGATAAGAAGATACCCAGATGCTTTTTCTGTGATGGGTATCGCGAAAGACTTTACCTTTGCTTAATTTGCTCCTCGGTCTCTTGCTCGGATCACACCTTCTTGCACACCCGATCTGATTGTGGACACGACATAGCTGTCGACATCAACAGATCCGAGCTTTACTGTGGTAGATGTCGTGATCAGGTCTATGATCCGGATTTTGACACTGCTGTGGTCAGTAAGTATAAAAAGGACCTGATTGTTCACAGCAATGCTTTTGAGAGTATTGGGGAGAGATCAAGCAAGAGGAGGAGACTGAGTTCTGCGATAGATTTGGATTTGAAGAAGTGGAAGGAGCTGCCTTGTATAAGAGATCAGAGGGCTAAGTCTTGTTATCCGATTGGTTTGAGAGGATTGAATAACTTGGGGAACACCTGTTTTATGAATTCTGTGTTGCAAGCATTGTTACATGTTCCTCCGTTGAGGAATTACTTCCTTAGCGGTAGGCATAACCGTGGAACTTGCCAAAAGAGATCATTAGATCGATTCTGTTTGCTTTGTGACATTGACATTATCTTCTCAGCCATGTTTTCGGGTGATCGGAGCCCATATAGCCCGGCTCAATTTCTTTACAGGTGTGTTTTTTTTATCTGCATGTGATATCCTTTGGATTTAGCTCAATTTTCCAGCTCATAAAGAATCGGTCTTTAAATAGGGATCTGCCTGTCGTGTACATGTGCATGGTTGTGATATCATCACTTGTGCCTCAAATTAGTACTCTTGGTTCTGTCTCATTGGATTAATTGACTTACTCAAGATAAATGCTGAAAATCAGCTATTTGATGAAGCATGGATTGTGTGCCGCACTCTGAGATGATTTAGTTCCCTGATTGAATGAAATGTGGCAGAGCCATTTTGTGGTTGGAAGGGTTTGAATGTAATCAGTTCGACTTTGGTTTAGAAGGATTGAATGTAGTGTTTTGGACATGTTCCTATCAGTTCCACAGCCTATGTATACTGTCTTTTTTTTCAATGTATTGATCTAATTATGACATTTTACTGTTTTATGACTGGATCTGTTGTATTGCAGCTGGTGGCAGCACTCAGCAAATCTAGCTAGTTACGAGCAGCAAGATGCTCATGAGTTTTTCATTTCACTGCTGGATGGTATCCATGAAAAGGAGAACAAACTAAGGGACATGAACAAAGGTATAGTGGCTTTGAGTACTCATGCTTGATTGGTCATGCCATCTGTTATTTATCAGTGCATAATGCAGATTCATGCTAGTTGAAGTAAAATTTGGGAGCATCGATCCAGAATGTTAAATTTGCAGTCTCTCGTGAGGGCAATATTAGAAGTTTCTGATTAATATGCTATAAATTTGCTTTTGGCTCTGAGGTGGGTGCACGTGTATGTTTGTGAATTCCATATGGACATTGTCTTACGTAAGTGCTTATATACATATCTGGATCCGCAATAATTAGCATGACATTATGGACTGCACATATGAAGTTCTATGCCATATTTTGCGTATTACAAGTGGCAAGCAGAGATAAGATTTACCTAAAGTTTGGTCTAATTGTCTGAAGATAAATTGGCACTGTCATGAAGTTGCCTAGGTATTATCTCTTGCATACTAACAATATTTTTCTTTTTCTCAGATGCTGCAGATTGCCCATGCATAGCTCACAGGGTATTTTCTGGACTGTTGAGATCAGATGTCACCTGTCTGACTTGTGGATTCACTTCCACGACCTATGACCCTTTTATGGACATATCACTTCACTTGGATCCGAGTCATTGTTTTTCAGCAGAGACTACTAACAAAGGTTCTAAATTGAATGGAAGCACAAGCGTATCTACATCCACCCTCATTGGATGTTTGGATCTTTTCACGAAACCGGAAAAGTTGGGATCGGACCAGAAACTTCACTGCCAAAATTGTCAACAAAGGCAAGATTCTTCGAAACAACTGTCGATTGGGAGGCTCCCTTTGGCATTGTGTCTTCAGGTAAAAAGGTTTGAGCACTCATTGGTAAGGAAAACATCAAGGAAAATAGATTGGCATTTACAGTTTCCTTTCTCTTTGGACATGAGCCCCTACTTGTCCTCCTCAATCATCAGAAAGAGGCTTGGGAATAGAATCCTTCGTTTTGATGGTGACGAAACTGATGTCTCAGCTGATTATGAGATTTTTGCTGTTGTTACACATTCTGGCATGCTGGAATCGGGACACTATGTGACTTATCTGCGCTTGAAAAACCAATGGTATAGATGTGATGATGCTTGGATAACTGAGGTCGATGAGGCAACTGTGCGAGCTTCACAATGTTACATGGTCTTCTACGTGCAGAAGATGCTGTACCACAAAGCCAACGACGAAATTGGTTGCGCACCATCTTCCTCACGGAGGGATTCACTTATGTCAGTAGTAGGTTGCTGCTAGAGAAAAACCATGTTGATGGGTGTTTTCATGGGTTAATTATGGAGATCACCACAAATTTCATATGATGGTTGACAAAAGGATGGGCGGACAGAGGATTATGTAGATCACCCTTCAATAATAAAGTGATGGCGGTGAACCCTGCAATGGGAAAAAGTTGCTAAGATAATTTTAGAGCACCCCCTGCTTGGACAGTGATCATCAGTTTCATCAGACTCACTGTTAAGTGCCTAGTATTCTTTTAAGGGATTCATTCATGTATAGTGTACTCTGTCCTCCCTACTAATACACAGCTGCATTATGAAAAGGTCCATTTGGCTTCAATGTTTCATCCTCGTTCTGATTGTTGATATATCGAAGATCTCTCTCTCTCTCTCTCTCTCTCCCTCTCTCTCTCTCTCTCTGTTGCGCGTGTTTACATGGACAGTTGCGGGGACATGTCACACGGTTTCCGGCTTCTGCTTCCACGCCTTCCAATCTGAGTCACAGCATCAGCCTCCACGAGGTGTTGATTCTATTTACCTCAGCAATGAAAACTCCGCTTCAGGGCAAACAAAGCAACCATTCTAAGGCTTCAAATCAAAACATATAGCATTTGGCTTGCTTGTCACTACTTCCGCTTCTGTTTTGCCAAACGCTTACTGCATCACAAACTTATCGCAAACCAAACGCATCTTTCAACGTATTGTTTCCCAAAATGAGTCGGGGAAACAGCCTTACCACGCGGGTGTGTAACTAATCTATAGACAATGGTAAAAAATTCTAGACCTTTGTTCTGTTTGGTTTTCAAAATTCAAACCTTTGATGGTTCTTTTTGTTCCTTTCTCAGCTTGAAAGGTGAAACAGACGGTGAACAAGAAAGAACAGACAACGGATATGGAAATATGGATTGACGAGATTACATCCTCCATGTTGGGCTTCAGGCCCAGCATTGTTTCAACGCCCTAAAGAGAGAGAGAGAGGTTGCGTCTGTAACCAAACACCTGTTATTCCGGATTAGGGTTAACTCCTCTTCGCTTTCGCAGAATTCCTTTAAGGCGCCAAACTCCGCAGAAGTGCCACTCTCCATTCACCTCCTCCTCCTCCTCCTTCCGCATTGTATCGCACAGGTAAAGAAACAGAACGTGCCCCGCGTACGTTCAACGTTTGCCATTCTCGCTTGTGAAAAGATCGAATCTTTCTTGATGCCCCTTACGGAAAAAGTCGGTTCTTCCAACGCGTGATGCTCCTATCGTAGCTGTGCAGCGTCGGGAGTGTTTGTCGAGCAGAATTTTCCATTTATCTCCTTTGTTCCCCTTGTTAGTTTCGTGACGGTATTGCAATGCAACATTTGAATGTCTTGTAAGATGGGTCGGTGTGGTTCTGGTGTTCCGTGAATTCCATGTGATCTCGGAGGGATTTAGCAGTTAGCAGTCAACTTCGTTGTATTTTCCTAAACCATATGCTTCTGAACGTAGTTGGTGCGCCTATTTCGATGACTAGATCAGAATAAGATTCTTGTCTTGCTCAATATGTTGTTGGGCATTCTTCTATGGTATTATTTCCTGAGGCATCTCGGTGTCGAGTATTCATAGTGGCTACACTGTTGTCACTTGAACATCCTATGTTAAAGTTGCCTTCAAGAGAGCTTGACCCATAAGAGATTCATTACAGTAAACTCTTTTGCCATAGTCTCCTCCATGCTAGTTTTTCATATTTAAGAGTCGATTCAAAATGCACATATGCCTCTCTCTGCTTCTAATAAGGTTTCTCATTGTCTGTCCAATATGTAGGGAGATAAATGGACAGTCAAATCCCTGTGAGCAATGATCGTTCAAGGACATATTGGACACCTATGATGGAACGGTATTTTATTGATCTTATGATAGAGCAAATGCACAGAGGAAACCGGATTGGCCATACTTTTAATAAGCAAGCCTGGACAGACATGCTTGCTGTATTCAATGCCAAATTTGGTTCTCAATATGATAAAGACGTTCTCAAACTTCGTTATTCAAATCTGTGGAGGCAATTTAACGATGTAAAGAATCTTCTGGGTCAGAATGGATTTTCTTGGGATGAAACTCGAGAGATGGTGATTGCTGATGACTATGTTTGGGACACTTATCTCAAGGTGAATTACCTCAGCTAATTCTTAGGAAGGGACTATGCCTTGATTTGAAACTTTATTCAAATAATGCAGGTTCACCCAGAAGTTCGCCCATACAAGACAAAAACAGTTCTGAACTTTAATGACTTATGTTTAATTTATGGATATACATCCGCTGATGGAAGATACAGCCGTTCAAGCCATGATGTGGACTTTGACGATGAAATCCAGAGAGTAAATACAGGTTGGTTCTTTTTCACCTTGTGATTATAGTCAATTTAACTCATGCAGCATCCTTCACTGTGTAGGAGCGACATTTGTTTGTGTTGTGATTTACTTTCAGAAGGGGTAAACTGTAATTAACATTAAAAAGAAACTTTGGATGCCTCAGACTAGTTATTTGTGAATTGGACAAACCCTTTCGGCTCAATATTAAATACCATGTAATTTTGTTTTACATTTTAGTTTGCAGTCGACAGACTGAATTTCAGACATCTCATACTTTTACTCAGCAAATACAAAACATCTCTTGGTGACGAGATGGCCATGTCAAAGTGATGTTTATTTTCTCAGAGAAACCTTGTTTCAACTAGTAGAATATGTCAAACTCATACTAAGTTTTAAAATCTCAATCTCTAGGAGATGGAGTGGGCAGTCACGTGCCATCAAATAATGAACGTCCAAGGACAGACTGGACCCCATCAATGGACCGGTACTTTCTTGAGCTTATGCTGGACCAAGTAGGGAAAGGCAATAAGTCTGGTGATACATTTACCAAGCAGGCATGGACAGATATGCTTCATTTTTTCAATGAAAAATTTGGTCCTCAATATGGAAAGAGGGTTTTGAGGCATAGATACAAGAAATTGTGGAAGTACTACTCCGATGCCACCCTTCTTCTTCAAGAAGATGGATTTTCATGGGATAAAACACGCAAAATGATCACTGCTGATGATGATGTTTGGGATGCCTATATCAAGGTATGTGGTCTTCAAAATGAGTACAGGGTTCTCTCTCCTTACTTCACTGTTTCTTGTATTTCCTTCCTTTTCAAATTCTTGATGTTCATACAATGACTATAGGTGAACCCGCATGCACGAACATATAGGACCAAGTTCCTGCCCAACTACGATGATCTGGTCCTAATTTATGGCAATGTATCCGATAATGGAACTCAGAGTCGATTTGATCAGCTAAAGAACTTGGAATATGACAACGTGGGAAGAAAGTCTGGTGAGACTGATTATCTTTTTCTACTCTCATTTTATCATGTTTCTTTTACAGCTTGCTTTTTTCTCATATGTCCATTTCATTTTGTAGTTTCAATTGCCAATGTGTTGCACACAACCTCATTGAGATTCCCTGTTGTAGTTCATACATATCAAAATGATCAAAATATCTGGTTGATGTGTACATGGTTTCTCCTGTGACTAGTAGAATGTCTATATGACCCGTCTTCCGATTTTTTGGTGAAGGGAAAGCTAGGGACAAATCCTGTACTAGTGACTGCACAAGGACATATTGGACACCACCTATGGACCGCCACCTCATTGACTTGCTACTGGACCAGACTCTCAGAGGAAATAAGCTTGGTCAGACGTATATAACAAAGGCTTGGACCGTCATGGTTGCACAATTTAATGCAAATTTTCAATCTAACTATGAGAAAGATATTCTGAAGAACCGGTACAAATACTTGAGGAAGCAATTCAATGAAATAAGAAATATTCTCAAACAGGATGGCTTTTCATGGGATGAAGCAAAGGAAATGATAACAGCTAATGACCAGTTGTGGGATGCTTATATCAAGGTGAATTTAATCCTCATCTTATCAGATTGTCTTTTTCTGTTATGCGGTCTCTTACATGCATGATTATAGGAACACCCTGATGCTCGATCTTATAGAGTCAGAACAGTCCCGAGCTATCACAAACTCTCTGTGATTTTTGGAGAAGAGAGTTTTGATGGAAGATATAACCGTGTGGCTCATAGTATAGATCCCAGCTGTGAAATACCCGTCTTGATGACCGGTATGTAATTCTTGGGAATTTGGAGTGGGTTCTCCGTTGATGTTCTATTAGTGATGAGAATAAAACAGCATGATTTGCATTTCACTTTACCAAATCAGATTTTCCAATGATCCCTCTTTTGTTCTTTGTAGGTGACGAGCTTAATGATTTATACTGCCCGAGGAATGAATCTTCACTGGTAGAGTGGACAGAACAAATGGATCGTTATTTTACTGACCTTTTGATAGAAATGGTGCATGGAGGGAATAAGAATGGTTCAACGATGGATGATGTAGCATGGGTTCAGATGATTACATCTTTCAATAAACGATTTGGACTTCAATGTAGCAGATCTGATTTAGAAAGTCGCTATATCTTCTTGATGAAGCAGCATGATGAGATCAGCAAACTTCTTAGTCAAGGTGGGTTTGCATGGGATGAAATGCAGCAGATGGTAATTGCAGATGGTGAGGTTTGGGAAGCTTATAAGAAGGTAAAATTCCTTTTATGAGTGTATTGGATTTTTTTTTTTTTCCTAATCACTTGACTTCCTGCTCCAGTGTTCGGCCATGATGCAGCTTTACTTGCATCTCTTTCTTAGCAAATCACTTCCCAGTTCTTCGCATGATCTCTTGGTAAAAATCTCAGGAATGGAGCACAGAAGATTGAGAAATATTTATCTTTTGGCGAAGGTTTCCATTCGTGAACTATGGGGAGCATTTCTAGGAGCATTTCTAACCATTCCTACTCAAAATTAGAATAGCATGTTTAACTGATGGAAATTGAAATCTTTGTCAGTCTGGCCAAAATGAAATATTGAATTCGGGTGCTCCTTTGTGAACCATTAATTGTGAGCTACTTAATTGTGAGTTGTGAAATTTTGCAGGTTGATCCAGATGCCTGTGCATACAGAGATAAAGTTTTATGTTGCTATGACGATTTACGCAAGATTCACTCTAATATGGTGGATGGAAACTTCATCGGTGAGGATCCTGGAACATGTGGTATCCATGATGCGCAAAATCTGGAAAGGGATGCTGGATGTACAGATGCTCACTCTCCATTAGTGGATTTTCACATTTCTCATCCACTAAGAAAACGACTAGGCCCGCCATCCCATGAAACTGGTCCTGATAGTAAACTGCAGAGAACCGATGAGACGCAGGGAGTTCTCTCAGGCCATAGCATTGAAGGTGCTACAGGGGATGAAATTCCTATTTCTGTGAGTCGGAGCGAGTGGAAGAGCTATCCCATTGAAGGTGCTATTAGTGCACTTCAGGAAATACCGGACATAGACGACGATGTCCTGCTGGATGCTTGCGATCTTTTGGAGGAAGAGAGAAAAGCCAGGACATTCTTGGCACTTGATGCTCCACTGCGGAAGAAATGGCTGTTAAGAAAGCTGCGGCCATAGTCCTCTTCAATTCGAGTGTTATGGATGATTTATGGTTCTGAACTAGGGTGATGAAGGCAAAATGGTTGAGACTCAAATTCTTTTGGAGGTGAGTTTTGCTAGGAGCAGGATCTGGAATGTTAATAGATAGGAAACTCATACTCACCTTTGCCTCCAGTCTGTATAGAATGATGTTAGCCTATGTTTCTGGAAGCTGAAATTCTGAAGCTTTGGTTGCTCATGATAATAGGTTTACTGAGATAAGACCAGGCCAACGGGGCAAAGACAATCACTTGAGATGAAGAATCCGTTCTGCGAAAATGAATGATTTGGAAATAATTTTCTTAAAAATGATCATTTGAAGAACAGGATTGGATAGCATGTAAAATAAAAGAGTATTTGCTCTCTGGAAATCTCATCTTGTTTCACATTTACATACTAGCCCATATACAATGCAAAGAACGTAGCAAGAGACGATAAATCAACTAATAAATTATAACATTTCTAAAAAATATTAAGAAATACACTTTTTTATCTTGTTAGAGCCAGTATTTTATTTTATTCAATAGTACGTCCCTGCAAGGTAATTTCTAAATCAAGTAAAATAAAGCAATTGAAAATGGAATTTTTCATATTATGTGAACCCATCTAATTAGCTACTACACTTGAAATAATTAGGTAAACAAGAAATTGATCAAACAATCCGTCTAACATCAATTTTTCTTTTGAAGATTCTTGAGAATTGAATGGCTAGAGAAGAATGGGATTTCATTAATTCACATCATTCAAATTGTTAAAAAATAGTTCTAAATATTCCATTTAAGACTATCAATGTCCAGAAAAGTCCACATACTTATTCTATGGTACACAGATTCACTAATTTTGGGCCTAGATGACTACAAAAAAAAATTGTGTAAATAAAGTAAACTAACTATTTGTTGCTTAGACTGTCCACAATGTTCATTGCAAGTGAACGATCTGTAAAACTTTTAATTTTGAACTCGCAAGCCAAAAAAATCAATTTTCACGTGAAACGTTCTTTTTCTTTTTGAATGATAAATATTTATACCAACAAAAAGAATCATCCCTTGTGCTATAATCACATATCACGTGTATATTATCATGCTTGGTTAAATAAAATAAACTCTAAAATGTGATACATATACTTAACCCAGTGAAATTTGAGAGTGCAACACAATGATAATGTTTGAATTCATTTGGAAACAAATGCCAATGTTTAATTGTTTGATTGTTTTGCAACAACATTCAGACAGTTATTAGAATTGCAGAATTTTCACTAGAACCAAACTTTTAATCTTTGTTTTAGAATTGACAAAAAAGAACAACGGCAAGAGTTAAATTCCTTACAATCATGTACTTATTGTCTCGCACTGCACTCTTGCAGTCATTCGCAATCTTCGGCTGAAGTTCACAAGTTTTAATGCAATTTTTTTTTTCCTTTTGGCTGAGAGTTGGTAAGTAAATTTTCTTCATAGTTGTTGTTTCTCTTTTCTTTTTGATATGAGAGGTGTTGAGCGATTTTCAAGATTATTTCTTTACTGTCATAGTTTTTTTCACTCATTGTTATCATTATTGTTTTTTTATTTTTGTTGCATGATTGTTCTTTTGATTCTTCACTGAGATGATTGTCTTTTACCTTTTTACTGACATGATTATCCTTTTAATTATTTATTTTTCTGAACTGATTGTTGTGACCAGTTTTGGTAGAGGCTGCCATCCATTAACGCGCGTTTCATTTGTTTGGGAGATTTGCGAGAGGATAACATAACAATCGTCTTAGTTGGTATTCCCGATGTGGTATGATTAGAAATGAAATTACATTCTGCAAGGTACATATGGAAACTAAAAGAGCAAGAGGATCGAGCCCCACATACCAACATCGGCAAAAGCTAAAGTCCACTCGTTGACTACCTTTCTTTTTTGCTTGCATTTTTGCCCTTATCTTTCTTGGCATGGGCTAATGAAAGATTTGGAGTATGAAGCAACTTCTGTCGAGGCACAAGAACTGACCTTTTTTTATCCTTTATGGGTGTGGATAATGTAACTCGATAAGAGTCTTCTTATGTTTTCCCAGATTGACATGGAATAGTGTACATGCTCATGAGAGTAATTCATACAGCTACCATCACACTCCGGGTTCAGTACAGATTTCCTGCATCAAGCATACGATGTCTTCGAGCGGGAAAGAATGGGATTCAAAATTGGGGCTTCGATTTACAATAGGACCATTTCCTTCTTATGTTTCAGATTCTCTTTTCAGCATCAAAAGCAGTTATAAGAACGAGGCGTCAAGCGATTCTACTGAAAAAGAAATCCTAACAATTTATTAGGTGGAAAGATGGAACATCCGCAGTTTACATTACACAAAAATTTGACTCCATTCACTAAATTGTGCTCTTTAGTAAATGCGATAATCACATCACAGGGCTACTACACCAGGATTTTCAATGGCAGATCATTCTTCCTCCAACAAACCACTGCAGAGAAAAAGACCGTGACATTTTCCTTGTACATGGACCAGATACAAAACGCCTCAAGTGACAATGCAATCCTATCTCTACTTCGCATGAATTCTGCATACCAGCTTTGTGACAGAAATTTAGCCCGTCATTGATGGCCAAGCTGTCGTTTTTCAGTCCACCCGTAAATCACCATTTGATCACGTCCGTCTCCTCCTATCACGCTCTCTCTCTCTACCTCTCTCCTTGTCATAATCGTCCCTCTCTCTGCTGCCACTCTTCTCACGATCTCTACTTCTTTCACTCTCTAAGTGATGCGTCCTACCATCTCTGTCACGGTTAGATGATCTTCGTGGCGGACTAGCGCTGCGACTCCGGCTGCGATGACGTTTTCTGGATGAGTCACGGAAATCGTCTCTTCTGTCCTTCCTCTCTGATGAAGATCTCCCTGAAGTTAACAGGGCAGGACAACCTTAGATGGGGACAGAGAAGTAGCTCTTCAAAATCAAGGAGTTACAGTAAACAACGCTTTGCAATAAGGATTTTATTAAAGAGTACCAGGCACTTGTTAAGCAACCAATTAATAAAACTTCACAGTTGATTGCACTAATATAATGCACAATCAGTGCCCAGAAAAATTAAATTATTCCAAATAAAATATATTCAAAAAATGCCCCCGCTGGGGACTCGTTAACAACACCCTTACAAAAATTATCTCCAACAGAACAATGACTAGTAGAGGAAGAACATATAGCAAAGGAGAAGGAAAGCATGCATGTTAAGGGCTAATTGTCAGTTCAGATGATAACCCCAACAAAAAAAAAATCGACATTATGACTTACTGTTCCCAGAAACGCCATCACTAGAGCCTGATAACCCATATTCCACCTCCAGCCGTTTCCTGTGCAAGGCAACTTTCTTCTCAATTTCTTCCACATTTTTTATTCCACGTTCTTCCAGAGATTCACGATACTCTATCAAAGCAGCTTCTAGACGCCTCAATTTTTGTCTGTAATAGGAGAGTCAATCAACCAATACAAAATGGATCGAAGCAAGGTAAGTAAATGTAACAAAGACCTATCAAAAGCAATGCACCATAGCACCCAAAACAAATCCACCTACTTTCTTCTCTACACATCATACAGCAAATCCTAAATCTTATTTGTGGATGCACATCTTTTTGCCAGGAAAACATTGGTGGTAGTAAAAGGCATTAACTAGAGAAGCTACCCTGCTGTCTAGAATCAACAGTTATAGATCCTTAGAGGAAGGCTTTTCAAGCAAACATACGAGAACAAGTTCTCCAGAAGAAGATATAAATGGAACCTCAAACCTAGTTAAGGTGAGAGATAACCTTTGCTCTTCACTCATTCCGCTGTCCGACTGAGAAGGCATGCTTAAGTCAGCCGCTAACTCAATCCCATCAACATCACCAGGAGCATCCCCAGCATTCTCACTTCCAGATGATGAATAGCCTAACCCTAGGCCTCTAGAACCTCTTTCCTGTTCATCATCGCTTTCATCATTTTCCCGAGCCCACTTTGAAGATGGCAAAACAGGATCGTTTCTCTCTTTTCTCGTGAAGGCTTTCAGCTCAGGCGGGGGGATTGGGATGGTTGAAGCCAATGTAACAGATTCTTCTCCTTTTGCAGCCATCTCATCCTCCCCATAACGACCCCATCCTGATAATCCTACAGGCCCAGCATCAACATTATTATCTCTTTGACCACTCGAATATCTCCCAGAGCTCACGCTACTCTGCTTAAATTTCAAGTCCTCATCTAACTCATAGCCCCTCTGTCTCTCTGCCTCTTCAAGACTTAACAACCTTGCTACCATCATTTCTCTGCCACCAACAAGAGATAATCCATTATGCCTACAGCGTCTTTCAAGCTCAGCGAGGGGAAGAGACATTAACTCTTGCATAGCAGCTCCTCTGCCCATTGCTAAAGCAGCATCCTGATTGACCTTAACTCCATCACCTGACTCTTCTGAGTTTGCGTTCTTTTCTATTTCAGGTGTATCACCACATAAAGAGTGAAAAGCGACCACCCCAGAATTACTTGATCGCAGAAAAGTAGCTCGTAATCCATTCACATAAGCATCAGAAAACAGAAACCAGTCTGACCATACTTGCAAAACCTTCAGGACTCGTTCCTGCAGATTTCAAAAAGGAATCACACAGGCTAAACACCCAAAGAAATGCATCAACAGGAATTGGTCAACAATTTTCTCAAAAAACAAGTTTAAAGCAACCTATAACAATTACCTTAAGGGCCTCAGCAGTGATCCTTCCAGTTATACTTCGATACAAATCATTAAAGCTCTCCATTATGTCAGGCAGTGTTGCTTCGAATTTAGTGCGATATGCAGAAGCATTCTTCACAGGAGCACTACTATTATGGAGGACATCAGAAACCAGCATAAGCCTTGCAACCTTAGTTGGGATAGGCGTCTCTTTAAGCGTCAAAGATTCTGTTAAAACCTCAACGACCTGCATTCCAACAATTATCTTAGGTGAGTCAAAACATATAATCATAAAATAAACTCCAAACTAGGTAGGATGCATATCTAACTCCATCTTATGTCATACAGGAGTATAAACAGTGGTAAAGTAGTGAGTTCAGAACGACAGGTAGCAAAAGGCAATGTAAGTAAAATGCAAACATAACAAATAAAATACTCACAAGCCACCCACCACATGAAATACTAACAGATTATCATTTGAAAAGGTATTCATACTTATAGCATTTGTGGTAATTAGCAAAGACCTTCGAAAGCACACACCGTGACAATGATAAACAAATAATTCTCATCCCACTAATTAGTTAGAAAGATAATTAAAGCAAAAAAACAGAAAATGAAGTATCAATTGCTTAGTGGATGTATCACCTCCCCAGCAGCATCAGCATTGTCTAAAGCGAAACCCATTGCCTCCTTTATCAAGTTTCTTTCCAATGTTAATGCACGCAGCATGTCCTCAAATTCATCCCTCTGTGAATCAGTTAGCGTACGTTCTGGCTCTAAACGCTGCAAAGAGAAGAAAATGACAATGGGCAATTTCAGATTTAGAATTAATTTTGAATGCCAGAACGTGGACATACCCCAATTCCAGCTACCTTTTCAATGAATTCACACACAATAACAAGCAGGAGGCAGTTCGCATATACATGAAAAACGCAAGGCATGCTGCATGCTCAATAGCACTAACAGCATGGAAACACAGCAAAGGAAAAGAAAGAGAAGGATTGGAGACCCAGGAAAGAGAGATGATACCCTGCTTCTCCCAGCAGCAAATGTTGTGCCAGATTCTTTTTCATGTTCAGGACTTCGGGCAGTAGGCAAGGGTGGAGGTATCCATCTAGGGAATAAGACAAATGATGTGATCAAATTCCAGGATGTTCATCACTCTCTAACAACCAAAAGATCCCAGGCAGTGATGTGGTATTATATACCAGCACAACTTATGGCAGATTACCTTCCACTACCAGTAATCATGATGAAAGGTTCAGTTCGCCATCTTTGAAGAGTGTCGCCCTGCAATAGACAGGACAGAATATTACTATAGTTCTTCTATTGAGCAAAAGAGAGGCCTAACTTTTGCCTCTCAATTCAACACCAGATTAATAAGCCAGATAGACTACATCAAGAAGTTTCACCTGAGCAAAAGAATAAAGCCTCCAGATATAGTAGGTATGCTCTTTAGACCCAAGCTCAAACAAGAAACTGAAAAGTTGCTTCCCACGGCCTCTCTCCATAATAGCCTGTTCAAACGCACATCCACCATCCAATACATATAAGGCCATTGTATCAATCACATGCCGGAGATGATCATCCTCTGGTGGAATAACAGTTATATCAGGTATATTAGGAGTCAAAACCTGCAGAGAAACCAAAGTGTCAAAAAATACTTGAAGTCTGTCCAGCTTTCATCAGATCAGAAGAGGAAGCACAATAAGAAATTGACTGTGAGAAGGATAAAACGAAAAAAATCAATGGCATGCACAAAATTAGCAACACGGTTTCTCAGCACTAAGCAAATCCACCCTGATACAAAAGAGACTCCAAATATGAAATGCCAACAAAAGCAAATTAAACCACCAAAAGAGATTAAAATTGGCCATTAGTCTTTTTACTGGAGGGCAGAAAAAAAAGGTAATCAATCACGTTAAAGTGGTTCATGGGAGATGAGGCACTTTCCTAAGTTATATGTACAAAACAACCAGAAGGCTCCAATGAGCATATAAAAGAACAGTTCCCTACATGACATAAGAGACTGCTACAAATGATTTAACAGAACTGAAGAACAGGATAATAAAGGCATACCAACTCAGAGTTCTGAGCAGGAACTGTGGTAACTGGTGGACCTGATGGACCAGACAAAATCACTGTTGCACCCTGTAAAACATGAAATAGAATCGTTATTCATTCCCAACCTTCATCAACTATTTCAGCTATAAGGCTATTCAGCAGTGCAATTTCAAGACTTCTATCAAGAAAGATATTGGCTTCAAGTACAAGCTCAAAGAGGAATATCAGCACCAAATCTCAAGCAATCAAGTCAACCAGTTTGCTTTTGAAGGCAAAAGTAAGAAAGCAGACCTCCTTACTCCTTATGGCCATGTGCCCTGGTGGAGGAGCAGGAAGAGCTTGTGATGGGAGAGCCACAGATTTACCCCATCCAATCTTCAATTCATACTCATAAACAACGACACCTGCACAAGAATTTTCTTATTATAGGTGAGTAAACAGCAAAATATGAAGCTCAACCTGTCTTTTCCCATGCAATATTAACACATATTCAAATATGACCATGCCTTCAGGCTCTTTAAAATAATATAATACGTCATGAAGATGCTGGAAGTTTAACAGTTTGTTATAGCAGCTAATCGTACATTTTGTATGCTTAGCCTTCAGGTTGATAAAAACCATACTTGTTTATTTAAGTCCTTTTGTATAGTTGCAACAAAACATAGAGATGAGGAAGCAAAGAACCATATAATGGACAAAGACATATTTTAAGAGAGGCAGAATCTAATTGAAAGAAGCTAGACATATTGGGGGTGTGACAGAACCAAGTTTGTCCAGGAGGTTGCCATGGCTGCTTAAATTGCCCTTGCATAGCTCTTTAAACTGCCATGAGGTTCTAATTTTTCCACATAAAATGCACAGAAGGGTACAGAACACATAGAAGAGCACCAAAATGTCCTCCTTAGCACACTAAACACTGCATTAATAACACCAATCATAAGCAAGAATTACAGATTTCAGACCTTGCATTTCATCCTTTGCAGCCTGTGCATCAGCTCTGTTCATGAAAGCCACAAATCCACAATTTCTCTGCCGTCTTCTCTCTTCTTCTGTCCTAGGCCACATTATCTTGACACTTGCAATGGGACCAAATCTTCCAAAGGTCCGTAAAAGGAAGTTCTCATCAACCTATCACAACGTTATAAGTTAAATCACTAATACTATTGGTCAAATACAGCACTAAATATCAGAGAAAGTTCAAGCATAACATACCTGAGGTGAAAGGTTACCAACATAGAGGTTTGTAGTCTGTGGATCACCATCATCAAATGATCCAGGAAACCTTCCACTTGGATCGAGATCATCAGGCAGTTCATCAAATCGGCTAGATGGCTGTAAAGAGAAAGAGAATGGCACCAAAAGCTAAGTACAAGCATAATGAAGAATCTGAGAAAATTGCATTTCCTCCCTCCCTTTCTTGCACCCACTCCATTCTCACAAATGAACTGTAGCAGCTAAAGAACACAAGAAAGTGGGTCCAAAATTAAAGGCACATACAGCAGAATTTTCAGTCTGGCGGCCATCGCGCCAATGTTCACGGTCTTGATTCCGTCTCTCCCTCAACTCTTGCTCATGCTTCAGCTCCTCCATGAAATGATCTATATTTCGTGACTTCCCTTTCTCTCTCTCTTTTGCCTTCTCCTCGTCTTTCTAAAATGTTCGATGTAAAACTATTAGATATTAAAGCAAAATATTTAAATCAAGTCCATTAACCAACACAATCAGACAAGGAAAAGAGTCTCCATAACAGATACCTTCTTTTCAGTTTCTTTTCCTTTGGATGAAAGAGGGGGTGGTATGAAAGAAGGAACATACCTGAGAAGAACGATATATCAATACCTATGTCCACTAAAACATTTCTGTCACATTATTAGAACAATTGCAGAAGAGAAGAACAGAATATCACAACAACATCATTTGCAAGGAGTTGGTGGGATGCTAACTCAATTAAAACTATAATTTTAAGGGAATTTCTCCATGTGTACTACATCAGCTAGAATTAGCTTTTGAAGCTCAAAATATAATGCAAAACTTAAGCATAATAGCAAAGCAACATGAAAGAAACTACTATTGTTTGAATAAGAACTTGATGCATCAAGAAAGGACCGCTTTTCTTTTTTCTTTTTCTTTTTCTTTTTTTGGGGCTAAACACAAATAATACCCACATGAACCCTTCCCAAGAAAGTAGTGCCCGTATGTTCAACAACCACATGAGTAAGAAAGAGCAAATTAAACACATAATAACCATGAAGAGAATGGAGAAAGACATAAATTGCCCAAAGCTAAAAGAAATTCTTATTTAACACAGGAATTATTCTTTCATCAAACAAATAAGGCAGTATATTTCCTATCCCATTTAGTGTGCATAGTTACACTTAGCATACAATGATTCTAACCATTTGAGTGTTCCTAAGCCTGCTCATGACTAATCTAAAATTATTCACAAAAGTAGATAGAAAAGAGAATGCAAAGCGAAGATTGCAGTCACTTTTTCCAAAATTCACCCTCTAATAATTGACAATGAAGCCATACACAAAACCTACACTGCCATCCACCTATCCAGAGTAACAGACTTTGTTCAAATTACAAGCTCAATGGCAGTCCTAAAATGATATTAAGCAATTGGAAATATCTGACCAGTATATGACGTCATATAAAGCACTGTGCAAAAAAATACACCACTCAATCAACAACTAGAAGTAAACACATGGACTAGTTCAACGTCAACTTACAATGAGATTCCCTACATGCTTCGTCATATCATAGACTGTTAATATTGGTCCAAACCTTATGCCATTTCACCAAGTTTCCGCAGCTAGAGCATAGATCGCTTAATAGAGGAAATCAAATGCAAGCATAAACTATCATCTCTTGTGCAAAATATAGCAGAGAAGGAAGGCTTTGAGGTATTCTTTTAATGGATATCTACAATCTTTACGTTTGTGTAGCAGTGCCAACTACACCAAAAGACAAATAAACCCGAATTTGAATTAGCAACCTCTCCAGATCAGAAAAACCATAGAAACAAAGCTGTAATAATTTGAAACCTATTAAGAATGTCTAAACCATCAGTTTCCTAGCATTGGCCAATTATTCAAAAAAAACTGGACTTGGTATAAGAGTAAAATTAGGAAACAATTCTAAATCATGTCAGATTTGAATGGAAAAAAAAAGGCAGATGGAAATAGTTTTTAAGCTCAGTAGTCTTGCGCATCTATCCAACATTTAGCCCAAATAAGTTTCTCCCCTATGTGCAGATTTTCCACAACGAGTATTTGTTTAAACAATGCCAGTAACTATTAAGACGAAGTAGCACAGTACCAAGGACCAAGGGACATATAACCCATACAAACAACACCAAATATGGTATAGCTATTGCAAAGAGTATAGATGTCTTAAAAATGCTCGTGCACACTAAAAGATGTTCCAAGTTCATTCAAGATTACAAGATAATGTAATGGCAATTTCAATGTTGATATTACTAGCCCAATGATGGTGCAATGCCAGTAGCTAACAAAATTAACCCCCGTCTTTTAAATGCCAACACAAAATCAGATCACAAGTCATGGAAATTGGCCATAGCAATCCAATGTCCCTCAAGAATGACAAACATTATAGGTAGCACTGGTCAAGCTCACATGCAGCAACCACATAAGGTATACCTATTTCTTGAACACTGAGGAGCCAAGCTAATAACATCTTGAGATATGCGACTTAGTCAGAGTGGAAGCAAAAGGCAATTGACATGGGAAAGAGAAGCTCAAAAATACATATCAATGGAAAAAACATCAACTAAGCCACTCACAGATACTCTTACACTTGAGGACCTAAATAATTACAAAAGGCAGATATTACAATGTCATCTCCATGTGTGTCTTTTCTACTTATGATGCCTTCAACAACAGAGGATCGTAGCACGGTCAGTTAAAAGTACTTGTTTACCTACTTCCCTTCTTTGGAACAGGCATCCCATCTTTGGACTTTTCACCTGCCATCCGTGAATGAATGAAAAAGGCCCATACTTTTATTAATTTGTCCCCAGATTAGATGATAAAAATCACTCATTTACTTATATCGCATGGATAAGTAAAAAAAACTGACAAATAATAAAAACTGACATTTCAACACTAGTTTTCCGTAACTTAAAAAAAAAATTGTGAAACCCAGGCTTAGACTGTCGAGCTAACCTTCGGAATCGGCCTTCGCTCGCTCGTTCGGATTGATCATCCCTCCTCGAACAAAAGCCTTCGACCCAGGCGCATTATCCCCTTGAAAGGACTCCACGAATTCGGCGTAAAGGCGAGCCGTCTCATCTTCAGCCCTCTGCCACGATTTCATCGGATGAGGGAAAGAGGAATCCGGTAAACAACACCAGATTGCCAATGGAACCGAGTTTTCTACATAGTTCAGTAGAGAGAGAGAGAGAGAGAGAGTCTCACCTTCTTCTTCGCCTCTTCCTCCTCCCGGTGCTTCTGGAAGGGCGTCTTCTTGCGGGTTATGGAGAATGAGCTCATCCTTGCATAAAAAATTTGCCGAAATCACATATCACCCGCGGGGGGGCGAGATGGATACGCTACTGCAACAGGCACGCGGACTCAAGCAGGGCTTCCGAAATCGCTCGTCGAATCCGGATCGCCGGACGTGGCGCTTCTCGAGAAATTCGACCGGTGAAGGAAGAAGAAGGAGAAGAAGGAGAAGGAGAAGGAGAAGGAGAGGACGGAGGAAGACGACGACCGATTCGAAACCCTAGCCCAGCTGTAGAGGCAGAGGAAGGGGAAGAGGAACTCACGTGTTTGGGCTCTTCCCCCGTTTCTTGATTTTAAAGCTTATTATCGAAAAAGGCTTGGCCTTTTCTTTTTTTCTAATTAATTAACACTTGTCTTCATTGTACAGAAAACTGATGGAACAGTAGAACATACATGAGGTTTTTTATTTTGGTCAAAAAAAAATTCAATGGAACATATGTAACATTACAAAGCCCTGAAAATTTATGAGTATTTGAGTAGGTTCTGGTTCATAAAAAGACGAGCATTTTCATCAATGACAGTTCAAGCTTTTATTATGTAACGGCTCATAAGAGTTCGAACAATTTAAATAGTGATTTTTTTCATTGATTTGTATTATAAATTTACCCTTTTAAATTCCAATTACCGCTTAGAATATTTCATCAATATATATATTTTCATAAATTTTATTTTTCAAAAAAAGATTAACAACTTCTTGTGTTTGGCATGCCAAATGGCTTTTCACAAATGATTTTTTTCAAAAAAATGTACTAATGACAATTCAATTAAAATAAAAATACTTATCTAAGCTCGAGGAGTTTGCTTAAATATTCAGTTCATCAAGCAAAGTTGACATCAATAGATAATCGCTTATAGTCAATAGCAACGCTAAAAATAGTCGCTTTTGTTGTTAAGTCCTTTTTTCCATTAATTGTAGGTTACAATGCAGTTTGTTACATGCCTTCCTATGTGTTAATTTTTCCATTTTTTTCGTAACGTTACTATGCTTGTCCTGGAGGGCGGCATTGGAAATTGATCCTTTTGGGGACTTGAACACTATAACTAGAGATAAAATTGGCTTAGCTAGTTCTAGAAAGTTAATTATTTCAAATAATCTTCGATGTGCCTAAAATATTAAGTTAGGTTTTTGACTGTTATTACAATTATTCTCGTGTATGATTAATTCTTTTTTGACAATTGAAGAATTTAAAGATCGATGCTTGTTAAACCGAATTTTCTTTGTTTTTTTAGATTTCGAGAGGGAATTTCAAGAATGATGGTAATTGTGCAGTTATCTAGTTATCCTTCATGTCTGTAAGTCTCGTTAATTTGGAGCACTGTCAGTCCTCTGCGTTGTTGAAACAAATATTTATTGGAGAGGACGGTTGCCTTGTTAGAACACCTACTAGACTGACTCTTTTCTGTCACTGTGTTTTCGGCTAATAAATGTAGAAGTCGGTAATTGGGCACTAAGGATGGCACCAACCTGTTTCTTCTTTAAAAAACAAGCCTTCACCAACGGTTGCTCCAGCACACGGAAGATGCTGATTTTAATATGATGAAACAAGTTGTTTCATGTCCATCTTCCATGCACTACTTGTCCATTTCCACAAAGCTGAACTCTATTTTATATTTTGAGACATTTATATTTGGTAATGGTAATCCTTTTATGCGACTACCAATACCAGACAATTTCATGTCATGTATCTACTGCGCCATCACTTTATCCACTGACTTTTAGGACATTGATATTTGGTAATGGTAATCCTTTTATGCGACTACCAATACCAGACAATTTAATGTCATGTATGTACTACTCCATCACTTGACTTTTGGAAATTGTCTCATTTGTTTGTTAGTGCAGTTAAGGATCTTTGCTTTCCAGGATGACATGAAGGGGAGCAGTGCAGACACAGCAAAACTCACAAAGATGCAATAATCCAAAAACACCCACGAATCGGTGGACTCAGTGCCTTGTTACAGCAAGAGCAGCTTCGCTGAGGCCATTCCTTCCTCAGCATGTTGACAAAGCTTACAAGCTGTGGAACACAATCTGCAAATTTCTAGGCAAATCCCACACTGGATCGATCAAACTGGTCAAACGCCTTTCTAATCAGTAATGCCAAGCACGTTCAATAACTATCTCGATATACACACAACGGGAGTCTCCCACAGATCCCACACAGGGGAAGAAGGGAGAGAAACCAAGGGGGGTGTTATGCAGAGAGCTATATTCTCACATAGTTTTCTCGTAACACGAGTTTACAATCTTCAGATCCAAGGTCCTACTCCTCAGGCAACTGGAGCACCTTGTTACAGAATAATTGGAAACCAGATCTCACATCGCTTGCTATTCTCGAGTATACACCATCGAAAAGGAAATTGTGATTGGGGGCAGTAACAAGCAAGCCTCTCATCGTGCCATCTTCTTCAGGTGTTGAAAGGTGCGCTGTTTAATCCACTCTCTGTCATAGGGCAGATATGCCTGGATATTATGATCATAACTGCAGGTCCAAACAAAAAGGTAAGGGCATCAGTATTTTGACAAAAGAATAAGGCCTCTTTGCATAAAATCATAGGATCATCACAACATCTACTGTCCCTGTATGATGCAGTCTGGTAATTTAAGAGGGTAAGTAATGAAAATTCACAGAAGCCTCTTTGCATTCTTTTCTGTAAACATATGGAAGTAATTTTCTAGGATGCATTCTGCCAGTAAACCCTTCACCTAGATTAGCAAAAGTTCAGAATTTACTGGTGACCAGCACTTCAGCACTTTTTCAGATAGAATGATGTAAAGACAATCAAAAAAGATAAATTCATGAAATAGAAGAGGCATTGCTCTACTTGGAGAATTAGGCAAAGTGTTAAATTTGAAACATAGATAAAATGGAGAAAGCAAGATAAATCATATTAAACCAATCATTTCCATTGCAGAGCACACAGTCAATGTACACAATCGAAGGTTCCTTTAAAAGAAGGTTCAATATATTAAAGTATCCACAAGCAGAACACTTGTCAACGGTAAAACAAAAGACAAACATAAAAATAAAGTCCTTCTCTAGATTTCTGAGAAAAAGAGATTTAAATGAAAACTTAAAACAAGGAGAACCAATATTGTAATAGCTAAATCTCTCCTACTGCTCCATGCAAAATCCAAGAACTTCTTTTCAGCAGGTAAGCCCTATTTGGCAACAGAATAAGTATTTTCAATCCCTTTTTTAAGGCAGATGAGAATGCTTACTACATGGTGCGTATGCATGTGAGAGAGAGAGAGAGAGAGAGAGAGAGTGAGAGAGACATACACTAGAGCACTCAAGTCCGTGAGACCATCCATGAAATTGTAAAGATCTGCAATATCGTAAGTGATGTTTCTGATGGCAGGGTTTAGTTCCTTGAGTTTTCTTTCATATAATCCACATATACCTGCACAAAAATGCATAAATGAGAGTGTTTAACTATACAATAGCCCTCTAATATCTCTGATATCTACTATTACTTTTTTGAGCACCAAAATAGGCAGTCATGGATTGTTCTCAATTTTCATTTTCTGTTGGGAGGGGGGTTGGGAGAAAATAGAGGTATTGGCCCTTTCCTTGGGCATGCCTGTGTGAGTTTAAACTATATATTTATGAATTCAGTGCATAACTATTAAAATGGAAGAATATTTAACATAGCCCCATCATGTACGCAGACACTGGGCATTGCTTTCAATCATGGTATATCCTTACATTGCAACAAATATTGAGGCAGGCCATGCTAGACAACAACCGTTGGATCAAACTTAACCCTTCTTTCAATCAGGTATCGGCCTTTCTTATGCTTTTCACTCAAAAGGGCGAATTGCCGTTCTTATGCTTGTCGCTCAAGAGGGCAAAGTTTGCCCATTTACCCACTTAGAAAAGTAAAGTACACAAAACCTGAAATCATACTGCAACAACAAGCGTCTTTTGGCCTAATCTTTCGGACTCGAATGAGAAATGTGTACCATTTTGATGCGTCATCAACTTGCTGGAAGATAATCTGTCTGCTAGAAGTTTCAGCAAACTCACAGCTCTACTTCTAATCGCATATACATACTCTTGGCATGATAGACATTCAATGTATGAACATAAGATATTTCCAAGTCTCAGACCCTTTCTTTCTCAAATCAGTTGCCGACGAATGAATGATGACAAAATAAACAGGACTAGCAAAAGTCAGACCAATGCCTTCTCCTATCCTAGGACAAGCAAAATCAAATTCTTGTTTCTTATCCCTTCCACGTGTTTTCCTCATAAAGGGATAGTGGAAGAAAATCTACAACTATGCTGGTAAGAATCTCTGATGATGCCAATGCGAAATATACAGAAAAAAATTTGTTGAAAGCTATTCACTTTTCTTCATCTAATAAAGGATGAGCATAGGCAGTTAGAACCATCAAGAAATATCAGCACGATATCTAGCATACATACCATCCATAGCTTGACTCACTGAACCATAGTCCATGAAAGTCCTGCTTGCTCTATTCTGAGAAGTCTGCATGAGAATGATAGTGTGCCTGTTTGCCTGCATGGACAAGCACGGAGAACCGACCATCAGCATTCGGCATGCCATTTGCTTATTCAGAAATTGTATAATATCCACGAAATGGCATCAATGCCGACCCTTTTGCACGTTCATAACAACAGCATGAGTAGCCATTTCCTTCAAGTCGCAAGACTCTCTCCTATGCTATAATATAATCGGGCCTTTAAATCGCGCCGAGAGCTGTTAATCAGCCCTAGGTTCCAAAATTCGAGCACTCAAAGTACGGACGTCGAAAGCCTGTACAAACTGCAAACTGGACAACCACTCCGACAGGAGACACATTTCCTGGGAAACTTTTTTTCTATTAGCTCCAGAGAATCGTTGCAACACGAAGCATCTTAGTAACTCCGCGAAACACATCAAGCTTTTCACCCCCCCCAAAAAAAAAAAAAAAAAACATCAAGGTTGCGATTTTCAGTTAAACTCGCCGTACGACATCGAGAGCTACTCAAGCGAACCCTACAGACGACAATCAAGTTCGGCGCGTGGCGTGTAATTTACCATTTTGTCGCTGTTCCGGAAGTCCAAAGCTCCCAACCGAGTCGACGGCCGAACGCGAACAGGATCGCAGGCTCTCGCTGCAGAGGTAGCGACCAACCGGGGAACTCTCTAGCAGCAGGGTCACCGGAACCGCTCGATCGCCGGCGATCTGGTCCGGGGGATGCGGCGGCGTTCGCCGAGCGATCCTGTGGAGAGAAGACGGAGGACGGAGGGAGGAAGACGGAGGGAAGGGAAGGGATGGAGGGCAGAAACCGAGTCGCAACCCTAGCTGGAGGAAGACGAAGTCCCGGGGGGGTTCAGATTGTAAAGCCAACGCGAAAATTTATGATTTTTATTCTTTTTGTACGAAAAGGAGGGGATGGGCCTTCTTCTGCGAAACCTGAGCTTGACTCCGAGTCAACAAAGTCCTCTTTCCTTTCCTTTCCTTTCCTTTCACAGACGCGCTTGTCATGAAAATCGAAAATGCCTTTGTCGGGTGAGGACAAAATTCCCTGAATCATCATGTTACCTTCTCGTACAATAATTTAACCTTAGGACATAGCAGTGGCCAAGAGTATCAAAGTGCCAAACCTTCCTGTGGATGTGAATTGCTGATGTCCCTGGAATAACTTTTATTCCTTTAAGCGATGGACCTTCCACTGGCCATTATCGAATTAATGAGGTCAGCGACTTTTGTCCGATGGGCTACTCTTGCAATCAATCACCCTTCTTTCTTCCGACCTAAGAAAACCTTTACACGCCTCTGTTATTTTTTAGGAAGGATAGGCTCTATAGAAATTGCCTACCTGAGACTATCTCTTGACCCATAAATATCGAACTACTCTTGCAATCAATCATCCTTCTTTCTTCCGACCTAAGGAAACCTTTACATGCCTCAATTATCTTTTAGGAGGGATATGCTCTATAGAAATTGCCTACCTGAGACTATCTCTTGACCCATAAATATCAAACTACTCTTGCAATCAATCACCCTTCTTTCTTCTGACCTAAGGAAACCTTTACACACCTCTATTATCTTTTAGGAGGGATAGGTTCTATAGAAATTGCCTACCTGAGACTATCTCTTGACCCATAAATTATGACACAATGTTAGAATATCAGAAAATGGTATTAAATCAATGGAGAACTCTATATAACTCAAGTTATTTTTAAGAAAAGAACGATGTAAGAAGCAAATCTCAAGACGCAACTTAAGGCAAACTTAGTTGAAAACGATTGACCCCCTCTCATAAATAGAATGCCTATAATCCTATCTCGGCCCATTCCAGTACGAAACCAACCTATGATCATGGAAACAACTCGATCGTCGAATTACTTAATATCAATTATTAACCCTAGGTGATTTTCATTTTGGGCGGCTCTCTTAGACGGTAAGAAGGATCTTGAACTAATCGGGTTGATTTATATTCCTGTTATGATAGATAATGGAAAATATTTGTATTGATATATACAAAGCCCAATCCTTCTCTTCGCCTGGGTGTTGTTACCTATGAGAACCGCATGTAGTAATCATTTGTAAGACGCCTAATGAGGCTGTATTCCTTATTTTAACATGCCGATATCCACATGCCTCACATCTCTTGTTGGCAGGGGGATGTTTTTTTTCCCACAAACCAGGGAATACAAAAGGCAAGCAGAGTCTCTTGTCTCAAAGGGATTTCTCGCCTGTTACCTTTCTCAAACGTTTTAAGGACAGGTTGATTTACATTCCTGTTACAATCCATAATGAAAAATGTTCGTATTTATGTATATAAGGCCCAGCCCATTGGCCATCTTACAGAGCCCAAACCTCGAAAGGCTATAAGCCCATCTAAACTCATATAATAATTTCTCAGCCTCTCACACCTCGCTCCAAATAATACTGATGATAACAATAATAATAGAACTCGAGAAGACTGGAGATCGAGGTTTCGCTCTCGGGGAGGCATGGCGGCCTCCGGCCGGTGGCTGCCCCTCTCCGATCGGCAGCGGAGTCGACGATCGGTCCGTCTTTCTCTCTCTCTCTCTGGGGCGAAATCATATTGCCATTGGCCAAAGTCTTCTCTGTCTCTGTACATACAGGCATATACATACATTCATATATATACACACATACACACTCGCAGCAGCAACTGCGAATGCAGGGGAAACCAGAAACATTTGCTCGATCGTCGAGAGAAATCGCCCCCCCAAACCACCACAGCACCTTCGATGGCAGAAAAGGTAAAATTGATGATGAGGCGATGAGGAATGAGTTATGCGTATTCAGGCTTTCTTTTTCTTGGAGAACTGTCCGTATCTTGGCATGGCGATTCAGGGGGCGTGTCGCAGCCATGGCGGGGTTCCACTCTTTCTTTCGGTCTGTTGCCTGATAACATATGAAACTCTTATCTGAGCCTCCAAGATCTGTTCTTTCTCGTTGTTTTTTGGCCATCCTTTCTGTTTGGTCAGGCAGAGAATCTGGGTGATTCTGGGTATGAGATCTCAAGATTGCTTATTGATCTGTTTCGCCAGTGGATGCTTGTTGTTGCATCTTCGATCGGCGGTCAGGATTCTTGAGAATTCATCGGTCGTTTCCATTTTTGTTGTTGGGTCGAGAGTTTCATTTCTTTCAAGGGTCAAATTCTCATTTTTTTTTCGACAAATTTTCCTTCAATCCTGCCAAAAGCAAAACAAGAATTTCTTCATTTTCCATAAAAAATGATTTTTTTTCTTTCTTGTTTTGAAGACCCCCAAGTAGTGAATGCATGATGGGAAACGCTGAATGAAATTTCAGACCTGTCCGAGACAGGAGAGAGCATTGAAAAATGAAGAAAGCTCACGGCTTTTGAGGGGGTCGTGGCATTCATCCATGCTCTCAGGATTTCTAAGCAGACATCGGCAGGCAGTGACGTTTCGAAATTTGCAACAGGGAGGGTGGGGACCCGCACGACCATCTCAAAAGAAGCACCAAATCGAACTGGGCATGTACTCTGTAGATGGGCTGGCTACTTTCGTAATTTCGGGAACGATGTTCTGGGAGCTCTCAAAAGGGCAAAAGCCAAAGCATCGGAACAGAGAGAGAGACAGAGACAGAGAGTCTTGCTGCGAAAATCAAGGGCTTGAGATTCGGCTTTGCTCTCGGAGGGGCACGGCGGCCTCCGACAGGAGGTTGCCCCTTCTTCCGATCGGCAGCGAAGCCGACGATCTCTTCCCTTCGCTCTCGGTCGCTCAAACACACACGCACTCCCCATCTTTTTCTCGGGAAAAATATTGAACCAGGCTCAGGGCCATTTGGTTCGTGAAAGGCGCTTTCGGCTTCCGATTTCATCAAGATGAAAACGAAACGATGCAACTTTCTCGGCCCTATTCGCTGGCTTGTACTTGTACATGCATACATATATATATATATTGATAGACAGAGAGATAGATATGTTTCTCTGGTTGAGACATTCCCCTGCTCCAACCATTATAGTAAAGAAAAAGGTAAGCTGTGGGAGGCGATGAAGATTACTGGAAAGAGAAAACGAAAACGAATTTTCCAGGCGTTCGAGAACCGTCCGTATCTTGGCATGGCGACCGCATCTGGAGCTCGCGCGTCGCAGCCATGGCGGGGTTCCAAGTTTCTTTTTTTTGCCTGATAAAGAAGCATATTCCACAAATCTGAGCCTCCCGATCTAAAGAAAAATCACCCAGATCTTGGGTTTTCCTGGCAGTACAAGTCTGATCATTTGGGTTACCCAAAGAGATGGCGAAAGTGTTTCGACTTTTTCTGTTCCCCTGTTTTTTTTTTTTTTTTTTTTTTTTTGCTTTTTTCATCCAGTGCCATTATTGCTCTGTGCTGTGCTTCGGTCAAAGCCCTTTTGAAGGGTAGCGTGGAAGGTGGAAGGTGACGATGCTCTTGTCTTTTCTCCTTTTCTCGAGGGAGGAAAAGAAAATTTAAAACTAAAATCTTACAGTTCTTGATGCATCATTATATTTCATGTTTTCCTAAAATTGGTATTTTTGGAATTAAAGTTTTCGAATTGGATCTGATTTTTATAGAGTTTTTTGGTTTTTCCTTTTGGGGGGGTGAATATTTCTCTCTCCCTTTCTTCTCCCCGGTGAATTATTGCACTGCCCAAGACATGTCATCTGGAATCAATCGCACCTTTTTTGATGCGACTCCAATCAATCAAAATCTTTTTACTGTAAACCGGAGTAATTGCAAACTGATGTTGGGGGTTTTAATGTAATTACGGCCCTAAATTCGGTCAAAAGGGTCAAAGTTTGAACAGATCTTGACGGAATTGCCCCCGGTCCTTCGCTGGTTCCAATTTCTCTCCTCATCCGATTTTTTTTTTTTTATCTATCTTTACTCTAATTCTTACTTTACTTTCAAATTTATTCATTTTCTTACTAGGTTTTCACGCTTGAAACCCAATCCCCATTTTTAATGTGAAAAGTGTGGTTTTTCGGATATTATGAATTTACCTTTTTATACGGCAAACAATACCATCAGAGAGGGGCAAAAGAGTAATAAGAACCTCCGCTTCAGTTCCACGGCTCTTCAAATAGAAAACGGAGAGCCTGCTCAAGCTTACGCCGGTCAGTGTGAGGAGGAGGCTTTGCCCCCGGAGAGGGGTCCTGTGTGGCCCGCCGTCGGCGTTGGTCGCCCCCTCTCCGGTCGACGGCGGAGCCGATGATTTCACCAACTCCGGTCGCCGTCGTACGTCGTCGTCGTCGTCGGCTTCTGGCTGAACGTTCATGTGTACGTATGTGTGTATGTGTATGTATATATTTGTATCTTCGTACATGCTTCTCTCCTAACCCAGAACAAAGCGAAAAACCCAAAACTTAAGAGAGGAGAAGCCGAGGCCGAGAAAGGTAGAAAAGATCATTGGAAATGCTTCTGCTTCTGCTTATGCTTCGCTTTCATTTTCCTGGGAATCTTCAGCATCATCTTCTTCATGGACAATTTCCCTGAACTTCCAACACCAACATCCTCCTGCTCCTCCTCCTCCTCCTCCGCTAATGATTCCGGATTCCACCGTGAAAAAGAACGAGAACGTTTGTAAAGAAACAAACAAGAAAGAGGCTGTGATGATTCGCATGTACAAGGAGGAGAGAGAAAATGAAAGCGGCAGACATCGAGAACCGGCCGTATCTTGGCGGGGCGGCCAGAACCGGTCGCAGCCATGGCGGGGTTCCTTTCAGTTGTCTGATCGAAGGCGAATCTGAGCCTCGCTATCTTCCAACAATTTCTGCCCTTGATTTCTTCTTTTTTTTCTCCAGATCTGATTTGTCTTGTTGAATCGAGGAGTTCTTATGTTTTGCTGTGACAAAAAGGTGGGTTCTTTTTAAGCCCCTTTTCCTTGTCCGAGCTGTGTACGTCTTTGATTTTCCACTGCGAAATTCTGAGTTCTCTTCTCTGCACAAGAGAGGAGATGGGTCTTCAAAATTGTCTTTTTATTACTTCTGAGTTGTGTTTGGGTTTTGGGTTTTCACATGGACAAGAAAGGGCCAAGATCGTCTCTTTCCTTGAATCTCTGCTCCTGCAGAAGCTGCTTTCTCTTAACTGCTCTTGCTTTGTGGTACAGACTTTGCCTTTCCACTTCGAAATTTCTTACCTCATTCGAGTTTCAGGACGAGTTTCGATTTGAGTCTGAAGAGCTCACGGGAAAGATCACTGTTCGTGAAAAAATTTAAAAGCAAAATAATATACTTATGTCAGTTGCTTTGGAGGAGTTTTCAAGATTTTTTTGACTTGCAGATGAATAGTTTTCTGGGCCAGCGATGATGTTTTCGCCGGAAACGGTGAGCTGCCGCATGAAAATGATTCTCACCGTGGTCGGAGCTATTAGCAACAATTTGAGGAGATTAGAAATTCGGGCAATGATTCAAAACGAGTAGAGCGATCGTATCAGAGCATTTTTACTATGTAAAACGATTAAGCTGGTCAAATATGATGAATCTGCAGACATTTGCATTTCTTGAAGATTCTTGCTGGTCCTTGGCTGGTATAAAACTATAATTAATAGGTCCCATATGTCCGGTTGGAGAATTTTTTCTATTTAAGCAAAACTTCACCCGAAGTACTAAACTTTACATTTAAGTTTTTATACAATTCATAGATTTATGACTCAATTTTATTTTATACATACTGTGCATTTCTGGATAAATTAAATGTCTCGCATTATATTTTTCGAAATTCTTATTTTTGAGTTCACATCCTTGATGGTTATTAACTTACCAAATTATTACCTAAGGCAATGATATCTTAACGGAAAAAAGGGTTCAGCAAAGAAATTATTTATAATCATGCCGTCCTAGTTAAGATCACGCGTGCTTATATTCATCATGTCATAGCAAAAATCCTGTCCGTATATCTTAAACCTTGTAAGAGAGCCTATGGATAAAATTTTCATGTCTTCAAAAATTAAATATGTTAATAAGAGAGCCTTGGACGGTATTGATTTTTTGCATGTATTCTATAGAGAAATGCTTGGCTAATTTCAATCGAGAGTTGTTGCTATTATTCACGTTTTAAAATTCAAAGACAATTTCATGATACACATCATTTTTTTTCCGTCAATATATTCGCAATGTCAAAAAAAAATGACATTGGTTCGAAATAGTTGACTTTAAAAACAAAAGTATAACTCAAGAATGAGATAAAAATTTACAATTAATCTTAATTTGGAAGTGGGTGAGAAATAAAAACTTCATTTGGAAATTGGAATGTCATAAACATTGGGAAGGAGCGAGATTTATAAATTAATCTTATTGGGAAGGTTAAAAACAGAACACACGCACTTCGTTCAATCCAATGACGCTCCCCTCACCCGAACTAAAAGGACGATGAATTCACCTTTTTGCCCTGCCACCCTCCCCTCCAAGGCCGTGTGCAATCCAGCAAATAATACCATCAGGAAGGGGCAAAAGAGTAATAACGACCTCCACGCCACAGCTCTAGATATAGATAATGAAGAGCCTTCTTAGGTTTTAGCAGTGATTGGTGCAAGGAGGCTTTGCTCCCGGAGAGGAGAATCCGAGGTGACCCGCCGTCGGCGATGGTCGCCACCACTCTCCGGTCGACGGCGGAGCCGATGATTTTGCCACCCACTAACGACGGCGTTCTGGCTGAACGTATGTGTATGCATGTATCTTTCTGTATCTATATATTTACCAAACCCAAAACAAAGACCGAAAAAAAAAAAGAGGAAAAGAAGAAGACGAGGAAGAAGCCGAGGCCGAGAAAAGGTTAAAAGATCAGGGGAAATGCTGCTGGCTTCTGCTTTGCTTTGCATTCTCCTCGCGAACTTCATCATCATCATCATCTTTTTCATCGACAACTTCCCCAAAAATTCATACCCATATCCTTCTCCTCCTCCATCTGTGACTGCGCATTCCCCGCTGCGGAAAAGAACGAGGATGCGCATAGAAAAAAGAAAGGACGAGGCTGTGATGATTCGCTTGTGTGTACGGAGGAGAGAAGATGAAACACCCGGACAGGCACCGAGAACCGGCCGTATCTTGGCGGGGCGGCCAGAACCGGTCGCAGCCATGGCGGGGTTCCTTCCAGTTGTCTGATCTAACGCGATTCTGAGCCTCGCCATCTTCCTATAACAATTTCAGCCCCTCATTACTTCTTCCCCAACCCCCCCAATTTTTCCCAGATCTGCTAATCTTGTTCAATGACGAGTTCTTCTTGTGTTTTACTGTGACGGAAAGGTGGGTTCTTTCTCAGCCGTTTCTGCTAGTACCTGATTTTTCGCTTCCCTTTTGAACTTTTTCTATCTTAGTAAATTTTGCCCTCTTGTTTTCTCTCGCGTCGATGGCTGGTTTCTTGATTTTTGCATTACGAGTTTCTGGGTTCTCTTCTCCGCACATTTCTCAAAACCGCCCTCTGTTTCTTTCCATTTGTGTTTTTGAGTATCTGGGCTTTTACATCGACAAGAAAGGTCATCTTTTTCCCTGTCTCTGCTCCTGCAGAAAAAAGTAACATGCTTTTCATCGTATTGCTAAGCAAAAACTTCACCTCGAGTACTAAACCTTACGTTTGAGTCTTAAATCATTCGACCATTTCAACTATAACTCCCTAACCTTTCTTTTTAAAAAAAGTATAATGAAGTCCTTCCAAAATGAAGAATACCTAATATGTGTTTTAAAAATTGCAGACGCATGTAGTAAATATTAAATATTTAGGACTTTAATCGTGTCGATTTAAAGTTAAGTTTTAAAATTTGATTGAATTTATTAATAAAAATTAAAACTAGTTTGATCCATTCATAGACTTAGGACTCAATTTTATTCTATACATAAGGCTTATGATTTCTAATGTGCTTTTCTGGATTGATTAAATGTCTTGCATTATAGTTTTGGAAGTTCTTATTTTGAGTTCTCGCCTCATCTCTTGATGGTTTTTAATTTACCAAATTATTACCAGCCATCGACGCGAGAAATTCTCTATAATTGAATTGTTACATAATGTAATGATATCTTAATGGAAAAAAAGGTTCAGCGAAGAAATTCTCTAAAATTAAATTATTGATTAATGTAATGATATCTTAAGGGAAAAAAAAAAAGGTTCGGCGAAGAAATTATCTATAGTTAGACCGTCCTAGTTAAGACACTCATACTCTCCCATCTCATAGAATGTGATATGCCTTATGGATAGAATTAGTCATGGCCATCACTCATAACGTGCTTTATGTAGCATGCTCTTTGGATTAGCTATAATAGGTTTATGCTACGTATGAAAAATTACTCATATCAATACCAGCGGAGATCGTTATGTCTAGTCAAATCCATATGGACCAACTATAAATTTTCCAAAATCCCACCCGTACGTTTTCACCTAGTAAGAGAGCCTATAAATAAAGTTTTCACGCCTTCAAAATATTAAATATGTTAATAAGAGAGCCTTGGACAGTTATGGTTTTTTTGCATGTATTCTGTGGAGAAATACTTGGCTAATTTCTATGGAGAGTTGTTGCTATTATATACGTTTTTAAAATTCAAAGACAATTTCATCGATACACATCATCTTTTTTCAATCAATATACTTGCAATGTCAAAAAAAGAAGAAGAAGACATTGGTTCAAAATTGTCAACTTAAAAAACATAAATATAACTTAAAAGAACGAGATAAAAAATTATAATCTATCTGATTTGGAAGGCGACGAGATATAAAAACTTTCTTTTGGAAATGTCATAAACATTGGGAAGGGGCGAGGTATATAAATAATCTTATTGGGAATGTTAAAAACAGAATACCCGCACCTCGTTCAATCCAATTTCACTCCTCTCGCACGAATTGAAAGGATAGTGAATTCACTTCTTTGCCCTGCCGCCCTCCCCTCCAAGGCCGTGTGCAATCCAGCAAATAGTACCATCAGTAAGGGGCAAAAGAGTAATAACGACCTCCACCCCACAGCTCTACACATAGAAAATGCAGAGCCTCCTCAGGCATTAACAGATTACAGTGTAAGGAGGCTTTGCCCCCGGAGAGGAGGGTACGCGGTGACCCGCCGTCGGTGGCGGTCGCCACCCTTCTCCGGTCGACGGCGGAGCTGATGATTACACGCTGAACGTACCTGTATACATATGTGTATGCATGTATCTTTCTGTATCTATGTATCTACCAAACCCAAAACAAAGACCCAAAAAAAAAAAAAAAAACAGAGGAAAAGAAGAATACGAAGAAGAAGCCGAGGCCGAGGAAGGGTAAAAGATGATGGGAAATGCTGTTGGCTTCTTCTTTGCTTTGATTCTCCTCGCGAACTTCATCATCATCTTCATCTTCATCGACCACTTCCCGAAAATTAATCCCCATGTACTTCTCCAGTTCTCCTCCTCCATCTGTGACTGCGGATTCCCCGCTGCAGAAAAGAACGAGAATACGTATGGAAAAAAGAAAAAGACGAGGCTGTGATGATTCGCTTGTGTGTACGGAGGAGAGAGAAGATGATACCGCCGGACAGGCACCGAGAACCGGCCGTATCTTGGCGGGGCGGCCAGAACCGGTCGCAGCCATGGCGGGGTTCCTTCCAGTTGTCTGATCTAACGCGATTCTGAGCCTCGTTATCTTCCTAACAATTTCAACCCCTAATTTCTTTTTTCTTCCTCTTTTTCCCAGATCTGCTAATCTTGTTTAATGACGAGTTCTTCTTGTGTTTTACTGTGACAGAAAGGTGGGTTCTTTCTCAGCCTTTTTCGCCAGTACCTGATTTTTCGCTTCCTTCTTTTCTTTTCCTCTCTCGGTAAATTTTGCCCCCTGTTTTCGCACGCGTCGATGGCTGGTTTCTTGATTTTTGCATTACGGGATTCTGGGTTCTCTTCTCTGCACATTTCTCAAAATCGCCCTCCGTTTCTTTCCATTTGTGTTTCGAGTTTTGGGCCTTTACATCGACAAGAAAGGTCATCTTTTTCCGTCTCTGCTCCAGCAGAAAAAAAGTAACATGCTTTTCATCATTTTGCTTTAAGGGAGTTTCCAAGATTTTTGTTTTACTTGCAGTGTCTCGGTTTTCAGCCTGCGATGATGTATTCGCCGGAGATGGTGAACTGTTGCATGAATTTGATGTATGTTCATCGTAGTTGGAGCTTATTAGGAGGAGATTAGATAATTTCGGGAAGATGATGCGAAATGGGTAAAGTTATCAAGGCAAGACAAGTCAATTACGACGTTGATGACTCTGCAGACATTTGCATTTGTTGAAGATTTTTGTCTGTCCTTGCGGTCCCCATATTGGCCAAAAAAGGTTACCAATAACGACGTCGCCTTTTGTCATTCGAATCTTTTCTTGTTGCCCTGTTATAATTATATGCTCGTGTCATTTTCCATTCATCTGCTAATTTCAATCGCATTATTCGACGAAAAGAAAATCACATCACACACGCAAAAAAAAATAAAAATGTAAGAGACTCACAAAACAATAAACAAAAAAGAAGGTTATTTGCCACTTTTTTGGTTTGTTTTTTCTTCTTCTTTTTTTACAAATGTTCATTGTAGAGCAAGAGCGATGGCTTAAATTGAAATTGCATTGCAAGTCCTAAACTTTTGTATAGAAATACACTCAAGCCCTAAATCTTATTATTTCAATTAAGTCCCAAACATTTCTAAAAAAGTATGATCAAGTCATTTTGATAAATATCCAAAATATTCTATGATTCGCTAGAAAGGTCAGTTATGTGGTATCTTTAGAATGCATTTTTCTATATAAGTTTAGAAATTTATTTGTATTTTTCAGTAAATATTCAAGACTTTATTGTGTCACTTAAAATTTTGAGATTCAATTGAGTTTCTTACTAAATGTTTAAAACTTGATTGTACAAATTTAAAAGTTCGTGACTCAATAATAATAATAATTTAACTTGAGGTCTAGGACTTGCCATGTGCCTTCCTTGATTGATTAATATCTTGCATTATAATTATCGAAGTTCTATATTTTGAGTTCGCTTTATCGAGATGGGTGAGATACAAAAAATGTAATGGCAATATCATAAATACAGAATACGTGTATTAATGAGATGCGTCGATACCAAAATCATTGCCCTTGCTAACTATTGAATTTATAGTTGACGTATATCTATAGATTTTTAACTTCAGGGCACACATTCCATCCCACGTAGGTAGACGGACACCCAGGTCCATAAAATGCTTTATATATTTCACGGGCTCAGCAAGTCGCAAGCCGTAGCCTGGATTGATAATTCACAGTCCGGAGATTTTCTATGTACAATGAATCGAGAATGATACAAGAAGACCGGGCAAGCCTCTCTAGAATATTTTAGGGGTAGACAATATTGTAATAAGCATAGGAAGCTCGTAAACGGAGACATAACATCGCCATCATTAAATTGAGAAGAGATTTACAACCATAGTTAGGGTTATATTATTTGTAATATCACATTTTATAAGTAATACAATTCTCAGAATTTATCTCGAGAGTTTTTCTCTTTATGATCTTTATGAGTGTGAATGAGTATAGGAAGAAATTCCAAAGGCTCTTAACATGACCAATACCATTTATTAGAGTGAGCGGTTTCAAGTTTCGTTAAAACTTACTCGCAGGAACAAGTTCTTTATTTTTTTTAGAACCCGAGACCTATCTTGCATAACTTAGAACCTACCTTGTTAGAGATTCCAATGCCGATTTCAAGTTATACTCAAGTTTTGCCTATATTATTAATTGAATGATTATAATGAATCATTACTTGCTGCTACAATTCATTACCCTCAACTTATATTTAGATACATGAAGAATATGAAATATTAATAAAGTAAAAGTTTTAGTTATAAAATGGAAGTTTAGGCTAATGATTTCAAATTATACACTCATTATCGGATACTATGGAATAGTACAGTATTGCACAAATATATAGATCAAGAAAAACATAAAAACTTATTTCAAGTTCTAAGTTTCATCTACATAGAACCTATTAGTCGAAACATATTTCTTAATTTTAGAACTAGATAGGTTCGTATTAGTTTGATTCTTTGATTCCAGGTTTTACTATGAATCCGTACTTATCCCTACCATTCATGATGGCAAAGAAATAGATTATTTTGCTTTAATAATAAAAACGAACCTAATGCTTTGTTTAACTATATTTTAGGATTGGTTATTAACTTTTATGGATTTGTGAGGGCAATTTACCCTTAATATGACTTATCTATACTTTTTTTTTGTAAAAGAATTAATGGGATAAAAGTCAATTTGAAGGTAAAAATAGTGTGGAATTACTTATTAAAATATAATATTTCATCACAACTCTAAAGAAGCGAACGGACTTAAGTTCATCCCCTAAGCTCTAAATAACTTCATGTTCAATACAAATACGTAGTTTTTAAGCATATATCTATTTTTGATTGATAATTATGATAATATATTTTTGTCAATCCTTACAACATGCTAGGGGTGTGTTAGGGGTAGATAACCAGACCAGATTTACCCAAGAACTATACTGGATCACTCGAAAAATAGATTTTGGGAAGAGGTTCTCGGTAGAACCAGTCCGGGAACCGACTCCAGTTTGTGGGAACCAGTCCCACTTGAAAGCGGACCAGTTTTGGAATCGGTTTTTACCCTGTTAAAAAAATCAGTTTGTTGTTAATGTTTATGCAATGTTAGGTTTTTGCTTTATCTTATGATGTTTGTTTATGATAGTTAGTCTTATGGATTCATAGTTTTTCATTTAGTCAATAACTTCATGTACTTATTGATTACAATTACTTTATGTTTCAATACAAATTAGGAAAATTACGTTGTTATTTTCTTGTGAATTTATGTAAAATTCGAAATCGTATAGAATATTAGACGGTTGCAAAATAGGTTCTAATGAAAAACAGGGTAGACCCTGTTCTCGGATTGGAAAAACATGGTCGGGTCCAAACAAGGTCCAATGCAAACAATATAGGATGCAAGGTTTAAAAAAAAAGAACCGGTTATAACAGGGTTGGGTATAGGGTTCAAGTCTGGATCCTACCCACTTTGGACATAATTACCCCTAAGGTGCGCAATACAAAATGCTTGAACTGGGAATCGGTTGAACCGAACCGAACCAAACTGAACTGGTTAGTTGGTTTGATTCTCGAGAATGTTGGTTTGGTTTTTGATTTCTAAAAGTGGAATCGGTGTCTAAGCAATCCAGTTTCCAATTTCAAAGGGAACCGGATCGGACTGATTACATATATTTTTTATATTATTTCTTAAGAAAATAAAAGAAAATTACATTCTTTATAATTAGTGAAAGAATAATCGGTTTTATTGGACCGAATTAGAACTGGATCAAGAGGACCGATTTCCAAAATTTCAGAACCTTAGTATTTTGGGAATCGGTTTTCTTGGTCTGGTTCTCGGTTCTATCTTAAAATCGGATCAGGAACAATCACTCCCATAACATGCTAATAAATGAATAAAAAAACAAATAAAAAAAGAAGAAAAAAAGAAAAAGAAAATCGAATAAAATTAGGTGCGTTGATGGAGGGAAGCCACAACGAACCCGATTCTCTGCTCTCCTTCTTCCTCCTTTTCCCTTTGCGCAATCGATCGATCCACTGATTTCGATAAGCTTCTCTTGACGGAGCTGAGCGAGAGATGAAGATCACGGCTCTGTTGGTCCTCAAATGCGACCCCGCCGGCGCCGATCCGGTGATCCTCGCCAACGCCACCGACGTCAGCCACTTCGGCTACTTCCAGCGCTCCAGCGTCAAGGAGTTCATCGTCTTCGTCGGCCGCACCGTCGCCAGGCGCACGCCACCGGGCCAGCGCCAGTCCGTGCAGCACGAAGGTCGGTTTCATTCACAGTTTCCCCTTTCTCATCAGCTTTCGCGATTCGAGACCGTGTTTTTCCGTATCCGACGCGGGTTTTAGCTTGTTCGGGATAGAATTAGATGCTGTGTAGGGCCTCTCGTTGTTGTGTAGATGTCCGATTGAGGAATGTTTGATTATATTGCGTGAAACGGGCGCATGTTGCCTCTTTGATTGGTGAGGTTGAATTCGCGCAGCAGGCGAACTTGAATTGTGAATCTGCGATTATGAGCCCTGTAGACTTATCGTAGGTCGTGTAATATGGCCATGTCTGGTGTTATTGCTTTACCTGGACAAAGAGACTATTAAAAGTTAGAGTCTTGGGCCTATAAATCCGCGTGAAGTAGCACCGCCAGAACATTGTTGGATTCAATTATACATGATACATGTATGCTCATTTTCTTCACTAGGTGAAGAAGTATTTACATGCTGTGTGCAAGATATATGAGCACTGAGTTCATCTGTTTGGTCATATTTATTTTCTTTCCTTTTTTTCCTCAGAGTACAAGGTGCACGCTTACAATAGAAATGGCCTTTGTGCATTGGGATTCATGGACGATCATTATCCAGTTCGAAGTGCATTTTCTCTGTTGAATCAGGTAGGAAACCGCAATCTGTTGCCTATTCAGGCCTTTTCTGCTCGTACATATTAATGATTTGTTACTGATATGCTGATAGATTGAAATCCTATTTCAAGGCTGGTAACTGAAAAATTGAATGAGCTTTGCACCACTTCAATTGGTATATTCTTTAGTCACGTGATGATATGCTCTTTGAACCTGCAAATTTGCTGCATCTCTATGTTACTTTTTATAATATGAACTGTCCATTGAAATGGATTTGTTAGACGCCCATGTGAGAAACTAAAACATTGCATATACAGATAGGAGTCTTCTTACAGACTCTTAGAACTCTGGACTGTTCTTATCAGTGCCATCTAGGAATTAGAATTTAAGGGATGTCTTAAGACAATTACTCTCAAGTATTTGGAGGACTTCTTTAGTTGATGACTTGAGACAATACTTAAAAAGATTGCTGGATTGGTGACTGACTGCATGTTAATCCTTAGATTTAGTAGGAACAATTACCAAAAGACTCCTTTTAAATAACTAGCTTTAGAAATGAATCTTTACAAAATAACTAAGTTGAGACATTAAAAATTAATACTTAAATGACTTTCCAGATTATCGAGAAATTTTAAAGGAGACTCAACTACATTGATTCTTGAATAAATCAAGGGAGAACGAGCTTAAGAACACACATATAGATCACCACTTAAAGCAAACTGGTCATTTGGTTTCAAGCTCTGATGCTGTAGCCAATCTTTGCGCATCCAATTTTGCATTTCTAAAATTTGAAACTTATGGATTATGCATGGTTTTATTGTGGACAGGTGCTGGATGAGTATGAGAAGAATTTTGGTGATTCTTGGAGGAGCGCAAACTCGGATAACACTCAATCATGGCCATATTTGAATGAAGCTCTGACTAAATTTCAGGTCCTGTCCATTCTCCTGTCACATAAATTTATTGGCTTTTTAATTTTACTTGGGTTATCTCAACTGGAACTTTAAGACAAAGTCCTATTTTCGTGATTATGTTTGTTTCTTCTATGCATCTTCAGGATCCAGCCGAGGCTGATAAATTGTTGAAAATTCAGAGGGAGTTGGATGAAACAAAAATTATTCTGGTAAGTCATATGCATTTTCTTACTCGTCTCCCTTTCTCTCATGCATATCTCAATCTACATTCCTGGGGTGGCAATTTTAAGATGGAAAATGTGGAAGCACAGATGCTAATGCAACACTAGAGGGGGCAAATTATGGACAGATATTTGAATCTTATATTACAGGAGCACAATTAAATTGTCATGTTTTGACCTTTTTCTTGTGAGAATCAGCTGTGCATTAAATTGTCATTCAAAATGTAAGCAAGCGAATAAAGCAACAATGCTCATTGACATGAACACAATGGCACAAGTATGAATTGTCATCCTGATGCATTCTCATGATCTTGCATGCATGTTTTTGCTTGAGAAGTTCCCTTTATGGTACTCATAAGTCGGCTAAGAAATCCTTAATAACAATCATATGAAATATAGAAGTGATATCTGCCTATCAGAGCCTCCAAGATGCTCTTCTATGACCATAAGCTTTTGTTTGGTCATGTAATTGCTTAGTTTTTGGACACTTTGCTGGTTTCATGTCCTATTTTCTGTGGACACCAGAACTGAAAATAAAATAGAAAGAAAGTTGGGAGTTTGGGACTTTCTCTTGCAACAGTGATTTTGTCTGGGTTATAGCACAGTTCATCTGTTGATAGCAATTTCTCTGCAGTAAGTTCACGTGGAAGACAAATACCTGAATTTGATATTTCATTTTGGTGCACGTGAAGAAACTGGCATTATTCTTGGTTAGTAACATAGTGGTGGAAATCTGAAGTGGGATCTTTCAAGTTCATCCATGAGCATATGCAGTTTTGTTACATCCACTTACAGAGCTAAATTAGGATACCTAGTACAAATAACAATTCAGAGAAGTTTTTGTTAGATATGTTTCCTGTAATGTTTTTGGCCCTTGGGAAAAATAAAGCATACGTCTAAATGTCGTTGCCTTGTATTAGTATTCAAGCACAGATCCTTGATGGAGCTATCCCGTTCTTAGATTGCTGCAATGTAGAACATGTGTTTAGATGTTCCAAGGACGTAAATGTTTTCTGTTAGCGACATAAGACAGGTTTTGGCCTTTTCATTTTGCCTTCACTTTTCCTCCGTCCCTAAGACACTTTTCTCTTTGATACAGCACAAAACTATCGATAGTGTGCTCGAACGAGGTGAGAAGTTGGACAGTTTGGTTGAGAAGAGTTCAGATCTCAGCGCATCATCACAGGTACTATCTATGATTGATAGAGGAAAACCAATAATATGCGTCATAGAATGTCTCTCTGCCACTAGTAATCTGCATTGATCACAGGTTCATAAGTTTCAATGTACTCGTTTGTTTCTGTCCACTTCCAATGTTCCATACCTGTCTGAACATGCTTTTCTAGTGGCAACTTGCTGCCCCTTTGAGGCAGATTTTCTGTTGAGTATCTTCTGTGACATTGCTATGTATGTCATTTTCTGCTGAATTTCATCGAAATACCTTGAAACTTGAATGTTTAAAGTAATCCGCAGTGCAATTCTTCCACACCAAATCTGGGAGTTTTCATAACGTTGGACATAGCTGCTCGTTTTTGACTTGATTCTTTATTCGTTATTTTCAGCATGAAGTTTATCCTTTACACATTATATGCAAATCTTGAATGTTGTGCTTTCTCCTTGAACACCTTTTCGTTTTGGAGACAACTACTTTTTATTGTGTTAGATATCTCAGACAGATTTAAGACATGTCGGAGTCACAATATTAGCTGCATCAATAACGGAGCAGATGTTTATTGGAGTATTATGCAGCTGAGTTTCAAACTGAGTTTTGTTGAGCCTTGAATATGAGTTGGAGGACTTGTTCGTTGCTATTTTTTCTGTTTGATGTGTGTCGGAACCTACACTTAGTTGCTGACACAATAACCTCTTCTGGTTTTCTGGAACAGTTGTTTTACAAACAAGCGAAGAAAACCAACCAGTGCTGCACCCTACTGTAGCGTTTTGAGGATAAAACGTGACTTGGTTCCAATAGGGGTCAATGTATGTTCTTCTGGGGAATGTAGAGCAGATGGCACAGTATATACCATCATGGTGATATACCTTCTTTCTGCTGCCTTGATAAATGCAAACTCGTGGTTTTGGGTTTACCAAATTTGTCTTAGATATGTATAAAAGCTTTTTAGCGTCCATAGTTGATTGTCCACTGTGCTTTGATTTTCTTCATACTTGTTCAACTGAAACAATGATCTTGTTATGACGAGCAGTCCAGCTGGTTCGTTTTGTTAGTACTCAATTCTGTTTTTTGTTAGGTCATGTTCTTAAACTTTGCACCTTTGGTTTTCAAAAATACGGTCTCTACCTTGTCTGGAATCAATCTCATAGAGTAGCATCATCTTGTAGTCCTAACTTCACAATCCATGAAAACCAGTAGTTCATGCTAGTAAACGGAAGATAAAAAGACTGCGATGACTTTGCGCCAAGACTTTCCGTCTGATTCTTCACTCTCCAAATTCCCAACTTTGAAATTTTTTTAAGCCCGTTAACTCTTCTTTTGCATGATATACTTGGTCATCAAATCTTTCTGATGAGTCCTTGTTGTGTCATATAGTAGCGTGGTGCCACCTGGGGCTGCCATAATTTCCCCTGCTTTCCCAGGAAGGATCGGAGATGCACCGGACCGTTTTGGTTGTGTGCATTAGAACATGCTCATTTGACATGCTTCAAAATGATGGTAGGCTTAGGTAGCGTTTGGTCATCCGGATTTGGATTGGGATGGGATAGGATAAGATAAGATTAAAAATCCTTTAAATATCCTTAAGACGGCAAGCTCGTCGCCACCATTAAGAGAACCAAATTGCCCTCAAACCCATCCGCGGTGGCGATGACGACCAACCACAATCTCAACCCGATGACACCAACCACAATCTCAATCCCATCTTCAATGATGGGAATAACAACAACACGAGCCCAACAGAGGATGAGGAAATTGTTACTTTTTTTTTTTTTCTAATTTTATTTTATCCAATCCGGTTCTATTTAACTCCCTAGCCCAGATTTCTTATCCAGCATTTTATCTGGGTTTATCTGTCCACATTGCCAAATATTGGAGACAGGATATATTGTTATCCTATCCGGGCTCAATTCCGGATTATCAAAAGCAGCTTTAGAGATTAGTGAGCAGAAGATGGAGCCTTGCATAGCAATCTTCATCAATCTCATTCTTAGACACTAATTCAATATTTGCAATATCACAGCAACTTTACACGACTCGATCTATAATTACATGTTTCTCACATCACTCGCAACACAGAAACTCCTATCTACCATACAGACAGGGTTCTCTCTATTTATTTTCGGAGAATATTCGGGACGCCACTTTCACCGATAGCATCCTACTTACCAATAAGGGACTTGAGCCACCAGGTGCCATTGTCTTGGGGGCCTCCTTCGGGCGGAGGGTCGCTCTGTGGAGTCTTGCGGAGTTTACTCGGGTCGTAGCCTTCGTCCTTAGCTTTCTGCACCAGCATCTCATAGATCTCATCCTCCAGTTGAGTCTTCCTACATAATATCTGAAACACGAAGACAAGCATCGGAAAAACACGAACACGTCCTGCTTTTGCGAACCTAAGAACGAGGAATTACGGTGAAGAGAAACGGAAGAGAGTCCGGACATACCCAGAGGTACTTTCTGGTGGGCTCTCCGATGAGAGCATACTGATAATCATCGTCCAGGTACAACACCCAGTAGTTCCCGACGATGGGAATGATGGGCAAGAACGGAGGGACAAGGAACTTGACCTTGAGCTTGGCCTCGTCGCTCTTCGGGTCCGCCTTATACGCCGAGCCCTCAATGGCCACTCTCTTGCCGTCGCTCCAGGTCTCGTTGAGCACGTGCACCGTCCCATCCTGGTTCAGAGTGTACGTCGCCCTCGTGTCCGCCCCGTTCTTCGGCACGAAGAAGGACGGGAACGACGCTATCTCGTACCATCTTCCCATGTACCTCGCCAAGTCCACGCCCTTCACGACGTCCAATTCTTTCTTCACCATTTCTTTTTCTTTGGGTCTTTGAATGTGGAGGGGAGAGAGATGGGGGAGGGATTGAATTGGGAAGAGGTCTCTTGGAAGAGCTTCCTTACTGTTCTATTGTTGGGTCGGTTTTCGTTCTTTGAATGTCGGATGTAAACGCGAAACGAGCTAGGCGACATGAGAAATTTTTGAAGGTGGCGGGGGCTACATATGGAGGAATTAGGGCCTTATGTTCGTGTGATTGTGAAATGTGAAAGAGGCGTTTAGGATAAGGGGTACCCTCTAGAGTTGTCTCGTTGTGGTCATTGCATTAGGAAACAAACTTGGAGGTAGGGCCTTTGATCGAATTCATTATTGGTGTTCACATGAGAGGGGAGACCGTGAGAGGGCTTGCAGCTGGTGAGAAAGAGACCTGGTCTCGAGGCACGACATGGCCAGTTAAGCCTGTGAAGCTATCGATGTTGGACGATACGAGCTGCCAATCAGTGATCAATGTCATGGTGGGTTGATGATTGATACCACTCTGAAAGAGCTATAATTCTAACCTTTTGTCAGATCAAACAGCATTCAACATCAAAGGAACTTTTCCTCTCTTTGATTTTCGACATTCTCACTCCCTTGAAGGTGGGATAAAAGATTGGGAAATTTATAGTCGAATCAAAAGTTGATATGAGTGAAAATGGCGATTCTTCCGCCACAACAATCTCTAATTCGATTTATGACTTTGGTTCATTTGGGATCTTATGCTGTATAGGCAAAGATAGAGAAAGTGCATGGGCTTTATTAGAGTTCTGGAATTTGCTCAAAACCTCACGTGTTTCTCAACTCCTTCTAACTTGCTTGCATATGGTATTGCAGGTGAGATCTTCCTCAATTCGTTCACTATTTTCAAAACAAACCCAAGATATCCTTGGCGATTCGTATCCTGGTACTTCATGTCCCCTGTAATCTTCTCAATACCATAGGTAAGAAAATTTGACCGTCCACTCGCTTGTTAGATAACTTGTGATTAAGTTACCAATGTCATCAGAATTTATCAATGTAGAAACGATTTATTAAATTTACCATATCCTGTGAAATTTTACAAAAATTATTAGCAATTTATGAACATCCCACTAAATTAGTAGCTCTCCAACTATTGTGAAACTTTATAACCATGATTAGCAAAATAGCAGCCCCTATAAAAATATTTACCAAACCTTCCAACTCATTACTGAGTTTCTAAATCCTTTCAAATTTTGGAAAAGTGAACTAGTAAACTGCTAATGCCATAATGAATTGGGAAGAGGTCTCTTGGAAGAGCTTCCTTACTGTTCTATTGTTGGGTCGGTTTTCGTTCTTTGAATGTCGGATGTTAACGCGAAACGAGCTAGGCGACATGAGAAATTTTTGAAGGTGGCGGGGGCTACATATGGAGGAATTAGGGCCTTATGTTCGTGTGATTGTGAAATGTGAAAGAGGCGTTTAGGATAAGGGGTACCCTCTAGAGTTGTCTCGTTGTGGTCATTGCATTAGGAAACAAACTTGGAGGTAGGGCCTTTGATCGAATTCATTATTGGTGTTCACATGAGAGGGGAGACCGTGAGAGGGCTTGCAGCTGGTGAGAAAGAGACCTGGTCTCGAGGCACGACATGGCCAGTTAAGCCTGTGAAGCTATCGATGTTGGACGATACGAGCTGCCAATCAGTGATCAATGTCATGGCGGGTTGATGATTGATACCACTCTGAAAGAGCTATAATTCTAACCTTTTGTCAGATCAAACAGCATTCAACATCAAAGGAACTTTTCCTCTCTTTGATTTTCGACATTCTCACTCCCTTGAAGGTGGGATAAAAAGATTGGGAAATTTATAGTCTAATCAAAAGTTGATATGAGTGAAAATGGCGATTCTTCCGCCACAACAATCTCTAATTCGATTTATGACTTTGGTTCATTTGGGATCTTATGCTGTATAGGCAAAGATAGAGAAAGTGCATGGGCTTTATTAGAGTTCTGGAATTTGCTCAAAACCTCACGTGTTTCTCAACTCCTTCTAACTTGCTTGCATATGGTATTGCAGGTGAGATCTTCCTCAATTCGTTCACTATTTTCAAAACAAACCCAAGATATCCTTGGCGATTCGTATCCTGGTACTTCATGTCCCCTGTAATCTTCTCAATACCATAGGTAAGAAAATTTGACCGTCCACTCGCTTGTTAGATAACTTGTGATTAAGTTACCAATGTCATCAGAATTTATCAATGTAGAAACGATTTATTAAATTTACCATATCCTGTGAAATTTTACAAAAATTATTAGCAATTTATGAACATCCCACTAAATTAGTAGCTCTCCAACTATTGTGAAACTTTATAACCATGATTAGCAAAATAGCAGCCCCTATAAAAATATTTACCGAACCTTCCAACTAATTACTGAGTTTCTGACTCCTTTCAAGTTTTGGAAGCGTGAACTAGTAAACTGCTAATGCCATAATGAATTCACCAACACAAAATACCTATTTCTTCAAAGTTACTAAACTTATCAGGATTTTACAAACGTCCAGTGGGCCATTAGTAATTTACCATCACTAGAATAAATTAATCGATATCATAATATACTTTTGTAGTGACGGGATGATTGAGCTGAGAGAGATGGGCGATCGCTAGGCCTCGACAAAGAGCGCCGCCGACACGTTCAGATGCAGAAGTCGATAGATGGGTAGTGTGCAAATGACCGGGTTATATAACAATACTTGTACCTGTAGAGCACCGCGTACACGTTATGTAACACGTTTACTTGTACTGTTATATGATCGGGTTATATAAAACGTCTAGATTCAAATGTGCCGGCTAATGTCGCCGGTGAAAAAGAGGATAGTTCCCGGAGGAAGACAGAGATCGGGTTCATCATCTTCGTCGGCTAAAGAGGCATGCATCAAGGTACAAGTACTGTTATATGATCCTGACTTACATGACCCTGAGACCGCCTGAATGCGCACGATGCTTGGATCTTCATGAGCAAGCCCGGTTGTATACACCGCAATTGGGGGGTCTGTCACTCCGTTCGGGAGTGCATGGTCCGTAAGGTTTGCCCGCTGAGGTTCTCCCGCATCCGGCTGCACTGTTCGGCTCGGCTGTGCCCGCGGTCACACTGGAAGAACCCGCCAGGATACGGTTCCTGACGTGCGGAGAATCAATCAGATACTCCAGCCCCAAGTCGTCCGCGATGAGGCGGCTGCCGGCAAGGCCACTGGGCGGCGGCAGAGGTGCTGATGTTGCTTGGATGCGGTGATGGTGAAGCCTTGGAGGCCAGGAGGAGCACTACGAGCAGCGAGGAGAACGAGAGAGAGAAACCATTGTCGCCCATGGCTAGGTCCTCCAGTCCGATTCTGAGCAAGGGACGAGTTGATGACGAGTTTCGTGGAATGGAAGTGGTGCGTGTCATTGCCCACCCTCTTGCTCCATTATTGCAAATTGCTCCTACGGTGAAAGATATTCCCACTAACATCACATTTTCATAAGATGTCCACTAGATGTGTGATGAAATAGAAATTACATTTTCATTGAAAATAATCCAAGGACTATTTTTTATATTTCGAAACAAAGCACATGGACTAAAAATGAATATTTTTAATGGTACGAGGTCCGAAGCCTACTTTTCAAAAACCTATGCATGTCCCACTCTACGTGATAAAAATGAGTTCTTACCCCTACTTTGTGACATATTTGATGTAGGTAATCATTAAAAATTGAATTCTAGCAAACAAGGAAAAAATTAAAGATCGAATCAAATTCTTGGATACCTACCCCGACCACCATGGGGACCATAAAATTAAAGGTCCACAATCATCATGAAGTACTAACGTCACGATTGAGGACTCGAGAGTCCTTTAGGTTTTTCCCAACGAGAGTTGACAGTGACAATAATCAAGTTTTGCTGCTGCTTGTAGAGGGAAAATACGCGATCGGGTTAAGGTGGTGTGGCCACCAACACCCCCATAGATAAGTAAATTACCTACTTGTTCAAAATAACCAATATTATCATGATTTTAGGAACGTCCAAATGTACATGTGTCGTTAGTAACTTATCTATACTTCTATAAATTTATGAGGAAAGTACAATCTTTTTTTATAAATTTATTGTATTGATACCAATTGAGTTAAATCTTTTCATATTTATACAAATTCAAACCATTCAAACAATTTAGGTTAGAAATTGCCGATATGGATGCCGGCAGTCCTAATAATTTTTTGAATTTTTATTTATTTTCTTTCTTTCTTTTTTTTTCTTTCCCTTCTTTTTTTGGTCGGTGGCCAAAGAGCATTGGCTTGCTTGCCAGAGGCGAGGGTCGGCCTCAATAGGTCACCCCTAGGCGAGGGCAAGTGCCAGGAAAGGCCAGCCTTTGTCGGCCATGGCCTGTGGCTGGCGGCTAGCCATAAAAAAAAAAAAAAAGGGAAAGAAAAAAGAAAGGAATCAAAAAAAATAGAAAACATAACAAAAATTATAAAAAGTTGTTAACGTTAGCATTAGCTTTGCCACGTAGAATGGCCGGTGTTCACATAACCATTTTTTTGTTTAAATTGACCAGATGGACTGAATTGGTATCAATATGAAAATGTTTTGGAATAAATTGGTTTAATTAAAATGTTTAAGACTGAATTGGTATTTTTTTTTTGGTAAATGTATACTTGTATAGATTTTCAACTGACAAGGCTATACAGCAAAAGACTCGGGACCAATCTTGCACTCACCAAGACCACATGTCCTGAATTGGTATTAATACAATAAGTTTATGACTTTTTTGGTATTTTTCCCTAAATTTATTTATGTTCCACTAAATTAGCAACTTAACAATTTCTTAGAAATTCTACTAGTGCTGTTAATAAGATACTAATTCCTATTGAACAATATCCCAATGAAATAGTCGGTTTTTGATATGTTTCAGATTTTGCAAGTCACTGTGATGAATTCAATGACATCATGATCATTTCGTAAATTATCACCTTCTTCGAAATTTTAAAAGTATATTCAGTAAATTATCAACGTTAATGTATTCAACAATTTGAAGGAAGTTGGTAATTTACTGATTTGTTGATATGTTGGTGAATTCCTTATAGTATTAGTAATTTACCAACCGCAATTGTAAAATTTCAAAAAAGTTATTAACTTACTAATTTACTGGTTTATTGGTAAATTTCATGGTTTGCATGGTGTCTAAAAACTGGGCTTACTATGCCAACAAGTCAGTTATTAGACATTGTGCGAAGCACAGATCGACTCAGCAGAAACACTTTCAACCTCCACCACCTCACCTTAAGCGCAGGAGGTTACCATACTTGTCTACCTAATGGTAGCCACTCTCGAAGAAGCGACATGGAGTCTACCTCACCCACCCCCCACGTGATGGCCCCCTAGTTGCTAGATGTATATTTCTCTTCCTCACCTAGCAGAGAATACCCCCGAGTTTTATGTCTCAGTGTTCAGACGAAGTGGTTTAAGGATTTTCGTAGGTTCAAACTTGGCATTTTACTAAATTTTCAAAAGAGATGGTAATCTACTAATTTCTTGATATGTTGTAAATTCCTCATAGTGCTTATATTTTACCAACAACACTTGTAAACTTCAACAGAAATTGGTATTTTACTAATTTATATGGATGATCGTCCGGTATATCAATGGCTACACTTGTAATAATTCAAAGAAGTTGGTAACTTACTTACAATTTATTAGAATGTTGGTAAATTTATAGCAGGAAAATAATCTAATCAATTTTTAAATCTATTGCATGCATATCAAGTCAGTTTTAAGCTTTTTAATATAGTAATTTCAATCAATTTCTGCAGAAAATCACTGACGTGACGATCCATTCATCCCTAGCCGTTCAGCATAGCACATTGCCATGACGGTGATTCTCGACGAAAATTGGCAGGAATGACAACATCGGAATTTTTCTTAAAGTTATATGATTAAATTTACAAAATTTAAAAGTTTATGATCGGATTGATATTTATATAATAAGTTTAAGACTCGTTGAACAATTTCTCCAGTTATATTAATGTCGATAATTTACTTACAGCACTTGTTAAAATTTATACTAGTTGATGACTCGCTAATTCATTTAAAAGTTGGTATAATCCTTATTGTGCTGGTGAGTTACTCGGCGATCACACTCTATCTGCCAACGACGTTAGAAATTTACCGATAATTTTAAAAACGAACCAATTACGAAAATTTCTTTCCAGATTCTCCCTTGATTGGATCATAGACTCATCCAAAACTAATCCACTGCCTATAGCTTCGCATTTTCATACCACCCATGTCAACCAATTTAGAGAAATAGCAGGGTAAAAAAAATTTGGGTCCATCTTTTAAAATGTTTAAATAATAAATTATGTATTTATCTAATAATTTAAGCTTTTAAAATTGCAGGCGGTAATTTCACAAAATCTTACACATGATATTCCGGAATCTAAAAGGGGCACACATCAAGATACAAAGTACTGTCGAATGATCCAGAATTGCATATCACAGGAGGATTCATCTATCCTGAGACAACCTGAATGTGCATGATGCTTGGATCTTCATGTTTTTTGGCATGCCCGGTTGCATACACTGCAATGGGGTTCCGGATTCGGATTGGGAGTGCAGGGTCTGTAAGGTTGTCCCTTCTGGGCTGTTCTCCCGCATCCAGCTGGTTGGCTCGCGTCGTTTGCAGCATAGGTCGTGTAAGGATCGCCCGCGAGAATACGGGCCGTAACGTGCGGAGAATCGATCAGATACTCCAGCCCCATGTCGTCTGCGATGCGGGTGCCGCCAGTGAGGCCATGGCTGTGGTTGCGCAGTGAGGAGGCGGCGGCTGCGGCGGAGGTGGTGATGTTGCTCGAATGTGATGGCGAAGCCCGGGAGGACAGGAGGAGGACTATGAGTAGGGAGGAGAGTGCGAGAGAGCGACCATTGTCGCCTGGAGGGAGAGCTTCCATGCCGAGGAAATGTGTCTGTTTTAGGATTTCAGCGCACGCACCTTGCTTATGTATGTACATAAAATCACTGTAAAATCGACTTCTGGCAAACAAGACAAACATTAAAGGTCGAATCGAATCCCGATCTTGGGGGCCCTAAGTCCACAAACATCATGGAGCACTAACATTGTAACAATCAAATCCAACAAGGGCGGGAGTGATCGTCTAGGCCAGAGAGGGCTTAGACAAAGTGTGGCCCCAATTCTAGAATGGCGATCGCACATTGCTTAGATATAGTGAGGCGAAGTGTCATTTATATGGTGACACTTGTTCTAACTTGTAATGAGGCCTGATTTGAGAAAGTCTAGAAGAACAAAACTGACCGGGATCTGGTTCAAAACGGATAATATCATTATGAGCAGGAATTGGGGCTTAACAAAAATCATGACTTTAGGACTCAAGAGAGTCATTGAATTTTAGGTTTTCCCCCATGACAGGTAATAGTGAACAAAAATGAGAGTTTTGTTAAAGCTTGTAGAAGGAAACAGCGCAATCGTTATGGGGGCAGTGCGGCCCTCAGATGAAGTGGGGGTGTGGTGGAGTGGAGCACTCAAGTCTTATGCGTGCAACAATGTTGGTGTTGAAAGGAGAAGTGGGAAAGAGAGAGACAGCACAAGCTTAGTGCTCTGACGATTCAATTGAAATATTTCATGAACATTATGACGTTAGGTCGACCTAACTTCTAGTGTCGATGTTCATGCGGACGTGGATCCTCCGTTGCCGATTGCACCGTCCGTGTGCTGACATGGGTAGGTCGTCGGTATGCGTTTTCTTTGACTAGTGTCGTGGGCGTTTCTTTCTCTCTCCCTCTCAAACTTTCCCCACCCTCGTTGACCGTGCCAGGTAGGGATGTGCAACCGGACTGGGTTTACTCAGAACCCAGACCGGATCACCCAAAAAACAAGGTCGGGAATCGGTTGAAATCGGTTCGGGAACAGGGTCCAAGCAGAGATTCACCCGGACCGGTTTTGAAACCGAATTTTACCCTATTAAAAAAAATAAAAAATCGCCTCTTTGTATAATGTCTTTGAGTCTTTTTGTTTTCAAAAAATTATTAAAAAAAGAAAGCTTTTATCTAAATCAAGTTAAAGGAGAATTGTTTTCAAAAAATTGTTAAAAAGAACCGTTTTCATGTATTGTTTTTCTTTTTTAATGGTCACACTTTCAACTATTACTATAGTCGCGGGACAAGTGCTATTAACTATTGTAATACTAATTAAAGCATTCTCAATCCAACTCAACAAAAATGTCCTCTTAATAACAATTCTGTCGTATACATATAGGTAGACGTATTAGATCATATCAGAAGTATTTGTGGGAATGTGACTAATATTAAATTCATATTTGTTGCTAATATTTATGCATTGTTAGGATTATTGCTTTGTTTTATAATGTTAGGAGGATTACGTTGTTGTTTTTTCGCGAATTAATATAAAATTTGAAGCGGTATAGAATATCAAACGGTTGCAAAATAGGTTCCAATGAAAACATGGTTGACCCTGTTCCTGGATCGGAAAAACAAGGTCGGGTCCAAAACATGGTATAATAAAAATAGGGTAGGATATAGGGTCCAAAAAAGGGGAACTGGTTATAACAGGGTTGGGTACAGGATCCAGGTCTTGACCTCTACTCACCCTGGACCCGATCAATCTTAGTGCCAGGCACCAAGATTCGCTTGCCCACTGCCACGGCCACCTCGGCGCCACCACCTTGACCGACATGACCCACCTCTGTCGTCGTCCCCATCGAGTCGCCACTCCAACTCTCTCGCTCGGCCAATCGCCTGGCCATGTCTCTCCTCTTTCCCTCATTCCATTTCCGTTCGCCCTCCCCTTGATCTGGATGAGGCCTGGTGAATCACCCTTGAGATCCAACAAGATTATTTGAAAATGTCGGATCTAGAGGAGAAGGGCATCCAAATCTAGAGGTCACTCTCCCAGATCTCGTTGCCATCCGATGGATCGTGTAGGTAGTCTCATCTGGATGCCAGCACAATGTTATCCATTCTTGTGCCCACATTGCTTTGAATCATGTCGTGCTAGTTTAAAATTGCACATTATTTATTTACCTTTATTTAGGCAACATAGGATTAAATACAAATGAAACTCAAGATCCCCACCCATGATGTCACTATAGGCAGCCCCATCCAAGTGCCAACATAACTTTAAAATATGTCATGTTGGTTTAAAAGGTGACATGAGACTTATTTACTATGGCAGTAAAGAAAAGCGTTGGAAAATATCTAATCATGAATTGAAAACTTATCACCTCGGAGTGATGGCGCCTCACTACACTTATTATTATTATTACTAAATAATATCAAACTATTTTATTACTATAATAACAAAAACAGCCTCATTATTACATTGCATATTTATATATAAAAAAAGAAGTTAGCCTTGTGGGGGAATGTTAAAGAAGAAATGCCTTATGGTTTGGTTCCGTAGACTCAAAAGGCTCGACCTTTGCAAAGAAGTAGATGTGGGATATTGAGAAGACGAAAACATAAGAAATAATTGTCCCACGGGAGACAATTAGGGAAGAGGGCGTGGCGGAGACGAGTTCCATCGGCTGTGGCGATGGAGGCGGCATGGTGGAGTCGGCCATTTTGATGACTTTTATGGTAATTTCCCCCTACTTATTGGATATGGAGAAAAATGGATCAATTAAGTTATCTACTTTACTAAAGCTACCGACCGTCACTCTCCATCTATCCACTTGCAAGATAACTACTCACTTCCTTTTTTGAGGTAACTTTAAATTGATTTTTTCTTTTAATCTTTATACTTGTTTATTTTTAACTTTTTATTATTATTTAAGATCAGGTAGTGTTTGGATTTTTAAAGCATATGGGCTGATCCACCTCCCCGAGGGATTTAAGGTAGCACTCCCCTACATGAGCTTGATGCAATTCAAGATTTTTTTACTCTAGGAGTGCACCCAATAAGGCACAATTAGAGACCGGTCGCGTTTCAAAAATGAATTTTCATCACCATCATATTTTAAAATAATATTGATTTTTATCATCATATATTGATTCTTTCAAGTAAATATAATTGCATTATGTAAAATACGATATTGCAATACAATATCTTCCTAAAGTACATTGTTAGAATAATTAAATAATAAATCACGTATTTATATAATAGTTTAAGCTTTTAGAACAGTTGACTGTGTCCCATTAAAATCTCACATATATAATGACACGTCAAAAACAATTCATTAGGTTGTTTGTAAACTTATCAACCCCGTTGGTCATCAATGCATTTGCACATAGCGCATATCAACCAAATTTAGAGGAGGAAAAGACGAAGATCGGGTTCATCGCCCCCATAATTTAAGGTGGTACACATCATGATACAAGAACTGCTATATGATCCGAACTTACATAGCACACGCAGATTCACCGAGCAAACTAAGTGGTCACGACATCATCAACCCTGAGACCACCTGAATGTGCATGATGCATTGGATCGTCGTGCTTTTAGCATCAGCAGGGCACCCGGTACCGAGTATCGCATCTGGGCTGATTAGGTGTGGTAGTGCAGCTGTAAGCTTTTCCTCGGTCGGTTCCTCGCCCGCATCCGGCTGGCTCTTTTCGGTTGCTTGTGGCCAGGGTTGCGTAAGGATTGCCTGCGAGAATACGGGCCGGAACGTGCGAAGAATCAATCAAATACTCGAGCCCCATGTCGTCCGTGATGATGCCGCCGCCAGTGAGGCCGTGGCTGTGGCCGTGGTTGTGTGGTGAGGAGGCGGCGGTGACGTTGCTGGAATGTGATGGCGAAGCCTGGGAGGCCAGGAGGAGTAGTATGAGTAGCGAGGAGAATGTGAGAGAGCGATCATTGTCGCTGGTAGGAGGGAGAGCTTCCATGCCGATGGAAATATGATTGTTTTAGGATTTTGGCGCAGGCACATTTGCTTATGTATGTGCAAAGAGACTTAGTGCAATAAGAGTAGTGGAAGTGACGCGTCATACTCATAGCAATTTCAACACGACATTTTCATATGTGAGGAAGACTAAGTTTTTTCTTTCTTTTTTTTAAAAGGAAAGTAGACGGACTAAAAGTGAATATTTCTCAAGGTATGAGGACCGCGGTGTAATTTTATTTTCATTAATCTGTACCAACTAGACGCCTCGTGTTGACACGACAATTTCTACCCCTATTTGGATAGAAAATACACTTTTTTCCCTCGAAATTTTTGTTGAAGATAAGTAATAAGAGTATAAATTGAATGAAATATAGTACAAGGATCAAAATTGAATCCGAGAATCCAAGAATCACATAAATAGGTTTCACATTTTTAAATCAAATTTCTCTCTCTTTTTTTATCCATCCATGTCCCACTTGATGTAAAGAAAACGGGTCGCCACTTCTACTCTATGATATTTGTTGATTCATAAAATCATTGTAAAATTGACTTCTGGCAAACGAGACAAACATTAAAGGTCGAATCAAATCCCGATCACGGGACCCTAAGTCCACAAACATCATGAAGCACTAACATCACGATCTTACGACTCAAGAGGGTCCTTGAATTTTAGGTTGTCCCCCGTGATGAGAGGTGATGGTGGCCAAAAACAGAGTTTGTTGCTGCTTGAAGAGGGAAACTGCGCAATGCCTCAGATGAGGCAGGGGTGTGGTGGAGTGGAGCACTCGAGTCTTATGCGTGTGCAAGAATGGTGGTGTTGAAAGGAGAAGTGGAAAGAGATAGAAAGAGAGCACAAGCTTAGTGCTCTACCGTTTCAATTGAAATATTTCATGAACATTATTACATTAGGTCGACCTAACTTCTAGTGTCGATGTTCATGCGGATGTGGATATTCTAGTTGCCTGCCGCACCCTTTGCGTGCCGACATGCGTTTGCTTTGACTAGTGTCATGGGTTTCTTTCTCTCTCTCGAACTCTCCTCAGCCTTGTTGGCCATGCCAAGCATGAAGATCCGCTTGCCTGCTGCCACCGCCTCATCGGCGCCACCACCCTGACCGGACACAACCCACCTCTGCTGGCGTCGCCATCAACTTGCCGCTCCAACTCTCTATCTTGGCCATTCACCCAGCCATGTCCCTCCTCCTCTTTCCCTCGTTCCATTTCTGTTTGCCCTCCCCTTAATTTGGATGAGGCCTCGGTGAACCCGTCCAACCACTTTGAGATTCAGTCATCACCCTTGAGAACCAACGAGATTATTCGAAAATGTCGGATCATGTAGGTAGTCTCAATTGGGTGCCAGCGCAATGTTATTCACTCTTATGCCCGCATTGCTTTAAAATGGGAGAATTGCCAAAAAAGTTGTCATTGTGCCAGTTCAGTCTTAAACTTTTTTTTTTACCGATTCAGTTCTAAATCTTTTGCGATTGTGTCAATTTAGTCCATCCGCCTAAATTTGGCCGGCCGGAGCTGACGTGGACGCCGGCCGGCACCGGCGACAATATTTTAATATTATTTTTATTATTTTTTGATTTTTTTATTTTTTTTATTATTTTATTTTTAAAATTTTTCTGTTTTTTTCCTTTTTTTTTTTGTCTCTTCCTCCTTGCCCCTCCCCCCCTTGGCCGGCGGTAGTGGCCGGTCAGCTCTAACGAGGCTGCCGGCCACTGCGCGAGGGTCGCGAAGCCCTCGTTGGCGACCTCACCCAGACCCGGGGGAGGCCTGGGGGCCGCGATGAGGCTACCGGCCTCGCCCAGACTTGGGGAGGCCTGGGGGCTGCGGCGAGGTCGTCGGGGGCCGCGGTGAGGTGGCTTTGCCCAGATCTGGGCGAGGCCGCCGGCGAGGGTGGCCGGTTTGACGGGGGCCGCGACCCTCGCTGGCCGCCGGCGAGGGCTTCGCGGCCCTTGCGCAATGGCCGGCAAGCCTCGTCGGAGCTGGTCGGCGGCGCCACGCCGGCCGGGGGGGGGCAAGGAGGAAGAAACAAAAAGAAAAGGAAAAAAATAGAAAAATAGAAAAATAATAAAAAATTCAGAAAATAATAAAAATATTATCGCCGGCGCCGGCCGGCGTCCACATTAACTCTGGCCGGCCAAATTTGGCCGGATGGACTAAATTGGCACAATCGCAAAAGGTTTAGGACTGAATCGGTAAAAAAAGAAGGTTTAGGACTGAATTGGCATACTTGTAATAGGTTTATGACTTTTTTGGCAATTCTCCCGCTTTAAAACATGTCGTGCTAATTTAAGGTTGCACAACATTTATTTACCTTTATTTAGGTGATATAGGATCATATACATACGAAACTCAAGATCCCCACCATCGATATCCCTACAGGCAGCCCCACACAAATGCCAACATGACTTTAAGATATGTCATGTTAGTTTAAAAGGTTACATGAGACTTATTTACTAGCGGAGTAAGGATAGGTACTGGAAAATATCCGTCCATGAACTGAAAACTTACCACCTCGAGCCCAACTGAACCGAAGCAGAACACCTTATGTCTAGATCTGGAAACCGCTCCCAGATCTCACTACTAGATCTGAAAAAATTCATCTGTCTCCTTCCTCCACCCCAGTCCTCGATTCTGCAACTGCGATTCTAGTAAAAGCGCCCTCCTCTCTCGGTCTTAAAATGTCTGTGCACCATGTGTTTGGGGATTTGGCAATGTAGTAAAATGCTCCAGTCCGACGAGCCCGCCTCAGTGCACCTCAATTTAGTAAACTCGGCAAGGGGTTGAAGGCAGTTCAATGGAAGTATGGTTACTGATGGTCTGTCATTTGCTTCTTCCGTGTCAGTTTTGCTCTCACATTTTAGAACTGAAGGTGGCAGCTTCTTTTCTCATATGTTGCTGGTTTGAAGGCGAAGGTCGGCTTGAAAATCAAAGTGACGTAGTGAGGTCTTATGTGCTCATTTGCACCAGCTGTTGACAGTGCTCATGTAGAAAGAGACGCCATACTTTTCCTCACAGGGCGGTGGGACTAAGAACCACCGGAGAAGGAAAAAAGAAAAAGAGGAAGAAGAAGAAGCAAAACCGGACCCGACACAAACCATTGACACCCGTACTTGTAGGCGGGTTGGGGATTCAACACATGGTTCAAAAATTGATACAGGCACGACAATCACTAGTCTGATTTATGACTTTGGCTTAAATGGGAGCTATGCTGTATGGTGCATAGGGAAAGACAGAGAAAGTGCGTAAAGATGAATTAGAGTTCTGGCATTGCTCAAAACCTCACGTGTTTCGCGACTCCTCCTAACTTGCTTGCGTATATATCATTGGAGGTGAGATCTTCCTCAATCTGTTCCCTATTTGCAAAACAAACCCAAGACATCCCAAACACTTCGCATCACGATATTTCCATTTCCATTGTGAGGGTGACTAGCAAAGAATCACCTAGGGGGGTGAATAAGCGATACAATAAAATCTTAACAAAATAAAAATATGGAATAAAACAATTCAAGAATTAAAGTATGAATGTCAACAAACGCAGAAACAATATTCATAAATATTCAAGCTAGATCTAGAAGTCTGAATAATAATCAGATTCTAGAACAAGTTATTGAATCTGCTATGCGAAATAACAGGCTTTAGAAGCACCCAACAAGTGTGCAATAAATTATGATAATAAACAATAAGAGATTTGAGGATAAAAGAAATTGTATATGAATATTATAGTAGTTCAGTTTAGATCAAGCTTACGTCCATTCTACTACGCCGATAATTTATTGGCTGGATTTCATGATAAGATCAATAAGAGATTATAACTTTAAGTGCAAACACTCAATGATAGATTACACTATCTCACTAAGTTACTCTTGTATACTTCTCTCACGATTACAAACTTTTAAGCTCATGAGGGACAAGTGTATATGGTTAAAGTTCACTCAGATTTTGTGCTTCGTCTCTTTTTTGCTACTAGGTCTTTAAGATTTGGTAGCCGTTGAATAACAAAAGCAGAATCCCCATCTTGATTCTAATCACCTATACAATTAGAATCTATGTTTCCATAAGTAGAGCTTCTCTCTTGTCTAATAATTGATTTATCAATCAAATAAGATTGAGTCAATCAAATCTATCTTGGTGTAGAATCCAAACTAGATTATTAGCCATTATATGCTCTGGGCTTACGTCATGTTCTATCAAGTTGTCTTGTTCTGAACTTGTGTCTTGTTCTACACTTGTGTTGTTTTGAACTTGTCACGTTCTGTATGTAAAGTCCGAGTGTGCTCTATCTGAAGTAAACTTCTTAATCTAGACTTGAGTTTGAACATATGTATCATTAGAGTTTGCGTTTGAACAAATTTATCCTTAAAGTCTGAACATAGTCCGAATAGGTTCAGCTTCAACATAAGATCTATCTTATGGTCCTTCCAAATATAATCATTGAATATATCCTTTACACGTTCTATTATCTGCATAACGACTTGTGCGTCTTACACCTATTTACTTAATCATCAAACACATTAATAGTTTTTGATTTATTTTGTCATCTTCAAAACATTATACTAGTTGATAATTCGCTAATCCATTTAAAAGTTGGTATAATCCTAATTGTGCAGGTGCGTTACTCGACGATGTTAGAAATTTACCGAAAATTTTTAGAACGAACCAATTACGAAATTTATTTATCTTTCCAGATCCTCCCTTGTAGAGTCGTCTGAAACTCATCCACTGCCCACAACTTTTCACAGGAAAACTCAAAAGTCGGATGGGGTGACGCAACCCAATTTCATACTGCCCATATCAACCAACATAGAGAAGTAGCAGCGTGACACGAAAAAAAAAAGAAAAAAAAGGAGAAAATCTCCAGGAGAATAAGTTGAAAAGTTGGGTTCATCATCTTAGATTATTTAAATAATAATTCAAGCTTTTAAAATCGCTGGCAATGATCACATAAAATCCTACGCGTTACATTTCATGATGATCTATAAAAAGGCACACATCGAGATACAAGTACTGTCCTATGATTCGGACTGGCATATCACAGGAGGATTCATCAACCCTGAGACCACCTGAACGCGCATGATCCTTGAATCTTCACGTTCTTTAGCAATGCCGGTTGTATATACTACAATGGGGGTCCGGATTCGGAGGGGGGGTGCAGCGTCTGTAAGGTTCTCCCCGACCTCGTCTATCGCAGGCTTTGTTCCGGGACAATGTGGCAAAGGACACGGGAGGACTGCCCGCGAGAATACGGGCCGGAACGTGCGGGGAATCGATCAGGTACTCCAGCCCCATGTCGTCCGCGATGCGGCTGCTGCCGGTGAGGCCGTGGCTGTGGTTGTGTGGCAAGGAGGCAGCGGTGACATTGCTCGAATGTGATGGCGAAGCCCGGGAGGCCAGGAGGAGGACTACGAGGAGCGAGGAGAATGCGAGAGAGCGACCATTGTCGCCGGTAGGAGGGAGAGCTTCCATGGCGATGAAATCTGATTGTTATAGGATTTTGGCGCACGCACCTGGCTTATGTATGCGCAAAAAGACTTGGTGCCAGGGCCTTTCTTCATCAATTATTGCAATTGGGCTATAGCGACAGAAATTTCCGAAAACGACTCACTTTAATTCACGTATGTACGAGGTAAGAGCTGGAACTTTGTCGCCAAAATTGATGAGCGCAGATCGGACAACAATTTCTCCGAGGGTATATATCGAAAATCATCTTCACCACGGGGTAAAACAGTTTCTTTCTTTCTTTTTCAACTATGGCAGTTCTTGTCTTTTTTATTTTTTTGCGCAAAAATATTCACCTAATTGGTCCAAATGTGTCAAAAACCATATATTCTAAGTACATTAAGACTTGTATCCAATGGGGTTCACTTTTCCAAATCAATTCGATCTTCTTTAATAAGGATTGCATTCATTGACATCTCACTAGGCATGATAAAAACGAGTTATTAAAATGGGTGTATGACTCGTTTTACCGCCTCTACTCTACGACATGTTTGATGGACATGAGCATAAAAAAAAAAAAAATAAAAATTCTAACAAACAAGAAAAATCATTAAAAATCGAATCAAATTCTTTCATTCCTACCCCGACCATGAGGACCATTAGATAGAGGCCATCGTTATCATCTTCAAGCCTAACATCCGGATTCAGGGCTTCAGAGAGCCCTTGAATCTTAGATTTTTCATGGTAAGAGTTGACAGCATCAAGAAACCAAGTTGTGGTGCTGCTTGTAAGAGGGGAAATGCGCAATCGCATTGGACCTGTGTGGCCCTCAGATGAACTGGATGCGAAGTGGAGCACTCAGTCACGCGTGCGAAGACTTTAGCATCGGAAGAAGAAGTGGAACAAGAGAGACCACAAAGAGCTTAGTGCTCCCTCCTTTGATATAGAAATTTCTGGTAAACATTTACGCATTAAGTCGACCTCACTCTTTAGTGTCAATGTTGTTGCGGAGGCACCAAGATCTGCTCGCTGCCACGGCCGCATTGACGCGACCACCGTGACTAGACACAACCCTTCTCCGTGGCCGTCGCCATCATGTCGCTGCTCTATCTCTCTCGCTCGGCCATTCTCCCCATCATGTCCCTCATGCTCTTCCCCTCACTCAATTTCTATTCGCCAACACGATATTATATGCTCTGATCATGACTCACTTGTGCTAGTTTATGGTTGGCGCAAGATTTACTACCAATGTAACAATCTATATTTAGGTAACGGGGATCTGAATCCCATATCCTCTTGAAATCACTATGGTTACATTTAGTTGTTTGGATTTCTAAACAAAATAGATTGGATAGGATATGATAAAATAAAATCTATGGCATTTTACTATATCTTATCCACTATTTGGATTGTAGTAATAAATTTACACCATATTATATATATTGTTTAGTATAAACAACATATTAATATAAATGAATCACAAATTTTACAAACGATGATAGTAAAAATCTTTCATGACACTCTTATTTACTTTATTTTTATTTATTATCTTATTTTATTTCATTTTACTCTTTTTAATTGATTTCTTTCTTCCCCTTTCATCATTCTCTAATAAAATTATATTAAATGGAAACCCATACTACTATACCTAAAATATTAAAACACCTATAATATGCAATAAATATGTATTTATATATTTGAATTTATATTATAAGATAAATTAAAAAAATAGTTAATTAAATTCAAATATTATTTATATTGAAATATAATTCTAGATTTGTTTATTTAAGAAGTTTGTTTTTGAGAAAAATGATTTTTTATTATGAAATTAGAAATCCTATCCATATTTATCTTATCTTCGTCATGAGATAATTTTATTTGGTTTATATCTCTTTTATATCCGATTTTATCCTGTATAGAGCAGGCACCAAATGCAGGATATGATAAATTTTATGTTATCTTGAATTTTATCCTGATTGCCAAATGCAATTTATAGATAACCCTACTTCGACGCTAGCATAGGCCTCACGACTTTAGAATGCGTCATGCTAGCTTAAGGTTGCGCGAGATTTGTTGTTAGCACAAGGGATTATGCCTGGTGAAATCCTCCATATCCGATGCGGACTTCTCAATCCCGTCAATGCATTGATTAACCGTCTTCTCGAGAGTCTCCCGTCTGTTATTGAAGGAGGGTTTCCATTTGCTACTTGCCGATTTCGATCTTTGTTAACGGTGCTATGAAGTTGTTTGATAATCAGCATTCCAGATGAAGGCTACTTGATTACTTGAATGTTAATATTATCGGTAGGATGCTCCCCCGATTTGATGCTTCCATTCGACCTTGATCCCTTTCTTTTTTCCTATCCCGATCTCCTCTCTTCCTCTTGTTTCCGCTTCTTCCTCCGTTGGTTTCTTCTTCCTGGATCTTCTTACGGATCTTCCTCCGATTGATTCATCATTCTTCTCATGTTGTCTTGAGAATGTTTTACTCGTGTGTTTCGTTTGGTTTGAGACATTCTCGAGAAGTTTGACGCATATTTGCCGTAATCGGAGATGCTTTCTTCTTCATCTTCTTCATCTACTAGTAGGAGTTGTCTTCTCCTTTTAGAACTTGGCTCAGCAACAGCTGATTCTTTACCTTTTCGTTTTGCTGTCTCTGCTCTAGCCAATTCCTTTTCTTTTCTCATGTCTCCGCAACATCTTTGAGTCTCATCTTGTTGATCATTTTTTCATGTCAATGGCCGTTGTGGGGAAGAGTTTTAGTCTTCCGAATCTCCTCGGTATGTCTATCTTTAGGTGTTCAAAATCCTTGTCACTAAAGCTCCATAGGGTAGCCGTCCTTTATCCTTTGACACTTTGCCCGATACATATGCAATATTGTGTGTGAGGCGGTGAGAACAATACTCCGCTTTGATAGCCCACATCGGTTTGGCCTTAAATTTAGATCACATTCGATCTTTGATGAGGCTTTTGGACGAATGCGGGATAATGATCTTATGCAAAAATAGTTCTTGCGGAAGTTAGAAGAGGATAAGTTATAGTGGCCCTTACGGACTTTGTAAGAAACTACATGCGTATCATAGGAGACGTCTATCGTCCGAATGCTCCTCTTTCAACTTTTATAATGTCAGTAGAGTCATTTGCAAATCAATCAATCGAGATCAAAAACTTACTAAAGTTTTACCAAATTTAAATAAGATAAGTACTAGTAATATTTAATCTTCCACATTTGAATCGAATGTATTTGTCCGGCGCTTTGTGAAGATATCTCTGGCGCTAATTGATTCTTGGAATCACGGCACATGGTCTCATAAAATGATGCTATCTCATTTCCTGTAGAATCGGATTCTTGGTAAGATTTATTGCGCTCGTATTATCACATCTTATTTATGTAAGTCTCTTAGTTAATCGTCTCATCCACACAGAATTTGATTGAACCAAAAATGAAACCGGATTTTCCTATAAGAACATCGCAACTTTAAGATTTACATGGTTTGGATCCATAAACCCAAGTGTGGATAAGTGGCACGATTATACGTTTAACTCTACAGGATTATTTGAAATCTAGCACGTAGACAAACATTGTATAGAATAAGATGCGGTTTGACTTCGATCAAATCTTGATCTAGTTTGATGGAGGTTGCCAAGTCTCGGTCCTTTTGCGTTCTCATTCCAAACTTTTTAATCAAGTCTTTGGCACTTTTCTTGATTAATAACAGTTCCGTTTGTTTGATTGAGTCACAATTCTCCCAATGCTCATTTCAAATTCTTCCCCGCAGGAAGTTCTTGCACAAGTGCTCATTAGATGAACCAAAGATAATATCATCTAGGAAAACTATTCATAATTATTGTCTAGAGAAACTTGTTTTCATACCATTCGAGTGTTTGAGACCATAATTAATGTCTGTATACAAAACCGGAAGGCCTTTGACTTCTTCTTTGATAAACCCATTTAGAAAAGCACTTTTCACGTCCATTTGATATAACTTACAAGTAGTAGTCTTTTGCCTTGTTTCGGTGACTTTTCCAAGTTCATTGACTTTTTGTTTACGAAGACCCGTTTAGTACTCTTCCTTTGGGTTTGGGCACTAGTTGAAGCTCTTCTTGCATTGCCTCTATCCAGCTTTCATTTTCGAGCTTCATCAATTCCTTTTGGTTCAATTTGTCAATGCAATGTTACCTGTGTCCTCTTTTTTGTTTCTCGATCTGGTTTGAATCCCTTCGTTGATGTTTCCAATCACCGATTCCTTTGGATGACTAGACTTATGCTTCCGAACTTCATCATTATTAGAATCTTCTCGTGCGGGAATATCACTTACTTGTTCTTCAAGTTGCTCCTTTGACTATTTCTGGGAAGATTTTCGCTTCTTTGTTGAGACCGAGATCTTTCGGGCAAGATCTGTTATGCTTGCTTTGTTTTGAAACTTGCTCTCAGAAACTTTACGTTCATGGATTCTTCCACAGTGTTCTTGTTGAACACTCTAAATGCTTTACTAGAGTTTGAATAGCCCGAGGAAAAATACCTTGATCTCGGGTTGATGATTAATATTTTTAAGGATATAACATAGACAACCAAAAGATTAGGAAACGATAGGTTTTCTTTTCTTAAAAATCTCATAGGGGTTTTATCAAGAATTGGTCTAAGAAATACTACGTTAATAATATGACAAGAAGTAGAAACCATACCGCCCAAAACCGAGTTTTGCTTTCTACATAAGCACAAAATATACCATATTTGTCACAAAAAATTGCAAAGTCTTGATTCTCAAATTCTTCCCCATGGTGAAATGGAGTATCCTTTTTCATTTTGGACCCTCTTTGCAAATGTTGAGAAATATGAAAAAGGTATCTCCTTTATTTGCTAAAAAATATACCCATGTAAATCGGAAGTCATCTACTATCACAAGATCTTTCTTACCTCCAATGCTTACGAAAAATAAGTCCATGTGAAGAAGCTTCAAACGATTAGTTGAAATCTGTTTTATAGATTTGAATGAGCAAGGCTTCTTTGTTTTCCCATATGACATGGCCAAGTTGCGGTGCCACATATACGGCTTCATCTTGAACTATAATAGACATTTGCGATGTCTTCATTTATGTCCGAAGATAAATGTTCCCATGCCCGTCCGGTAAAAGTACATTAAAAGATTGTAGTTTAATCTTTGACTAGAGAAACGTTGTTGATGATTAAACTAGGTTTCCTTTGGTGTTTCCTCCAAACGCATTCTTTCGAATCCAATTTTGAGTCACCTGTCAATGTCTTGAACATCCACTCCAAATACCATTTCTTCTTACTCCGCACTTTTATTATCATGATAAGTACTAGTAGTTCATTACACTTACAATTATAATAAAGCCGGCCTCATTATTACATTTCCTATGTTACAGAAAGCAAGTGATTGAACAAAAAAATAAATTGAACATGAAAATAAATCAAACACCGGATTTACATGGTTCACGAGCACAGGCTCATTTGTTACATGTAGATAAGAGTTTGACACAAAACACGAAACTTACTCATACTAGGTAAGCACTAAAATAGGAACCAACTCCAACTAGGAAAACTATTCAAATTAAGAGAGTTTCTTTTTCAGGCTCAAACTTGAGATAGATTTTCAACAATTTCTACCTTGGCTTGACGTCTGAGCCAAGTCCTCTAATTGCTTCTCTAAAAATCCGAACTTGTATGCTACTTTCCCACAACCCCTTATGGGTTCAATTGCCATGGACATCTCCCAAGTCCAAGCCTCGCTTTAACTTCGCCATATTCATGGGTCTCATCGGAATGCCAACTCCACTTACACCTTTAATCGCTCCACAATGATTTTTAGACACAACATCCTCAAGCACAGATAAAACAAAACCACAGTTGCATCCATATTTATTGGGAAATCGAACATGCACCTTGTCAAACTCAATAGCTACAACAATTGTTGGCTCTACAAGCACTATCTGTGTCAATTACCATGCAAGTATCTGCTACCTTAGGAGTTTCTGGTTGCAACTTCATGTTAAGTAAACACTATCCAAATACATTCAAATACTAATACACTTAGGGGGAGGGGAGAGTGAGCAATTTTAATGTAGGTTTTGATTTCACCTGGAACTTGAAACTTATCTATCGGGATTGGTTCCGAATTTCTAGAATGTGAAACTTATCTAGTATATCCTGGATCCATAGACTTATTTCTAGGGTCTACCAACATATCATAAATAGTTTTCCAAAGGGCGTTTGGAGGAATTTTTATCCCATTATATCCAATCTTATCATATCTCAATCCGAATTCGGATGACCAAATGTAGGCTAATAGTTTCCCCCCCCTTAAACATGGAAATAACATACTGAAAAAGAAAACTCAATTAGATATGAAAAAAGTTTGCAAATAAGAAGTCAATTAAAATTTGATGAATGAAGCACATATTTTGGTGCTAGAAAATTGATCTAATTTTATCTTTAAAAAATGTTTTTGTTCTATTTATTATGAAAAAAAAATCCTGACTGTACATATAATTTATAAAAAAAAAAAAGAATGTTTTTGTTCTAATGTTTAAGAAAGCATACTTAAATTTTATAAAATAAATGAAATATGAAGATGAAGGCACTATTTTCACCCTTATTTTGGCTAAGACACTCTTTAATCAAATTGACTGACCGAAATGCCCTTATCTCTCTTCAATTTTTCTTTTTGTTCTACTTATCATGAAAAAAAAATCCTGACTGTAAATATAATTCTTTAAAAAAATAAAAGAATGTTTTTGTTCTAACGTTTAAGAAAGCATACTTAAATTTTATAAAATAAATGAAATATGAAGATGAAGGCACTATTTTCACCCTTATTTTGGCTAAGACACTCTTTAATCAAATTGACTGACCGAAATGCCCTTATCTCTCTTTCTTCAATTTTTCCTTTTGTTCTACTTATCATGAAAAAAAAATCCTGACTATAAATATAATTTTTTTAAAAAAAAAGAAAGAATGTTTTTGTTCTAATGTTTAAGAAAGCATACTTAAAATTTATAAAATAAAATGAAATATGAAGATGAAGGCACTATTTTCACCCTTATTTTGGCTAAGACACTCTTTAATCAAATCGATTGACCGAAATGCCCTTATCTCTCTTTCTTCAATTTTTCTTTTCTTATCAAGCTAATCCATTATTTCTATCATTTCTCTCATGGGTTTCACAATGCATACGTCACATTACACTCAACATTATATCATCTTATTCTACATTGCGTTCTAACTTTGCCTGGAGAAAGGTTGTTAATTTCAATATTTGATATCATATTTTTAATCACAAAAACTCTATGGGAAATCCTATTTATGATTGCTTAAGAACATGTAATCAATTTGCTATTTCTTTTCAAATAGTTTGAGCAAAACTATATTTTAAAGTCAAAAAATTAAATTTCAATCAATTATCTAGTCAATATTGATAAAAAAATGAAAAAAATTATCAAAATATGGAAAGGTTAATTTGTTGGAACATGATCAAAACATTAAATGTGTTTATATTTAGATGATCTAAATTATTAATGGAAGATAAGCATGAAAAGGGGAAAAATGAACTTCTTGCTAGTCTACTTCTACCATGAAGAAAATACTTGATATTAATTGTAAATTCAATCTCATAACAAAAGGATTAAAACTACAAATGGCTTAAAAGTTTCCCCTATAAGAATCTAATGTGAGTTTGAAAGTGAAGATTGTGTTACTAGATTTGCAACCCTATCTTACAATTTAGATTAAAATATGAAAAATTCAAAAGAAAGAACATAATAAGCAATCTTTAACTTTAGGAATCTACAAACTCATTCCAGAAAAACACCCACAAGATCAAGATCAATTAGATAATTATCTTGAAATTTAATTTTCAACTTTGAAATATAAATTCGCTCAAATTATTTGAATAAAAGATACGCAATTAATGTTGCATTCTTAAGCTGTCATAAACAAAAATTTCTAATTTTCTATATAGTTTTCTGATTAAAAATATAAAACCGTAAATTAAAATTAACAAACTTCTCTAATAATGTGATATCCTGTTGGGTGTAATAGGGCATAGAGAGATAAAAATATAAGTAATAAAAAAGAAAATTAAGTTGAAAAAAGGAGTGCTTTAGCCAAAATTGAGATAGAAATAACGCTGCCCTGTGAAGAAAGCCCAAAAATGAATTGACATCTTGTTGTAGATCCGCTATTGCAGACCTAAAACATCTATCACGGCCGCGTGCTGCTGGATCTTTGCTATGGCTGAGCTAAGCCATCATCGTGGTCGACTCGTCACCAAACCATCACCTCTGTCTTTTTCCAATCAGGTGAGTGTTCTCATCCCCCGTACAAATCTCCTTCCCCCTTCTCTATTGCATTGGTATTTCATTGCGTGTTGCTTGGTTCCCTTCCACTTCGCTGGATGTTGCCTGTAAAGCATGTAGTGGGGTTTCAGGGATAAACTCTTCCTCCATAAGATCCTTCTTCATATTACCGTAGAACATTTTTGAGTAGGGGCTATATTCTTTGGCTTCAGTATTAAACCAGTGTCCGTGCAGAAGCCCAATCTTTCTGCAAGCATAACAAAAGATAGGCAGTCTCTCATATTTAAAATCCATCTAGAATTTTTTCTCCTTATTACTTGCAAAAGTACTTTGCTACTTGATAAGTCCAGAGTCACACGAGCTCTCCCATTTTTCCAGTATTGCTGAAATTTTCTGATCCACATGCACATCACCAACTGGACCAATAATCTTTGCTACTCCATAAACAGCTTCATCCAACACCTACTCATGAGGCAGCTGATATAGAAATGGATAAGTGCACTAGAAGTCTTAAAATTTGTCACGAAAATGCAATTAAGTCCTAAAACTAGTCATAAAAGTACAATTAAGTTGCAAAACTTTTAAAAAATGCAATTAAGTCCCGAAACTTGTCAAGTTGGTGCAAAGATTGAGGCAAGGTGATCCTTTGTCACCTTTGCTACCTGTGCTGGTTATGGAAGTATGAGCACAGATTTAGAAGAGTTCAAGTGAATGATTGGTTGTGCACTGTTCCCTTTTGATATAGCAGCAAACTTGAGTCTCATATATTGTCGTTGGAAATGTTACGAACAGTTTTTTAAGCATAATTTGGTATATGGGTGGCTTTTATCTGAAGCTTTCTGTATAGGGACGGTATCTCCTTGGTACATTCTTAATGAAACCTCATTCATCACTATACGAACAACAACAAAATAAACTGAGGACAACCTGAAAAGAGCCCATATAACCGTATCGAACTGTCTAGCTTTGTATATCCACACACCTTTGCACCCCAAAAAAGGAGAGATCGAATCGTTTCGTGATCTTATATGGCAGAAAAATTTAGATTCGATCACATGGCAACACTCAGCACGGCTGACGATTGAGTACTGACTTTTTAACTCAGTCGCAAAATTTACTCGAAAATGCTGCCCTACGACTTGGCTCGACTCGGTTATAGCTCCGCATGAAAAAGATGGGGGAGAAAAAGAAGACACCCTCACAAGCTTGCCCAACATTGGCCATACAAACAATGACCGCCGTCACTTGCGGCTCATCAAAAAGGAGAAGCATGGAGAACTACGTTGTTGATGAAGCTGACAACGAACGAACATTCAAAGAGAACTCCAAGGTGGGGAATTTGTACATCCCAGAATGTATCGAACACCTGACTCTCTAGTCGGAAAGCGTTAATAATGGCGATTTCCTGCAAATGATCGTACAACCCCAAAATGGAGCATGAAGCCGCGATGCTGATTCTTATCCAAGGAAACAATATATGCCCGTAGGAGAAGACAAGGTTACCCAGTTTAGTACTATCTGAGGAGTTCTGAGTCTGGGAAAAATTAAATCACCTTAACTTTTCGCTTTCAAGTGCTTCTGTTTCGTCTCCTCCATAGTGAGAGAAAAGCCTTCAAAAGAACTTGGTGAACCGTGCGATGAACCTTCGGAAGTTGTCCATATAGAAGAACCCACAAGTGGACCCTACTATGAATCCAAAACTTAGCCCAGCAGCCAGTCCAACAATTGTATCCTCAGGCTCAGGCGCATGCTTAGGCTCAGGGGCATCATTTTCTTCCTGAGTGAAGCAAGGGCGTTGCACGATCGAACCGCACAACTTTGGATTTCCTTCAAAACTAGAGCTAGGAAAAGTATCGAATTGACCTCCAGATGGTATCTCTCCATCAAGATCGTTGAAGGCGATGCTGAAGGAACTCAAGAAATGCAAACCGACAAGCGATGCTGGGATCTTTCCTGTCAAGGAATTGGAAGAGAGATCTAGTCGTTCTAAATTGGTGACCTGTGCCATTTCATCTGGGATGCTGCCATAGAAGTGGTTTCTTGAAAGAGAGAGGACGTGAAGATACTTCAGCTGACCGATCTCAACGGGGATGCTTCCACTGAGACCGTTGCTATCCAGATATATTGCAGGAGGCAGGACAAGTCGCCCGTTGAATAGCCGCATCCTCGAACTATCAGGCACGACAAAGATGGGAAGGACTAGAGGACTAAGGCTGAGACTGTTGTCCATCTCTCCTGAAAGAGCCGGGAGTAATGTAAGTTGCTTAGGAAATAGTCCCGAGAGAAGGTTGCTAGACAAATCTATGTAGAAAAGATACGGCAGACTGCTGAACGAGGGAGGAATTTGACCTGTTAGTCTGTTCTGAGACAGGTCAAGGACTCGTAGATTTCTTAGCGTAGCTAGCCAAGCTGGAACTCGGCCCTGGAGTTGACAACCGCCTAAAGCCAATAGCTCTAGATTTTGGAATCCCCTCAAGTTTACTGTCATGTCAACTTCTGGCATCGATTCGCCTATGAAGTTATGGGACAGAATGATGGCGGTGAGGTTCCTACAGCCCATTAGACTCGTAAAGGTGGCAGCGATGTTTGATAAGTTGCTTCTTGAAATTCCCATGAAAGATAACGACTGCAGTTGAGAAATTTCAGGCGGGATGTGCCCTGCAATTCTGTTAGCAGATAGTCTAATTGCGGTCAACGACTTACACGAGAAAAGGCTTTGGGGGAAGTTCCCAGAGAAGTCATTGTAGCCCAGGTCAAGCACTCTTAGTTGGACGAGTTTGGAAAAGTTGAAGGTTGATAGATCGCCCAGCAACGAGTTGGATCGTAAATTAAGTAGCATAAGATTGGTGCAGTCCATCAAGGACGAGGGCAACGAGCCATTCAACCTATTATTTTGTAGGAGCAGCTGTTGTAGATAATATAGCTTCCCAGTTTCTGCAAGAATTGGGCCGGTAAAGCCATTCGATGAGAGGTCGATGATTCTGAGGTTGGTGACATTGGCTATTGCTTCATCTATGGGCCCGGAAAGCTGATTTTGAGGCACAGAGAGCTCTTCAATACTTGCACTGTTATGGAGGTCATGAGGAAGAGATCCTTTGAGAGAGTTGGAACCAGCGCGAAAAACCTTCAAGTTCAAACATGAACCTAGACCTCGGGGTATTTCACCACTGAAGTAATTCATGGAGAAATCCAAGAACTGGATTGAGCGGGACGAATTGATCCATATGTGAGAGGGTATGACTCCCGTAAATTGGTTGCTGCTCACATCGAAACTTGACAGATTCCACGCGTCTTTCAAGAACCAGGATGGGATGTCTCCCCCCATTCGATTGCTTGACAAATTCACATGTTCTAAACGACTAGACGACGAAGATGATGAAGGAAGTTTTCCGGAAAGATCGTTGTAGCTAAAATCGATGATCTGCAGATTATTCAAGGAAGAAAAGAATCCTGAGGGAAGGGAGCCAAATAGAGAGTTGCGAGACAGATTGAGGTGGGTGAGATGGTTGACATTAGCAAAACTTGGTGCCACGGGACCACGGAGGCCTCTAGAAGGGAGCCATAGACGAGTGACTCGAGTCAGGTCTGAGTTGCACGTGATCCCTTCCCAGAGGCAGCAGTCGACAGAGTTCGACCAATTCAGAGACGGAGAAGATGATACGCTGGAGGCGAAGGACAAGAGCGAGTCGGCATCAACTTCATCGCAAGCATAGATGGCTGAAGGAAAGCAACCAATTGTGAGTGATACGATGGTTAGGACCACGTTCATCTCCATCATTATGGACAAATCTCGGTGCGAGAAATGACACGGTCGAGCTTTGACGCCGCTTGTTTGCCAGTGTGCTGGAACTTTCTGTCGACAAAAAGGCGAGGAAAAGAAACGGGTGAGGGCGTTGACAAGGAGAGGACATAGCAAAGCTAAACGAAAGCTAAGTCTTCAACAAGCTGCATGGGAGGTGACATGCCACTGAAAACTAAGTTGATCTACTCCGCTATTATCAGTATGGCGTTTCACCAACCGACAGTGACAGTAAGGCTAAGCATCCTAACCGATAGAGTTGACGGTAGTGTCAAATGGGGAAAAGAAAAACAAAGGAAAAGACAAGCAAAGGTGCACGTCTCGGAAACCAAGCCAAGCTAAATTAACTCCGTTCCGCAATGCCCGTTGAGGATTCGAACCATCTATTAATCTAATAGGTGGAATTAAGTTATGCGAATTGTAATCTGCGAGGTTTGTTTTAGGAGTTGTTAAATTGTGAAATTATATGGAAGTGATAGTTCAAGATGTTATGAAGTCGTGGGATTTTTAAAATGTGGGTTTTAAATTACAATTTGATCGGAATGAATATTTTAAGTTTCACATTCAAACTATTTGTAGCAGACAACAACGAATGACTATTTTGATCGAGCATTTTGTTGGCGCGAAGGTGTCGCTTTATCAATGATTAAACTTAGTTTAGTTGATTTAAAGTTTTTTTTTTGGCCGATTAGTTGATTTATAGTTGAAAAATCGTTTTACTTGATTTTGATATCATTTCTCGCTTATTTAATAGGTTGCAAGTTTATTGGCTCGAATAATCTCTGCTGTCTGGTTTAGGACAAGTGAGTGGTGCTTATTTTTTCTTTGAATTTATGAACTTATGTCTTGAAAATATCATGAATTAGTTATGCTGTAAATTACAAATATGTATTGCAGGACGGGATATTTACAAAATTTGAAAACGATGTGTTTAGAGCATGTTTATTACATAAATCCCGTTCGAGCATTTACTATTATTTTGAATATTCTGAAATGGCATGGTAAAGCGTTAATATTGATTATCGTGAAGATTGTTTGAGAAAAGCTTCATGAAATGAATTGCCAAAGCTTGTATGTTGTGGAGAGCACACACATGCTTCCGTATTTGCAAGAGATAAAGTTGATAGACACGCTTATCTATGTGCAATTGACCCTTAGCGAAAGTAATTTTTTTTTGAAAAAAGATTCACTTTAATTTATGAATGAGGCAACAGATTGAAATTTTTATCGCCAAAATCAATGATCGCATAACTGACATCGATTTTTATAAGGGGAAGGTTCCAAAAAATCATCTTCACGTTTTACTAAATCCTATCTACTTTCTTTCAGTATTTTTTTTTTATAAAAACTATGGCCGGTTAAGAACTCGCCTAATTGGTCCAGATGTGTCAAAGGTATTTAATAAGGTTCACTTTTCAAAATCAATTTGATATTTCTTTAATAAGGAATGCAATTATTGATATCTCACTTTGACATAATAAAAATGAGTTATAAAACGGGTATATATGACTCAGTTTGCCACCAATACTATACAACTTGTTTGATGGATGTGAACATAAAAAAAAAGAAGCGAATTCCGACAAACAAGAAAAATCATTAATAATCTAATCATTTTCTTTCATACCTACCCGACCATGGTGACCATTAGATAGAGGCCACCAACCTCTTGAAGCCCTTGAATTTTAGGTTTTTCAGTGAGAGTGGATAGTGCCAAAACACGAAGTTTTGTTGCTGCTTGTAGAAGGAAGATGCGTAGTCGTACTGGGGCAGTGTGGCCCTCAGATGAACTGGATGTGGAGTGGAGCACTCAGCCATGCGTGCAAAGATGTTAGTATTGAACGTAGAAGTGGAGAGAGAGAGACAACAAAAGCTTAGTGCCCCCTCGTTTGGAAAAGAAGATTCTGTTCAGCATTATGGTGTTAGGTGCGCCTAACTTTAGTGTCAATGTCATTGCTGACGACCCTCACAGGCCTCGCCAGGTACCAAGATCTGCTCACCTCCACCGCTGCGTCGATGCGACCACCATGACCGGACACACACCGGCCTCCATGGCCGTTGCCACTCTCTTGCTCGGCCGTTCACCCCCACCATGTCCCTCATGCTCTTTCCCTCACTCAATTTCTGTTTGCCCTCCCTTGGTTTGCCATGGAGATCTCATGAGATTTGATGGCAATGCCAGATCTAGGGGAGGGGCTTCCAAGTCTTGTCACTATCAACAGATCATGTAGGTAGCCCCATCTAAGTGCCAGCATGATATTATCTGTTATGGTTGCAATTCACTTGTGCTAATCTATGGTTGCCAGAGATTTATCTACTAGTAGTGCAACAACCTATATTTAGGTGGTGGGGGATCAAAAGATACCTAAATCCCAAATCCCCACTCTTGAAACTACTAAAGGTAGTTCCACTTGCACATCGGCATGAGCCCCATGGCTTTAAAATGTGTGATGAGAGTTTAAGGTCTTGTGAGATTTATTTAGTGGCACAACCGATTGTGCCTCGTTGCACTTTTGTTAGCATGATCAGTATTAGTAATATTATTACAATTACTATAATAATAAAAATGGCCTCATTATTATATTATCTATATTGTGAAAAGCAAGCGATTGAAAACTAAATTAAATTGTATAAGAAAATAAATTAGACACTATATTTACATGGTTCACAGGCACAAGCTTCTTTTGGATGCTCTTTGCAAAGAAGACTCATTTTTTATATATAGACAAGAGTTTGATCCAAAATAGGAAACATACTCAGGTAACCACTCAAATAGGAACCAACTTTAACTAAGAAAGCTATTCAAATTATGAGAGTTTTTTTTTTGGGGGCTTCATACTTGAGATAAATTTTCAACAATTTTCATCTTGGCTCGACTTTTGAGCCAAGTCATAATTGCTTCTATGAAAACCTGAAATTTTATGCTACTTTCCCATTGCCCCTCATGGGCTCGACTGCCACAGACTTCTTCCAAATCCAAGTTTTGCTTGAACTTAGTCATAACCATGGATCTCATCATAATACCAACTCCACTTGCACCTATAACCACTCCACAATTATTTTTAGACACAACATCCTCAAACTCAAATAAAGCAAAACCACCATTGCATCCAATATCTATTATGAGATTGAACACACACATTGTCAAACTTAGTAGTTAGAACAATCCTTGGCTCTACAGGCTCTGCCTCGCTATAAGTACCATATGTGTTGATTACCGTGCAAGTATCCGCTACTTCATGAGTTTCTGGTTACAACTCCACCTTAAGCTTAACACCATGTAGATTCGTACAAATAAGGCTACAATTAGGGTATGTGGTTCTAAGGCATGTTCTGGTTCCATTTGGAACTTGGAAAATAGAACCTACCTTGTCTAGATTGATTCCTAACTTTTGAACCTAGACACTATCCTGTGATGTTTTTAATCCCACCTTATCCTATCTTATCTTATCCCAATCCAAATTTGGGTGACCAAGTGTAGGCTAATAGTTTTTCCCCTTAAACATGGAAAATAACATACTAATAAAAAAACTAATCAATCAATTAGACATGGTAAAGTCAGCGAATAAGAAATCAATAAAAATTCGACAAATGAAGTACATCTCTTGGTGCTAGAATTTGATCTAATTTTGTCTTTAAAAAATCTGTTTTTCTTCTACTTATATTATAAAATGAAAAAAAAAAACCTTGACTGTACATATAATTTTAAAAAGAGATGTTTTATCTAAATTTAAGAAAGCATAACTAAATTTCATAAAATTAAATGTAATATGAAGATGGAGGCACTATTTCCATCTCTATTTTAGCTAAGACACTCTTTATTTAGTTGACTGACTAGAATACCCTTATATCTCTTTCCTCAATTTAACTGACTATTTTTATCATCTCCCTCATCGGTTTTACAGTACAAATGCCACATCACACCCAACAAGATGTCATCTTATCCTACATCTCATTATCTCTTTCCCTAGAGAAGGTTGTTAATTCAGTATATAGTATCACATTTTTAATCACAAAAGCTCCATAAAAATTCCTATCCATGATGGGTTAGGAACACACAATCAATTGCCTATTCTTATCAAATAGTTTGAGCAAAACTACATTTCAAAGTTGAAAATTTAATTTCAATCTAATTATCTAGTCTATCTTGACCAAAAATGGAAAAAAAAATTGATCAGAATATAGAAAACGTTAGCACAATCAAAACATTAAACATGTTTATATTTAGATCATATCTAAATATTTACAAAAGATAGGCACAAAAAGGGAAAAAAGGAACTTCTTTCTATTCTACTTCTACCACAAATAAACTAATTAATATATTTTAAATTCAATCTCATAACAAGTAGATCAAAACTTTAAATATGCTTAAAGCTTTCCTTTGTTATAATCTAATGTGAGAATGAAAGTGAAGAAGGTGTAACTATATTTTGGACCCCCCCTCTTGCAATTTAGATTAAAATGTGAAATGTTGAAAGAAAGCACAAAATAAGCATTCTTTAACTTTAGAAATGTACAAACTTATTCGGGAAAAACATCCTCAAGGTCAAGATTGGCTAGATAATTATATTGAAACTTAATTTTCAATTTTGATATATAAATTCGCTCAAATTATTAGAATAAAAGAAATTTCTATTTTTTTATATAGTTTTTGTGACTAAAGATACGAGACCATGTTTTAACATTGGTAGTCTCTAATAACAGGATGTAGGATAAGATGATATATTGTTGGGTGTAATGGAGTACAGAGAGATGATAGAAATACAGTAACTTTTGATTGGCCTATTAAAAAAAAGAAACAATGCATCGAAGAGAGTGAAGGATTTTTTGGTCAGTTGACTAAGAAAAGGAGTGTTTTAACCAAAGAAATGCTAAGAAGAAAGTCTAAAAATGAATCATCATCTTTTTTGTAGATCCGCCATTGAAGACCTGTAACATCTATTGCGACTCCTGACAAGCCGTCATCACCTGCGGATCCTCGCTATGGCTGAGCCAAGCCATCATCGTGGTCGACTTGTGATCAAACCATCACCTGTCTTTGGAATTTGTTTGTCTTTGTGCTTGTGTGCACGTGTACGTCTTGTTCGCACGCGTGTGGATGATATATTGATTTTACTTGAAAATTTCAAAGAATAAGACTCGAAGACTGTAATAAACAAAAGATAAAGATAAGGTTAATGAATAAAATTCATCCGGGTTCAATGACATTTAAAAGATTTTGCAATTAGATTTCTGAATTTTTATTTCAATTGCCAAATGTATTGACCTTTCGATTTGCTTTGCAACTAATGCACTTTTTGGAACTCACCAAATTTCGAGCAAAATGTCGATAGTAGACTCATGGGGTATTGACATGTCATCCAAAGAATTCATGACATGTCCATTGCATCCGTAATGTATCGAGAAATTCGCTTTTGAAATTGTAACGCATTAGGTATAATTGCGATCAAAATTCAACAGTTTGATTTTAAACCATGAAAAGAATTTACCTCATATTAATCAATCGTAGGCCGCACTAGCCTCTTCGGTTAATCTATACATGCTTTGGTAGGTTTATTTTATTGAAAGTTGGTAAATTTAATAGCTTTCAAGGCCCTGGGCATATAAACCGGCAACCAGAAGTGGGTATACGCAAGACCAAGGGACTGAAATAGGTTAATATGCTGCAATAAAAATGGGCTTGAAATGGGTATGTGCCCAATCCCTTCATTCCCATATGTAGATAATCATTTTATTTGTTGGCCCCATTTGAACCCGTTTTTGAAATTTTAGACTATCTATTTGTGACCCGACCCATGAAATATTAGGTGGTAATAATAATAAAAAAAATAGTTTTAGACCCATGTTAACCAACTATATTCGAGACAACCCTCCTTAGGGGCGTCGGAACCGAACCAAAATCAAAATCAAAATCAAACAAAATCGAAATTTCTTACATTTTTTGTTCGGTTCGGATAACCGAAAGATAACAATCATTTTTTCCAGTTAAGTTTAGTTTTTGGTTAATTATCTCAACAAAAATTGAATATCTAATTTAAAATTTCTCTTATTTCTCACTCCTTATTTAGTTTGATTTCAATAAACAAAGCAAAAATAGAAAAACCGAAAAACCAAATCAAATTGAACTGTCAACACTCCCTACCATTCAAAGATATATTTTTAAAAAAAATGCTCCACTTTAGTGGGTTTTTGGAAATTTGTCCAAAACTGGCAAGTAATACGGAGAAAGCTTTCCTGCCATTAATCGAATTTCACTTGTGTGAACAAAGGGGTTGACTAAGACGTGTCTAACTAAAGAAGCAAGGTAGTAATCATCGACATCGTAGAATTCTCGATGAGGAAGTAACCACTTTTAGAAAATGTTCATGCCCTCGTCAATGACGCAGATGGATTCCTTCTCTGTATTAAATAGATGGAGTTATCATTTTCATACATAAAATTACTTCATCGTCTTAGCCCCCGGTCAGCATACAGTAAATAATTCAATTTGCTTGGCTAATATATGCTTACTAAATTATTGATTTGAAAGATTATTCAGACGGTAATCAAAGCAAACGGATAAATCTAAACCTCCGATCTAAAATATATGTTGATTTTTTGTATCACTTAAAAATAATTATTTCAAGATTAATATGTTCTTGTGGTTCAATAAATGGAAATCTTAATATCTAATAATCCGAGTCTAGTTCCTCATTGACAAATGACAAAAATGTTAGCCCAGTCAACAACTATCTATCATTTCACTCAATTTCCAAATCTAAGAGTATGGGGTGATTTCGTGAATGAATAGATAATTTACGTATAAGTTTCTGTTATTAAAATTGTTCAAGTGGTTAATAAGTTTTATTTCGTTTGGGAAATATCAAACTCCGCTTTATCAAACCAAAAGAGAATGTTTTTGTATGGTTCGGCTGGATTTAATCGGTTTTTCTTTTAACGTCCCTAGGTTTCATACCCTTCTTTTTTTTTTGGCAATCCAACCCCCAATGTTCTTGTATTTTGGGCAACAACTTTCAATTAAATGCACATGCCACCTATACTCGCGCCCAGACAGAGCCAACCCTAATACACCAGATTCTCAGGTGATACACATTGATTGACTTCATTCATTAGAGTTATTTTATACCGATGTGTTCAAACAAATCATGTCATTTTCACGAGGGCAATCACAAAGTTCCTGATGCAGATGGCGTTCATCATCACTTTGGACTTTTTCCCTCAGGAGAACGCGGTTTCTCAGACTTCCTTTTCTTTCAACGTTCATGAGCTCAGACAGCGTCATGAAAACAGCAATGAGCGTATAAAATATACATATACCCATCACGCAAGGGCATTAAACTATCAAATATATAAATTCGTGTAGATCTAAGCCGAGGTGCATCGAGGCGAGATCTTTCGGTATCCAAAACAGGTCACAGAAATGCAGCTTGCCTTTGCCTCTTTCGGATCTGATAACATTGGAGTCTCCAAATAGGTTCGACATTTTTGTCAATCCATTATTGTTCTTTCTGAGAGGCTCCCCAGAGCAGAACTTGAGAGTTGCCGAAACAGGAACGGAAATACCGGAAAAAGAAAAGAATGTGCTAGCAAGTGTCGAGTGTTGCTAAGTATGGAAAGTCCAAGAAACAAGAAGAGAGGATACGAACATGGGACTGGTGTTTCGGAAGATGGTGCAGTCGTCGTCGGGGATTCGAAGAAGCGGAAAATGCCCAATTTGGGAAGGTCTGTTCTGCACAATTTCTGAGTAATCTGATGCTTTTCCAATCATGGGTTTTGTTAGATATTGATTTCTCATTCATTCTTGGGGATATCTAGATATTGACTTTAGCGGTACAGAGAGTTGTGTGAACACTTGTGAGTTGTGGTTAGTAATTTGGCCCCAAGTGATTCAGTTGCTTCTGATTGGTAATACTGACTCCTCAACTTGTTTGGAAGTGAATTCCTTGTATTGAAATCCAGTTTGTTGTATTTAAGTATAAGATGGCATGTAGAATCCTGTTAAAAAAGAGAAACAGAGAACCTGTGTCGGATCATCTCTAAGGTGCAAGCCGTTCAAGATACTTGAGAATGGCATTAGCATATTGTTGAGGAGACGTTACAATTAAGAGAGAGTGCCATTACGAATGCAGATCAATCAATTCGATGATATACTTCTACATATCGACATGCTTTTGTACGTGTCTCGTGCTGGTAGAACATTGCCTAGAGACACTGCCAAAACCTGTTGACTTGCATTCTTTTGGTAGAAGCCTTGAGGTTCAGGCAGGCTTGTCGAACGATCTTATTGTTTAGCTTAATGAATATGTTCACTTTGTGGTGGAGGCAGTTTCAGATAATTGAGAGTATGGTTTGTGCAGCATTGTTGTGGAAGCCTTGAAGGTGGACAGTTTGCAAAGGTTTTGCTCATCGCTGGAGCCACTCCTGCGAAGAATTGTGAGTCATCACCTCTTCGTTTAGACAATAGACACCTTGAGAAATGGTCTCTTTCATGATGTGGGTTGTGAAAAAGGAGGTAAACATCACTTGCTTCAACTTTGATATTCTATCTCCTGGTTATAAAACAGGTGAGCGAAGAAGTAGAGAGGGCATTGACAAGATTAGACCATGCTGGGCTGGCTGAAAGGTATGTCACTAAGTTAAATGAAGGACATAGACCCCATTTACTAACACTGGCATGTGTTCGTAACTATTCAAACGGAAACAGAGATATCCATGCTTACATAGAGAGCTCATCGTGCTTGTGCTGACCATTATGCAAGTAGAGTTCGCAATGAGATGAAGTAACGATCAGTTATACTTGCATGGCAGAAAGGAGCATCCTGAATCTGTTAATTACTATGCTATCTTTGAAAGATTAGATTAATCAATTGATGAGTGCTTGTGAATGCTACAGCTTCTCTCTACTGCTGGAAGAGCGCAGTAGCAGAAGCATCAGAGGAAATGCACCTTGTTTTTTGGGGTATGCGAGGAGGAAGACATTGCTAGATGGCATAAAAGTTGTTTTCTGCTGCCTAGATCCCATAAAACGGCTTACCGTGCTTCATCCATCACAAAAATGTTTCTGTAAATTCTGTAACACAATTTACTCTAGTTAATGTGCGATTCTGGTTTACGTAAAACCTCAATCTCCACGGTTAAAATTAATTCTCTAATGTCCAATATCATGTTGAAATTAGACACCAGATGCGCAAAACATTAAAACTGTAAATGACGATGCAATGAGCAAACTTCTCTGCTATGATCATATGATTACGGTATGTACTCACAGATTCCCCTCTACAGGTCAGCCCCACCTAGAATACAAAATCCGGAAGAGAAAGGTATGCAGCTTCAATTTAAGACCAGAATGCCACCCCACCTATTCACTGGTGGGAGGGTTGAGGGCGAACAGGGTGCAGCCATTCATGTTGTGTTGATAGACCGAGCCACTGGTCTTGTGGTGCAAGATGGGTCTTCATCCAATGCCAAGCTAAATGTCATTGTGCTTGAAGGAGACTTCAATGATGAACCTCAAGGTGATTGGAGCGAGGAGCACTTTGACAGTCTGGAAGTGAAGGAGCGGGAGGGCAAAAGGCCACTTCTCACGGGGGATCTCCAGGTTATACTGAAGGAAGGGGTTGGAACGCTTGGGGAACTTAATTTCACCGATAATTCCAGCTGGACGAGAAGCAGAAAGTTCAGGCTCGGTGTGAAGGTTGCTACTGGATGTTGTGAAGGGGTTCGTGTTCGTGAGGCTAAAACTGAAGCTTTTTCTGTTAAAGATCACAGGGGAGAATGTGAGTTCATAGCTGATTTTTTTCTAGACCGTACTTCACGAGTTCAGATAGAGATGCCACAGCTGAAAAATTCCTGCAGTTGTAGTGAGAAACTTCTTAGATAGTACGTTACAGTTTAGATCACTTAGATGTTCTGCTTGACTTTGAATTAGTGAATAAGATCATTAAGTTTACTGGAGAAACATAAGGATTGTAAATTAGTAAGACGAGTCATAGACAAACTGTGATGATCCGTTTGATTGCCCTTTCAGTTCTGCTATATTGTTATTGCTCGTTGATGCAGGTTCAAATTTAGAAACAATGACATGGATTGCATTTTTCAGTGTATAAAAAACATTACCCACCAGTTTTACATGACGAGGTGTGGAGACTGGACAGAATAGCAAAGGATGGAGCTCTGCATAAGAAACTAATTAATGCTGAAATTGTAACGGTTGAAGATTTTCTACGGCTTCTTGTCAGGGACCCTCAGAAATTAAGAAAAGTAAGAACTGCCTTAGTATGATTATTGGTATTGTTTTGATCTTTTCTTTGATCTGCTGTGTGTGTACTGATAATCACGACAAAACTATAGATCCTAGGGAGCGGAATGTCGAACAGAATGTGGGAGAATACAGTGGAGCATGCGAAGACGTGCGTCATGGGTGGGAGGGTATACATATACTACACTGACGCCAATCATAATACTGGCGTGGTCTTCAACGATATCTATGAGGTCAGAGGCTTTCTTACTGATGGGCAGTTCTTCTCTCTGGAAAATCTGACCCACGAGCAAAAGGTTAGTTCTCCTCCACTATTGAAAATTTCTGCAACAGTAATTGGTTTTTTTATAATCTTTGTGAAATGTTGTTTGCCTTCCCTTCCATCACGAGTGTGCTGAAAGGTTTTTAATCAATTTAATGATCATGACAAATAACCCTTTTTTTTTTGTTTTTTTGTATATGCAACTCATCTTTTCCTACTTTCTGTCCGCAGATCTCAGTAGATTCCCTGGTGAAGAGAGCCTATGAGAACTGGAACCAAGTAGTAGAATATGACAGCAAAGTTCTAAGCTCCATCTCCGGTACAAGGAAAGGAGCGACATCCTCAGTTTTCCCAGTGGCTGTAACCGAGAATGCTAGCATCCGAGATCAGCACTACACAGCGACCACGCAATACTCGCAGCAATATTCATCACAATGTGAAGAAAGAGACCCGCATTGCCAAGATCAGAATATCTGCCAACCGGTTTCTCCACTCATGGAACTTCCAATTATTAGACTTCCTCAAACTGCAACTCAGGTTCTAGATGCTCCACAAGTAGCATTTCCCAGTGTTGGTACAGATTTCTTGTCCACTGCGACTCCGGGGATCGAGGGGAATAATTATTCTGGAGACTTGTTTGCGGACGAAATCCGACTCAGGAGCATGGAGATGCTGCAGAGTAATGATATGCAGAGACTCCTGAGGTCATTCGGTACAGGACCCAGCTTCAACTATTCCAATGAGGATTGTGTCACTTATGGTGTTCCGTATGACAGTAGGACAGATTGCCAGCTCCAGCAGAAGTGTAGCCAGAGCTCGGGAAAAGCCGTCGTGGGCTGGCTTAAGCTGAAGGCCGCTTTGAGATGGGGCATATTCATTAGGAAGAAAGCTGCAGAGAGAAGAGCTCAGCTTGTAGAGCTTGATGACTCCTAGACCGTCTATCTTCGTTTCATTTTCTTTTTGTTTCTCCACCTCTACCCGTTAGCCTCTGTTTGATACTTGAGCATTGTTAACTCCTCTTTCGTTGACTTTAAAATGGCGATATCTAAGCATAATATTACAGTTTGAAGGCTTTTAAACTTCTTCTTTTTCCGGCTGTTTTTTTTTTTTTTTGCATTTACTTTCACTTGCGTTTTGGCATTTCAAAGTCAAGAAACAGTTTTGCGCCCTAAAAAGAATTAAGAAGCATCGGAGATATCCGAGTGGTCAATTTTGAAGCAATTGATCAGATTCTCAAGAGCGGTCAATAGTGAGATTTTTTCAGTTGGCTCTCTAAGGACGTGGAAATTGTCCAAGTTATCCAATCTAAATAGATTATAAATGATAGTAAAAACAATCAACATAACCAACTCTGATTAATCATCGTGCAAAATAGATTCGAGAACAAGCATAAGCAAACATATAGCCCAATGCCAAATTAAACTTTCGTTATGTGCATTGTCTCAATCATATCAGCAAAGAAACGGAAGGAGATTGATCATATGGGAACAGAATATTGCAAGTTCCTAGTGCCATTATTATTGGTATGAACAAGGAAGAGATCAAACAATATGAACGACGCAGAACTGGAATTAGCAGAACTTATAACAGACATCTAGACAATGAAGACTCAGAAGAAAAAAGCTATACTCAGGAGACAAAAAAAAAACAAAAAGAACTAAATTACAGCATGATGCGAGCTCTTCAGAAAATTAGCAGCAGAGAATTCTTATATGCATGACCCCAGTGTATAGGCGTCAAATCCCAAATCTGCATCCATCAGCGGCATTCCATTATGTTCCTGCATAAAGACACGAAATTCCAGTTCAAGAAAACCAAAAGATTTGCAGAAATCTCAAGGTATGAAAATAACACTATGTATATCAGTAAAAAGTGAAAATAGTCCATTTTGTCAAGTTCTGTTTATCTGGAAATATGTGAGTCCTGCTAAAAGAGTTAAGTATCACAGAGCCAAAGTACCCAGATCTCTCTATCTTTCTTTTATGAAAATCATAGTCTAATTGCTAGTTATGACTCGTTAGGATTAAGGTAGAGCAAATTGAAATAGAATCAAACATGGTACCAGCATCAACAATAATCTTCAGATGCTCTCAGAAGACGTGCTAAGGTGAGTTGTCAACAAGAAGTTACAAACACTGAGGTAAGCTGATAACTGTTTTCAATCAAGGTATTCAACAGCACACAAGTTAACCAGAGCTATATACTTCTCATTAGTACAAGACCTGAACAGAGAGACTGTCACTGAGCAAGATGTGCATTTAACAGATAAAGCTGTCTAGCTATTTGGAAGAGAGAATATCACAAACTACATGTGTATGCCTAAAGCCTAATCCTGACAAAAGCAATAACCATCATGGTAATAAGCTGAAGAGATTCTCAAATAATAATGCATCTAAGATATGTTACTTACACGCTTGATGGCATTCATTAACTCATCCAAGGACTCATAACTAGCTTCAAAGATACAATCCTGCGTCTTTGTTTGCTCAAAGGGGTTGTTTTCACCAGATGTTATGATTGAGTCCATAGAAGATAAATCAACTTCGGCATGGCAAACGGCAGACCGAGCACCTGAGTTTAGTAAGCTAGGCAGAGAAACTTCAGCATTTGGACTGCAGTGTGCATTAGTTTGCCCCATAATATGGCTGACGGAACCAGCAGAACCACTAGCAGGAACTAGACAGTTCATTGCACTATTTTGACTAAGATTTTGTTTGTAATTCTGGGATTGTTCTTCCCATCTTTGGACTTGTCCAAAATTCACATTCTGCAGAGTATTAACCAACCCCGATTCACACTGAATGTCACTTCTATATTCATCCATAGTTCCCCCCATCACGCCAGTTGATGAGAAGTCAATTCGGCCTTCACGAAATTGCGAGCTAGCTGAAGAACTGCCCATTGACCTTTGATCGAGATTCATTGTTCCCGTCAGTGGCGGAGGATTTGAAGAAGGAAAACTGGACAACTGCATGGAAGCATGCCACATATCATTTGACCTACATTTATCGACAAAACTGAGTCCGGATACATGACCTACAATGTCTTGGGTTTGTACTTGATTCCCCTGCATGACTACCTGATTGCTTCTTGGAGCATATAGAGAATTGCTTGAGACACCAGTCACTGCCCGGGTATCTGAGAGGTTAGTGGCAACACTGGCATTCGTTGTATCAATATTGATCTCTCCTACATGGGCCTTTACATTTCCATGCTGCAACTGGTTAATCTCCAAACATGTCGGAATTCCTTGAAATGGATTGGCAGTCCGGGCGCCAACAGCATTGACTGAGCCGCTAAGTTTTTGAATATGGTTTGTCCGATACACTCCGGAGGATGTGATCCCCCGAAACCCTAAACTAGTTGGTGTGCTTAGCCTACCTAGCATCCCACCTGCAGTATAAGAGGATAGAGATGTACTAGAAAGCCTTCCTGAAGCAGCTAATGCATGAAAATCTCCAAATGCAGACTGGCTTGCCCCATTACTACTGGTTCTTTTCAGGTAAAGCCGATATTTCTGTATCAAAGCAACTGCGTCAGCCCATAGATCGTTTTGGTTAAACATTATATACGCTAAAAGACACTATAAATCAGGCAAAAGGGGCTTAGCTCATAGTAATAGTCATTATAGAAGAATCTCTGTGTGTACTAAGCAAAGATTCCTAGCATATGGATGACCAGCCTTCTGTTTTAATCATCATCTAGGAAATAAAATGATGCCTCTCTGTATAACCTACATTGTAAAATAATAGTCCCATCATAGGAAATGAAGGATAAGACTAGAGTAGAGAGAATCTGTGAAATACTGTCGTATGTTTGAAAGAGTGAATAGGTATATAAGCAATATCAAGGCCCCCATGGTGTCTCAATCATAAAAATAGTGATGAAAATTCATTTAGCAACAAAGAAAATACAAAAGAGGTCGAAGAGCAGAGGCTTGACCTGTAGGTGACTAGCCACATTTTCCCTTGTAATGCCTTCAACATTCATCAACTCCAGGATTTTCTTAGGGACAGCCTCTGCATTGACATTAACAACAAAAGGTGGTTCACTCAAGGGAGAAGATTTCTGCAAGAATTAGCATAAACAAGAATCAACAACCAAACTACAATGCAATCGTAAATAACTCACTCTCAAAGCCTAATTGGTTAACGGCTGCAACAAACTTGCGATGCAGATCGACAGACCAAACAACTCGAGGCTTTTTTTGGGTCGACTGGTCATCATTCTCGTTTCCATTGTCTTCACTGTCTTCTTCCTCGTCTTCTGTCTGGTCCTTCCTTCTCTTGTTGGGCTTTCCATTCGGATTGACATTATCCGTTGATACGGTTCCATGCTCACCAGCCCCAGATCCATCCAAAGACTTGACCACATTGGCAAATTTGCTTCTTTCCTTTGGTTCAAACTTTTTTCTCCTCACTATGTGTTGCCATATGTTCTTGAGCTCCTCCATTCTGGCGGGTTTCAACAGATAGTCACAAGCGCCATGAGTGATCCCCTTCATCACAAGTTCAGTATCACCATGCCCCGACAACACTGCAAACAATTAAATGGACCAAAATTACATCAAGGCCAACTAAGCTATCTCAAGGAAAGTGACAATAAATAAGATTCTTAAGAAACAGGGGATTTTGGCTTACTGATGACAGGCAGATCCATTTCAAGACCCACGAGCTCTAGAAGCTTAAAACCATCCATGTCAGGCATGTTCACATCGCTAATCACCAAGTCAAACTTGTTCCTTTTATCCCTTAGCATTTTCAGTGCCGCGGTTGCCTCACTCGTCGTAGTAACTATAAAAGATCAAAGAATCAAACAAGAACGAGATGCAACTGCTGAGATAAGACTTCAGATCCATTTCAAATTCAAGACCAGAACAGCACAACTTGCACTCATCATTTCAATGAAGAAATTCCCCAAAACATATTTTTAAATGCAGATAAACAATATCTAAAGCCCCCAAACTGCCCAGCAATTCTAAATTAAAGCCAAAATCCAAAACTCTGCACCACAATTTCACTGGTCTGACACCATTCTACGACACAAAGAATTAACACTAAAAATCCACCGACACTTGCAAGAAAGCAAGTAAGCCGCCAATCGGATTGGCCCTTGCACCCAAGACAAACAACAATCACCAACACGAACAGACATCCTCAAACACACTAGGAAGGCACATAAACAAGGGTGTCAGAACTATAAACAAGGGTGTCAGAACTATCAATTGCAGTCAAAATCCAACCTTGATATCTGCATTTCCGAAGCATTCCCTCCAACACTTTGAGGCAAGACGCGTCATCATCAACGGCCAGAACCCGCATACCGACCGGAAACGGGTCCTTCCCATCTTCGTTTACCAAGCCACCCTTCTTGTCCTCCACAGTCATTGGCCTCTCCAACAATTCAAGGGCGCCCCAAAAGACGAAAAAGAAAACAACACTCACTAAGAACAGAACAACAAAATTCAAACTTTCGAGGAAAAAACCAATAAAACAGAGATCTTTTTCTTGTGTTCTAGTGAAGCTAAAGCCTTTTCAAGCTTTTCAGCTTTTCTCAATTATAAATTTCCACGAGAGCTTTTGCCCCTTTTTTATAATGGTTCTTCCCCTCTCGCTCGATTCTTTTATGGTAATCACACACTTTCCCTCATTGGGTTTCAGTGTGGAGGGACTTTTTAAAGAAACAGAGTGTCTGGCTTTTCAACGTTTGTCTGTTTTTCTTTCCTTAACAGACCCCCTCCCCCCTTTTTTTTTTTTTATAAAAAAATTGACCATCTGAGGGATTCATCGATCTCGACCGTCCATTTCCCACGGATTCTGACCTCAGTGAGCTAATCATGGTCTCCCTCTTGCCTTGGTAAAATTGATTAACATACTTCCAATGTAAGCACGCTTTATTCTATTATCCTTACTTTGTCAAAGTTGCCTTTCTCATGACAAAAGCTAAAAAGAAAAGTTGCCTTTTTATGGAATTTATGGTTCATACCAATAAAGAAGAAGTTACCTTTTTATGGGTTCATGGCCATTTTTTTTGAATTTGGATGGATTCCTCGAAATTAATAATTTCAGTTCATCATACATACCCTTCATGATATAATATAAAGGATGACTACTTTTATGGAGGATGAGCCTTTTTCTATATTCTCAATATGATAATCAAAATTTTAAGGACAAAAAAATCCAAACTCACAAACTCAATTTAACTTCTAATCCAACCCATCCTCGTTAAATTTTTGGCATAGCTAATTTTGTTATGCATATCTCTAAGAAATTCACGTTTAGATATTCTACAACAGCTAATTTCGTTTAATTCACTTTTATGCTACTGTATGTAAATGCTCTCCGGATTTTACGTGATGGCAAAATCTATTTCTACCGACGGTTTTGCAAGGGTTTTGCGAAACGTTCAAATCAAAAAATTGATGATCTAGTCCAAACGCATGCAAGTACACATGTCACGTGATTTGAGTTGTTCATGTAATACTAAATACTTCTATTCGCATTATACATTCTAATAATGCAAAATTCATTAGAATGAATCATTTTTAAGATCTATCTCGAATATTTAAATTGAATTTTTTATGCGGTTTTATTGATTTGTGTTTTGCAATTTATATCTTTTTCTTTATAATGGAAAAATAATTTAATCCCATTATAAGGCTTTTCTTTTCTTGCACTGAAAAATCAAACCACAAATTTGTGTCTTATTTAGCATTATTTCCTAAAGTTGAATGGATAATTTATGCTGTAAATCACTATTTTTCCGCTCAGGGTGCTTTGCGTTTTTCCTTTTCCTTTTCTGTCCCTTTCTTTTCACCTAGGCTTCATCGTACCTTTTCATTTTCTTGACCATGAAAAGTCAGAAAACGTACGGCGGCAAAGACTGCACAAGTTGTAGGAATGATGGACTGTTTGGTCCCCATCGTACGACTCAAAAAAGAAACAACAATTTTCTTTTTGGCTGTCCTTGTCAAAAGATTAATTATTTTGTTATCATAAGTGCCTGGTTTGGATATTATCGATCCATAATCCGGCAATTATTTAGGGCCATAAATGATAATGATATATTCCAATCTGGCATTTATCCCCAAAATTCGTCATCCTTTTTAAGAAATGGCCCGTGATTTTTGGATCATTAATTAATCTTCGAATTAGAGGACCCTTCTGCCCAAATTTATTCTGCACAGCTGGACCAAATTGATTAATTCTTCATTCTTGTTGACTGATGTGTTTTTGATGATTGGCTAAATTAATAAAAATAATAAAGAAATGACCATCTGGGAAAATTACATCCTGGATTGCCTTATTTGGAATTTAAGGAAAAAAAGGGTGTATTTGGGTAAATTAGTTAATGTTTTTTTAGCGACCTTATTTATTGTATTGAGTGCGGAACAAACCAAAAAAAGGTCTTACTTTATTAGCAAATGTACCAAAGATGTTCGCATCAAACGTTTTATACAAAAATATTTATGAAAGGAAACTTTCTTTCATTATTACTTCACATTGGGAGGATTCATAATATGGAATTTGCACTATGAAACATCAACATAAAACATATTTTGCCTAATATTTTTTTTTCTTTTCTAAATGATTCAGTAGGAGAATATGATCTATTTGGACAATGTTTATATGAAATGAGGTTAAACCCAAATTATAGAGAGAAATCCCGAATACGACCTCACATGATATGGTTAATTTTACGTATTAACATAAACTAAGATGGATTTCCTCATAATTCTATTTTTTGGCATGTAGAAGTGGAATGAAGATATTTTAAGCCGACGTGAAATTACAAACACGATTATGACACATTATCATGAATTGTCTGAGCTATTAAAGCCACATCGAACCATTCCAAGCAAAAAAGGAATTCTACAACACAAAATAAAATTAGAATATTATCATCTTCAATGAGGAATGGAGAGTACTATTAATCTTTTTTTTTTTTCAGTTGAAACTCCATGTACACACACGCCTGCTTAACATTTCAAATTGATTTCGGAGCTTGTCCATACTCAAGGAACTTGCCCATTAAATGGAGTTATAAAAGCACGTAGGGTTGTTTGCAAGTTTGCAAAAATTCGAAGCGCATGTTTGCAAAAATTAAGAGGAAACATATATTTGCCATAAAGTCTACGGATCAAGGGTATTTGTATTAAATGAAATCAAAAGTCTAGAGGGCAAATGAGAATGGGGACGATGATATTTGTCTATATCAATAAAGATTTAGAGAGTCAAAACTTAAAGATGGAGGGAGTTTAGGTTAAGAGCCTTAGTAATTACAATCAAAACTATCAATACAAACTAGACCGGACCAAGCAATTGCCTACAAAGACCCGACAAATAGTCAAGCTGCAAAAAATGGTTGGGATCTTGCATCTCAAAAGACGTGGAGATCGTCTCAGAGTTTGATTCTTGGTACGCTGGGGATTAGATAGCAGGAAATAAAGTAATTCCTTGCGAATGTCCCGTCCTCACATGAACGGTCAACCTTCTGAGAGGGGGCCATTCGATACTCGGATCCACTTGAGATTCCAAGAGGGGAGGGGGGGCCATCGATCGAAATGAAACATGCTACGAGGACACTCCGGTCCCGTCGGTCATCATCTGGCCTCTCTTAGTCAAAGATTGCTCATTTGTATACATGTTGCCGAAAAAACACAGCCGTTCCACGAACGAGACAAAGACATATGATCGAAGCCGAGATATTCGTTCAGAATCTTCGGACGCATCGATGTGGGGTTTCGCACTGAAACAAGTGGGAAGCAAAGAAGGTATGGGAAAGCAATCAAGAACCGTAGCAATGGGAATCCTTCAGATGATTATTCAATGGATTCATGTAGGTTCAACCACTGACTGATCCCACTAAAGTTCAAAAAGGGATTCTGATTAGATAATCTTGTTTTGCCAACTGGTTTTCGAATTAATGATAGTCTCACCAGGCCAGTGGAAGCAAAGGCAAAAGCAGCCAAAAAGAGCCCTCGTTATCATTCCAAGTTTCGTGGAAAGTTGCTGGTCTACAAGTCAAGGGTCGACCTAACCAAAATTCCAAATGGCTTCGAGAACCCATCCGTGGAGAAAGCACGACTTTCTCAGCAGGGTTTAATCATGATTTTCTTGGGTTTATATGGGAAGATTGCACGTCTTGTGGATTGGACTGCGTGGTGCTTTTAGACTTGAGTGGAATATGCACAGGCACTTTTAGGGGCATGGACTTGGTGGGCCGGCTGATCGGACCTGCAAAGCCCTGAACTGCAAAAATAAGCCCACAGAGCAGTAAGAAACTTGTTGCTCGCTTGGGCAATATTTGTTTTGAGGGTGATGAATGATTTGAAAAATGTTTTCTCAAAATGATTATTTATCTCACTTATAAAAATAATTGAATGAAGAGTATTTTCATTGTCCATGAAAATATTTAGAAATAAAATGTTGTAGATAATTAAATTTTTTTTATTGACTAATTATTTCAAATGATTAATATTAAGAAAAATTTCGATATACTTTTGCATTATTATTACCATGCCTGCAACCACCACCTGCCTCCACCTCCGCTGCTGTTGCCTCTGCCATCACCACCATAAAGATGCAGCCCCTCTCTATCTCTCTCATTTGTTTATTGGCTGTCGAATCTCAATGAGATCTCGACCTTGTTGAGATCTGGCCATTGGAACATTGGTAATGAGAGCAAGATACATATAAGAATGGGCACAAGGCGGGAACGACACGGGTTGGGCAAGTCCTTACAGGCACTGTGTCCTTTGTTTGGAAAATAATTCGATAAAGTTTCAAATTAGAAGGATACAATTGTTAAAATTTGATGATTACTATCAATTATGATATCTTTTTCAAGTATTTAATAAATATCGAAATGCTTTACATAAACCAGAAGCTTTCCGAGATCCTTTGATAAATGTTTCGTATTCCAACTAAAATATAAAAGCCCGATCATGTTTTTATGCATCAAAGAATGCTATTTTTCAACTAATAGCATATATTACCCATAAATAGTATTACTCACTTGGGAAAAGCCAAAAACTAACTAAGTGCATATTTGATATATTAACCCAAAAATAATATAAAAGATTAAAATGATATTCTAAAAAATTGTTAAAAGTATCACTATGTTATGAGCTTGACAATATAAATCAATTTACTTGCTCGTATGGTTAACCTAATAACATATTTATTTTTAAGTTTTACGTTAATTTTAGATTAAGAAGATAATTAACTAGGTGAGTTATATGATAATTCATATAAGATTCTCAAAATATATGGATGGGGCTGATAAACGGGATGGGCGATGGAAGTTAAGAGTCGTAAAGAGGATGTTGATCGGCTACATAAGAAGTATAACCAAGATTCTACACTTCTTATATTTATCGTTTGTGGATGAGTAATTAAAGTTATGCAGTCCGTGTAAATAATATTAATCCTATAATAGAAAATTTTTACTCTTCGTCCTTGTACTTTCATTTTTTTTTTTAATTACATCATTGTCATTTAAATTATTCTAACCAAGTCGTTCTTCTTGCACATATTGTCTAATCTTATCCCTCCAGCGCTGAATCTGACCAAATCAAGCTGACAAGATCGTCGGATGGCGCCGGAGGGTGACATGGATGATATTTTTATAGGTCAAAACCCAAGTGCAAGTAAGAGAGAGAGAGAGAGAGATTATGAGTGGAAGAAGAAGATTATTTTTCCTTTGCCTTCTTTTTTTTTTTTTGCGGTGGTGTCCGGGACGGCAGAATGTTATTCGCACCCCACTCAGGCTTTGCCGACAACCATGTCGGCTGGCTTTGATAAAATGTTGGCGTCGGAGAAAATTGATTAGATGACATGTACAAGTAGAAGGACTTAATTAAAAACGATAAAAATACGGGGACTTGATCGAAGAAAGTTCGAAATTACAATGATGAAAGGTATTTTTCTTATGAAATCGTAACGTGGTCCCCTGTTGAGTTTTCATTGGTCAAAGGAAGAACACTACATCAGCCCTTTGTATTTGCACCATTGGAACCTTCTGCTTGTCCATTTCCAGATCATGAATTTTACTCCAAGGCTAGGTGCCAGACACAAAAGGCCACTTACTACCTGTTAGAGGCTTAGGTACATTCACGAGCCGTTAACTTAAACATATCATTTAGCTGAACTCTTTGAATAATTTCAGATATTTTTGTGTTCATCTGGTCGTTCAGTTCTTCAGGAGTAATTGTGGAGTCATTGTGCTATCATGTTTAGTTTTTATATCAATTTTATTTTCTTGCTTCATGAACTACAATTGCTCAATCCGCTCACTCACAAGTGTTTTTCAATCGTAGATTAAACTTGAACTCGAAAGAATCAATCGCAATAAAGGAATTTTCTCACACTCTCAATTATCTTGGATGATGGCTCACATTGTTCTTTGTGTTTCTCACGAGTTTTTGCACATATTAAACAAACTCACCATGCACACAAGACCATACTTAACAACATGTTTATATACGAAAATACTGTGAGCCCTTCTACCACATCGACATGGACTTCATCTTGTGAGAAATTAACTTTCCATTTTAGCAGCACCCACGATCCTATTGGCAAGAGTCCAATTTGGACTTTCCTAACATGGGTCGATTTACTTACAATTCAATTATGGGTTGCCTTTCAAATCAATTGGGATTACTCTTGAGCCATAATGATCTCCACCTTAGCGAAAAGTCCAACTCCATCCCTATCGATCGCTGTCTCTCCCGAGCCCCTTTGGGCTCCTCACCCTCTACAGACGCTCGCGTAATTTGAACAGTACCAGCACTTGCACAATAGGATATGTTTCGTTAACATGAAGCCCGGATTATCTACCTTATTCACTTTCTCAATGGATGTGATTTTTTGTGACACAATATCATGAATAAAGTGGTGTCTCACATCAATGTCTTTCATTCGATCATGACACATTTTATTTAAATCAAATGTGTCGCACTTTGATTGTTGCAATATCTAACAATCTTCTCCCGTTGCAATCTCAAATCACCGAGTAAACCTCTGAGCCAAAAATAACTTCCTTTATTGCCTTGTATACTTTGCTTCACTCCTCAACAAAGCATCTACTGACCGTAATAGCACTTTTCACTGACTACATTAACTCACAAAGCTGGACGTGTAATCTGTTAGGGACCGCGGCCCATCCAAGTCATTGATAATATCTGAATCCACATAACCTTTTATACCTCTTTTTTTTTTTTGGGTAAAGACCTTTTATACCTTTTATACCTCTTGGAGCCTGTCATTTTTCAAAAGTCAAATCCCCGTGTACTGTCCCTCTCAAATTCGGTGGAATCCATTTCTTGGTGTTTCTTTTGAAGATTATTCATATACCTGATTATAATACACAACATACGAAATGCATGGCCTAGTGCACGCCATGTCATACGTAACACCATCAACAACACTGGCGTAGGGAATATGAGACGTATACTCTCATTTTCTAATAGTGGTCCAAGGAAAACTAAAAGCTTCAAGTGCACAGCTTACACCCTACTTACCGTTTCACGTTATGCATGCTAAACTGTCTTGACACTTTACGTTTGTAATCATCCTGCGAAAGTTGAAGCATCCTTGCAGACCTATTCCTCTAAATCTCCTTATCGAATATCTCTTTTGCTGCACCTTAATCTCTCATCTCAAACTCACTACTCAATTATTGTTGCTGCTCATCAAATTTAGGCGCGTTCTTAATTTCTATCAACACATCATTGTCATACACCAAATAAAGGTAGCTATTGTCCTCTAACCTTCCATAATATACACAGTTAATAGTTATCATGGGCGCTCCTTCTGTACTGCTGACAAGTAATAAATAAGTCAAACCATTTGTATCCCTACCAAGGATAATGCTTGTCTTCTTGGGCCAGAAAGTGACAACCTTCCGGTTGTGGCATGTGTCTGCTGCTCCAACATTACGTGTAAAAAAGTGTCTTAAAATCCGCATGCTCTTCGCTGCTACAAGACATGCCTTATACTTGGTCGTCTCTAAACCGGGATTGCCACGCTTCTTCTTGAAGGCCACTTGCATCCGATACCATCTTCTGCCCCCTTAGAGGTACTATCAACTGTCATGTCTCATGTACTTGAAGAGACTCTTATCTTCTCTCCCAAAGCATCAATCCACTGCAGAGTATCTACACCCAACACTGCCTCTTGATATGAGAGCAGGTCCCGTGTCTCCTCTGCAGTAGATAAGGGTAAACATCACCACCAGAAGTAATGAAAACTATATAACCCTACATTTGTGGTTCCCTAATCTCTATGTTCTTTGTCCGTCGCTATGGAATATGGCGTCTTTTTGAGCTCCGCCTCACCACCAATACTGTCCTCTGTTGAGGGTTGACTGTGTCCTTATTGGTAGACCTCCATCCTCATTACGTGCCCGTGTTATCCATTGGGCTCCCTTTGAGTGATCGCCCGTTGAATAGTTGAATGAACGACTATAGGACCGCACAACACCGACCCGTGTGGTCTGACCGTCGCACATTAATGGAACACCATCACGACAGAAAAGATATCCGAAGAGAACTAGATACAGGTCTAAATGTCAGCGGACGACTTTGCAATTGCCCAAATGTTTCTGGAACTATATTTATCCTTATCAATCGGGTCAAAGGATCTAAATAAATGAGATTCGGTCAGCCCGGCATGAGCCTACATAATTACGTAATGTAAACAACTTATGAAAGTCAAGCAATTTGCTGTTTTGATCCTTTTGAGTGTTGATTCCGTTATGCACCGCTTTCCAGATCGCAAGCCAAGTCAACTATGCAATTAGGTATTTAGCAACATCGACCATTTTCCTCCATGTTCAGGTTTGACCTCGAGGTTTGAGCTCATTTAACTCTCAAGTTGATGGCTCCAAAATCATTGACTTGTTCCAATCGACTAAGCAAAGTCAATCTTTGCCTCCATTCGAATGTTCCGTAAGAATAAGGATGCAGCCTTCGAAATTATATGCTCAAAATTAACCTGGCTATAACGCAAGCACTTGTAATGGTGTTTGAAAGTGCTTCGACTAATTCACCAATTCCATTTAGCTCGACTCAACCACGCACGTGAAACAGTATTTCATCATATTAGCATTGAGTTCAAATCAGAATACGAACGGCCACAAACACATGTGATGAGTGAATTGTGGGATGAGTATGATGCCAATCAACTCAGCTCCAACCATAATGGCCGGACCACTTTGGACCAAATAATGGAGTGGGTCAAGAAAGGCAGCTCTCTAGAGATATTCCCAAATCCATAATTTAATGTTCTTTCACCAATAAAGACAGCAATTCTCAACTAAAACAGAAAACTACCATTCACTAACATGTCCATTTCCTTGTCCTCCTCTAGAATATGGTTCCAAAAGCACGCAACTTGCGGACAAAATCAACCATATCTGCGGTCCCTAGAATTTTCAATTCAAGAACCTGATCTGAATAATACCCAAGAGACATCTGATTTATGTATATATACATAGGCTCTAACCCTCTTAATGGCACACATGCTTTGTACATTTTAAGCCCTTTTCCTGCAAAGCATGGCGAATATTAGCTTCTTGAATTTGCTCTTCCTAGTTCTTTTCTCGATGGCAGCTGCGGAAGGTGCTGTCGGGGCTTCGACCCCGGCGGCGGCAGTCATCAAAGGCGCTTATTATCCTTCGTGGTTCTCGAGTTCTTTCCCTCCATCGTCCATAAAGACGTCGCTCTTCACTCACATCTTCTACGCCTTCCTTTCGCCAAGCAATTCGACTTACAAGTTCGAAGTCTTGGACTCCGAAGCCCTGCTGCTCTCGAACTTCACCGCCGCCCTCCGCCAGAAGAACCCGCCCGTGAAGACCCTTATATCTATCGGCGGCGGGGGCGATGGCCCGACTCTGTTCGCCACCATTGCCGCGAGCGCTTCGACGCGGAAGCTCTTCATAGACTCCTCCATCGAGGTTGCGAGGAAGTATGGCTTCGATGGGCTTGATCTCGATTGGGAAATGCCCGAGAACCCGAAACAGATGGCGGACTTGGGCTTGTTGTTCCAAGAGTGGCGGAGCGCGATTAAGAGGGAGGCCAAGGCCACAGCTCGGCCGCCGCTGCTTCTCACGGCCGCCGTGTACTTTGCCGTGGACTTCTTCCTCTCCGAAACGTATCGCATGTACCCAGTGGCTTCCATCAATCAGAACTTGGACTGGATCAACGCCATGTGTTACGACTATCACGGCTCGTGGGACACTTCGGCGACGGGGGCGCAAGCCGCATTCTTCGACCCAAATAGCAACATCAGCTCAAGCTATGGGCTCAGGTCATGGATCAAGGCCGGATTGCAGAGAAAGAAGTTGGTCATGGGCTTGCCACTTTACGGAAGGACTTGGAAGCTCAAGGATCCGAACGTTCACGGCATCGGAGCTCCGGCCGTTGGGCTCGGCCCAGGAGTCGATGGCGTGCTTACCTATTCCCAAGTGGAAACGTTCAACAAGGAGAACAATGCCATCGTGAAGTACGACAAGACCACCGTGTCGACCTACTCTTTTCAAGGGACGTCTTGGGTGGGGTACGACGGTGTTGTCTCAACGACCGTTAAGGTTCGGCTAGCTCAGGCCCTCAGGCTAAGAGGGTACTTCTTTTGGGCTCTCAGTTATGACAAAGAATGGAGAATATCAACCCACGGTAATTTACTCTCTCCAAGTAGTCTACCCCAATTGAAAGTTCATTAGTGAAAACGCTTTACAAGAATATGCTAAGATCATTCGATTTTGTATTTTGCAGCTTCTAGGGCCTGGATCCATGGAAAATGAACTGGACATTGAAAGACAATGTGAGGAGGCCTCACTGGAGCTTGGGACATCTTAATGTCTAGTGAGAGCTCGACATACGACAGAACCTCTCTATCATGATGCATTTAGAATAATTAGTTTGAGTTTTAGGTAATGTTGATTATGTCTATTAAAATCACCAAATAAAAAGAGAGTGGAATAAATTGATCTTCTGAAGATTATTCTGTATGGTCATTGCGACTATGTCAATGCACACTTGCAAGGATGGCTATCATTCCAATCTTAAGACATCTCTGTAAAATAAACTATTGATTGAGTAGTAGGAACATGTATGCTCAACATGAGATGTACAGGCCAGCTTATCCTGTCATTTAGTAAACAACTTTTAGTAGAATTAATTAATACATGGCAATTCTAAACAACTTTTAGTAGAATTAATTAATACATGGCAATTCTCCGTATTCATATATCCTATAAATAAGATAATACAGGCCTTCAGGACGAAACTTATCAATATCGATCGCAGTCCATATATTTTGAGAGTACACATTGTGGTCCATCAATCGGCACTTCCCCATGAAGTTGCAAAATATGAAACATGATTCAATTTAATCGACTTCCCAACAATATAAAACGGCAAGGCACGTAACTATGCTCTACATGACGAGAAGAGTCATACGTGTACTAGAAAGTAAATTTAGTGCACTATACTATTTACCTGTCAGAGAAATGTTCCAGTCCAGGTAACCATACCCAAGTGCCCACAAAAAGTAGCCACCAAGACCATGTTTCTTAGCAAACCTGACCTTGTTCTCTAATGAAGTCGGCTCATCATATCCAATCCAACTAGTTCCAGCATAGGAATAGGTGGACACGGTCTCACGATCATACACCACGGTGGAACCATCCTTCTCATTAAACCCCACAATCTCAGCATATGTCATGACCCCATCTTTGCCAGGGCCAACCCCAACAGCAGGAGTTCCAATCCCATTCTCACTTGGGTCCTTCGATGTCCATGTCCTCCCATACATTGGAAGCCCCATCACCAGGTTCTTTGGAGGCACCCCTGACTTGACCCCTGTCGGTATCCCATTGCTTGTGCTTATGTTGCTCGCCTTATCGTAGAGCAGCGCATGCTTGGCCGTGGCCGTTGTGTCCCAGTTCCCGTGGTTGTCAAAGCATATCATGTTCACGAAGTTCAAGTAATCCCTCATCGCGTCACCTAGGTAAGAATGTTGTTGGGTCATTGGATAGGAAGAATTTGGCGGAGAAGTACACGGCAGCCGTAAGGAGGAGCTTTTGCCTGCCCAAAGCTATGGGCTCCATCTCTAGGGGACTTGCAAATCCTTCAAGAGGTGGGATGGGTTTGACATGTTTTGTGGGCTGGCAGGGAAGCCCCAGTCGAAATCGATGCCATCGAACATGTAGTCCCGAGCCGCACTAATGACAGACCTAAGGAAGGGCCTTTTAAGCTTGAGCTCTCAATTATCACTTAGATAACAAGCTTAAAATTGTCTCATCTCCATTTTCACATAGTAAATAGGCGATTACCCGTGTGAGTGGGCTAATCTCTTATACATTCGACATACTTTCTCAAACATAATGCACTAAGCATTGAGATGCATAAATGTTAAATAAAACTCATAGGCATTAATAATGATAGAAAATATCATCAACAATGAACGTTTAGGGAAAATACATCATTTAGTACATCAACATCTACGTAGTCCTAGAGATTTTACATGACCACATAAAACATCTCTAGGTATCGGCTTTGTCATAGGATCTGCTATCATTCTATGCGTAGATATGTACTGCAAGTTCACATCTTTTCGTGCAACCATATCCTTGACAAAGTTATACTTGGTATCTATATGTTTGGTCTTAGCATGATATTTTGGATCCTTCGTGTACGCTATCGCTGCTTGGCTATCACGGTTAACCAACAATGAGTTTGCGGCATTCTCAATGACACCTAAATGATCCAAAAATCTCTTAAGCCAAACACCCTCTTGTATGCAGTGGCGATAATGCCACGAACTCGGCTTCCATCGTGGACAAGGCTATACACGTTTGCTTCTTACTACTCCAAGATATGAACAATGGTACCATATCTTGGAGTAGTAAGAAGCAAACGTGTATAGCCTTGTCCACGATGGAAGCCGAGTTCGTGGCATTATCAGCAGCTGTACAAGAAGGTGTTTGGCTTAAGAGATTTTTGGATCATTTAGGTGTCGTTGAGAATGCTGCAAACTCATTGTTGGTTAATTGCGATAGCCAAGCAGCGATAGCATACACGAAGGATCCAAAATATCATGCTAAGACCAAACATATAGATACCAAGTATAACTTTGTCAAGGATATGGTTGCACGAAAAGATGTGAACTTGCAGTACATATCTACGCATAGAATGATAGCAGATCCTATGATAAAGCCGATACCTAGAGATGTTTTCTGTGGTCATGTAAAATCTCTGAGACTACGTAGATGTTGATGTACTAAATGATATATTTTCCCTAAATGTTCATTGTTGATGATATTTTCTATCATTATTAATGCCTATGAGTTTTATTTAACATTTATGCATCTCAATGCTTAGTGCATTATGTTTGAGAAAGTATGTCGAACGTATAAGAGATTAGCCTACTCACACGGGTAATCGCCTCTATTTACTATGTGAAAATGGAGATGAGACAATTTTAAGCTTATTATCTAAGTGATAATTGAGAGCTCAAGCTTAAAATATAAATGTCGATTTAACTGAGTGTTAAAATGAGGACATATTATTCACTATGTCCGAAAGTAAAATAGCTCACATATTTTACTTTATCTGTTTTTGGAGCCAGATGTGAGTTCTAATGGATTCCTTGAGAGAGTAGATTTGTGAACTCAAGTTAGACATTAAGTATGTCTGAACTATCATCTCGTATGGTATTTAAGTGAAGACAAACGCTCTATGGGAAAGGAGTTAATACCATAATACGTATTTCATACTACGTATGCATAAGACGACCAATAAGAGTGGCAAAAGTTTTGATCTCAACTTTTAAGCCGTGTGAGACTCTTGAGGAAAAGAGTTCCTCAATCAAGTGCCCTCATGACTCTTACTTATTCTCAAGATTTCTATTTAATGTTTGCTGTCTTAGAATGTTGCCGATGATCAAGAATTGATTCGATCTAACGGGATATTTCTAGAATAGCAAGTTGAATTGAAATTGAGAGTTTTAAGGAAAGAGGAAGATCAATTTGTTATTGATGTCACATTCGTTTGTATTCACCGGTCGACCAATTGTGATTAGTTCATAATTGTGAATACAATACATATAATAAATGCAAAGAGATCAAGAGAGATGTAAATGTGACTAATTGATCTAGGGTACCGCATACTATATCTACTCGAAAACGTCATGCCCAATTTGAGCTACTATGTATTCCTAACGTATGCATGGTAATGAGCTCTCTAAGAGGGCCCCGGTAATTCTTGAAATTTCCAGCCAGGGTGGCAGATACACTCGAGTTTGAAGCAGCGCTGCCGACTAAGAGGAGGGCCTTTACCGGCGGATTCTTGGCATGGAGGGTGGCAGTGAAGTTCTTCATCCATTTCTTGTCGACATCCATGATTAGGACTTCGTAGCTCAACTGGTCGAGCTGGACAAATGCGTAGAAGATGTGAGTGAAGTAGGAAGTTTGAATTGCCAAGGGCGGGAAAGCCCCGGCTTAGGAAGAAAGCCAATAACCACCTTTGACTCCTTGGGATGAAGATAATGTAGGAGATGGCATTGGTGATGGAGATGGAGAGGGGCATTCGGTGGCTTTGGTCTAGGCAAGATTGGTCCACAACCTGAAAGAAGGCTTTGAGGCTTGTCCAGTTGCCAAAACGCAAAGAAGGCATTGGAGTTCGGTAACACTAAAGCATTAGCCAAAAAGCTGGCCAGCCAAAAGAGGGACAATTACTGCCAGAAGCCATTTGGGCATGTCTCTATGCAAGAATTGAGGCAAAAATATCCAAAATACTCTAAATTTATTTTACTTTTATCAATTAATTCTAAATCTTTTAACTTTATTGTTTGTTGAGGAAATTTTCCAATATGTTTTGAAGATTGACAAAACCATTCCATAAGTGTTTAATGATTATGATGAAAAATTTCCAAGTAATATTTTTGGAGAAACTCATATCAAACTTAGTTTTGAATATCATCAAACTCAAAGAATCAGACTTGAGACTTATCAAGACATTATGATTGTCTATGATGAAAATTGTGTTATGTCATAATAGTCAAGGACAATGGAATAAGTTGTACAAGAATTATCAATATAATACACATCATCAAACGTTATGAGAAAATCTTAGACCTTTGCAATCAATGGAAAGTTTGATGGGATGTCATTAGATCTTATTTATTAGACTTCTTGGTTGAAGCAGAATCATTTCCTTCCATATTTGGTATGTTTAACGGCTAGAATGGAATGTATATTCTCATGCAATGGTTAGTAGATATTGACTAGATTTCTTGCCTTATATATAAGGAGTTGCAAAAGGAAAGTTTTCCCTGATGTCAATTAGAGGCGATTTGTTTCCAAATTCCAAATCGAAGTACTCGACTTATGGAAACCTGAACTATTGTTTGGGCAGTAGTATCTTAGGAAAGCTTTATTCTTGACAACTCGAAAGTAATCATATCTTCTTGGAGATTCAAGCCAATAGGTAGATTGGCTAAATAATCCTCCGGAGATTATGTTCAACAGTCAGCATGGACAAGGGAGGAGTATAAAAGGAGGTCTTGGAGTAGAAGAGTGTGGGTGAATGCGTATGCAAATGCAACAAGAATTATAATTCCAAAGTTCAAAAGAGTGCCCTTGAACAAACAAATTCATCTTTGTATGCTATACTATATAATCTTTTAAAGGTTGAGATTGTGTGCGGAGTTTATCTCACAAGCTCAAGTTTTATTCTTCAGATCTTGTAATCTCTAATTGGTTTGAATAATGGAATCTAACCAATATGTTGTTAGCGCATGAGAGTGAATGTAAGCTTATTTAAGCTGAATCACTATAAACATCTATATGCAAATTTCTTTCTCTGATATCTTTATTTTATTAGATAGAAACATTTGCACTTTTGTAAGATCTGAACACTATACATTATAAGTTGTTCTGTTGCAACATTGATTTTTTAAATTTCTCTATATTCCGCAATATCACCTATTCACCTCTTTCTAGGTGATTGTTTTAGCCATAACATTGTTAAGTTCTAAACATTTTTAATATTTTACCAATTGAGTTAATTCGACTAATTTTGACTAGACATTGTTGACACGACGGCCCATTTAGTTGCTGACCGTTTTACTTGGTTTACCAGCACTAGCGTAGATAATTTCTTATTTTTTTTAAAAACAAATTGAATTCTTTTTATTGATTTTATATTTCATTTTTTCCTTTCTTTTCCCTTTTTTTTTTTTTTTTTTTTTTTTTTACAGAGGGTTGGCAATGTTGTCGGCCATTGGCTGAGAGTTGGTGACCTCTGCCGACCACTAAACAAGGGTTGGCAAGCCCCATCAGCCTTGGGCGAGGGCCGTGAAACCCTTGCCGGCCGTGGGTGAGGGTTGCGATGCCCTCACTAACCATGGGCAAGGGTTGCAACCCATGCTAGATCTATTAAGGGTGTCGTGGCCCTCGCCCATCCTTGCTATGGTGGCCATGGCCTAGGTGAGGGCTCATGATGCCCTCGCTAGCCATAGGGAGGGCTCAGAGCCTTTGCCCTTGCTTAGTGGCTGGCAACACTATTGACCCTTTGTAAAAAGAGGAAAAAGAAGAAGAAAAGAATAAAGAAAAAATAATAAAAATTTGGAATTTTTTTAAAATTAAAAAAAATCCATGTTAGCATGGACTGTGCTACTTATGATGGTTGGCACTAATTAGGCTACCATGTCAACGATGTTTGGCAAAATTAGCCAAAGGATTAAATTGGCAACTCATTGAAAGGTTTAGGACTTGTTTGGCAAATTGTTGAAATGTTTAGGACTTAATTGACACAATTAAAATGTTTATGATTGAATTGACAACTTGTCAAAACGTTTCAGACTGAATTAGCAAAATCAAAATGTTTAGAACTTTTTAACTATTTTCCCACACTAAATAGTAATTCGTTGTACTAGCATCGAGTTTAAATCATGCATATGAATGGCCGCGAAAAATACACACTATTCCTTCTTTTCCATCGAATTGATCATAACCACTATCGATATTCCACGAAATTGTGCATCACAATTAGGAATGAATAAAGAGACTTGTGATATTGTAAAAAGATATCATGATTCCTTGTGGAAATAAAAAAAGAATTTGTTAACACGGAACTAAAGATGTCTAATTCTTACCGTGATGACTAGAAGATACAATCAATACGAATCCTAGTGAACCTAAAAAATAAAGGTCCAGTAGAAATTATTTATTTTTTGAGACTCCACTTTTAAATCATAAATATGAATGGCCTCTGCACAATTGATAAAGTGAATTGTGGGATGAGTATGATGCCAACCATCTTAGCTCCAACCATAACGGACAAACCACTTTGGACTAAAGCATGATGGGTCAAGAAAGGCAGCCCTCTAGATATATTTCCAAATTCATAATTTAATGCTCTTTTTCCAATAAAGACAGCGATTCTCAACGAAAACAAAAACCAACATTCACGAGCATGTCCTACGTTTCTTTATTGTTGGAGATATGCAAGATCAATTATAGATCATGATTGATCATCCAGTCATCAAGACTCATAAAGAAACTTATATACTTGACTATGACCAGATAGGACATATACTACACAATGCAGCTTGTAGGAAAACTTATATACTTGACCATGACCATACTAGACACATGCTATGTCGTGCAAATACTTAGTAAGTTCATGCATAATCCAAAGATATCTCACATGAATGTGGCTATGAAGGTCGCAAAGTATTTGAAGAAATACCCAAGGCTTACTATACTTATTTCTCAAGACTGCAATTTAGAAATGATTGCTTATTGCAATATGGATTATGCCACATGTCCCATGAGTCAAGATCCATCTGCTGGCTTTTGTATAAGCTGGAAAGTCTTTATTTTTATGGAAAACAAAGAAGTAGTTCACTATATCGTTGTCATTGGCTAAAGCCAAATATCGAGCCATAGCTAAAACTATCTATGAGATAATTTAGATGCGAGGTCTACTTTCAGACTTTGGCGTAGAAGTTAAAAGGCTAAATAATTTATTTTGTGATAATGACGTAGTACTTAAGCTCACAACGAATCCCATAGTCCATGAAAGAACGAAACATATAGAAGTTGATTGTCACAAAGTTCAAGAAGGGATAATCAAGACAAATGAGATTGGAACCAATGAACAACTAGCTGATATTTTCACCAAGCTACTATGTCAAAGGCAACATGTATATCTACTGAGCAATCTTGTATCTTAGATATATATCAACCACCAACTTGAGGGGGAGTGTTGGAGATATGCAAGATCAATTATGGATCATGATTGATCATTTTGATCATAATTGATTGTCTGAATCTATTGTGAAATATGGAGGGCCAAGCAAATCGGTAAAATTAGCTCAAAGGAAGGAAAGGGAATTAGATACCGGATTTATGTTGTTTGGTCTGAATATCGGAATTAACGTCCACAGAGATAATAACACGGAATTCCACCGTAGAAATCAAAGATACAACGGAGATTATAATCACTTAAGTACTCAAAATTTCTCTTAGTATTTTTCAGCCCCCAATTATGCCAAATAACTCATAAAGTGTTTAGCCTCTCATAATTTTTAATGAAATCTCATTCAACAAACTAAATAAATTCTATTTATAAGAATTTAAATGGCTAAATCATTCGGATATAATTATAATAAGCAAATACTCACGAGAAGAACTCTCTATGCACTCCTCCCTCTCCTCTTCGCCGTCAAGGATGTGGCGCCTCTTTCTCTATAGGATGTTTCTCTCTTTTATAATTGGGCAAATACCATCAAAAACCTAAACTATGCCCCTTATGACAATTTTACCTTAAACTTTTTTTTATGCTACAAAAAACCCCCAAACTATGCCACTTATGACAATTTTACCCAAAATTTTTTGATTAAAAATCCCAAATTATTTTTGTAATTTTCTAAACTTTTTTTCTTGACAAAGCCGGTATTTTCGTCATTTTCTATTTTTCTTTTGACAAACTCCGAAGGCTCTCACCCGGCAAGGGGCAACCCTCGCTGTCGGGCTACCCAAGTGTGGGCGGCCGTCGTCGAGGGTGACCCTCACTAAATCTGGCTCGGGCGGCCCTTGCCCGACCTAGGCGAGGGTTGCCCCCGCCGAATCTAGCGAGGGCGACCTTCGCCTGAGTCGGCGAGGGCGACCCTTGCTAGTGAGGCTCGGGCGGCCCTCGCCCGACTCCGTCACCGGTGAGGGCAACCTCACCGGCTTCCTTCTATCAGGAGAAAAAAATAATAAAAAAAATGATGAAAATGCCCTTTAGCCCAAAAAATTTTGGGATAAATTTGTCTTAAGTAACATAGTTTAGGTTTTTGGTGGCACAAAAAAAAGTTTGGAGTAAAATTATCCAAATGATATAGTTCAGGGTAAAATTGTCACAAGTAGCATAATTTAGGGTTTTGAGTGACAAAAAAAAAATTTATGATAAAATTATCCTAGAGTGTATATTTTAAGATTTTTGATGATATTTATCCTTTATAATATAAAAGAGAGCCTATGATTTATTGCAGCTCGAAGAAGTATTCTTCATATGAAAGAAAAGACAAACGAAGCCCATCATAATTTATGGGCATGCATGCATGTGCGTGCATTAGAGGATTGATTAAAATGGACGTTAAGACCTTCTTTTCTCTTCTTTGTCTTTCTCTCTCAAAGTCAACAATGATGGCTAATGATGAGCCATCACCGTTCTCCTTTCTTCGGAGAAAACAAAGCCAAAGAAGCTGCTGAATTTCTCTTTCTTCTTACACGTTCGCACGGCCTTATACGAAGAAGACAAAAGGCGAAAGGGAACACGTTTAATGCAAGGGCTAATTCCCAAAGAAGAAGAAGAAGATATCAAGTTTAGGTCGAAGGAAAAATCTAATCCATACTATTTTTTTATCTTGTAAAAAAGTATAAATTTTAGATCGAGTAAAAAATCTAATCCCAACTTTTTTGTCTTGCCAAAAAGCACAAACATTAGATTAAGTGACAATTTTGGCTCAACTTTTTTTTTCTCGTAAAAAATCACAAATTTTCATTCATTATTCCAAATCTAGCTTCTACCGCTAACTCTCTATTTAAAGTTAACATTGTTTAAGGAACAAATGTTCTAGCCATGAGCTTGGCAGATCTCGTCCATAGTATCTTTCGATGAGCGGGTCTATAGTTTCAATTGCACAAAACGATAAAATCTAGCTAGAGATATTCAATTTGCAGAAGTGCAAGAGATGATGAACAGCTTCACTGTTGTTTTCCAAGCTATGACTCAAACAAGAAGACAATGAATAATACTTTAAATTCAACTAGCAAGTGCATATGGATTTATTATTGAAAACAATCAATAGATCTAAGTTAAGGGGACAGATTTGAGATTTAAGTGAAAATTTATGATTTTAAAAAAAATGCTAGGGTTAGGATTGTTACTCGATTTAAAATTGGTATTTTTTAGGAGATAAAAGTTGGTATTTTTTTTTTTTTTTGTAATTAGCCCTTTAAGGCAAAGTAGCCAGCGTCCTCTTTCTAGGGGTGCATGCCAATCACATGCATTCTTTTAAAGGAGAATACCACGAAAAACCCTAAATTTTACTCCGCGTGACACATTTATCTTAAAGTCTTATTCCGAATGGCATTTTCGTCTTTTATTTTTTCCTTTTTCTTTCTTTTTCCTTTTTTTCCTTTTTCTTTCTTGCCCTTTTTTCCCTCCTCCTCCGGCGGTGGAGGGAAGCCGCCGGCGCGGCCCTTGCCCAACTCAAGCGGGGGTTGCCCTCCCCAGATCTGACAGGGGTCGCCCTCAACCGACGCCGGCAAGGGTGGCTCTAGCTGGATCTGGCGAGGGTTGCCCTCGCCTACCAGGCTAGGGCTATGACAAGGGCCGTGACGTCGGGTGAGGGTGGCTCTCCCTAGGTCGGGGGCGATCGCGATTCTCCCTAAGTCGAGCAAGGGCGGCCTCGCCGACGATCTGAGGGTTGCCCTTGCCCGCCCAAGCCGACGAGGGCCTCCCGACCTAGGCGAGGGTGGCCCTCGCCTACCTAGGCTAGGGTGACAATGAGGGCCACCTTCACCGATGGGCCAACTCCAACAGCTTCCCTCCGTTGCCGGAGGAGGAGGAAAAAAAAAAAGCAAAGGGAAAAAATAGAAAAAGGAAAGAAAAAGACGAAAATGCTTTTCGAGGGGGTAAATGCCCTCACTTGGTGTCACAAACGCCGGTGAGGGCGACCCTCGCCTGACCTAGGCAAGGGCAACGACGAGGGCCTCCCGACCTAAGCGAGGGCAAAGGCGAGGGTGGCCCTCGCCTGCCTAGGCTAGGGTGACAATGAGGGCCACCCTCACCGGTGGGCCAACTCCGACGGCTTCCCTCTGCTGTCGGAGGAGGAGGAAAAAAAAAGCAAAGGGAAAAAACAGAAAAAGGAAAGAAAAGGATGAAAATGCCTTTTGAGTTTGGGGTAAATGTGTCATAGTTAGCAAAATTTGGAACTTTTGGTGTTACAAAAAAAAAGTTTAAAGTAAATGTGTTATAATAAGGCAAAGTTTGAGATTTTTGATATCACAAAAAAAGTTTAAGATAAATTTATTATAGCAGGTAAAGTTTGAGGGTTTTTAGTGGTATTGTCCCTTTTTTTAATGCATGAACAGAACACTTGAAGAAATTCTTCAGCGCCCACCAAGATTAAATAAGTATGTGAAGCGTGCTTTTGTTTTCAATGCATTTACGAGCAATAAATGCTCCGCAAGGGTATTATATATCAAGATATATTTCAATAGAATCAATCCAAGGTTGGATTTGATCTCATTTATTTCATGTATCATATTTTATTTTTTTCCTTAAATTGTCCATATATTGTATTATAAATAGTGGCCCGTACATGTAATGAAGTCAAGTTGAATCAGTACAAAAAAACACTGTCTTCATTTTGGCTTTATTTATCCTCTAGAATATGGTCCAATAGTACGCAACTTATGGACATAATCAACCAAACCCTGGGTCCCAAGAATTTTCTATTCAAGAATATGATCTGAACAATACCTAGGAGACATCTGATATATATATCCACATAGGCTCTAACCCTTTTACTTGTACACATGCTTTAGACATTTTGAACCCTTTTCCTGCTAAGCATGGCAAATTTCAGCTTCTTGAATTTGCTCTTCATAGTCCTTTTTTTGATAGCAGCTGCGGAAGGCACTGTCGCGGCTTCAACTCCTGTGGCCGTGGTTAAAGGCGCTTATTATCCTTCGTGGCTCTCGAGTTCTTTCCTTCCTTCGTCCATAGAGACGTCGCTGTTCACTCACGTCCTCTACTCTTTCCTTGCGCCAAGCAATTCGACTTACAAGTTCGAAGTCTCGAACTCCACAGCCCTGAAGCTCTCAAACTTTACTGCCTCCCTCCGCCAGAAGAACCCGCCCGTGAAGACCCTTATATCTATCGGTGGCGCGAATGAAAACCCGACTCTCTACGCCACCATTGCCTCAAGAAATTCGACGCGGAAGCTCTTCATAGACTCCTCCATTGAGCTTGCGAGGAAGTATGATTTTGATGGGCTTGATCTTGATTGGCAATGGCCCGAGAACCCACAACAGATGGAAGACTTGGGCTCGTTGTTCCAAGAGTGGAGGAGAGCGATAGAGAGGGAGGCCAACGCCACTGCTCGGCCTCTGCTGCTTCTCACGGCCGCCGTGTACTACGCCGCGAACTTCTCCCTCTATGGAACACATCGTAAGTACCCTGCCGCTTCAATTAATCAGAGCTTGGACTGGATCAACGTCATGTGCTACGACTATCACGGCTCGTGGGACACTTCGGCCACGGGGGCCCCAGCCGCATTCTTCGACCCGAATAGCAAGATAAGCTCAAGCTATGGGCTCAATTCATGGATTGAGGCTGGGTTGCAGAAAAAGAAGGTGGTCATGGGCTTGCCACTTTATGGATGGACTTGGAAGCTCAAGGATCCGAAGGTTCATGGGATCCGAAGGTTCATGGCATCGGAGCGCCGGCCGACGGAGTCGGCCCAGGAGACAACGGCGTCCTTACCTATTCCCAAATCGAAACCTTCAACAAGAGGAACAATGCCACCGTGAAGTACGACGTGACCACCGTGTCGACCTACTCTTTTCACAGGACATCATGGGTGGGGTATGACAATAATGTCTCGACAGTCGCCAAGGTTCATCGCGCTCAGGACCTTGGGCTAAGAGGGTACTTCTTTTGGGTTCTCAGTTATGACAGAGAATGGACGATATCAACCCAAGGTAATTTACCGTCTCCAAGTTGTCGACCACAATTGAAAGTCTATTAGTGATAACGCTCTACAAGAATATGCTAATAGCATTCAATTTTGTATTTTGCAGCTTCTAATGCCTGGCCCAATGGAAAATGGACATTGAAAGACTATGCGGGGGCCTCACCGGAGCTTGGGACATTTTAATGTCTAGTGGGAGCTCAATATACGATGGAACCTCTCTATCATAATGTTGATTTTGTCTATTGAAATCATCATTATAATGCTAAATAAATAGAGATAATGAAATAAATTGATCTGAAGATTATTCAGTATAGTCATTATGACTACGTCAATGCACATGCAAGGATGTTTATCATTCTGATCTTGAGACATCTCTGTAAAATAAACTATTGATCGAATAGTAGAACATGCATGTTAAATGGCATGGTAATGCTAGTTACTGTCGTTTAAAAGTTTCACATTTCAACACGAGATGTACAAGCCGGCTTATCCTGTCATTTAGTAAACAACTTTGAGCGAAATTTATTAATACTTGCCATTTCTTTGTGTTGAGCAAAATCTATGAAGCACCGATACCAATATATGACATGACAAGATACGCAAACACGATATTTCTCACAAAATAGAGAATTCCGACATGTTGGGACACGTTATATATTAATATATTTATATATACATGATAAATTATCATTTTATCATTTTTTATGATTATTTGAATCAAATTAATCTGATTCAAATTCACAAATATATAAATAATAATAAAATATCATACTATGAATTTACACCAAAAATATTAACTCACTATTTGTTAATATCATTTGTTATTTCAATTTGACAAATTCAATTATATTCCAATAATCCATAAAACTTGGAAGGGGAAAAAAACAATCCGCATTCTAGATCCGCATGTCAAAAAGTGATAGTCAGAAGACTAGGTTTTTCTTTTTTTCCCCCATTGATTATTTCTTTTATTTTTTTTTACATATTTATATTTTGACTCCTCAAAATTTTTAAAATTAACCCGTACGTATCGGAATCACGTGTCGGAATTCGAACTCGAGTGTCGGGAGAGTTGATCGGATGTCAGATTTTTCGACGCGTGTTGACTAAGTGTCTACGAGTGCCGAACATGTGTCAAAATGTCCAACACAACACAAAAGCTTTTGGACAGTGTTGGTGCTTCATGGGTTGTCTGACTTGCATAACTTTTCCGATTGAGTGCTTTGGGCTTCACACCGAATCAATAGGAGCGACGTGCAAAATCGAATGTGAAGACACTCCCTAACAAAGTTCTTTGTAAGTTCAAGGATTTGATTTGATGAATTAAAATTTTGAGGACTTCATAAAAGTAATGTGCAAATTCAAAGACCAACAATGAATACTACTGTTAAAGAAGAGACTAATGCTAGAAGTAGGGAAATTATAAAAAAAAAATTTAAACTCATTGTGCTTATGTCAATTCAATTATAAAGTTTTCAATTTGGCCATTTAGTCTTAAACCTATCGTACTTGTACCAATTTAATCTTAAACATTTCAAATATGGTAATTTAGTCATAAACAATTTAGTGATTTTTTAATTTAATTATTTCAACTAATTTTGACTTGAAATTGTTAACGGATGATTTAGTGAATGCCAGCCATTTTATGTCATATGATAGGCATTGAAGTCATAATTTAAAAAATTTCTAAATTTTTTATTAACTATACTTTTTTATTCCTTAACCCTAGGCCAGCGAGGTCTGACGAGGGCCAACACCCTCACTTAGTCTGTGCGAGGGCCTCTACTTCCTCCTCAACCATAGGTGAGGTCGTTGGGCCCTTGCTCAATGGCTAGAGAGAGTGTTGTAGCCATCCCTTTAATCTAGTTCATGATAAATCACTAGTCGCTATGGTTGCTAGATTCTCATTGTTTTTATTTTTAACTATTTCAAAAAAAAAAACATAAGCTTATATTATATTACTTTCACTCATATTTCATGATGTACACAAATCTTTACAATGCAAAAAACCCACTTTAAATAGGTTGAGTTTCCTAAGACCGTTGCTTATCTAATGAATCATGATACATGGAGATCAAGGAGATGCGATCATCTCTTGCATACCGATCTATCACCTCCCCACAATTGTCAAAAATTCATGGAACATCTGAAATTAGCCATGAAAATGCCATCCAACAGTTTGACCGCACACTTTGGCATGCCACAAATGCCGAAATCACCATAATCAGCCTGATTGTTCCAGGAAAAACTGTCGTCCGACCGTCTCTCCCTCTCCCTCTCTCTCTGAGAGAATACTATAAAGAGACCACATCCCTGAAGCTGAGCTCCTCCCGGTCGTTCTTCAGAGGAACCGATCGAACGAATCTCACACATCCTTGAGCCTCTCTTCGTCCTTCTTTGGAGGAAGAGGAGGCTTCTTGAAAAGAGAGGAATTTCAACACAGCTACTTCTTTCTCCTTCCTTCTATGCCCCATCTCTGTCACGATGGCCTCCGGTGACACCTACTTAGAAGAAATAAAGAACGAAAGCGTCGACCTTGTAAGCATTTCTCGGTCACAGAGAATGTCTCCACATGGGCATGATAAAAGATGGTTCATTCTTGCGTTCCAAGGCAACTTCATATTAAGCATAGTTTTCAAGCTACACCAACTTCAACCTTTCTCTTTCTATTTTCACATTCATATGTCTCGTTCATTTTTAACCACTAAACACACTGTTAGCCATAACTGTCGGCAAATTTCCTGCATTGTGCTTATAGGAGCAAATTCCCGTGGAGGAAGTGTTCCAACAGCTAAAATGTACAAGAGAGGGTTTGTCGACTGCAGAGGGTGAGAAGCGGCTTCAAATTTTCGGCCCAAATAAGCTTGAAGAGAAAAAAGTAATGATTAACATATCGTTGCAGTACTTTTTATTTTTCCCCTTTAATGTTCATAGAAATCTTTTACTGTGAATTCCACATATAGTAACATTGATTAGCATAATGTGACAGGAAAGCAAGTTTCTCAAGTTTTTGGGTTTTATGTGGAACCCTCTATCATGGGTCATGGAGGTTGCTGCAATCATGGCCATTGTCTTGGCTAATGGAGGAGTAATCACATCTCTCTCTCTCTCTCTCTCTCTCTCTCTCTCTCTCTCTCTCTCTCTCATATTCATAAGGAAAAGGTACATGAAAATTACAGGGAAAGCCACCAGATTGGCAAGACTTTGTCGGCATTGTGACATTGTTGATTATCAATTCAACTATCAGCTTTATCGAGGAGAACAACGCCGGCAATGCCGCAGCTGCTTTGATGGCCGGTCTAGCCCCCAAAACCAAGGTGCCTTACACTGGTTCTGTGTTTATAAAGATTTGAAACGCTGATTTTGCATTATTGTCTTCAGTTCATTTTAACTGAAGTTCGCTAATTAATGAAGGTATTGAGAGATGGTAAGTGGAATGAGCAAGAGGCCGCAATCCTAGTACCTGGAGATGTCATTAGCATCAAGTTGGGAGACATCGTTCCCGCTGATGCTCGTCTGCTGGAAGGAGATCCCCTCAAGATCGATCAGTCCGCCCTCACTGGCGAGTCGTTGCCTGTGACCAAGAACCCAGGGAGGAAGTGTTTTCAGGTTCTACGTGCAAGCAAGGTGAGATTGAGGCTATAGTTATCGCCACTGGCGTCCATACCTTCTTTGGCAAGGCAGCCCACCTTGTCGACAGTACCAACCAAGTTGGTCACTTCCAAAAGGTATCAATCATATGTGACATTCCATTGATCCAATGCTTTGAAATGGTTGTCCATAACTGAAAGTTAACGTTGAGCTTGTGCTAATTTGAGCGTAATGTTCTTTTCTAATTGTCCGACTAGGTGTTGACGGCTATCGGGAACTTCTGCATTTGCTCGATTGCATTGGGCATGCTAATTGAAATAGTAGTGATGTACCCGATCCAACATAGGAGTTATAGAGACGGTATCGACAACTTGTTGGTCCTTCTCATCGGAGGGATCCCGATTGCAATGCCCACGGTTTTGTCAGTCACAATGGCCATCGGGTCTCACCGTCTCTCAGAACAAGGCGCCATCACCAAGAGGATGACCGCCATCGAGGAAATGGCCGGGATGGATGTGCTTTGCAGCGACAAGACCGGCACCCTCACCCTCAACAAGCTCACTGTTGACAAGAGCTTGATCGAGGTCAGTAAACAGGCTCTAAATTCCAGTGACCGCACTTGAACAAAAGCCTTCCTCTCCGCATTTGTCGTAAAGTTAATGTCGCAGCAGTAGAATTTCAATATTTTTCGGGGGCAATCTTCGTTACAGGTGTTTCCAAAGGATGCAGACAAGGACACTGTCCTGTTGCTTGCTGCCAGGGCATCCAGGGTTGAGAACCAGGATGCAATCGATGCTTCAATTGTCGGGACGTTGGCCGACCCCAAAGAGGTGGTTAACTGCCGAGCGTTTTCTTTCATGTTGCATCAATGTCTATGTTGCCAACTTCTTAATGAATGGAGGCAAATTTTTTAATTTGGAATGTCCTCCTACAGGCAAGGGCTGGAATCACAGAAGTGCATTTCTTTCCTTTCAACCCAGTGGACAAGCGCACCGCGATCACCTACATCGACAGTAATCGCAATTGGCATCGATGCAGCAAGGGTGCGCCAGAGCAGGTGGCCAATGCATACTTAGAATTACTCTCCAGTTTTTCTCAACATCGGTTGTAACTTCGGTTCTTGTATGCTAGATTATGGACCTTTGCAAACTCAAAGGGGATGCAAAGAAAAAAGCCCATACGTTCATCGACAATTTCGCCACACGAGGCCTCCGTGCACTTGCTGTTGCACGACAGGTTTGTAAGCTTCCCAAGCCAATAATCAGATACAAGATGTTCTTTTTGCATTTTCTACGTAATACGCTGTCTAGAGTCATCACATTGTCTGGGCACTCACCAGACGGTTCCTGAGAAGACCAAGGAGAGCGTAGGAGGGCCATGGGAGTTCGTTGGTCTCCTGTCTTTGTTTGATCCTCCGAGGCATGATAGTGCAGAGACTATCCGCCGTGCCCTCAACCTCGGTGTCAACGTGAAGATGATCACCGGTGATCAACTTGCAATTGGCAAAGAGACTGGCCGTAGGCTTGGCATGGGTACCAATATGTATCCGTCATCTTCTCTTCTTGGCGAGTGCAAGGACGAGTCAATCGCATCGATTCCTGTCGATGAGCTCATTGAAAAAGCTGATGGATTTGCCGGCGTCTTCCCTGGTAATAATAAGTCCCATCTGACCATTCCCCCTTTTTATGTACAAGATAGGCTAATACATATATTGAACATGCAGAGCACAAATATGAAATTGTTAAGAAGCTCCAGGAGATGAAGCACATTTGTGGAATGACTGGAGATGGTGTCAACGACGCGCCCGCACTCAAAAAGGCAGATATCGGCATTGCTGTGGCGGATGCGACCGATGCAGCTCGAAGTGCATCGGACATTGTCTTGACAGAGCCGGGACTGAGTGTTATCGTAAGTGCTGTGTTGACAAGCAGGGCCATATTCCAAAGGATGAAGAACTACACCATCTACGCTGTCTCCATCACAATCCGTATCGTGCTGGGTTTCCTGCTCGTGGCTCTCATTTGGAAGTTCGATTTTTCGCCTTTCATGGTTCTCATTATTGCCATCCTAAACGACGGGACCATCATGACCATCTCTAAGGACAGAGTGAAGCCTTCTCCGGTTCCCGACTCGTGGAAGCTCAAGGAGATCTTTGCCACCGGCATAGTTCTCGGAACCTATCTTGCTCTAATGACAGTGCTCTTCTTTTGGCTTGCGCATGATACTGACTTCTTCCCCGTAAGCCAAAGTTTAACTTCATGGTGATACACATATAGCAAAGAAAGTACACTTATACTATAATTGTTGCAGCATACTTTCGGTGTGAGGCCGATCAAAGGAAGCGAAGACGAGCTAACTGCGGCGCTTTATCTCCAAGTCAGCATCATTAGTCAAGCACTCATCTTTGTAACCCGATCACGAAGCTGGTCCTTCGTCGAGCGCCCTGGACTCTTGCTTCTTGGTGCCTTCTTCGCTGCACAATTGGTACTTAACTTCCATGCTTTCGATTCTCTGCACACACACACATCATCTGCCAAATATCGATGCTCATGTTATGGTTTCTTGTTAAGGTGGCAACGCTCATTGCCGTGTACGCAAGCTGGGGCTTTGCTAGGGTTCAAGGCATTGGATGGGGATGGGCCGGAGTGATCTGGATCTTCAGCATCGTCACGTACTTCCCACTTGATGTCATCAAATTCCTTATCCGCTTCGCTTTGAGTGGCAAGGCTTGGGACAATCTGTTCGAGAGCAAGGTTCCCTCATCATCTTTTTAACATCATTTCCATTATAGAATATGCATCTTTTACTTCTTCTGTTTTTATATAGCTCACTCTAATAACGCTATCTTAACTACTCAATATCGATAGACTGCGTTCACGACCAAGAAGGACTATGGCAAGGGCGAGAGGGAGGCACAGTGGGCTTTGGCTGAGAGGACGCTCCATGGTCTTCGGCCCCCACAGACGCTGTTCGATGAAAACAGCAGCTACCGGGAGTTGTCTGAGATCGCTGAGCAGGCCAGGAGACGTGCTGAAGTCGCAAGGTGACTAGCTTCATTTGTCTGATGAATCGAGTTATAAATAGCCTAAAGCCAAATCTACTCATCGTTTTCAACTTGTTGGAATACAGGCTAAGGGAGCTCCACACACTCAAGGGACATGTTGACTCAGTGGTGAAGTTGAAGGGGTTGGACATTGAAACCATTCAACAACACTACACGGTTTAGTTCATCGAGTCGATGTCGCAAACGAAGGAGGTCCAAGTTTTGTTTTCAAATGTAGGGAAGGAAGAAGAAAGGAGACAGAAGAGAGGTTTTAGTTTTCTTCTGCAATCTTTCTTTTCGTTTAGTATTATAATACTAGGAGGTTAAGATTACTCGTTAATTGTTGCCGCAGATTTGTTGCATTTCACCTTTGAAAATGCAAAAATCTGTTCGACCATTCATGAATGAGGTACAAATCACGTCAAATGACTTCTACGAGCTTTTACTTCCATGTTCTATGTCATGAAACGACGGAGTTGATTACGGCATCGACACAACTGGGGAGAAACTATGGCAAGATGAATTTTCAGCATTAGTGTCCCAACCCTCCAACTGAGCCACCGATCCCTTCAAAATACTTGTGATAATCTGCGGGGCCGGAAAAAGAAAATGGCGAAATGTCAGATAAATTGACTTATCAGCGCCTCAAAAGTCTTGAGCGGAATGCAGAAGCTGGTCAAGCATATAACCACTCTCTGAGAAAAATAACATGAAAGACTGAAAGTTCTTGAAAATGCTGTTGTCGCTGCAAGCATGTTCTGCATGGAAGAAGATATTCTTATTGCTGTCATAATTTTCTTACGAGTAGAATTTCCAGTGTGCTGCTGGAGTTGTCATGCTTTCTTTTCCCGTTATGGAATATTGCTTGAATTGATAATAAGAGAATAGTCATAACCACATCGACGTATGTATAGCGATGGCAACGTTTCATGCAAGCAACAGTGACGAGCAACCCTCTACACCTTGTGGACACCGAGAAACATGCAAGAAGGTTTTTCCTGTTGAATGGGTCAAATTTTCTTTCTTGTAAATGTATTTTTCACATGTTAGTAGTTTGTGACAGTTTCTATGATGCTGTGTTTTTCACGTGTTAGTAGTTTGTGATAGTTTTTATGGTGTTGTTGCTGCACATGTTAAGTTAGTGGGGTGTTAGTGGGATGTGGTAGTTTCTTTTCGGTGTAAAGCTTATATAATGGCTGTGGTGTCAGTTTTTAATGAAGAACGCATGCAGTTTTTCTTCTCTTGTGTGTGTCTCTCTTCATATATTCTCTACAGACAATGGTATCAGAGCCTTGAGACCCTGAAAGTAAAAAATACGTGAGATTACCCAATGGCCACAGATTCCAATTTTGTGCAAGCAGCCATCCCACGCTTTGATGGTCACTATGACCATTGGAGCATGCTAATGGAGAATTTTTTACAGTCAAAGGAGTATTGGTTAGTTGTCGAATTTGGAATTCAAAAGCCACCAGCAGGCATGGCTTTGATGGATTCCCAAAAAAACAAATCTGGAAGCTAGAAAGCTGAAGGACCTGAAGGCAAAAAATTATCTCTTTCAGGCTATTGATCGTCCCATCTTGGAAACTATTCTTTGCAAAGAAACTTCCAAGGATATTTGGGATTCTATGAAGAAGAAATATCAAGACTTGGTTAGGGTGAAGCGTGCACAGCTTCAAGCCTTGAGAAGGGATTTTGAGACACTAGTGATGAAGGATGGAGAATCCATCACCAACTATTGTGCTAGAACAATGGAGATCGGCAACAAGATGCATTCCATGGCGAGAAGATGGATGACGTCACCATTGTGGAGAAGATTTTGCGTTCTTTGACACCAAAGTTTAATTATGTTGGTTGCTCAATTGAAGAGTCAAAAGACATAGATGCACGCTCTCTCGATGAATTGCAAAGCTCTTTATTGGTGCATGAACAGAAGATGAACAGAAATTCAATAAGAAGTTTAACAATAGAGGAGCAAGCGTTGAAGGCTTCTATCTATACTCATTCAACAATTTCAGAAGAAAGGGTAGAGGTAGAGGAAGGGGAGATCGAGGAAATAGAGATGTTAGTAGAAATTTCAACGCCTATAATGATCAATCTCAAGGCAAAGGCAGAGGACGAAATTTTGACAAATTGAAGGTAGAGTGCTTTAGATGTCATAAATTTGGTCATTATGCATCTGAATGTTATACTAGGCTACCTAATGATAAAGAAAAGGGAGAGAGTTCAAATTTTGTCGAAAAGAAGGAAGCAGAAATGTTGTTGATGACTGTTCAAGATGAAAAGAAACCCGAGTCAGATATTTGGTTTGTGGATATAGGCTATAGTAACCACATGAGTGGATGTAAGTCTTCTTTTTCTTATCTAAATGAAGATTTTCATTCTACTGTGAGTTTTGGTTATGATTCTATTGTGAAAGTTGTGGGAAAATGTGATATTAAGATAAGAACCAAGAATAGTTTTGTGGAAACGATTTATGATGTGTTGTATGTTTCTGACTTGAAAAGTAATTTGTTTTGTGTTGGTCAATTACAAAAAAAAGGGTTATGTTATCACTATTAAGAATGGTGCTTGTGAAATTTACGATTCTGTTAGAGGTGCTATTGCAATTGTTCAAATGAATTCAAACAGATTGTTTCCATTAAAGATTGAAAGTATTCAATCTTGTATGATGATTGAAATGAAAGATCCCTCATGGTTATGGCATTTTCGTTATGGCCACTTGAGTTTTGGTGGATTGAAGACCCTCCAATAGAAACACATGGTGATAGGGATTCCTTTAATTACAACTCATTCTCAAGTGTGTGAAGAATGTGTTGATAGCAAACAACATCGTTCTCAATTTCCCAAAGGGAAGTCGTGGAGAGCAAATGATGTATTGCAAGTGGTGCATTCAGACATTTGTGGGCCAATAAACCTATCTTCTAATGGAGGTAAAAGATATTTAATTACCTTCATTGATGATTTTTCCAGAAAAACTTGGGTTTTATTTTTTACAAGAAAAATCAAAAGCTTTCTCTATATTTAAAAGCTTCAAAGCTCATGTGGAAAATGAAGCAGGAAAGACCATTAAGGCCCTTTGAACTAATTGCTGGCAAATATTGCTCAAAAGAATTTTAAGTTTTTTTGTGTAGAGCATGGCATTCGAAGAGAGCTTATAGCCGCTTATACACCGCAACAAAATGGTGTATCCGAAAGGAAAAACAGAACCATTCTCAACATGGTGAGAAGTTTGTTGGCAAGAGGAAGAGTTCAAAAGACTTTTTGGCCGGAAGCAGTAAATTGGAGCATTTATGTTTTGAACAAAAGTCCAACTTTTGTTGTTCAAAATATGACACCATAAAAGGCTTGGAGTGGGAGAAAACCAATTGTAGATCACTTCAAAATTTTTGGATGCATCACATATGCTCATGTCCTTGATAAGAAAAGGAAGAAACTTTATGACAAGGCTGAAAAATGTGTCTTTCTTGGTGTAAGTGATGTATCCAAAGCATATAAATTATTTAATCATTTGACAAAGAAGGTTGTGACCAGTAGGGATGTTGTTTTTGATGAAGAGAACACTTGGGATTGGAATAGGTAGCAGCCTACCCAAGTCTTTTATGACAATGATACTGAACATGAGCAAATTTCAGCACCTTGCATGCCTGAAAATTCATCAAATACAACTTCTACATGTGCTAAAACTTCACCAACAGTCACTGAAGTAAATGAAGATGAAGCGCAATCTCTTCGCCATGTTAAAAGAAGGCTAGTTTGGATGGAAGATTATGAAGTAACTGGAATTAAAGATCCAATTATTTTCAAATTGCGACCCTACTACTTTTGAGAGTGCTGTCAAAGAAGAAAAATGGCGAAAAGCAATGGATGAAAAAATTGATGCCATTGAAAGAAATGATACTTGGGAGTTATCCGATCTTCCCAATGGACACAAAACCATTGGTGTAAAGTGGGTCTTCAAAACAAAGCTGAAAGGAAATGGTGAAGTTGACAAGTACAAGGCACACTTGGTAGCCAAGGGATACAAGCAACAGTACGGGATTGACTATACAAAAGTTTTTCCTCCAGTCGCAAGACATGACATAATTAGATTGGTGGTTGCATTGGCGGCACAAAATTCTTGGCCTATTTTCCAGCTAGATGTCAAATCGGCATTCTTGCATGGGTACTTGGAGGAACAGGTATTTGTTGAACAACCCCCTGGTTATGTTAAGATTGAAAATGAGCATAAAGTTTACAAAGAAGAAAGCCCTTTATGGACTAAAACAAGCCCCACGAGCTTAGTATAGTTGCATTGAGACTTATTTTTCTTAAAGTTGGTATCCCTATGAGCATACATTTTTTGTTAAGATTGGAGATAAAGGAAAAATGCTCATTGTCTGCTTGTATGTTGATGACTTGATATTTACTGGAAATTGTGATATCATGTTTGAAGAATTCAAGAAGTCAATGATAGATGAGTTTGAAATGTCCGATCTTGATATGATGCATTACTTTCTTGGCATAGAAGTACTACAATCGAGTGATGGGATTGTTATTTCTCAAAAGAAATATGTGAGAGAAATTATGGACAGATTTCACATGAAGGATTGTAATCCTGTAAACACTCCGATTGAGTTTGGCTTAAAGCTACACAAAGATCACGAAGGAAAGAAGGTTGATGGGACACTTTACAAACAAATTGTGGGCAGTTTGATGTATCTAACTGCAACAAGACCAAACATAATGTATTCTGTGAGTTTAATCAGTAGATATATGGAGAATCCTACAGAAATGTATTTGTCAGCTGCTAAGAGAATTCTTCGTTACTTGAAAGAAACTAGAGACTTTGGACTATTTTACAAGAAGGGTGAAAAGTCCAATTTGTTGGGGTTTACTGACAATGATTATGTAGGATGATAGGAGGAGTACTTTGGGTTATGTTTTTATGTTTGGGACAAGTGCTATTTCATGGTCATCCTAAAAGCAACAAATTGTTACTTTGTCAAGTACAAAAGCTGAATTTGTTGCTGCTACAGCTTGTGCTTGTCAAGCTATTTGGCTAAAGAGAATTCTTGAGGAGCTACAATTCAAGCAACCAGGAGCTACCAAAATATTTTATGACAACAACTCAGCAATCAAACTCTCCAAGAATCCGGTGCTACATGGAAGAAGCAAGCACATTGATGTGAAGTTTTATTTCTTGAGAGATCTCAGTAATAATGGAACAATTGATCTAATCTATTGTAAGAGTGAAGATCAAGTTGCTGATATATTCACCAAAGCCCTCAAGATGGAGTCGTTTGTGAAGCTCAGAAGGTTACTAGGTGTCTGCACGCTAGAAATAGTCAAGACTTTAAACTGATTATTTGCAACATCAGTTTAAGGGAGGGAATGTTGAATGAGTCAAATTTTCTTTCTTGTAAATGTGGTTTTCACATGTTAGTAGTTTGTGACAGTTTCTATGGTACTGTGTTTTTCACGTGTTAGTAGTTTGTGACAGTTTTTATGGTATTGTTACTGCACATGTTAAATTAGTGGGGTGTTAGTGGGACGTGATAGTTTTTTTTTTGTGTAAAGCATATATAATGGCTGTGGTGTCAGTTTTTAATGAAGAACATAGGCAGTTTTTCTTCTCTTGTGTGTGTCTCTCTTCCTATATTCTCTACAAACACTTCCGTTGTTCGACGTGAAGGTTAAGTAATTTATCATCAATCGTTGTCTTGAAATTGTTACAATTTGTTGTTTGTAATGACTTATGGGCATTCGCATCAGTTGACTTCTGCAAAAGCAATTTGTCATCAACATGGAGGGTAAGTAGTGACTTCTGCAGTGGAGATGGCCTTGAAATTGAATTCATTAGTCCCTGCAACCAAAATTAGCGAATAAAAAACAGAAAATTCACATCAATGATTGCATTAGTGCAGTTTAATAACATTTAACGACAAAAAGTGAGATATTACCTAGTGCCGATCACTAATGAGAATCCAATCCTCACCTCTGTCCACCCTTTAGGTCAATGAATAATAGGGTGGGAAACCAACACCGAGATACCTCATACTAAGCATGCACAACCATCTAAGCAATTATAAACATTTGATTGTTTCCATCTTATCCAATAGCACAAAATAACATACCCTTCAATCTAGTTTTAAGGAAGCATCCATCTAATCCTATGACACGCCTATGTTCTACTAAAATCCCCCTTCTCAACTCATCAATCCTATGACACGCCTAAATCCTACTAAAATCCCCCTTCTCAACTCAAGAAATTGGCACTTAACTCTGAGAGCGAACCAAGTGATCGTGCATGCTCAAACAAGAGCGATACAAGAAGAAGAACAGGACTGAAAGCAAATGGGCCATTATTGGATTCCATGGAAGCCCACTAACACAGAATCCAATTGATATTTGGACAATCTACATATATTCTGATCCCAAAAATGCGAGTTGAAAAATCATATTTGTAACCCGTTTTGACACCTCTACTCACCTCCTTCTTAAGAACATGAATGGAAAATACTAATTTTTTTGTCCCTTTTTTCCTAAGTTGATTTTCCCCTAATCTTGATTCTTGGTCTTTTTTTATTTGTGTAGATTGTTGATTCAATGCTTCATCCTTGGTTATTTTATACAAGCAATAACAATTCCCTTCCTTCCTCTTCTTTTGTAATTTTGTCAATTGATGAATCTGATTACTTCCAAGATCACTTGCATGGTCATAATATGCTTATTTTGCAACCGACCATCGCCCTGGTTCAATAGAGGAAGCTATTTCATTGCATACGAGTCCAAAGAATTCCCCCTTCATTAATAGTGTTACAGAGTGTTGCTCTCTACTTTCACATCTTCGTTGGTCTTAACAAGACGGTCATCAACACCTGGTGCAGGGCAAAAAGGGCATGGACGGAGTGTCTTTTGTAGAATTGGAAACTAGAAAGCTTCCGAGGATCACATGGGTGACAAGGTGAGCACGTTTCAATTTTTGAACAGTTGTCCCAATGTCTTGCAAATCAAATGTTTCTCCCCAATGACTTGCAAAATGCACTTTCAGTCTCAGCCCGCCATCTTCAAATGTTTCTCGATTCGGCAAGTAAGATGGTGGTTTGCTCCCAAAGTGTACTTCGGGAAGAGAAGGACTAGCAATGAATAAGTTGGAGCTGCGTAATAGTATTGACTGACTTCATGAGTATAAAACAAGTTTTTGGCATTGAACCAATTCGACCAACATCCTATATGGAAGAATCTCATGGTTGGCATAAGGTCCTCATTAAATCCCAAAGATACATTTATGGAATCCTCAAACTCCAAAATGTAAAGCTGAGTCAGGTGTCAGACGATTTAGCTGGACAGTCCCAAGAATGTATTCAGGCAACTCACTCTCTTCCTTGGCCTGCAAAGAAAGTACCTACCATTAATCAAGAACACTACACGAACATAGATTTAGCCTGAACAAAGAGAGTATTATGCTGGAAATAGTTTCTACTGTCAAAATGTTCTAACGAGAGAACTCTGCCCTTTAGTCTACCCTCCACACAACCTTGATGTTAATGAAAGGACGCCATCCAAACTCATTCCTAAAAATCCCGTACAACCTCGTACCAACTTAAATTGAGTCAACCGCCATGTTAAAAATTTATAAAGATGGACAGCTTGTAATCAGGAAAATATCAAAGTTGACAGACATGGACCATAAGACACTATCCCCTAAAAAGATATTTCAATTTCTCGGCAAGAATTCTTAACCAGAATAGGGACCCAGCAAAGAACAAACTCATCTATTCTCTATTTGGATCATGAACCAATCAATGAGATTAACAGACCGAATGATAGTGCATAACCCAATAATTATCTGGAAAACTCTGTAACTAATCTTTCCTGTGCAAAGGCAAGTGGAGACTGCAACCTTGCCACCCCCTCCCCCCTCTTCACCAAAAAGAGAAAAAAATGAAAACCTCCAACATGCTACACAGACATTGTGATAATAACTAGCCTATCAACAATGAAGAATGAAGAAAATTATAATACTACATTGATAATCAGTTGCACAGTAGAACACTATGATATAGTGAAGTCCAAACACCTCCCTCATAACATGACTACAAATCCTACCAGGAGCTATGCTTGAATACAAGAAAACTACCTATTTGCATCACAAACTCAACAAGAAATCAACTCATTAATAGACATCCAAATCAACGGCTTCTCAGAAACAGATAAGAATAAGCAGCTTATCCAATATACAAACCTCCACCAAAATGGCGAGATCAACAACTATGCTAGTGACGTATCCGAGTACAAGACCAATGACACTTCTTGCTACAGAAGATGATCCAATATCCACATCGATCTGCATATAGGAAATATGCTCATCAAGAAATGAGACTATACAGCATATCTGATAAAAAATTTTAAAAATAATGTTATATGGAAATTAAGTTCACAACTTTAATAAACTGCTAACGTGCATTACACTTTCTAATTAATGAATTGCAATAATGGATAGAACTTGTGTGAGCTACCTTTCTATTAAAGGACCCCATAATGAGAGCCCATAAACACACACAGGAGGCCTTCCTATGTGTTCTCTAATAGGAGAACACAACAAAGAAATCAAGTAGGTAACACATTGATGCTGAAATTTTTGGTTGGACCAGAACAAGGTCACATGCTAGTGTAAAAATAGTTGACGGGGCCTTGATATCTGGCTATATGTTTTAAATTGGTGACTGATAGGTTCTGTTTCAATTTCTGAAACACCACTGCTTACCATAAAGTTAACTCATCACTGCAAAACCCTCTTCACCCTTAGGCTGAGGTATTTCCTCCTCCCGCTAGAGGAACATCAAAACTGTGTTACACTGCTGAGATTTGTCTAAATCTCATGTTAACAGTACATTTTCATATACTTAGAATTAATTGGTATTTGTAAGAGAGAAAGCCCTAACATTTCAGTGATATTTCCAGTAACTCTAGATCCCACTAAAGCAAGATACAATAACCACTTCAATCATTTTTGGATGGCATGGAAAGGGACGAACAGGAGAGCCCAGAGGGAGTTAAGACTTACTCTTTCTTTTTGAAAGAATAATTGGTTCAAAATTTTCACTTTCAAGTTAAGTAGCAGCAGGTGATGATTAATTTATGAATTGTGAAAGGGTTGGCACCCTGACAGTTGCCCTTGCTAGTGATGTCTATACCTTAAGCATGCAACAGTCAACAATTTGTACTGATGTCAACTATAGATAATTTAACTAAGAAAGATGATGATGATGATGATGATGATGATAAAAAGGGATCCAGATGCTTACTTCCAAAAAGTTGTCCTGTCTGAGATAATTGCATGTAACAGCTTTCCCCAATAGGCAAGCTTTTGTGCCCACCGCACGCTTGACCATCCAATATCCCTACATGTGTTCTAGTAATTAAGCTCAGCACAAAAAGGAATTACCCTTTAAACAAAGCAATCCTGAAACATTCTATTCAAGTGTTTCTACCTCAACAATACTTGGAATCAACTTAAATCTGGAGTCCCTGAAAGCATCGCTTCCATCCACGAATTTACCCAATAAAGAATCCTTATTTACAGGCCTATCACTGGCATAGTAAATAACCAAGCTATAATTTGGTCTAGCTGGAATCTGACAAAAGCAGCAAAACAGAGGCCCTCAAAATGTATCTGAATGTATGAGAGAATTCATTCCATGAAATCAATAGGAGAAACAAAATAAAAGAAAACAGTCTGATGGTACCAGCATATACAAACTCAAGCTTGTCTTTGTTCACCTAAACAAAATAGTTCGTGCAATTTATTTAAGACTTGAAGCTTCTAAGGAATACAAACGATTACAAATCTACCACAAAATAATGCTGGTTCTCCTAATACATGCTTCGCTTCAATTTTAACAGGCAAAAATTATTTTGAGGATATGGCAATGTCAAGTTTTCATTAATATGCATGGACAATCAATCTGTGAGTTTTCCATTTGCCTTAAGTATAATATATTGTGTAGGAAGATGTAAGAACACAGACATACCTGGAGATTAATGACTAGGATGAAGGGAAGCTTTTTACCAGCTTCTGACTGAATAGACAGAGAAACCTTCATCAGTCACTCTAATCATTCAAAAAAATTAAAGAAGTCCAAATCATCTTTGATTTTTCTGCTGTGAGTTTTCCTTGCTGTGATCAGACAGAATTACAGTTCAAAAATACAGAGGTTTCTTAATATATCTACCGAGAGACACGGGATGGATGAAAAATTGATACCACCTATATAGGCTTAAGCACAGAGAAATGTCACTGAAATCTTAACTGCTGTTCATGTCCTAGATTTAAGAGCAAGAATAATGCAAGTGATAGTGATAAAGTGGATAGCAGCAAAGAAATTTCAACCCTTTGTAGTTCATGCATGATGCTACTGAGCATTCTAAAGCTACTTAAGCCAAAGAAGCGGGCAAAAAGATGTTGTCATTTGTCAGTTATGAGTTGGATTTCGGTACAGCTTGCTGGCTACTAAACAAAAAGATTATAGCAATATGTCAGAATGACTCCTGAATGAACAGATGGTGGTGAATGTGGAAAGGTCCAACCAGTGCCCCCAGCAAAATTTCTCAAATAAACAAAAAATTAAGGTCTGTTCTAGCATACTTTGGGTCTAGTCAGCTTACAGTAAAATGGCTCATTTATTTTCACATGTATCATACTGCTCATTTAATCTTACTAAAATTTGTTCCAGTTTGCCTAAATATTCTCCACCACACTTTCTTTTTATTCCTTTTTTCAGCTCTCCATGCACAGCAGGTTTCAAAGTCAAAGATAACCTACTTTGTACCAATCCCAACCACCAGAGGTGATTGCACCAAAATGTCCTGCTCAGGTAAACTCTTACCAATTACTTGCATTTATCACCTACATACTTGAAGCTATATGCTCCATTTCACTCAAAAGTAGGGCATTAATGGCTACTGAAGACAATGTGTAAATACCTGAACAAGACACTTAGGATGTAGGGCAATTCTATCCATCTTTTCATCCACTTTGAGCCAATCAACAGCTAAGAGCTTGAGAAGTGGGTCACCCCCTATCACCTGAAAAAAGATTCAACAACTAATGCAAATCCTCCACAAGCAGCTGAGAAGCCAATCTTTAAGATGAAACTTCAGTTTCTCTGGCATTTCCTAGATACTGGGAAAGCAAATTAAATGCCAAGTTAAGTTTATTGATAAATAAGGAACCCAGTGGTTATAACTATCTGTGATGTCAAGTCATTACGCTCTTTTCTTTATCATGTTGGTCTTTTTGCCTGTATTTTAATCTGACTAGGTTGCCCTCCTCAGTGCTCTTAAATGAAGTTATTGTTGTTTATCAAATTAAAACAAAACAAAAATTGAAGATTAAAGATCCACATGAACTATAATCTTCTAACGCCAGCACCCCTGTACCTAGCTAGGGAAAGAAAACAGAAGAAAAAGACTAACTGCAAACAATGAGAAGCTTTGTACCGTTAAAAAAAAACTAATATTTCAGCCAGATATCTAGGTTCGACACAAGATTCATATTATTGTATCTACATCTACATGAAAGTCTATTTTTGCGAAAAGCAAATACACTATACGAGAATGTAGTTCAGAGATATAACCAACAAGGTCCAATTGCATCTAGCATTTTAATGCATCAAATGTTTAAAGATGTGGTTAAGATGCTCTGGGAGAGCAACACACACCTTAGTATTATCTTTAAGGTAGTTCTTTCCTCTGATCATGAAGCCAGCACCACTTGGAGATGCCCAACAGTTTGTATCAGAATCATCTTTACCCTTGCGCAGGGAACCGTGAAAATTGCTCAGATCAATAGTGGCAGGAGCTACATTGGGGTCTAACTCCTTATGTGCACCTATAAGTACATCCAAATGGTCAAGCACTTCAATACTGGGTAACACCATCTAAAATGAAAGACTGACAGAAGACAAAAGTATAGTATTTATTAAGCTGCAATTGATAATAGAAAATTCAGTAAAAAGGTTTCACTAGGAATTCCTCTACTTGTGGAACCACACACTTGCGGTACCTCACGACCAACAGTGGCTATAAATTTAGAAGTGATAGCTCATTCAACTTGATGGTACTCATTAGATGTATTATAACCAAGAATAAAGAACATATCACTTTGCATCTTTGACCATAGTTGGAAGAATTGATACTTCTTAGAATATTAAAATAATAAACCTCGCCTTCATCTAACAGTTTAAATTTTTAGAACAGTTGGCAATAGTCCCACCAAATCTCACATGGTATCAGAGCTAAAAGTCCTGAGTTCAAATCTTTCTAAACTCCATTTGCCTCCCCAATTAAATTTCCATGCTTAGTACTAGGTAAAAGACCAAATTAAGCGTGAGGGGGAGTGTTAGAATATTGAAATAATAAATCACGCAGTCATCTAACAGCTTAAAATTTTTAGAACGGTTGGCAATGGTCCCACCAAATCTCACAATACTCTTTCTTAAAATTAGGACGCATTGATTGTGCTTTATCTTAGGAGCCTTCACTCTTGTTTTAGGCATATTTTGTCATGGATACCTGTTGCTTTTTAGTGCTAGACATCACTTGAATTAGAAAAGACATGAATTGTCATAAATCCATCAAGGACTACTGCTCCAGAAGCAATCAAAACATCAAGAATTAAGTTAGTTAATTCAGCAGACAATCAAATTCTACACTTTATTTTAAGCTTTATACAATGGCAGATTGAATACTTCGAATATTGCTCTCCATTTGGTAACATATCTTGTGGGAGAGAGCAAACCAACAAAGATATGCATTCTAACATTTCATAGTTAACATTAAGAGTAAATAAGCCTAAGACCAAGTACCAATTACCATTACATGATTATCCTACTTATGTAGATTCAGACAAAAATTCAATAAAAAAATCTAACCTGAGCTTTTCTTGAAAGAGAAGCTTGAAATGGCCCAGGCAACATTCTTCAGCTTCACTTTTGCCTGCTAATAAAATTTTCACAATCAGGAACAGTTCATGCTCTTCTTGAAAAAATTGAACCCAAGTATCTACAAAGTCTTAAATAAAATCTAACAAAATCGTGTCAAAGTAAATGACCAAACCTTATGATCAATTTCTTCATCATCACTCTCGTCCTCTTCTGATGATGAATCAGCTGAAATTGCATCATAAAACTCATCCCGCATATCTTGCTCCTCATACTCGCTACTGGAAATCGAAATATCAGAAACTTTTGATTGAACAACTGCCGTAGAAGACTGCACCTTTAGTGATGGATTTGCTTCTATATATTCCCTCAGACCTGGAAGCAAATGAACTAGAAGGATAAATTCACTAAATGACAATAAATGTTCAAAAACAGATGTCCAGATTGTTAAATTATGTACAGACTTTGGAGAATGTAGATTTGTCCTTAAGATTTGTAAGTGTTGGATTTACTAGAAGTTATCTAAGTAGGTCAGAATTTTTTTACGGACTCTGAAGGCCACACAAAGTGGCAATTTATGTTTTCTAATGCTTCCCAACATGTGAAGTCTGACTTATCCTCTGAATATGTCGGTCCTCTTATCTTAAAAAGTTGCTTTGCTCATCTTCATATCTCACCATACATATACATGAATGGCCAATTACAGAACACAACCTCTGTAATTTTCCGACCGATTAGTGGATCCTTTGGGGCTGGCTCTCTCAATGGAGTAGATACCGACACTAACACCAAACCACGTGTATCTCCCATGTTTTTTATTGGTCATTGAATTCTCTAGTAATTTCCGTTCTCTCACATTTGGCTTTGTAAGATCTGTTAGCTTCAAAGCATTAACTTACAACACAGATAATAGAACTTTGATGAAAGTGCCGCTGAGTCTAGTGCATTAAAGGAAAATAGGTAGAAATGAGGACAAGTTTCTCAAGAATATAAATACATTCTAAATTGGAGGAAAGATCAAAGCTCTCGGGAACATTCAAATTGCAAATAGGTCAAGTTAAATACAGGCAAGCAAGAGGAATCAAAGGCTGTAATGGTCTTGTTTGACTGACTATGTTGTTCAATTAGGTATCTAGGAAGAAAAGATAACGAGGAAATCTAGCAGTGGTATCTCATAGCCTTGGGGAAAACAAGCTGGAGGATCCCTTTAATTGGAATAGTCAAGGCTATGAAAATTTCAGGTAATTGACTTGAATTCAAGTGAGAAAAATTGACCATGGACCACTCAGTTGTGCATTTAATTAGAAAGTGAAAAATAAATGTTAACAGCATTTCCAGGAAGAAAGAGGAAGAGAGAGAGAATAGAATACTGCACCTGACACTTGGCACATTAGAGCGTAGGGTATAGTCTTCTCAAACTTTGAGCAATGATTGTTCTTCCATCTCGTCCATCCTACTTCATGAATCTCCAATGTTTGTGTCACAAGACATTTTGCTATATTTGTACCCATTGGTGTATTTATACTGCTGATTTCCCATGTTGATGCTATGGAATTAAAGAAGACACAGCAACCAGTGAGTAGAAGTATATCTGCCCTGTGGGAATCCTAGAATTTATTAATAAAATCATTTTTTAGCTAAAAGTTTCTATAAACATCCCAAGGTACGCGAGCAAAAGCACAAAAACACTATCATGTCCAGGGAAAAAATTGACTGAACCAAAAGATAGCAATTTTCCCAACTTTTAAGCAGATTGACCACCCAAAAACTGTTTCAAACTCCTACTGTGTTGGAAAATCTCCTATAATCTCTCCCAAATTATTTGGGATATTATGTGATATTATGTGATTTGATTTTGATATTATGTGATTTGTTTTTGATTTTGTTAGCTGTAAATTAGCTACCGATAGAGATTAGGATCTGTTTAGGATTTGGGTCCTCTATTCCTGTATATATACAGCTTGTAATCACTCAATGGAGATAATGAAAAACACGTATTCTACTCTACATGGTATCAGAGCCTGGTTTTCTAAAATTCCTGCCTCTGTTTCTTTTCCATTACTGCTGCCTCATTGCAGCCTTTTTGAAGCCTTATCGCTGCTATTCTGTTTCAGCCTTATTGCTGATTTAACCAGCCTTATTGCTGGTTTCAATTGTGTGATAACGACCCTTGTTACTTGATCCCTTCTTAGTCTCCCACTATAATCTGTCCTTTCAAGTTGCTGGAATGGAAGATTCAGGGAAGACTACCTCCAACCAAACCAGGTCCTCTCTTCAGGATCAATCCAACTCATTGATTGGAGATTTTCCCAACATGAAGGAGTACCGACTGAATGGAAAAAATTATCTCCAGTGGGCACAGATTGTGAGGACGTTTCTTAAAGGAAAAGGGAAGATCAGTCATCTAGAAGGCACCGGTCCAGCACAAGGTGATCCCAAGTTTCAGGCATGGGACGAAGAAGATTCCTCAATTATGTCATGGTTGTGGAGTTCAATGCAACCTGAAATCAGCAAAAACTACATGTTTCTCCCTACTGCCAAGGACATATGGGAGGCTGTTCGTCAGTCTTATTCAAAAGTTCAAGATGCTGCAGTAATATATGAACTCAAGACGAAGGCTTCAACAACAAAACAAGGTAATCGTTCTGTTACAGAATACTACAATCTCATGAGGGGTCTCTGGCTTGAAATAGATCACAATCTGAATATACAGATGAAGTGTTCTGAAGATACTATTACTCTCCGAAACCATATGGAGAGAGATAGGATTTTTGAGTTTTTGGCAGGTCTGAATGCAAACTTTGATCAGATTCGAGTTCAGATTCTCGGAAAGAAGCGGCTGCCATCCTTGAATGAAGTCTTTTCTACTGTAAGAGGAGAAGAAAGCCGACGGACTGTAATGCTTGAAGACCAACTTACCGAAGGATCCGCCATGAAAGCAATTCAGGAGGAAACAAATTCCAATAAAAACAGAAAATCAGATCTGATTAAGACAACAAACAATGATGGTTTATGGTGTAGTTTCTGCAAGAAACCACGCCATACAAGAGAAAATTGCTTCAAGCTTCATGGAAGAACGCAAGTGCTCAGCAGAGTTAAAAGACAGCCACAAGCGCACATGACTAGTGAAGCTGCTCCTATGGACCAATACAAACGTACCAGTGAGGAGATATTTAACAAAGAAGAAGTTGGTAAAATTAAGGCTCTTCTTGACTCCCTATCTAAGTCTTCTGATAAGTGTTCATTAGTCCAATCAGGTGCGTGTCTAATTTCCGAAAACTCAACAGCTTCTCAGTACCCTGATTCATGGATTCTTGATTCAGGAGCAACCAACCATATGACACATGATCCCACTAAATTCGAAACTTATAAACCATCACCGGGAAATAGGAGTATTACCATAGCAGATGGATCTCCTGTTATTGTAGCTGGCCAAGGAACCATAGCTCTAAATTCCTCACTTAAACTCAATAATGTCCTTCATGTTCCTAAGCTATCCACCAATCTCCTTTCCATTCATCAACTTACCAAAAATTTGAATTGTAAGGTACTTTTCTCTATTGACCATTGTATTTTGCAAGACCTGAAAACGGGGAGGACGATTGGATTTGCTAAGGAATGGAATGGGCTCTACTACCTTGAGGATTCGGGCAAAACTAGTTGGTCTCTTATGGGTTACAATACCTCTTACAACTCTTGTAATCCTATCCACTCATCTCAAATTTGGCTTTACCATTTCCGGTTAGGACATCCACCATTTAGTCTTCTTAGGACTATGTTTCCTTCCATTTTTAAAGATGTTGCTGTTGAAGATCTTCATTGTGAAGTTTGTGAACTTGCAAAACATCATCGTGTTTCATTTCCTTTGAATAATAATGCTAGAGCTTCAGCACCATTCTCTCTTATCCATACTGATGTGTGGGGTCCATCTAGAATTGCTAATTTTACAGGAGCTAGATGGTTTGTCTCTTTTATAGATGATTGTACTCGCACTACATGGCTATATCTTATGAAAGACAAATCTAATGTTCAATCTATCTTTCAAAACTTTCATACAATGATAGTCAATCAATTTGGAGTGTCAATCAAGAGACTTAGGTCAGATAATGGAAAAGAATATTTCAATCGGTATCTTGATCATTTTTTCCAAACTCAAGGTATTATTCATGAGTCTTCCTGTGTTGACACACCACAACAAAATGGAGTAGCCGAAAGGAAAAATAGGCATCTCCTAAATGTTACTCGATCTCTCCTCTTTCAAATGTCTGTCCCAAAGCATTTTTGGGGCGAAGCTGTTTTGACTTCAGCCTATCTTATTAATCGGGTTCCTTCCAAAACCTTAGGAAATAAAAGTCCCTTGCAGCTCCTATCTACCTTTTATCCTGATGTTTCCCATAAATATCACATTTCCCCTCGGGTTTTTGGCTGTGTTGCATTTGTGCATATTCATAATCACAACCGAAATAAACTCGACCCTCGTGCTCTAAAGTGTGTTTTTATTGGGTACTCTAATACTCAAAAAGGTTATAAATGCTATGACCCTTTGACACGTCGAGTTTTTATTTCTATGAATGTCACTTTTAATGAAAATCAGTCATTTTTTCCTTCCCATCAAATGAAGATAGTGGGTCTGATGACGATAGTGGGTTTGGACCACTACCTCTATTATCTAGTGCGTCACCCAATCCTACTTCATCTCCTTCCCCATCTCTATCTAGTCCTAGCCCTCTTAATCCGCCTAGTCCTTCATCGAGTCCATTAAGTCCCCCGTCAAGTCCTTTGCTTAACTCATCATCATCTTCATCTAATCCTCCTAAGAATGAACCAACTAAACTGCAAGTTTACTCAAGAAGGACGAAGCTCAATCTGGAACTGGATCAAGTCCCATCATCCGAACCGTTGACAGGTAATGAAATCACTCACCCTTCTTCCAATGAATCTGAGTTAAGTGATTTGGATTTACCTATTGCCTTGAGAAAAGCTACTAGGAAGTGTACCCAACACCCTATCTCCCAATTTGTGTCATACCATAGACTATCTACTCAACACAAAGCCTTCATTACTGCACTTGATTCAATTACTATTCCTAACTCGGTACATGAAGCTTTTGAGGATAGGAATTGGATACAAGCTATGATGGAGGAAATGAACGCATTGAAGAAGAATGATACATGGGAAGTTGTGACTTTACCCAAAGGCAAGCAACCAGTTGGATGTAAATGGGTTTATACCATTAAGTACAAAGCTGATGGGACCTTGGAGAGTTATAAAGCAAGGCTGGTCGCAAAGGGGTACACCCAAACCTATGGGGTGGATTATCAAGAGACCTTCGCACCAGTAGCAAAGATGAACACGGTACGGGTGCTACTTTCTCTTGCAGCTAATTTTGATTGGTCTTTGCAGCAATTTGATGTGAAGAACGCGTTTTTACATGGAGATTTGGAGGAGGAAGTCTTTATGGAGCCTCCACCAGGTTTTGACAAGGACTTTAGAAACAATCAGGTGTGTCGGCTTAAAAAGGCTCTATATGGTCTCAAACAGTCCCCAAGAGCTTGGTTTGGAAGGTTCACAAAGGTGATGCTCGACATGGGTTACAAGCAGAGTAGAGGGGATCACACCCTATTCATCAAACATTCAAATGAAGGTATGGTCACAGCTCTACTTGTATATGTAGATGATATAATTGTGACTGATAATGATGAAGCTGAACAAAGATCTCTTAAGAGCAGTCTTGCTCAACAATTCGAGATCAAAGACCTTGGAAAGTTGAGATACTTCCTTGGAATCGAGGTGGCCTACTCTAAGAAAGGTATCTTTATATCTCAAAGGAAGTATGTACTTGATCTTCTTAAGGAAACAGGATGTCTCAACAGCAAGGCGGTGAACACTCCTATTGATGCAAACCATAAAATGGATGGACAGGGAGAGAGTGGCATAGTTGATAAAGGGAGATATCAAAGGTTAGTAGGAAGGCTCATTTATTTGTCTCATACTAGGCCAGACATAGCCTATGTTGTGGGAGTTGTAAGTCAGTTTATGCATGATCCTAAAGAAGAACACATGCAAGCTGTCTACCGGATTCTTCACTACCTCAAAGCTACTCCTGGAAAAGGTATTTTGTTTAAAAAGGGTGACAAACTTAAACTTGAAGCCTATACTGATGCAGATTATGCTGGGTCACCAATAGATAGAAGGTCTACATCTGGCTATTGCACTTTTCTAGGGGGAAATCTTGTCACCTGGAGGAGTAAAAAACAAAATGTGGTTGCCAAATCTAGTGCTGAAGCTGAATTCAGGGCAATGGCAAATGGGATATGTGAACTTTTGTGGCTCAGGATTGTCATTGAAGATCTCAAAGTGGAACATGAAGAAACTATGAGACTCTATTGTGATAATAAATCAGCAATCAACATTGCTCACAATCCGGTTCAGCATGATCGAACCAAGCATATTGAGGTAGACAGGCATTTTATAAAGGAGAAGCTTGAATCCGGTTTGATCAGTACTCCCTACACTCCTAGCAAAGATCAACTAGCAGATGTATTAACCAAAGGCCTACCAATGTCGAGATTTCAGGAGATTATCAGCAAGTTGGGCATGGAAGATATTCATTCACCAACTTGAGGGGGAGTGTTGGAAAATCTCCTATAATCTCTCCCAAATTATTTGGGATATTATGTGATATTATGTGATTTGATATTGATATTATGTGATTTGTTTTTGATTTTGTTAGCTGTAAATTAGCTACCGATAGAGATTAGGATCTGTTTAGGATTTGGGTCCTCTATTCCTGTATATATACAGCTTGTAATCACTCAATGAAAAACACGTATTCTACTCTACATACTGAAATTAAACAGTATCTTGATCTAAGAAAAACTTGTGCTCCATTGACCTGATGATTCATCATCCTATCAGGACAGCTGACTGCATAGGGATGACCTGAATCAGTAGAAGATGATAGAACTTTCGGAACCCTACCTATGATTCAGCTTAAGGAGGTTCAAGAATTAAACACTAATTCTTTAGATGCTTTATTAGTGCTATTAACAGCCGCTTCAAACTAAGAGACTCTCATTGGGATAAAAATTCCAGCTTGCTGTCCATCCTGAAAAAGATGGACCATTTCAGTCTTGGGCTAAATTTGTTGCTGGGACAGCTATTTCTAACAATAACTTAAAACATCGACCCACTTCATTCAGCCAATAAATTCACTCATGAGAGACTCTTCTGCAATTCTTCCCTTCTCTATTCTTCCACAATCATGCACCCATTTTCTATGGGCTTCATGCAACTTTCTCATTAGATCTTTATTTGATGATAATAAACGATCTTGTACAAGGACAAAACGAAAGAACGGAAAACAAAAGTAAAACATCAGAAGACTATACGGAATCAGAACATAATGACCAAAACCGATTAAAAGAGTACAACACAGAAGCAACTGAAAAAGTCCTTAGTTGCATCATTCAAGCATCTTCATGACCCCTTCTTCCTTGCTTTTCACTAAGAATTTAAGATGGCATTCCGTTTTCATCAAGCCATCATGATTGATTCCCAGTACATAGATTGCCCTTATTCCACTCAGCTAATCTGCCCCTTAAGTATCTGTCCTATATACCAACATCCTGTCCTCATTCAGTAAGAATATCTTTCAAGAACCAAAGCATAGCCATTTGAAATTTGGGATCATTGATTTCAACCCACCTACTCCTATTGACATTTTAGTATGACAGTAAAACCATGATATATATGCTGTCAAACTTCTGACACTTCTTACTGAAGTTTATTAGAAAAAAGTCCCCCGTCTTGCTGAAACCACTCTATTTCAGATGGAAATGGCATGCTAGTCTCTTTCTCTCTCTACTTCTTACTCCCCAGATGTTCATCATATGGACAAAAGATGTTTTCCATGGGTCATCATAAAAATGATGGCTTAAAACAATTTCAATGGAGTTTTATGTTGTCATGATTAGGGGTTATTTGCAAAACATGTCAACTGACATGTCTGTTGCAGATGCCCCCACATCCTTTGCATCATCATCCGCACACATCTTACCTTTCAAATCATTGCCAATACACCATCACCGTTATCTTAATGCTATTCCCTCCATTTATCATAAGAAATGCCCCACGCGGGCTAAGAGAAATTTTCTAAATAACAAGAATACCCATTGGAATTGATCACATGGAGAAGTGTGCATTCTGCAGATTCATTATCAATGTCCTATGCATTCATTTTATCAAACTCCATTGTTTTGAAATTACATGCTTGCATGTAACAATTACAACATAATCATTTCAGAATAGTAAGGAAAACTGAAAATGCTTTAGATGTTATACAGAGCAAAGAAATCAGAGAAGCAGAATCTCACGATTAAGTGTTGTACGCCGATATCCAAATTTTGGAGGTCGCTTTTTATGGGCAACTGGAAGTTGCAGGATTGCTGCAAGCATAAAAACACATTTATCATGCTATGCAAACATAGTTTCTCAAATTGCCCCAAGTAATTATAAAGAAATGCAAAGCACTGATTACTTAGCATTAGGAGATATTTTGTTCTTCCACCGAAAGCATAAAAGGCACAAAATAAAGCAATGTAACCAGGAGTAGGTTCAAAACCCAAGATTCTCTGCAAGAAGCAAAATGGCTTCGAAGATTTTAAAACTTCATTAGTGGCATTCCATTTGGTCAAGTATATGAAAAGTCTCCAGAATGTGCAAATTCAATGAAGATTTTATGTGACCTGAAACACATTTTGAGGTTCATGGACTCTTAAAACTTCATTGAATTTGCACATTCTGGAGACTTTCATATACTTACCCAAAAAGGAATGCCACTAATTTGTTCAGATAATGTAATTGACGACACTTGCACAAGGAGGACATCATTTGCGGCCTGGAAGAGAAAGTCACTTTATCACTAGCTTAATCCTGAATGTCATCTAATTGATAGTATTTGGGGTTATGATGTATGGAACAGAGCAGAGGATCTCGATGATAGTGTTAAAATTGGTTTCAAGGTGCATATTCCTCATTTGCAGCTAAAGGTGTACATTGTTCTTTTTTAACTCAAGGTGATGAGTAAATCTCCATTAAAACATTTATATCATGACTTAGGACTTGCATTTAAGGAAAACATGGAGACAATCAGCATCATATACTTAATTGACTCTGCATATTTGATAAGGCATGAGAAGCACTATTAGTGGGTATACAGGGCTGCGCAAGTGCTTGTTGAAGTCGCCATATCCTTTACCAATTGAGTTGTGTCATTATGTGGAAATCTGATATTAGTAAACAACCACATAGGACAAGGTTTGGAGCTTCAATTGGAAAGCAATTTCAGCTTTCACTAAAGAAGTACATCTGTTTCTCAGACAATAAGGTCAAAGCAAGAGAAGCAATCTCAGAAGAAAATAATGTTCTTAAATGGCACATGCACTGCCTAAATATTGGCAGATGTGATCAAACATGAGCCAAACAGCTTTGAGCTCCCAACAATCTAATTTAAATCCAGTTGATTGTAAATCAATTTTATCATATATCTAACCGGTGCATTGATTATACATATTTAGCAGTTAGACACTCATTTCAAGTTCTTTCTAACAAAACATACTTTGCAATACAAAGAGAGACAAAAATGGTAATTTTCTCCTTCATTTTCTCCACAGGCATTCTTCATTTGGAAACAATTTTTAAACTTCAATCATCTGCCAAAACCTTGAAAATGTTAGCACACATGACTTTGTTGCCGTCATATGGCAATCTACAGAGTTTCCCATTATGTAGTCTATTTCATGTACCTTGAAAGTAGTGAGTCATCCATGTCTACTATAACTACTTCTGAATTTTTAGTGATAAAATTACTCCTAGAGAATCTTCTATACAGCCGAGGATTCACAAAATAAGGATCAGATTTCACTGGAAATTTATTCAATAATAAGAATCACAACATGCAATGCAAAAACAAATTCCGACATATCTTAAGATTATCCCTTACTATATGTTCCATCTTGGGCATGGAACCACTGTCTGGAGAAAACAAAATCTCTTTTGGACAGCCACCTGAAAAACATATATCATGTGAATATAAGCAAATGAATCGACTAACTTAGAAGCAAAACTGAAAGAATGGAATAGATCAAATGCAACTTTACAATGTGAAGAACATGAGACATCAAGAACATTCCACTAAATTCCAGAAAACGTGGAAGTCATTTAACGGTTTTACAAAGAAAGCAATCTGTTAGAAATCAACAACTGCAAACAACTAAAGGGCAGGAATATTTACACAAAGAGGATAAGCAATATCCATGGCACACCCTAAATTTCTCCTAATCTGCTCTTCGAACATAAGTTCCAGGAGGAGGCCACTTTGGCATCTTGACTTATCTATGTCTCCAAGCTAATGGACAAGAAGCAAACCGCTTTTCTGAACAGAGATCTGTAAACATATATTGTTTTCAAGCAATAACTACTAATTTTTTTTCTTTGCTAAGCCAAGAAGGATGGGGAGGGGCGACCAGCAGAGACTACTTGCATAAGGGTTACCATAAGGGTCCCACACCCATGAAGGAATGTTGGGCATTCACCAAACCAAATGATAAGACTACTGATGCAAGCAAGGTTCAACCCTATGACTTGGAGATGGGGAATATCAGTGTGAGACCAACTATTAATCAATAAAACACAAAGAAACTAAAATAATGCATATTGGCTATCAAACAAATAACAAAAGCAAATATCCCCTTCAAGCCCAACATGCAAGTCTTAGCAAATTCTTGTTCCTCGTTCAGTGGTCTAATTCGAAAAACCGAGACCAAAGAATTCCAAATAATTGCAACATCTCTATTAACAAAAGCCAAATAAGGAACAAGACAGGCAAAAGTACTAAAGACTCAAAAAAAGAAGCCAACCCTACACAGGCTCTTAATCATAAAGTTGTTCCGTTGGAAGAAATCAATGGCTAACTTCCAATGATCTCAAAAGTCTACAGAGTCAACTATTAAAGCATAATCACTATATAACAGTAACTTAAATAAGTTCCAGTGATCTCAAAAGTCTACACAGTCAACTATAAAACCATAATCACTATATAACAGTAACTTAAATGAGTCAATAGATGGGAGTGCCATAAGACTACATTGAGGTAACAAATTACCGAAGCATAATATATATAATGGAGCAAGTCAATTTTCACCACTATTATGGCACAGAACTTTGGTAGACTACAACATCCACATTGGACAGTCTGTCTCTCTTACATGCAAGAACACAGAAGTGCCCACACATGGACAAGCACATGCACATGGAGGACGTCATTGCACAATCTTACGGCAGGTCCTGTGTAGGTCCTGTTACTTATTTTCATAAATCCAGGCTTAGCCAAAAAAGAACAAAAGGTTTGCATCTTTGAATCCAGCAGCTCATTGTTTAGCTCAGAACCGCACATTGATTCTTCTTCAAGTGTTAGAACAGAAAATTGATTTGACAATAGGCACATGTTTGCACACATATACTTCACAGAACTATGTACAAACAAGAGCTAGATGTATAAAAAGAATTTCTCAATGGGGCATAAGCTTCAAAAGAAACTCTGCATAACAATATATTATTACTGTGGGATTACCAAAACAAATAAGATCTATTCAGTCTTGACTGATCAATTAGTGAACTTTGAAACACAGACATGGTATAAACCATAACAGCCAGACATATACTTCTATAATGGCAAAAAGTCTATGTTTGAGATTTAAAATTTCAGAAAGATCAAACTGGAAAGACAATAGAAGTACGGACATGAGCCTTTGGTCAAATATGAATTAAAGAACTATAGTGTAGGAATTGAGCAAACAACATCATAAATCGTTCAGTCCAGAGAATTTTGATAATTTTATCACTCCAGTTGCATGTTCATAAACACAAATATGAATAAATTATAGGGATAATCAATCTTGGAATCACAGAGCCATAACACTGCTTAGTGATAAAGAAAAAGAAGACAGGTCTATCTAGTATCTATCTTACCTGGTGAGGTATTTTGGATCATATATACCATAAACAACATCACAGTGTCCATCATAAGATTCTACTAACTCCAAATCACTAGTGAATGGGTCCCACCTGCAGATATATAATGGATGAGCCTGAGCCATATCTAAGAAAATGGCACTCTACAGACCAATTGTGTAGCTTACTCATATCTCCGCTGGCGCTCAAGGTTTAAAAGCACTTCAAATACAGTGTCTGCACTGGCATCAACAACACCAACAGACTTCACAAGAACACCTCTTCTCATCTGCAAAGCACAGCAAGCACTGTAACTGTTTGGTACCAATTTAGCAGTAAAGTTTACATCTCTGGCTTGGATTTATCAAGCAAGTTTGTTACTCTTACCAAAATGTTCAGTCTATTAAAAGAAGCAAATTATATAATGCGACAACATAAACATGGGCAAGTATGCTGTTTATACTTTTTACCAGAAGAGGCATCTTTTAATTCTGATCAAGTAAAAAACCCTTCAACTTATCATTTCAAAAGTCTCTTCCTATATTATATCTAATTCTTTTTCTCCTTTTTCAATTTCAAGTGTTGGTGGATCTAAAGCAAGTGCTAACATTTATAGATTTTATTAGCACGATTCCTATTAACTAATTTTTTCTGGGATAGTATAATGTAATAGCAAAATGTTACTGGGGTATTTTCATATGATGAGTCATGTAAAGTACCTGTCTATAGAGAATTCTCCTCCTTTAAACTAACCAGGGAGGTATTCTACTTGAGTCACTAACAAAGCAAATATATACTTTATTCGGCACCCAAATATAAACTCAATAGGATAAGTTATGACATACTAATGAAGTACAAACATTTGGAAACCTCATCTTATGGAACTTTTATGGAGCCACATGATACCATGCACCACACAGGTCTCCTTTTTATTGTTATTCTCAAGATGGAATTTCATTTTTCTTTTTTTAGAAAAGTAAAGTTGGGATGAGCATTTCTTCCGAAAAATATATAATCTACAAAAAAACAACCACACAATTTTTTTTGTGAAAGAAGCCTCTGTGAAAAGATATAATCCAGCTCTGATTAATGAAGCAAAGTACAGCATGGGAAAAGCTGTACAGCAAGTTCTACAGAAACATAAGAGATATATGAGAAAAGCACAAGGCTTGCACATACCTTGGACTCAGCAACATCCTCAAAGATTCTAATACCTGAAATCACAAAGAAAACAACATTATAGAGACTTGACAATACTTAAAAATTTGCATGCTTATTTGCCAGGGAAATCAGTTCTCAACTTGCAAACAAGTCTTTACAGGAAATGTTTATTCAGAGTTTCAACAGGAAGAAACAAAAGCTAAGGAATTACACCACATTTTACAGAGGATAGTTCGTATGAAAATGAACAGCAATATTTTGAGAATGACAGTTGAAGCCTCTATAAAACCTCAGTACTCTGTCAATGATCTGCACTGTAGGATTCTTAAAACCCCCAAATGGAGCAGCTTTTGACAACATCTTATGCTGATCACTCCAGTGCAAATCCCCAGAGCAAAAGCACTCTCTAGATTTGTCACCATTAGTCCAAGGCTTTCTAGTCAAAATCAGTCAGGCAAGATCCGTGTTTACTCTTGCATTGGTCTAGAGTGAACTTGCCTAACTTTAACACATTTAAACAATTTAGAAATGATCTAATTATTATAACTTAGAATTGTATGTCTAAAACAATCCAAGTCTTGAGCCATCTTGGTTCACAAATCTGTTCAAGTTCATTCTTTTAGATCAGTAATTCGCATATGAGAGCTTACACTTGCTCCAACCCCATTTTTAACATATGAATGTAATACTGACTAGATAAACAAAAGAATTAAATTTATCATAAACATAAAATGTTTGCTATTCTGAAAATCAATACTTCTTATCACTACTACATGGACATGTCCCCTCACCCACCCCTTTTTTAGTTTTTGGATGAGCTAGCCATTTCTTACTCCTTGAATTTTATAGCTGACAGAGTCAAGTGCAAATGGGAAAGAGAGAAAAATGAGCCAAAATGCATGTCAAAACAATAAGAACCTGACAGAACAACAATAAACCATAACTATATACTGAAGCTCACATTTTTTTCCCAAAAGGAATTACCATATAAAAAGACCGATGATTCAAACATCATTGTAGGCCATGAACCATTACTAAAGCCAAGATAGAGTACCATTCATTGTACGAATACATTTCCACTCATTAGCTTCTATTGCATCTCCTACATCCCCTCCAATGTTTCCGCCTGCTGTGATACCCAAGATTGAAGATTTACTTAGGAGCATCTCTGGACCTGTAAAAACGGAGACAGTTGTGCAAAACATAGAATATGAGAATTCAAGGTCCACGGTCATGCATACTTCTGGATGAGAATTGTTTCGCATTTGTACTTCTCAGTATTAGTATGTGTTGAGTGTACAGTGGCATACTTGTATTTAGTCATTCTCATTTTACTATAAGAAGATACTAAGTACTCAGATCACCCCAACCATTCAGTCACAGATCTCTTTCCAGTCATTTACTATCACAAAGGTCACAAAGAGCCCAAATCAAACATGGACAGCATGACAAATCAATTATGCAACATGCTGATTGTAAGAAACAAATAGACCAAGATAATGAAGAAAGATGACACCCCAAATTCATGGTCAATGACAAAATTGGTGAATATTTAAAATTATTAATTCATTATGCAAGCATTATATTCCAACTGTGTGTTTAAACATAACCAGAAGCAGCATCTAGACTTTTAGTTGAACTTTCTTACTCAATTCAATGCTCCAGATTCATCGGACATCAGCAGAGTAAGTTGCCGATAATTTAGCAAGAAGCAGTATGTTCCAGTGCCTATCATCTAGATACTTTGCTATAGTAGAATTAATTTCTTTAGAAAATATAAATCTCTTCTTCACAGTGTCAAAATACTTCAACTAGATACCTTCTTAGACCAACTGCCATTGCTCAACCACAGAGAAAAACTTTCCTATGGAGTTGACTTATCTGAACTGGAGTACAGCAGGCACTGTTACCTTAGAAAAGGAAAGCAACCGCTTTGATCAATTTTATCTTTCTTTAGGTTGCATGCATTAGCCAGTTCTGGGATTCTTTGATCTATTACAAAAGCGATCTGTCAATAACATCCTGTCCATTACTGAATACCAATTTAATTAGCATTGACTGAACCTACTTAACTTGTTTAACAATAAATGGCTTACATCAAAGGTCAAACTTATAATTTACATCAGTGACTTATAATACTTGACATCACATGAATTATGTGTGTAGCATTTTGCTCATCAGTAACTAAACGAGACCTTCAGAAGTAGCATTTAGCATGCATGAAAGTTGAAAATGCTCAAATTTTTCTCAGTGAACACCAGTCCTAAGACAATGAAAGTAGTCATGATTTTCAATTATAATGTACTCTTGCATCTTGAAAAACTTGACAATGTTAATTATGAACTACAGAAGGTGTCTTTGCAGATGCCACCTTGATAGAGAAAAAGAAGGTGCTGGCCATAGTAAATTTGAACCAAAGTCTTGGTTCTCACCAGACATCTCAATCTGAAAGCCTTTCACCCAGTTACAATCCTCACTTTCTTTTGATGTTCCAAAAAATTTTCAAAACCAATTCTTTTCACTCCCGAACTATCATCCCCATTTACAAAAGTGAAATTATCTTTCCCATGTCTTTTAACTGTTCTTAGTCCACCAAATTTATAGGATATCAATTGACATTTTCCTAATTCAGTTCAAACATTTGCCTATATCCTTAAATTGAACTGAAGCGCAATTCTTCATATTTTTAACCTAATTCTTACAAGACATACCTAGTGAGTATTCTTATCATTGATTAGATTCAAAGTTATCCAGAAAAAGGATTTTAATCTACATTTCCATATGCATTCATTCATATTAAATGGTAAAGGAAAGAACAATGAGCAATGAAAGGCCATGAGGCATAATACCAATTTGAGGACCTACTTTGACTTTAAGGCCAAACATCAATGCACAGAAAATATCAAACTAATCAAATCTAATTGGAGGACACTCGATTAAGCCTTCCTAGTATAAGCTCCATCCCATATAACTTCAGCACGAGCCAAACTATTTGAAAAATTTCTCTTGCAGATAGTGTGTGTGTGAGTGTATTAAAAAAGCCCACTCAATAATGTCTCTGACTACATGTACTACATTGTTCTCAGTTGACATACGTTGTCCACAACCTCAGCCCTCAGTCTAACTAGGACCCTGCCCCCCTCTCCTATCAAGACATTATTAACTGATACAAAGCCAAGTCATGCCACAGAGAGAATGAACTGCAACTCATAGAGTAGACACAAAAATAGAAGATGAACATTCTACCCAAAATGACTTTAATTCACATATAACAATCTCAAAAAGTGCCTGGGCATAGCATACAGGAAGAGAATACTTATGTTTTTATATTCTGATTTTGTACAGTAAATAATTTTTCTTCATTGTCACAACAATAGCTCAACAAACATGCTATAAAAAGATCGATGGCAGTTGGCTAATACAAAAAAATATATATCTTTCTCTATTATTTCCCTTTAGCAATCAAAATATACTAAGTGCAAAAGATAAAAAAATATATATATGTAGCCTTAGAAACAATGTTATTCGTAAGTTTTTGTGCTACTTTAATGGATTATAAAAAGCCAATGGTGATTGTTGAATGAAGGAAATTTTACTATATATTTTCCTCATTAATTATATTCATTGGTTATTGGGAGACGTTTATCCCTTCAAAAGGTTTTTTGTATTTGTTTTTCTTTGTTTAAGCAAATTACATGTATCATCATTGGATATCATTAATGATTGTATACAAGTCTATAATAATATATATAAATTTAACAAACCTTGTCCAATTCTAATAAGCTTCTTCAATTCATGGGCATAACGCCTTACTCTGTGTCGGTGTCCCTCTAGAGTGATCCTAGAGAATATAAGAATTCAGAAAATGTTAGCATGGCACACTCACATGCACATCCGCCACACCCCCAAGAAAGCAGGTGCAGCTGCAGGCATGCACAGAGAGAGAGAGAGAGAGAGAGAGCATTTTTATCAAATTGACGTAAAAGCATCATTAGTTAATGGGCAGTGTATCATAAACCACATGTAAAAGCATACTCTGGCTCCACACTCAATTTGTTCCTGGCACTGCCGCCTCTTGACAGCTCATACTCAGCCTGTTTAAAACAAAGAATTCATGAAAATATATATGAAGTTCATTTTGCTCTACTGCCTCTTGTCTATTCAGCGCTTCAAAATCAAGGCTTTACCAATGAAGGACTGCAATACACAGTACAAATCCTAAAACTGAAGATGAAGTGCTGAGGAAAAAAAAAGACATAAAACAAAGTTTATGCTAAATGTCATTACTCTTGGGATACATTTGAACCTGTTGCTTGGCATGGTCAAAAGCCTCCATCCACTTCTTCACTTCTCCAGCAGTGGCACAAGCAATCTTGAAGCAAAGAAGCAGTCAATCATCATTCATTTTAGGCAGATTTAAAAGGGAATACACTTCTACAAGACAGGATGCCAATTAGACATGAAAGTCGACGCAAAGAAAAATCACAAAGAATTTTTACTGAGCAAATACTGTTTTCCAAAATGAAGCCACACAAGCTACTTTAATATTTTCTTGCCTCCTCAAAAGAACCTAATAATATGACAGTCAATTCATTCTCTTGAAATCAGGATTTGAGTATGGTACTATGATGCTCCAAATTTAGATATATAAACAAGAATGTGTAATTTTTCTTAATTTATTTTCTTTCTTTGATTATCAACAAGACCACACTTAAATGGTCTGTCTCTCATTCATATACCATCAAAATCGTTTCCAAATTGCCGAAAGGACAATCATTTTCTTGTCATTTTCATTGGCATTAAGAACATGAACCTTCTTCTCAAAGGAACTGCCATATGTTTCTCCCAAAAAAAATAGAGCAATGCAGTTATCGGCTCCCCCACCAAGTGTTAGTTCCATGTGACAAATTCATTCTTTGCAATTACAACAGATTTCAAAATGTGAAACATGCCACTGGAGGCACCATAAGACCCTTATATATAAGCAACTTCTCTTTTTTCAGATTACTTTATGGCATGTGATGATGAGATTATTAATGTTGGCTATAAGAAATATTATGTAAGAAAATAGAAGGGAGTTACAATTAAGCTGGTTTCGAGTTCTACAGCAGTTGCTACATTGGCATGTTCTAACCTTAGCGCAACTATTGGTACTACCAAACCTGATAGGAGAGAGAGAACAGGTTATGAGTGTCCCATATTGCTTGCCTATGACTTTCAATGAACCTTATGTTTATGTAGTCTCCATCCTTTTATAAACTTAATTTTTTGGGTGGGACATTCTAATATGGAAGCCGAGTTTTGCACCAGACTTATTTTGCATGTGAAGCTCACAATTTGGCAGTTCCATGTGCCATTTTTAGTTCAGTTTGCATGTGAGAGGGAGTGTTACAATATCCCACGTCACTTGTCTATGGGGTTTTCATTGGCCTTATAAATTCCTATAGTCTCACTCCAACTATCATCTCAAACTTTTGGTTTAGACATTCTAACAACTTGAGATAAAGGACACTCAACAATTGCAAGTTTATTGGCTCATTTCAGTTTTGCTCTACCATCCCATCCCTGTGCTCTAAACCTTCTCTTCGTAGCACCTGTTCTTCTCCAGTCTTTTCACAATTTCTGCAATCATCGCTCCATCTTCATTGTTACCATGACCCAGCTCCGCTTGTTAGCCCCACTTTGCCTTGGCCCAGACCACGTGTTAATACAACTCAATTAACTGATCCTAGTCTTTGTTCCACCTTCATAATTTCTTTATTTGCAAAAGTGCAGTACCTTTCATAGCATGACCTATATAATGTTACCATGACACATGATGTTTGTTAATTTTAGCTTTAACTTTAAATGTGCAGGCCCGGATTGTCGCCCAATTCAATAAATATTGTGGCCAGCCAATTGAGAATTTTCCATGAGATTTATGGCAGAGCCGGCATGGTGCACATTAGTTTCAGCGTTCAGCATTCTCTTCTAGTGTTTTAGTGTTAATATGACTTTGTCATATTCAAAGGGTATGAGAATGTTCAGCTTAATGTGGGACTAGGGCTTTGAGAGTTTGCTTTTTGGTTGTAGTTCGAATTCTAATTAGTGAATTTCTGCTCCTCTTTTGCCTGTGCATGTAGGCCAATGGTCAAACCATGTAAATCTTACTCTTCCACTTTCTCAATTCTATTTTCTATTACATCGGCCCTTTTGCTTAACAATGAAGCATATTAGGATGAGAACTTGAACAAGTTTATTAAGTACAGAATCAGGAAAAAAAAAAATTGATTCCCAGTTCAAAACTACTTCAACAAAAATAAATTATCCAAGATATCATCTTCCAGTTTCAAGTCAATCACTGGTAAGGATAGCACAAGAAAGAAACAAAAAACTCACCTCTCCTTTCTTTGTCTCATCTAGCCTACTATAGAACCGCAGAACATAAAGATCCTGCCATAAAAGAAGAAATCCCCTTAAAGAAGAATCTAAAGTTACATCAACTTTTCACCTGGAGGACATAAGTGTGCTTTTGGAGGTTGGAGAACAATTCTGATGTCTTATATCCATACAGCTATTGACAAGATATGGCAGAAAGAAAACTCACCCCATGGTTGACCTTCCGACGCCCTATATCCTCCACCATAAGTGAGGGCCCTACAACACCCCTCCTGATTGGTTGCTGTGCCAAGGGAAGCAATTAGGGCCAAAAGTACAAATGCATTCAGTGTTCTTGTACATGCAAATGATAGCATGAAGAAAAATTGCATAAACAATTCAGTTGATAGATCTAGATGATGGAAATCCTTTTGGCCAAACTATGGTGAGAAGAGACAGCAAAATAGTTTCACAAATAGCAGTCGGTAGTCTCTTTCCTAAATTATACTTGTATGATGGATGACCAGGGAAAGGTAAATGAGCAAGAAGATGCATTTGACCTCATCTGCGCATTTAATTTGGAGAAAGGACAACAACAATCAAATATCAAATAGTGCAGAAAACGGGATCATGCTGCAACAACAGTTCATTAACAAATTAAGCAACAGCCGTAAAATCTATTGGTTTGCTGGGGGAAGTCAATTTTGGCATTGGGGCATCAAAACCATTGCTAACTGATTATCAATCTTTCCTGCTACTTTTTGGATTAATTAGTGTCTGGTCCAGAGGAAATTCAAAGAGCCCAAGCAATGTTGCACATCTTTGAAATTGTTAGAAGAATGTCCAGCAGGTACTCGTAGTAGCTTTTACTTTTTAGAGACATGTCTTATTATTCGGCTATAATCCGGAAAGAGCTTATCACTCGGCCAAAGCAGGGCCTGTTTGATAACTCCAGTAAGTCTTGAAAATTAATGTGTTCAGCATCTAATAAAATTAAGCACATTTGATAACCATAACTAGCTTTTACCCAGTCAAGTCAAAAAACATCACTTAATTAGCTAAGTAAGGATGGGCTTACTTACTTTATTCAATACATTGCTAAAAGCCTAAGAAATACCAATAATATTCACGATTCTAGATTTGGCTAGAATAGAATGTTATTTAATAATCAATAGAATATTAAACAGCATTTTACTTTCATTTTCAGCACTTAAAAAGGCCAACACTTCAAATTCTGTATTCAAATTTTTGGCATTAGATTTTCTGTTTTATCAAACAGAAGGCTTGAAAAAAGAACCTGTCTCATTCACAGAGGTTATCAAAAAGGTAAAACAAGTCTTTTTGATAAACCAGATTGTAACAGAAAGAGGACTGATTAGGTTCCTAAAACCTTAGCCAATTTTCAGTTTTGCATGTTACAGTACTCTTCAAGTTAAATTGCAGAAAGTTCTCCATGTCTATTCAAAGGACTTCCCTGCATTGATGCCATCTATCTGACTTGCCTACTAAATTGATGACAAAACCACAGCTTGCAGCAATTCGCAGTTCTAATTTTCCACAAGTAAGCAGGAAGGTGATCAAAAATTAATATGACAGTGGAAACACCTGCCAAATGTCATTGGTCCAATACAAAATTACGTAGTATCATCTCCTCAAACCACAACCTTTCTCATTCAAGCTTTTGTCTTTTTCTACTATGAAAAGGAATTGCTGAGAGAGGGAGAAGCGTGAGCAATCAACAGAATCCGAACAATATGTAATATTATCTACTGAAAATGGTCTCAGATGGCCTCAATGTATGACAATAATCATAGGAGAAAAATGCTCATTGTACTCAGTTTACAAATACTGGTAGATTGATAGTGATCAAAACTGGTCACAAAGCTGCTGTCAGCCGCTACTGAGCTGGCCAAAAGAAATCCAAGAACTAATCATCAAACAGCTACTGATACTGGCATAGCACTGAAAGAAGCCATTACTAATTAACTTGCAGCACTGTTCAGTAGGCAATTAGCGATACGACCACTCTGATGCATAATATCCTAATGGTTAGTCACCGCCAGGCTAATTATCGAGATTTGAACGACAGCAGCACAATGGAATTGCAGAGAACAGAGCAGCTCAGCATGCAAGTAGGGCATACGAGACGATGACAATTCACATTCTAAAATCCTCTGCCCCATGAGCTGATTTCCTACCCCCACCAACATCTCGCAATTTCCCTTCCCCTATCAATAAACAAAGCCCAAAAGACAATTTGAGCTAGCATTGTACTGGCCATCAGGCCAAGACCAAAAACAAAACTCAACCCGCAAGTCGAATTTACAAAAAGACTCTGCCCACCCGCAAAAAATGCGAACGCGATGGGGAAAACAAAGACACGGTCACGCGGACATCAAGAACAAGAAGCAAGGAAACACCCTCGGACTCGAAACGCTTACAATGCCGGGGCTTTCGTGAGGATCGCGCTTGTACACCTCCACGTACTTGCCTCGGATGAACAGGAACCTCATATGGCAATACTCGCGCCCGATCGAGTTCACGCCCAGATGATAAACCCACCCGAAGAACTCAAAGACCTCCCTTTTCCCTCCTTCCCGGTCGCTCTCGGTCCCATCCCTCTCAATCGGCGATCTGTCGCTGCCGACGCCGCCGCCGCTGCCCGCTTCCTTGTGCATCGCCGCTCCCGCCGCCGTCTTCATCTCCATCTCCATCTCCAAACCCAGCTCCCAAGATTCAATCTTGAGCTACAAGAACGCAATGGGAAGGCCGAAGAAATCAATGCGGAGAGAGGGGGAGAGACGTTTCTGGGGGAGGGGAAGGAGGATGAGGGAAGGTGGCAACACAGAGAGGGGGGCAGGACGCAGAATTCGCCTTACGTTGTTTGTTTGACGTCTGTTGAATGAAACAGGAAAAACAAATTTTTTGCGCTTTTGCGGTAGATTTGGTGGAATGTAATGGCGAAGGGGGAGTTCTCTTTTCACTTCTCGCGGCATCCGGGCCGTCCACGTCATCGGGGAGGGCCCCACCAGCCGTAAAGATCGTGGGGCCTACAGGGTGATCGACGGTCAACGTCGCAGGTGGGGATGCTGCAAGCTGAGGATGGGGGACCACGTGGCCATTCCATGACATAGGCCGACCTCGAGAGTCTAACCTAATGGAGTTAATATTTGTCGTGATCGACCCGACTCAATTCGACTTGACTCATCACTTAAAAATGACACCCAAGATCTGAGTAAAATTAAAGTGCGGTATAATTTATACATGATTTTGTCTTTTTGTAAGTGTGATAGAAACTTAAATTAAGTCCCCAAGCTTATCTTAGCTAAATATGAATGAGTGTATGTGCTCAATATAGAGGACAAATATCCCATTAATTCAAACTTAAGCTTGACTCAAATTCAAGTGAGTCAAGTTGGAAATTTATAGAGTTGAATTAATAAAATAATATACAAAATGTGGGAATATGGAATTTCACAATACTTCGCTATATTATAAATTATATGAGATAATTATTTAAAGTGACAAGATACGGGATATGTTATATAAAAAAGAGATATAAATTTAACTTTGAGGGAGAGAAATGAAATTAAATAAATTCCTAATAGTTCTAACAAGTAGAAGAATCTAGAGCCATCTTGGGACTGAACACGAATTATACCCACGAGCGGTTTCGCTCAATTTCAAGCCTACCCCTTTTGTCGCGATTCCCTTTTTCAATGTCGGACGAATCTATCTTTCTACAAGGAGACGGACGGACACACGTGGAAGTGCGTGTGGTCTCATATTTATGGGAATGTCAATTGTGGAGATGGAAATCAAGGCGTTTGACACGACAGGACTCTCTTTTAAATCCAAATAGAATATAATTTGGCTTTATTGGTTTGGAGCCCCAGCATCTCGACTCTACTCGACTCCTCATGTCGGCATAAAAGATTAATAAAGGGGTAGGGAGGGATGGAATCGTGATAGACCCACCACGTCGGCAAGGAGCTCCTTTTTTTGGTTCTCTCCATGTTTCTTCATTAAAGGCGCGAATTGCCACCGAACCACCACCGCCCATTTGACTCCGAAGGCACCACTTTTGGTGGCCAACCATGGCAGTTCCGACGAATATGCAGACTTTTGCAGACGGAGCTTCATGGTCCCACGTTTACTATCACCGGTATAAATTATTTGTAAATACGAAAATATAAATAGACCGTCAGGGATTTGTAGGAACCCCGAGCGATTCTTTGATCCATCGTCCGATGGGGCGGTGACTCACTTTAATTTTTTCGTAACTCCCCTGACAAGACTGTGAATAAGTGACACATTTTTTGATTATCAAGGGATTCGAAAGTTTATACACATTTTTTCATATCAAATTCGAAAGTTCTCGTTTGAGCTTAGTGTGGTTTTGAGTTTTAGCTTTATCAGGAACATTTTGAACAAAATAATTTAAATTACATTGAGGCGACTTCATGAAATGCTTTTTTAAAATCGTTTGAAGAGGTGGGCTGGTTAAAATGGCATAGATGCTATATCGAATCAACCTTCTTGCTAGAACCAAAAAAAAAAAACTCTCTGTGCATTTACTTTCACTACTCTCCAAATTGAACCACCCATGTATCGACAATTTTCTAAAGTCTAACAAATTCCTTTGACACCAAATTGGGTCAATCTCAAATAATGTGACTTTTTTTATTTTTGGGGGTGTATAGCTGATGTGACTGTTGAAAGACCCCATATTGGAGCCTAGATTAAAAATTACCCAAATGAAAACTCATTATAGCAAATGGAGGGTGTCAAAAAATGTAAATGAAAAGTAAAGGGATTGAAGCTTTAAGTAGACCTTTTGATGACTTGGCTAGTTATGTCGGTTGGATTTTTTCTAAATTTGATATTGAAGGACTTCATTAGATAGTTTATGTGATCAAACATAAACAATTATAACCATCAAAATCATGAAAACTTGGTTAGAAATATAGCATGACGAAGAATAAAAGCCAATAGCTCTACACCGAAAACTAGCTTTTGGGAAGACCGATTCTCGAGTAGAACCGGCGCTTCAGAGAGTTAAACCCGAGGATCGAACCCGCCTTGGCCCGTCGGGTTCCCGGGGGTTTCTACCTCCCTATGAACCTACCCGGTTCACGTGTGGGCCTTCAAGTAGGCCCACTAACCAAAATAGAAAGCCCAACAACCAAGCCCATGAGCACAAAAGGCCCGTGTTTATCATGTGGGCTTTTCCTCCACCGCCATGGCGGTTTTCAAATCCAGCTCAGCAATATATATATATATAAATGTATTCTTACCAGGGAATCCGGACATAACAATTCGTGTGCTTCTCTCTCCTCTCCTTCCCCAGACATGGCCACAACGATCCTCCGACGAAACCCTAACCCTCGTTACCCGTCCGATCCTGACCACCGCCGCCTTCGCCGGCGCAAGCGCAGCCCCGAATCGGTCACCACGCGTCCCGCGGCGGCCCCGTTGAAGAACCTCGTGATGGGCCAGGTCAAGATCCTGAAGCGCGGCGAGCCCCTGACCGCCTTCGCCGCCCGCGGCGGATCCCCCGGCCTCCTCCTCCCCCGCGATGGCCTCGCGGCGGCGAAGGGCAAGATCAAGAAGGGTGATCCCGACCTCGCGCTGGGGTCCACCGACCGGCTCGGGCCCGACCCCGAGATCGTGCAGAGTCAAATCCGGGTCGGGGAGTTGCCCGGCGTCTATGCGGGCCCAGGGGTGTGCGTCTCGTCCCCACCGCCGAGTTCCGTCCCCGTGCCGTGCTTCTTGGGCAAGAACGACTTGGCTACGTGCAGTTTAAGGCGGCTCTTGGGGCTTCGCTTGTCGTGAATTTGAGGGAAAATTCGCGTGGTTTCGGAGACTTGCAGCAGGTTTGGCGGTGCCCGTGATGTCAGCGAATCATATGGCTGTGTTCCGCAGGAGATTAGTTTGTTCGAGAATCAAAAGGGCTCTCCTTTATCTTTTCAAGAGGAAGGGGCTTTTGATTACACGCAAAAAGGAAGAAGTTGTTGAAGATGGGAGTTTGGTACTTTTATACCGAGGGAACGAACTTGAGCGGTTTCTTCTATGGGCTATGTTATCTTTAGTTTAGAAATGTGTATGAGGACCCAATAAGAAGTATTTATTGAAGTCTGTGTGGCCTATAAATCCAACTGTTGGTCTGCGATGTAGGCATTAGTCTGCCACTTTAGAAAGAAATATTGGCTAATTTATGATTCTATTTGGGCGAGAGATGTTGAGTTTTATAGATAGGCCTGATACTAAGGGTCTATTGCTTCTATGTAAAACATCAGTTTGATGGAATAAAGTTCATGATGATTGTTTATTATGTTGCTGATTGATTGCCTAATGAGCCAGTTTCATATCAATGTGCAAATGGAATTTAATTTTCTTTTGTTAGAAAATCCGACTTTCATCTTTTCACTAAAGATCAGCTGGGAGAGGTGTGGTAGGTATAAAAAACTATACCTACAACGTTGATGAGGTGTGGCTTGAAGCAGTGGTTCTGGTAGAGAACCTTATGTTGTGCCGCAGCAAATCAGCTTCTTTGCATCCTGGTTGCTAGGGGTTCTTTCTTGTTTGATTTTGAGATGTGGTATGTGTTAGTGTAAGCGGTTGAGTAGAAATTTCTGAGTTCTAGCAGCCTTGGCTAGCTTCACAGGCCATCTTACATATTGAGTCTAAGTGACATCTTGGGTTTGTGTCGTGGGAAATGGATATAATGTTGGTAACTTTTGTTGGCATGAACTACACTGATTAAGTGAACCCTACCAAGCATTTGATCTTGCATCTAATATGCACAATCTCAAGGGAACAAATATGCAGATGGGTTGATGATCTGATTGAATATATCTGTCTTTAGTCTGGATATGATTTGAGGCAAGTCCTCTGTTAATCTTCTCGTTACAGTTCTTTTCGGGTGCATCTTTGTCATTTCAAGTTGCTGGTGAAAAAGTTCTAGCCATCGTATGATCAATTGGTAAATGGACTACTTTTAAGTGCAGCGTTGACACTCGAAGACGCAGCCATTGCTTTTCTTATTCTGGCCACGGCAGCTATATCATTCAATATGCACCTTTTATGTTGTTAGTCTGAGGTAGCGAGAAAAAATACATGTCTGCTGAAGGAAGAAAAAATTGCATAATCTTCTCTTTTTCAGTATTTACTTCTCTGTTTTTGGTGTCCGGGGTCCCCAAACGCATTGGTTTTCAATGCATTATGGATGACTGTGTGCTCATTAGGTTGGATTGAGATGGCATCTTCGATTTTTGCCTATCAGCAATCGGTAGTTGGCAAAACAATTCGGGGTTATGATCCTCATCCTTCAGAGGGTCATTGGCTTGTTTAGCAAGAACCCTAAGGCCTGGCCGCTCCAACCGTGGCCACCTACTTCAGAGAATATATTCCATTACCTGTTTTCTTTTACTTTGCCCTGTAAATGGGAAATATACGTTGACAAGCAAGACAGTAAACTCATGCCAGCATCTGGAATGCTTGCCCTATCTTCGAACTTATGCTGAAACAGCTATAAAATTCGTGACATTACGAATGACAAACGCTATGCCTCTAATATACCCACAGTTACACTAACCAGAAGCAAAAAGTAACAAAATATAATGTTCTTATTTGAGATCTTTGTGGCCGTCAACTAGCTTCTGCAACACTCAATCCTAAGTTGGCAACCTTGAAAAGCAAGCGCAGGCAAGTTTAGTATCACGTATGATCACCTGTATGATCACCTCGCACCCATCTCCATGGAGTTGCTTTCTCTGCCATTACTTTCATCAAGTTCTGGATAAGCAGGCAGTGTCTTCTTCCAGAACCAGTGCTTTCTCCACATTAGTATCATCTCTTCTATCGGGACTCCCTTGGTTTCAGGTAGGAACACGTAAACAAAGATGGTCATGATTGTGATCCAGCCGGCAAAGAAGAGGAAGATCCCGAACTTGAATGTGCAGAGGAGCGCAAGAAAAGCCTGCCCGATTATGAAGGTGAACAGAAGGTTCACGGCCACAGTTATGCTCTGCCCAGCTGATCGGGTCTCTAGGGCAAATATCTCACTCGGGATGGTCCAGCCAAGAGGCCCCCATGACCACCCAAAAGCCACCACGAACAAGCAGATCACAGTCACGACCAGTATTGAGAAGCCCTTTGATAGCTCTTGGTTGTGGCCGAACTTGACTCCCAATATCACTGCCACTATGCACTGTATCACAGGCAAAAGGAACATGTTTAATTTTGTGGAACACGAGTGGAGTATTTGTTGTATGCACCTGAGCGCCTCCACATTGGAATGGATGACCACTATATTTGTCATAGTTATCAATATCTTTGTTGTAAAATCACAAAGCGAATTTGCTGTATGATGTAATCCGCTTTATACAAATCGATACATCTTGTTTTGCTTGGTATTTCAGTTGGAATTTGGGTGATGTCCACTCATATAGGCGATAAACTTTTTGTGTCTCTTAGTGCAGAATATGCAAAACAGGAGAAATTCTTTTTACCTGGCATATAACCATCTGAATTCCTCCGCTAATAAGTAGAACTCTTCGACCCAATTTGTCAACTGTAGCAATGGAAATAAACGTGGATGAAGCAAGCACCGCTCCTGTCAAAGCAGAGGAGTAAAGGGATGCGCTTCCTCCGAACCCCATGCTCTGAAACAGCACCGGAGCATAAAAAAGAATAGAATTTATGCCCGTGAGGATTTGGAAAGTGGGCATGCAAATAGCCATAACTAACTGAGGCCTGTTTCTTTTCTCAAGAATATTTCGGAACGGATGTTTGATTGCCTTTGCTAATTCACTGGCATCAACAATATCCTGAAACTCTGCATTGACGTTCTCGGTTCCTCGAATCTTTTCTAGGATTCGTCTTCCTTCCTCAATATTTCCACGTTCAACTAGACTGTTGGGTGTCTCTGGTAGGAATAGTCCTCCAACTGTCATCAACAGAGCTGGCACGGCAGCCAGGCCTAGAGAGAGCCTCCATCCCCAAGGGTTGAGCTTCTCGGTTCCGTAGTTTATCATGTTCGCAGTGAATATGCCCAGAGTTGTAGCCAACTGAAACATCATGTTCAATGCGCCTCGAAGATGGGCAGGTGCCATCTCTGACAAATATAGTGGAATAGCCTTCAGAGAACAAGAGAGGCAAATGAGTTTCACTTGGGTAGAATATTTCTAAGACTTTTCCTCCTCATTTGGTTCAATGCAAACAAATTCCTCACTTCTGTAACTCCTTATAATCCTACAAGACATTCATTTTTTGATTCATCTATCTTTTTTGCTATCTTCCTATTGTAGTGCTCAGTTGCAAAGCATTAATAGGCATTCAACAGATTCACGTAGATCCCCTCTCGACAGATGCTTCATAAGTCACTGCTTTTATACTACCAAATAGATAGAGATAAATAGAGAAGAGGGCATACCTGATTTCCAAATCCAATGCCAACACCAAGCATAAGCCGGCCCAAGAGAAGCATTGCAAAATTTTGAGCTGCAGCATTTAAAGTTGCTCCAACAAGAAAGCTGACTCCGCCACAAATGATACTTGTTCGACGTCCATAATTTCTTGTGATAGGAGAGGCGACCAGAGAGGCAACCAACCCAGCAAGGTAAAGAGAAGACGTAAATGAGGCAAGGAGTTGGCTGTCGTACTTGCAGTAGTTGTTTTCATGTGCAAGCTGCTTCTTTCTGTAAACTTCAGGGAAGAATTTCTCAAGAAATGGATTCATTGAGGTCACTCCTCCTGCGAAAGAAGGCAAAAAGTATAGCAAGTTCTGCAGAAAGACACTCTGCATTCAGTCAAATTAAATTTCTGAATTAGGTTGCTTCTCGTCATTTTGGGATTTCTTACACAAAGTCAAGGTATACCTCACCTTCGATGCATATACATCTAATGTATTAACCAACGATCAGCTCATTTCTCGCACTTACCGGTTTCCCATCACTCCCATACCGAAGAACGCAAGGATACAGATGGCTCACAAGTTAAAGAATTGATTGCACAAATTGAGAGACTCACCTGAAATTCCAATGTCATAGCCAAAGATCGAACCGCCGACTGCAGCGATGAGGCATGTCACGACCACGTAACCGGTAACCCTCCCTTGGTACTGGTCCGCTCTTTCCTTTGCCACGCCAGTCGGACCGAAAGACCCTCCCGCCATCTTTCAACTCCCTGCTTCTCCTCTCACCTCTAAGAGTTTACTCTAGCTAAGCTGCCTGAGCACAAGACCAGACTCTCTCTTTATAGTCACCAGCCCAGTTGACAACCAAGAAAGAACCTCCCACCCACTTAACCAAGAGAAGAAAAAGGACTAACAGACTGTATGAGGTAAGCCTCGATAAGGGCCAAGAAGGGCTCTGCTTCTGTTGTATTCTATTGATTACCCTCTTTATCACAAATACATGGACTGCGCAAAATAAGGGAAGAAATCGTGGGATAGACTTGCTCCGTTCGATCATGTGGTTGACAGTGAGTCCATTTTTCTTTGATATTTGATTGGCTTGATTTAGGAGATTCAAGTTGACAGGACGCAATTGCCGGCTTCATCAATTACAGGCATAGAAAAGGCAGTTTTCACTCTCTCTCTCTCTCTCTCTCTTCTCTCTCATATCTGACCTTACTCATATTTTACATGGGCTTTAAGGATAGAGCTGCATGCTTTCGGTTCTATGCTTCATTCGCAGGTTCTCAACCTCTTTCGTCTTGATTCTGATCTCTCTCGCTCTCCTGCCATCCTAGTCAAGTAAATCCAGCACATGCTAGACAGCAACTCAAGCACGGGAATGCAGGATTTCAAGAAAGCGCGATGAAAAGACCTTATGACATTCTTTATTTTTTCAGATTTGCAATTCAAGAGATCCCATGGACATCTCTTCACCATTCAAATTCATTTTATTCTTTCTAACGTCATAGTATCTTCAGGAGACGTGAAAAGCAATTCAAGTATTCGTAATCAATTCATGAAAAATGAAAAAAAAAAACACACACAAACACACACACAAATGTGAAAGAGGCCAAGCCCGCCAACTCCTATTCACCGCTTTTATGCTTTAACAGACATAGAATCTGCAACAGCAATAATTAGATGTTCAGAAAAGAATTAAAGAAATTAAAAAAAAAAAAAAGGAACTTAAAACGTGGAGACGTTGTCTACCAAGTGTAACGTTTTGACAAAAAGCGAGGTCCTAAGCTGCACTTCGTTGAATGGTTTTCTTTCTTATCTTGTTCATGATCCCTTCTATCCTTTGTGCGAAACTAGAAAACGGAAACGACGGTTGGCACGAGGCAGGTGTGTACGTGGAATTCTGCGTCCGACAAGCCCTTTTTGTCCATGATTTTGTGGCCACGAATTGAAAGTTGCATGTTGTGACATCGATGGAAGATGATGGTGATGACTTGTGGGTGATCCCATTTCTTGAAATTAGAGGGTGCTAAATGTAGAATTTTCAAAATTAGAGGGCGCAAAACAAAGTTATGAAATTGGAGGGAGGACGAGGGCAACTGAAGAGGAAACTTAATTATGGGTTATGTAGTTTTCTTTAGGAGAGTTCATACTTTTCGAACATAATTGACGTGTGTTAATGAAGAGTCCATCAAAGGCATTGCTTGATTTGTTGTTTCTTAAAGAAAGCCATGGCCGATTTCATATTGATAATTGATAGCTAGGCTTAGTCCGATGAATCAAATAAAGGTATATAAAATATGAAATCACAGTCATGGATGATGACATAGTGGGGGGACCAGACAGATATTTCTGATTGAGCCTTTTCATTTATCACTTTGTTCATGGTGCGATGACCGTGTGTTTTACAAAATTGAAAATGGACTCAGTCCGCGGCGTGTTAACTGGGATCTCAAAAGCATATTTCTTGGGACCACTTGGATGGGGGCATCGGCAGCTACAAAATTCCATGACTTGTTAAATGGGTCATTGACTTGACTTGCTTTTTAAGGGACGACGACCTTGCATCCTTGCTCGAATTACACGGTTGTCATTTACTGACCTAAATAGTACTAATGTGAAAATGAATCAAGATAGACAATTTTGGTAGAATCCGCGTGAGATCTACATGGAGCCAATCTTTTTTAACAGTCCAAATCCATCTAGATGCATGTACAGGGGTTCACGCAAGGATACCTCAATCGACCCAATACAACTTTTTGTTGTATGTTTATTCAGGCACTTTGCTCAAGCAAAAGCTAGCCTTTAATAATAATAATAATAATAATCCAGAACATCATCTGACCAACTATATAGGAAAAATTTCCATCCGATGCCAACTGTATAGCATTTAGTTGACATTTTCCAACTTATAGCAAGGTAGCGTTAAATTGCTAGAATTTATATTCTATGATTCTACTGCTATCAAATTTCTTGGATGAATAAATGTGGACATAAATTAATAAATAAATAATCCAACCTCCCATATGGTCCACTTGGTTGACTACAAACAAACATCACATTGGAGTATAGCATGCACCCTCATAGCTTGAAATTTGGGTTAGATACGTAATTTATAGTCTAAAAGTATGCATAGCTTATCCACTTGGGATTTGAGAATTGGTAGATCAGCATGGAATCCGCCGAAGTCCAATACACAAACCTGAAAAAGACAGACTGTGGTTTGACATCAAGGAGAGATATTGATAATTTAATAAGATATTTTCCGCATCTTTGGCCATGGAATTCGCAAAGCATGAGCTGCAATCAGCCTCCAGTCTGTAGACCGATTCAACAGGCAAAGGCGTTGACCACTTTGGTCGAGTGACTAGGTTTTGTAGTACAAGGGAAAACGAGAAAATAATGAGAATAACAGTACATACGAGAAAAAGAAGAAATTCAGAAGTTGGTGTTCTATCATGTTCAATATGACGAATTGCAGCAAGATTCAGGTTGCTGAACATATAAGATTTAGAATGGAAACAATATCTGGTGCAATTCCCTTAGGCCATCCTTAGTTAGGGATCGACTAGGTTTTGTTATATTCAAGAAAAGTAAGAAAATTTAAATTCGATTGATTTCTATTTGGCAGCAGATGCAATGCGGTTCATGCCTCAATAAGAGATTTCCCTTCTTGAGCGTGACTTGTCCATCTTGACCCTTTTGGACCCGATCAATTCTATACACAAGCATTTAAAAAGTTTTCTTAATCATGTATGGATTTGAGTAAGAATCTTTTTAATCATGGTCCACGCCACCAAACTGCTAGGGATAGGTCGTATTTAAAACGAATTTGTGGTCTTTCATGCAGTCAAATGCAATACCGAAAACAAAAGATGGTTCATGCCAAACGAATTTAATTACTTTAGAATGTACAAGAATGTAACGTTTATACTGATTAAAACACCTCAATTGGCAACATAAATAATTGAAGAGGACGTCGGGGCAAGAATCATGGGTCTCCAGGTTGCATGAATAATGCTAGATGATTGAAGCCTATTATTCAGCTTCGCACATCTTCTACATTACTTTGACCAGATTCTTTTCCCCCATATGTGTTGCCTGCTGTAAACACCATTTAACACATGCCATTCAAGATATATGATTGATAATGAATGAAGTCCCACTGCTTGAGATTATTGATATGAGCTATTAGATTTTGCACATCTCACATAGCCTCATAAAACATCGGTTAAGCTGCAATAGGCTCACATAACCATAGCCCCTCAGGATTGGTGTAATTGATTGGAGTGTTTAGAGATTTCTAGGCGGAGAATTCACGGATCACTCATTAATCTCATCATTTTCATGTAAACTACTCGATATCAAGGCCATTTGCATAGATCAAATTTCTGAATTTAACCAATTTATAGGACTTGTGGGGTATTTCATAAACTTTTAATTAGCCTAATCTTCACGCTCTGACCCTATGATTATAAAACAAAATGCGTTAGTGCGCGAGATTTCTGCCCCCTCCTAAAGCAGTTGTAAAGAGCATGAACACGAGTCACACGTGGTAGGGTTGTGCGTGTCTGCGTCTTCTTTCACATTTGAGGAATGACAGGCAGATATATTGCGGCTGTCGTGATCCATGCGTCCTTCCAAATTAAATATTTTATAGTAATTCCTTTATTCCTTAAAGAGTATTTAAAGTGCAGACACAGCGGCCACCTTTGTAATCCCCGCGCCTATCCCGGGAGACAACTTTGAATTTTTGGTTAAATCCCCATCACCTGTCAAGAGAAAAATGACACTGACATCGCCAGTGGATGATACGTCTGGACACTTCTTCCCTACAAAAATGGTGCCGTACAATCAACGGCCAACCCTCGGAGGATACTGATTCACCAGAAGGTCAATTAACTGACAAATCTCAACCAATGGATGACGACAATACACGAAATTACACTCTAGAATTTTGCGTAGCTGTACAATTTTTCATGTAGAGGACGAATGTCCGTTGCCAATCTGCACAAGATTGTATTTTCAGACACATTTGGACCGACTCGATTAAACAGGACATAGACTCAATAGCTACTGTCACCAGCCCACATTCGACAATCGAATCTCCCGAGTTCTTCTCCATGCCTTTCAGCACGTAGCACTTGGATTTTGTTCGACCAATCTCGATGTCAAGAGAAAAAACTTACTCGGACATCGCATGATTGAACGGATGCACGCGTGTAAGTTAGCCAAGAATCTAGACTGCCTTCACTTGTGCATCCTCTCTAGTTGACAATTATTAGTTGTGATGCTGAAGCAGCACTCATATGACAATGTCAAGCTTTATCGCTCACAGTATCCACACGTCGAATGGAAGGATCAATTTACATCTAACTTAGACCGTTGACTTTCTTTTGTGATGATCCATAACTGCATCTCAAGTAAGACCAACTCACAATTGCAGAACCTTCATGCTAAAAAACGGTAAAGGTGCAAATTGTACATTCACTTCATTAACATAACACAAGACTAGGTATTTCCACAAATTACTGCATTGACGCTTCTCGCAAAGATGGTAAAACAAGGCCAAGTTGTCCATATTGCTATTGCATCTTTCCAACAGGATACATTTTGAAAAAGTAAACCGAGGCATCGATTGAAGCTTCTTGGCTATACAATAAAGTAATCTCCTGAGAACTTAAACAGAAAGAAATCCTCTGATAACTTAAACCAAAGGATGCATGAGCCAATGTCACTAGCTTTATGTCGTCATTACATGATAGCAGTGTCACAAATTCCAACAAACTTAAGACTGAATTAGAAGAATTGTCACTAGGATATTCACAATCATTATTTTGACTGCCAAGTAGATTAACTTACTAAGCAGTTGCCTGCTAAGATTGGATACGGATATATCTTAACCAGTGGCACCCAATCCTCGAGATTTCAGGAGCCTGACAGCAGCCAACGGGTTGACTATGCCCTGAGAATCCCTTCCTAAACCCATACCTTCAACAAATCCCATCTTCGCCATCATTCTGGACCCAAACCCTTTGGTATGCCTTTCGAAAGCTCCGATACTTTGAGGCGTTCTTCTCATGGATCCTCCTCTGCCACTTTGTTTCGACTTAGCACTTTGAGATTCAGACTCCCTATTCCTTTCCGGTTCTTCGCCAGGCTCAGGGAAGCTCATCCCTAATCCAAGAGATTTAGGACGCTTAATCACTTCAATGGGCTCCGCCAGACCGGTGCCTCCCTTCCCCAACCCTTGGCCTTCTATGAATCCCATTTTCGCCATCATTTTTGACCCAAAACCCCTCGTGTGTACCTCAAACGCACCAAAGCTCTCAGAAGTGACTGGAGTCATGTGCTCCTCACCATTTTCACTGGCCCCGGCTAGATTCACGGGGCTGACCTCGGTTGTTTCAGATGGCATTACACCACTTGACACAAAAGACACGGGTTGACTGGCCAATGAAACCTTTCCACTGGAACGGTTGGCTGAGTTTTTTAATGACTTGCTTCTGCTGGATTTTTTAGCTTCTTGAGGTCTTACCTGATTTCGACCTCCACTGGTCATCTTTGCATGTGGGGCATCAATTACCGAGAAATCAGCACCATCATCAACAGGTCCAATGAGCTGTAATTAGCAACACAACAATTGATTGCAGAATTTCCAATTATGCAAATAGACAACTGCCTAACTTTGTGAAACACAGAAAAAGGCAGATTTAACATTCCTGAATGAAAACACAAAGCACCGATGTGCATAAAGTTTCCACTAATCAGATTTACTACCTTTTCCAGTATAAGTTTATCAGTTGAAGATGGCATGCATGTCTGTGGTGTTCGCCCAACCGTTACAAATCTGAAGAAACAAGATGATAATTAGAATGTCAAAAGCTTAAAGCCTAGAAAGGGCAAAGATAGGAAAAACATAAAGCCCATTAACCTTTTCTTGCCCGATCCTTGGGAGCTACTTTGCAACCGATAAATTCTTGCCAGTCGTTGAACCTTATCACACAAAGAAAAGTTGTTTTAATTAAAAGAGTTCTAACTTACAGAAGCAGACACAATCTCCTATTGGAGCAGGAACATTAGAGTACAAATCCTTAAGAAGAGAACATGAAGATGTGTCCAAACCACAATCAAGTTTATCAAAGACAAAGTAAGAATCAATGCAATCTGAGAATCAGGAAATTGGCAAACCAGAGCATGAACTTCTGCAGCTGAATAAAATCAGCGAAAACTGGGTAGATCATTTAAATGACCAAGGCCAAAAAGAATAGCTATCCCTAGAGTTCGAAAGGATTGCTGAATGCATATGCAATTACGCAAAAATCCTCTTTAGCAACACTAAACCTTGGGAAGGCACATATCAGTACTTGCATTAGTTTGACATAAGTAAGAACACTTAGGTTGACACATAATATGATACAAAAGATACAGCGATAAACCAATGAGTGTAGAGCAAAGTCAGAACTTTTCAATGCACAATAAGAGATCAAGGATAAGCAGATCTACAAGACTTTCAATTAGGATTGTCAGAAAAAGAAAACTTTCAATTAACAAGTCCCGAATATGGTCATCATGGCACAGAAAAAAAGATACTTATAGAAGCAGTCTTATTAATGATTGATGTACCCTAACACAAATTTCTGACTATTAGACCACTCCATACAATCTCTTTTACATGTGCTTGGATGTTCTGCATAAGTAAAACTAAGCGTGTTATTATCTGCATCGCCACACGTCAAATTCACAGGGATAAGATAAGCATGTCAAGGAACTTGACCATAATACATAGTAACATCAAAATCAACCACGAGTTCTTGGATTTTTTGAGGTTTGAGCAATTAGTACTATAACAATTGATTGGGGCAAGGAAAGATCATTCTCATTCTTATAGGGTCTTTCTATGAATGAGGCAGGACATCATCATGCAAAAGTGAGCATAAGTAGGAATCTTGAAGGATTGGAAAGGAGTGGCAACCTTTGTCACTAGAGAGAGAGAGAGAGAGAGAGAGAGAGAGAGATAGTAAAACATACCTGGGAACAATCCCGAGAATGCATAGGTTGAAAAGAATGTATCTTAACTCCATTGAGAACAATCTGCTCCAGCTTCTAAAAAAATGAAACCAAGAAGAGGATTAAGATTTGGTCCTAATAATCAATTCTAGATACCACAGAAAGGATAATACGCCCATCCCTACTTAAACAACATAGGAGCAGAAAGGCCAGATTGGGTGTGACATTAAAAACTAAAGCATCATGGGAAGAATGGGGACACAGGTTGAAGAATTTCACGCCTAACAAAGTTGACTTCTAATGATGCCAAAGAACTTCATGCCTGCAAGATAATTTATATTACCATGATAAAGATATTTGGTACTCAGTATAACCCAGAAAGTTCCTCCCAAAAAAGAACAAAAGGATCCTCTCAGAAGAACATGAACCCTCTCATTCATCCATTACCGTCTCATATTTACGAAACAAGGTCTACAACTTCAATGCTTAAAAATATGATAACAAAGGAACAATTCAATGCACTAAGCATGAGAAAATTAAGAGAAAGCGGTGATAGGATCCATGATGCAGAAGTGAGGCTCCTCAGCTTGGCAAAAGTAACAGAGTTAGATTTGACTCAGACAAATATGGCAAAATGACGGGCATGTACAAAAGATAATTATGCAATTGCTTGTCAATTGTCATCAAATCACAAAGACCATTTATACTTGAGGAGAAGACAGAAGAATGCCTTCGCAACTTCCGGATACTTCCACCCTTACCTTATTTATTCTCTCAAGGTCAACGCCTCTACGAATCATTCTGTCCCGACGTTTAGAAGCAATCAATTCTTTGCGATGTTTCTTCTTTTCACCTGTGCACAATTGCATTTGAATTTTACCAAAAGAGCAAAAAACTAAAGATACATTATCCTATGAAGAGCCTTCAGACAATCAAAATTGTTCTTCATTCCCCAAGTAAGAGATAATAATTGCTCATTGTTTCCCAAGACACAGAAGGAAAGCTCCATAAATTGAAAAGTAAACAGTAAACTTCTGAAAGAGAGGTCCTTGTGTGCCTCACATGTGTTTCTTTCTCAGGAGGTCAAAAACATAGAGACCCCTCCAATCGTGTCATCCAAACACATTGATCTCCTTATTTCTCCATTTTAGTAATTAATACTTGAGACTTAACTACTAGTTCATGGATCAAATAAAAAAGCCAAGATTCAAAATTAATTGATTGATATTTTGATTTACTTTCAACCCCCAATGTATACCACTAAACTAGTTTTCCATTGAGCATGACAACTTTCTCATTCCCCCACAGGATGGGGCAGGGGGGAGTGAGAGAGAGTGAGCTAAGTTAGATTAATGCATATACAAAGTTTACCAGGAAATCTTCTTGATCTTGTACTCTTCTGAGACTGCAATGACTGAGATTGAGGCACCCTTGTACCACGATTCTTCTTGGCTGAAAGAGTCCTCACATCTTTTACCAAGATAAAATCATCCACAGCTGACGACCAATTATCTCTCACATTCCCATGACCTTGATCTTTTGATTGACACTTCCTCTGCATACCATACTCCGTGGAAGCATCCTGGAGAGCAATTCCACCCAATTTTTTCAACGTTCCATCCAAATCGCTACTAGAAGAATCGTCTGAATCATCAGATGAAGAAGAAACCTGCTGTAACAAATATTTTGCACCTAAAAGAGAATCACTCCCACCAATTCCTTCCAAATAATCTTGAGCAATGTCATCATCAACATCTGAACCACTATCAGACATGTCCTCGGAATCATCACTTTCAGAAGAATCTGTTGCTCCATCCTGCTCAGCTGACTCCGACTCCGAGTCTTCCTCATCACTATATTCCACAACATCATCCTCACTATCTTCCTCATCGGATATATCTTCTGTATATAACTTCAATCCCCCAATCGATACAAACCCAGCATTTTTCTTCGCAGATGTCTTCTTTGACGAAAGCTGAGCCCTCTTTTCAGCTGCTCCAGAGTCAAAGCTCTCACAACAATCCACTTCCTGCTCAGCAGATGACATGCCACTCTGTGACTCTTCTTGATTTTCCATTTTCCCTGAAGGTGCTTCAATTCCAGTTGGAGCTGCATCGTTTTCATTATAATAACCCAATCCTTTGTGTGAGCTATCACCAAGAACAAAATCTGAATGATACTCATAACTGATATTTGCTTGATCCATTGATGATGGCCCTTCATCTACATAAGCAACAATTTGGCTCTCCTTGGAACCACACAGAATGAAAGGCTGAGAAAAATCCATTTTATTCTCTCCATTTGTATCTCCGAAGGTCGACACTGGATGCAAATCATCCTGTTAAAAAATTCAACTAACCTAGATCAACACAAGTGAGAGACTGAGATCAAGGCTGATCCACAAGAAGTCTTCTCAAATCAAGACAGCTACAAAGACAAAAAAAACCATAATCTGAGACTCAATGTATCAACTAAGACCAACTCTAAAAATTTACTTTCTATTAGGTTCAAGGCTTTTGTTTGGTTGACTCTTCATTTACAAAACACAACGGGTGTGAAATCCAAGAGAATAATAATTATTGTCAATGACTCATGAACTTTTCACACGCAGGAGGGCAACTATCAGCATACGATTCCCAACAAAAGCCGACAACCTTCAGATTATTACAACCTGAACACGGAGCCCAAAAATCAAATAGACGTCACCTGAAGATCAAGAGACGGATACTGGTATCTGACAGCATTCGATCTCGAACTTTGCGGCAAGCTTTTAGAACCGGAACCCTTACCTCGCCTGGAGCTTCCAGCTTTCGATGCATCCGAATTTTGATTCGATCCTACAAGGGAAACCAAGCAAACCAAAACACACTCTTATGGTCAGAAAAATACCCTCCTCACACAAACAACCGAGATAACTGGATTTCCGGTCTCCGTTCAACCTCCATTCCCTCGGAACCCGAAACCGGGATCCGATCAATCACCAACCACTCCAACATTCTATCAAAGAAAAGCGCATGCGAACCGAGAGAAATGGACCTCGCCGAGGGGCCGGAGACGGAGTCTTGAGCTGCCAGTCCGACAGGAGGCCGCCTTCGACGAAGTGGCCGGCTCTGATGGACGCCGAGGCATTGAACCCTCCCCTCCCTCTCCTCCTGTCGTCTCTGCTGTCGGATTTGCTGTTGCTCCGGTTGAAGCCGCCGCCGCCGCCGCCGCCGCCGCCGCCGTTGCTCTTCCTCGAATTCGATCTCCTCTTACCTCCGGCCATGTCCGGACTCGAAGTTACTTCGTCGGAGAATGTGATGAACTTCGATTGAATTTCTGACCTAATTTTGATCGATCGGATTGATTTGGGGGCGACGACGAAGGAACCGTCGAAGGATCACCTCCTACTCCTGCATGGGGTTTCCTGCCTTGGGGGGAAGCGGTCGCATCTGGGCCGTTGGTGATTCGCCGTGGGCCGCAAGGGGACTCGTGGACGGCTGTGATGCGGGGGTGGGAATTCAGGATATCATATCCCCCTACGCAAACGGCTGCAGTGCGGGCGGCCTCTTTCCCTTTGGGAATATGCGAGAAACGATGCCATCGGCCCATCATCAGGCATCCGGGTAATCGGGTCAATCTTTGCATGGATCCGGATCCGGGTCCATGATCCTTGAACAAATCACAATATTGATTTATGTGATGCTCATATGATTAACGATCTCGGTGCATACGGACCCGAGTTCAGATGTGAATTTCTCGTGGCGGTCATTGAGTGGTTAGGAAAAAGAAATGAGTGACCAAGAGTTTAGGCTTCGTTTGTTAACATTTCTATTTATCTATTTTTCTATTCTTTTGTTCTTTGGAATAGAAAAAGAACAGAAATGCTTTGATAATGCCAACTGATTTTTTTATTCTCGAGAATAGAAAGTTGTTCTTGGAAATAGATTTAAAATAGAAATGAGAAATAGAAAAAAGTAGCTTTTTATTCCTGAAAACAATTTCTAGAAACTATTTCTTGGGGCCTACTCACCGCCTATAGCACGCCGCCACCCGCTCATTGCCGCCGGTCACCGGCAGCCCCCACTTGCTCTCCACCGGTCGACTGCCAGTCGCCGGCCTTCGCCCAGCGACCCGACATGACCGAAGGCAATCGGTGGCGGCGACCTGGAGACTAGTGGTAGCAACTGGCGGTGGCGACCAGTGACCCGTCACGACTGGCGATGGCGACCGGCGACCTAGTGTGATGGGCAGCGACTCGGAGACTAGCAGTAGCAATTGGCAGCAGCGACCGGCGATTGGCTGCCGGTGGGCAGGGGCCGCCTGTGGCCATTGCTCGCTGCCTAGGCGGCGACTAGCTCGGTCGCTGGTCACTGGTGGCCCCCACCCACCGGTAGTCGGTCGTCACCCGCAACCCACCACCGCCCACAAGGAAAAAGGAAATAATTTTTTTTTTGTCGGTACCAAACGCATTTCTATTCTTTTTCTATTTCGAGAATAAGAAATTTTTGTATTTACCAAACGCATTATTTTATTTAGAAATTGTTCTAAGGAGTAGAAAAAGAAAAGTTAATCGTTGTGATTAGCTCATATATGCTTCTAAAATGTAGAGGGAGCATACTACTAAAATGTAGAGGGAGCATACTTTACAAGTCAAAACCTCAAACCTTGTATATACATATACTAGTACTCCACATGTTTTTCAAGTAAACACTAAATGGCTTAAAAATAAATATTGTGATAAGTTTAGAAATAATTTTATAGGGATCAGTGCTTCAATGGAAAGAATATTGAAATTTGAGAATGTTTTACAATTATCAAGGACAATGGTTTAGAGTGCTAAGACTACATTGATGAGTATGATCACAAGGAATGGGGATGAACAATTTTTGAATGCTTAGAAGTTATTGCCAAGCACTTCTTAATGTTGCATGTATAATCAAGATAAAATAATGTCAAGACCAATTCAAGCTTAAGGGAATCCACATTTGTCTGGATACATTAAGAGAGATTATGTAGAAGGATGTAAGTGCTTCGTAGGGTTTGATGGTTGCCATTTGTTATTGGGGTATAAGTTTATATTTTTAAAAGGTAGGCGTAAATGGCAATAATCAAATGTATCCCTTTGCATGAATAGTTTTCAAACAAGAAACATGTAAGATACAATATTGGTTATTAATTTAACTATAAAAGACTTAGGGATTACAGATCTTGAAAATTCAAGGTACTTGAGTTTTTTGTGTGACAAATTGAAGGGATTGGTGCAAGCATTAGCAAAATTAATACTTATTTTATTTATTTATTTTTCCTAGCGTCCATTTTACATAGAAATATGTTGATGTTACTTTTGTTTCTATTTTATACTAAGTATGGGATGTGAAAAGGCAAACTATTTCATGTATGATAATAGGTGTATCAAGGTTGTTGAGAGTGTTGAACAAGATGAGTTTACTATTATTAATCTTGATGAGTTATACAAAAGAAATATAAGATGTGTTGAGGGTGATGATTCAATGGAGAGGAATATGACGGCTAAGACAATTGTATGTAGATGTGTTAGCTGCTAATGTAGATTTTTTTAATATGATTAGCGAAAATCACATTTCAAATTCAATGTTAGCTACTAATGTCTTCAAGTTGGGACGTGCTTTAGCAATTTTAAGGAGTTTAGAAATCTTGTCAGGAACTATGCCATAAAAATGGGACAAATGTGAGGTTTGTTAAAAATGTGTATAACAAGTTGAATGTTGTGTATTTCGAGAGTTGCGATTAGTTCATATATGCTTTTAAAGTATAGGGGATCCTTTACAAGTCAAAACCTCTAACCTTGTATATACATGTAATAGAGCTCTACATATTCATCAAGTAAGCACTAAATGGTTAGCAAAGAAATACTGTCATAGATTAAGAAAAAATCCTACATGGACGAGTGCTTTAATGAAGAGAATGTTTTAAAGCTATCAAGACAATGGTTTAGAAAGCTAGTGCTAAAAAATGAGTATAATCACAACGAATGAGGATGAGCAATTTGAATGCTTAGAAGTATGATCACAAGGAATGGGGATGAGCAATCTTAATGTTAACCCAATATCCACATGTATAATCAAGATTGGGAAATGTCAAGACCAATTCAAGTTTAAGGGAATCTACATGATCTAGATTCATTAAGGAGAGGCTTTATAGAAATATTTAAGTATTTTGGAGGTTTGATGATTGCATTTGTCATCGGGTTACAAGTTTAATATTCTAGCAGTGGTGGACGCAGATGGCAACAATAAGATGTATCCCTTTACATGGACAATTGTCGGACAAACAACATACAAGACATGGCATTAGTTATTAGTGTGATTGCAAAGATTTGGGGATTATGGACTTTGAAAATTCAAAGTACTTGACTTTTTGGTGTAATAAACATAAGTAACTAGTGCAAGCTCTAACAAAATCAATGCCCGAAATAGAACATAGATTTTGCTTGAGATTTCTTTATGGCAATTTCAAGCTAGTGGTGATCAATTCTTACCTTGAAATCTAAAAATAGACTGGGCAAGGTTGATTCCAAATTTGTGAAATTAGAAACTGACCCACCAAGTCTTGGAACCGGACTGACTGATTCAGGTTAGTTCTGGAGTCGGTTCTGAAACCAATGTCTCATTTTCTTTTCTTTTTCTTGTTGCTTTTATTTCTTGGTACTCACACATTGGCTCAACTTACAATGTTTATAGTGAGAGACTATATCCACCCCTTGCATTAGCAGTTAATGTTGCCTTCTACAACCAGTCAAATGAGTTAAGTCCTTGATTAAAATCTAGTTGTGGGTATAGTAATCCTTAAATGATATTTTTGGTTTACCTTGGCAAATGAAGTACATGATGTCGAATGAGATTGGTACACATTTAATATGTCTGAGAGATGTCTGGTGTAGCAAAATATCTAAGCCAATTTGATTGGTCTTTTTCTTTATGTGGAATAGGAAATCATCTAGAATTGGCTGGTTCAGTCCAGTTTTTGAGTTGATAAGGACTAATACATACCCTTGCTTCAGGATGCATCACAAAGGAGTAAAATTTAAAAAGCTTCTTTGGAAGGTTGTCATGGCAACCACGATGTGTGATTTTGACTTGATAATAAAAGTGCTAAAGGCAGTTGATGAGAAAGTTTATGATTGGTTGTCCTAGAGGCCTCTAGTGTAATGAAGCAAATTTTACTTCAAGATAAGCTCAAAATGTGACATTTCCTTCAACAACTGGTGTGAAAGCTTCGGGACATAATAATATTGCAATAGATATAAACTCATTCGCTCTCTTTAGGACATTGTAATCAAATAGACTATAATCATCTTATGAATCGATAAAATGCAATAATATTAGGCATCCAATAATATGAATCTTGAGGACAGATCATGAAAAAAATTGATATAAGGGATAAACCTAAACAATCATCAAAATGAAGTTAGTGGGAGGCTCATAGATCTCCGGAAATGCATTGGCAAATATCTACATCCGACTGAAAATTCTTAATGCATATACTTGCTATTACAAATAAGCTTTGAAGAATACTCTAGACAAGAAAAGGCCAACTCTTAGGATTACGTATCAAGTTCCTTCGTCAAGGTGGAAGAAGGTCAGTCGAATCACCAGGCCAAGGATGTGAGTGGAGATTGAAGAGAAAATCAAGGCCCTTGATTGCACGTAAGTGTCTAGCTATCCCAATGCTACTATGGAGGTGGACCTTGCTCGAGCATTGTTGTCTTCTGCGGAAAGAAAGCAGATCTAGAAAAGCTCTACGAATAGGAATGCTCCACGAACAGGGGAGAAAGAAGGAAGAAGCAATTTGTGATCTTTTATTTTAGGGTTCGTAATTTTTTACACTTTTTTTTTGGACAAAAATGCTCCTATTCTGACTGCTGGTAATATCACATACTGCAGCCGGCGAAAATTGAGCTAACCGACAAACTGAAACCCTTATTTGAGACTATTTTAGCTACTTCTTGTTCTTATTTGAAATAATATTCATTGTAGGTCTCTTTTGAAAAAATAATCCCATTTTATGCCCTTCTTTGAAATTCTACATTTATTATATCAAAGAGTGTTTCACATGTTTTTTTTTAGTTGAATTTGTTAAAGGAAAATTGGCCATCAGAGAAACTTTCTTATAGCTACCCCTATCATTCATGTCTATTCCATTCAAACGAGGCGTTCATTAACTCTTGCAACAAATGCTCTAGTACCGAAGATTTTGCAACCTACCAAATTGCATTATGTCTTCTTCTAGCAATTGAAGGAAAGTTTATCTCTTGTTAATACCATCATTGTACCTTGACATATTTGAGCATACCATAATTATTGATGACATCTATGTTCGTACCCATCAATCATAGTTAAGATAGAAGAATTTAAAAGTTCTTCAACATGAGTTCACAAAATTCTTCGAGAATGTATAAAAAAGTGCTAGCACATGGCGAGTAAATTGATTTTCATTGTTGTCATCTACCAAATTTGAAAATGTTGAAATGGACAACCACGAAATGGAAACCCCAATTCCCTCAAGAAATGCGAATCAACCGCAATGCCAGAAATATTCCTGATCGAACCGCATGGGGGGACACTCCTATGACAAGGCTTTTACTTGCGAAACATCCTATGACGATCTCGTTTGTAACTCCACTTCCATCGCCCTGCTTATTGCTAATTATGTATTCTTTAATCCTCTGAAACAGAAGCTGCTAGGAGATCCCACAAATAATGCGCTCGATCCCATGGTCTATGACCACCCCCGCAAGATACGGCCTCTCCAACGTTTTCTCCGCATAACAAGCTTTGACGACTAAAACGAAAATTTGTCTTGGCCTTCTTGGACTATATATGAATAGCATGGCCATTTATTGAAAGGTGCCACCAAAGCCCGCAAAGGGGCTTCGAGAACACATCTCAAGTGGTGGTGTTGGTGGTGCCCTTTTCCTTAAGGAAGTGCTAAAAATAAAATAAATACAAAGATCAATTGAATGGCGGCGACCGGCGGCTCAGAGGGTTTGTTCCGCCCCCTCTACGAGGGGTGCCTCTCTGGGTGTGGCGGTGGGATCGAGAGGAGGCCGTACCACCGCAACTGCAGCTGCGAGCTCCACAAGTCGAGCCGGAATTGCTCCCACGCGAACCTGAAGAGCATGATCCTGTCTTATCCGATCCGGAAGTCGTGGAGCGAGGGCAACTTGGCGTTGATGGCCTCTGCGCACTCATCTCCCTCTTCGTCGCCGGCGACGGCGCCTAGGAGTCGGCTCAGATCTTGCAATCACGAGGATGAAGAAAATAGTGTCTCCCGTGAGTTATGAGGTCTTGAATTTGCAATCCTTTCGCTTTTGGTTTGTCTGAATAAGTCGAGACGTGTGGAGAAAAGATTCTTGGAAAATAACTTGGTTGAAAGGGTGTGAGATGTGAGTGATGTGTGCGATGCCATTTTTTGGACCAAGGCTCCCGTAGATCATGTTCATGCAGGCCTTTATCGGCTAGATTGCCTGGAGAAAATGGCTGTCTTGTGTACTCAACATTTTATCTCTGGTTAATTTATATGTGGTGTGCTGGATGACCTTGTGTATAAAAAATTGATCATTCGTTTTGAATTACATGATGGGGCGATTACATTTGTATCTTCTTCCTTCTACTGGGTTGATTTGAAAAATTAGGGTTCATCTTTCTTTTGTAGCTTGCGAAAAAAGTCTCAGAAAATCAAGTTCATATCTCATAGATAAATGCCACTAGGATTTCATTCATCTTTGTACTTTCATGTGGAAATCCTAGGCACCATCTTATTACATTTGAAGAAGCCAACGGCTTAGCACGCCCCATGAACTTTTACATATAAACTCTTACAAGCTCTTAATCATCTTTCAAGTAACGAACGCTCTAACAATAAAGAGCGTAATCGATTATTTTCATCACTAGATTTGAGGACATCAACTCAGGGAGGTGGGCTGAGTGGTGAAACAATTGGGACCTTGAACCTCAAGAAACACGAGCTCTCCGATCCGGTTTCTATCCGAAGCAACCTCTCTTAGAAGATGAATCACAAGGAATTGAGTTAGATGGCCTATTTTTAACCAAATCGGGTAGGCTTAATTAGGTGCGCCAAGCTGGCCCTGGATACTATCTCACGGCTATAACATAAAAGAAGTCAATTTAAATACTTGTAGGAGTATTACTTTTATGCTTATTTTACGAAAAATACTCAACCGACTTAAAGACTAGCCATGGTGTTGCTTGCAATCAAGTACATATGAAGACAGCTGTGTGTTAGAAAAATCTAAAGATTAATTAGATATTTGTAGCACTCTTGCTTTATTTGATACCGGGTGGGTTTTTCCTAACTTCAAATAAATAAGGCTTACTTGCAAGATAAGCCTCCATGGATCTTTCCAAAGAGAAATAGCAGAATATTTTCTCCTTAGAAGCAAGCGAAACCCGTAGTCAATCAATATCTATTCAGTATATGCAAACTAATCATTAACTATGATCATTCAAAAACCCATTTATTGAGCAAGACATAGCTTGTAAAGTTGGGTGGTGAAAACTAGGCAAGACATGGTACATCTGGTGTTTTGGCCTCCAAGAGATTATGCATGACTTCTATCTTGAGAAAAACAATTTTCAGCTGCAATTGGCTTCTAATGTAATGAATCTAACATGATTTTATGATTATTCAGTCTCGTTCTACTATATTCGTTATGTCACTATATTTCTAAAAATTCAAAATTCTTTGATAAAACACGTGCGATGAGACAATAGACTTGACATGAATAAGGCATGAAGCATGTAATATCAAGTCTCAAGTGCCTTGGAACTTCACTTTAGTCTCTCTCGTTCATCAATTCTTATCTTGGTTTTCCATCACGATAAACTCCATTTTGAATTTATTATTATTATTATTGCTATACACGATTTTAAGCTAATTGTCAGCAAGTCCTTGAAGGTTGACGGATGAAATAAGTCGTAGGGTAGGCGATCTGTGACTAGTGTCTTGTAAGCAATACATCACAAGCCGGTAAGATCATTAACCGATTTTCATTAAGAAGATTCACGAGCTATGTCACCATTTAACAAAGCAAATTTAAAAGAGGTTTCAACCTCAAAGTTTGCTCCATAAAATATCATGAGAAGTGCCAGGTGAATTTACGATAATGTAATACTAATCGAGGGGCAAAAAACGTAATTTAAATTTAAACGGAACCTTTTAACACTTTGAATCACGATGCTAAATCTTTCTAATTATCTCAAAAAAATTAAATTCATCGTCCAAATTATATATATCCAGAAACTTGATTTCCTCAGCATAATTAATCCTATATATTATTTCAACAGAGAAAGTGTGGCTCTTTTACATTCAACCTCTTTCGTCCCTTGTCAAGAGCAGGGGAAGGACAACTGCCGACAGACGTGCAAAATCGACAATATCGAGCATAAGACATGCAGGGGTGTTTCTTCATCTTGGGACATGGTGAACATAGCCAGGATTGAGGAATTGTACCTAAGCTTCTAGATGAACCGATGAAATCCACTTATTCCAAGAATAAAGAATTCTTAAATTCCTTGCGCTGCCACACATTGTAATTAGAGACAGAATGCCTGCGCTAGATGAGTGTCAAGTGTTATTTAAACATGAAAGTAATATAGCTAGAATGATCAACTGACTTGAGGTGTAAAGAGCCCCTACCATCATCAAATTATGATTCAAATATTGTAAAATACATAATTGGGGAGACAAATAAGGGCATAGAGAGATTTGAACTTAAGAGTATTCTGTTTTGATGCCGTGGGAAGTTTAGTAAGATCATAACCAACTCCTCTCATAGTTTTAGTTGTTAGATACAATTGTTGTTTAATATTTAAGCATTTTAACATCTTAGACTCAACAAAACCCTATAATGATTGAAGTAATTAATCCTATATATTATTTTAACAGAGAAAGTGTGTGCTCTTTTACATTCAACCTCTTTCGTCCCTTGTCAAGAACAAGGGAAGGACAACTGCCGACAGATGTGCAAAATCGACAATATCGAGCATAAGACATGCAGGGGTGTTTCTTCATCTTGGGACATGGTCAACATAGCCAGGATTGAGGGATTGCACCTAAGCTTCTAGATGAACTGATAAAATCCACTTATTCCAAGAATAAAGAATTCTTAAATTCCTTGCGCCGCCACACATTGTAATTAGAGACAGAATGCCTGCGCTAGATGAGTGTCAAGTGTTATTTAAACATGAAAGTAATATAGCTAGAATGATCAACTGTCTTGAGGTGTAAAGAGCCCCTAATATCATCAAATTATGATAATCTAAAATTCAAATATTGTAATATATATAATTATGAAGGCAAATAAAGGCATAGAGAGATTTGAACTTAAAGAGCATCTTGTTTTGATGCGTGTGAAGTTTAGTAAGATCATAACCAACTCCTCTCATAGTTTAAGTTGTTAGATACAATTGTTGTTTAATATTTATACTCAATAAAACCCTATAATGATTGAAACAATTGCAAGTTTTGATGGAGAGATTTTATTATCGAAACTTATATTGCGCTTCCAAAGACTGTAATCAGCGGGTTTCCACTAATGATATGTAAGAAAGATGAGGATCATATCGTTGTGGGATGAATTGAAGATGTCGATTTATCTTTTGAATGGGCGACATATTACATAAGAATTTCCAGGATATTCTTTCTCTCTCCTCACATGAAAAGAATCGACCTCCAATTTGAGGTTTGCTTCCTCGTATCCGAGTTATGGCACTCACACATGCACGCATGGCAGGAGGGAGGGAGGAAAGATTTTGGTGGTGCGTGAGGTGTTGTTCAAAGTGTGTATTGTATTCAGATGAGGACATGTTTGATGTTTTCATCCATTCAAGGTCTATTTTTCTTTGATGCATACAACTCTTCTCTTCAACTCTCTTTTTCCTTTTCCTTTTCTATTTTGAAATTGTTAATTTCCCATCCCACGTATCTATTAATTTGAACTCTCGGTTGATTTAGTAGATAATCAATCCTTTAACCGTCTGACCAAAAAAAAAAGGACCTTTAAGATTAAGTCCTCGCAGACAAGCTCCACAAGCTGACTCGGAAAAAGTAAACCGGACGTGATAACCCCACCCCGAAAAATTGAGTAGAGGTGGGCATTTTCTCGATTTTAATTATTTCCATGTTAGTTCGGGTCAACTTGGCATAACTCAACGCGAACCGGTATTTAAATATTCCTTCTTTTATCCTTCTTCCTTTTTTTGCTTGAATCATAGTTGAGAATAAGAAATAACCAAAATTTCACAATATTTGTAATATCCTGAAAAGGTATATGATTTCTACTATCTCCTAATTTAAATTAGTCAAAACTTTTTAAATACTATAACATGACAAAATTCTATTAAATGATTGAAAGAGCTACAAACGTAAATAATAACTTATAGAGCATCACATTACTTAATTAGTAAAATAATTCAATTGAAGAATATTAGTATCTCTAGCATTACTTAAATAATTCATCATTTGGATTAAGTTACCCCATCTGACCTGACATCTGAAGAATTTTTTGATTTACATATCCATTCTTGTTAGGTAAAATATGTGCAATATCCTGAAGAGTATATAATTTGTGCAATGTCATGGGTGTCATTTTTTCACTGGAATCTAAAGCTATATATTGTCATGAGAAAAGTCAGACCTTTCTTTAAATAATTATGCTATTGTGTTTTCTCTATTGGTGTAAACAATATAACACAAGGTATAATATACGCTTTACATGATACTCTTTATGCAATGAGCCTTATTATGATTTTTAGGCATTCGTATATTTGATATTGCTAATTAATTTAATCATTGGGATTGTGAGTTGTTGAGAAGGTTTGCTCTTAAAGTTCATAACAATTGTGGAAGAGTCAGCATAGCGCAATAGTAACACCGTAAGCAGGACGAAGTAGATAGGGCTTGAGAGGAGGAGCAAGGAGTCTTAGTAGATCTGGTCTACTAATGCCATGTGATCAGCAATGCGTGTCGAGTCACTTGGTGTGGAGAATTTCTCAATTGTTCGGTACCGGAGTCCTCCCAAAGTTCGGAGATGCCAAGGTCAACAGAGATGCTATAGTGTAGCCGGTTCAAAAGTCCGAAAGTCTTGTTAAATGAGTAAAATGATGGAGCATTTATAGGGAGAGGATATTAAAAGGTTAAGTCTATATGATTATCCCATGTGGCAATATAGGTGTAAGGAATCGACAGTAGATAGGCAGCCATGTATCTGGGGGACATCAGCTCATAGTTGGCTATTGCATGTTAAGAGGATATAGGCCAACACCGAACCCACTAGAAAGGGTCAGTTTGTAGGCCGGCAATCCCTAACAAGTCTCGTTTTGAATTTATTAAGTCAAAACTCTATAAAACATCTCCAATGAACAAAAATAACATTAAGATCATGGACGGTCGAACCCCTAGAGTGTCAAAACTTGGCACGATAGGACACTTAAGTGCCAAAAGTTATGAAATGTATACTTAAGTGCCAAGATTGGAGCAAAAATGATTAGTTAAATGCCAACAACAAGAAAATCCGACTAAAATGCTGACATGGCACTTTTTCGGCGAGTTAGGGTCGAAATGGCGTCATTTTGGGTGTTGACATGACCAAATAAGCCCAAAACGACGTCGTTTTGAGTGCTGATGTGGTTAGATCAGTCCAAAACGACGCCGTTTGGGCCAAAGTTTAATTTTTAATATTAATATTAATTAAATAATATTAAAAATGAAATTTAAAAAAAATGAGGCAGCAGCCCCGCTTGTGGCCGCCGCCCTATCGCCAGTGGGGCGGCGGCGACGACGGATGGCCCTCGCTAGATGCTGGGAGAGGGCGGCAACCCTCGCCTAAATCTAGGAGAGGGTTGTCGCCCTCTCCCGGTGTCTGGTGAGGGTCATCCGACCTGAACCTCCAGTCGGCGAGGGCCGGATGGCCCTCGCCAGGACACCGGAGAGGGCGGCGACCCTCTCCTAGATTTGGGCGAGGGTCGGCCGCCCTCACCCCGCCCGGGCAAAGGTAGTTGGCCTTCTCCTCGCGCCGGCAACCTTCACCCGACCTCTAGGAGAGGGTCGCCGCCCTCTCCCGGTGTCTGGCGAGGGTCATTCGACCCACACCCAAGCCCAGCGTCGGCGATCCTTGCCGTCCATCACTACCGCCCCACCGGCGATGGGGCGGCGGCCACAAGCGGGGACACTGCTGCCTCCTTCTTTTTAAAATTTTTTTTTTCATTTTTAATATTATTTAATTAACATTTATATTAAAAAATAAACTTTGACCAAAACGGCGTCATTTTGGGCTGATCTAGCCACATCAGCACTCAAAATGATATCGTTTTGGGGTCTTATTTTGCCATGTCAACGTCCAAAACAACGCCGTTTCAACCCAACTCACCGGAAAAGTGTCACGTTAGCATTTTAGCTGGATTTTTTCGCCATTGACACTTAATTGATCATTTTTGCTCCGATCTTAACACTTAAGTGTATATTTCATAACTTTTGGCACTTAAGTGTCCTCTCGTGTCAAGTTTTGGCACTTGAGCTGTACTTTTGCCTAAAATCATGTTATCTATCCTAATAAGGACATTTGTTAACAAATTCGGGAAATTATATAAACAAATAACATACATTTTTCCATAAATATGAAAGGACAAAATTACATATCAACAAGAGTTTTCAAAATTCTATCCGTTTTTTTATTGTGATATGTCAAGCATACTAATTTTGCAATTATTTGAAAATTATGGTAGGCTTACCAGCAGTTTAAAAAATTTCCATTTGTTTGCGTGTTAAAGATATTATTGTGTAAACATTCCCATACTTCAAATATGACCATTTTTCAAAATAAAAAAGGGTCAACCCAATTTGAATAGATCATAAATGTATTGATCAAAACTCGACATTTTCGTGGGTTTTTAATTTGTGGGATGTAACTAAGCATGATGGATGGAAGTAACAATTTCAAAATAAAAGGAGATGACATAAAATTTAAATATCATTCTTTAGGATTTCAGGTATATGTTTGTCTTTGATCATCGTTAGTAAAAAAACAAGTAATATTAGGAATTCGTCTGACGCATGCCCCGATTGAAGGAAGTTTCGGGAAAACAAGACACCAAACTACGCAAGTTGCTACATCCAAACTTCAAGCAAATTAAATTCAGGCTGACGGACAAAACATGGGGTCAAAGGAAGAAAAGAGAGGCCGCACGTAACAAGAAAGATTCTAGTTGCCCTAGACAGCATCGTCGATGTACCACTTAAACAAGAAAGACCAGTCAGAAAAATTCAGCTTAACGAACTCTCTCCCTCCCTCTCTCTCTAGAAAACGCGAAAGGTTTTATTAGTTAAATGACTGACTTATCTAGACAGCAAATGACCAAAACCCTAATTCCAAACCTCTAAGTTAAAGCCAAGGACTTTTGTCTTACTCTTTCTCCTTGGGAAGCTTCGCATTCAAGACTGCCCGAGATAGAGAGAGACAGAGAGAGACGTTCCTCATGAAAACACGTTTTAGTTATCACATTTTGCACAGACACGTCTAGAAAATCGCATCGTTTTCTCCAATTCATCCAACCGAGAGGATAAACTCTCCAGAGAGAACCCTACACTTCACGTTCCGATGACTTGTATCACTATCTATATAGAACTACCCTCTAAGACCTGCACAATTTTCCAACCCAACACTAGACACCTAATCGACTATTCACTGTAAACTCACCAGCACAAGGACCCCCTCAACTACTTACAAGGACAAACCAAGGAGGGAGGGGGAGAGAGAGAGAGAGGGAGAGGGAGAGGGAGAGGGGATGGCCACTGTAGCAGCTTCCAAGGTGTTGCTCCGGTGTGTCATCTATGGCACCTTGTCGCTGAACGATGTGGAGGTCGAGCGCCGCCCATACCACCGGTACTGCGGTTGTGCCCTACACAAGGTCAAAGGCGACAGCAGTTGCCTCGACGCTTGCCCAACAACCGCAAGGTGTGTTTCCCAAGGAAGGAGCTGTGCTCGGATTGCTTGTTGTCCCTCTCGTCTTCCCATGTCTCTGCTCGATCTTCTCTTCTCTCGGTCGATAGCATGTCTTCTTTGACAAGGATGGAGGATACAACAGGACAGGCCTCTGCAGATAGGTGACGGATATCGCTATGCTTGGTCGTGGTGATTGAGATTATTTTTCACTCAACATATGACCATCACTCCTGTATCCTTTTGAAATAATGCTAGAGATACTCAAATCAGTTTACAGAATTAGTTGAAAAGGCGAAATGGCGAATTCTTGCCAGATATTTAAGTGTGGACTGGATGTTTATTAGTATAGATAAGTTTGTCGTATTACTTAATAAGCATTAGCAGCCTTTGTTCTACTGTGTGGAAAACCTGTTGTTTTTACCTTTTCTCTAGTTGTTTCAATTCTAAGGAAGCAAAAGAGGAGGTGTCTAGGCAAAACCCTACGACTCTCGACGTAAGTGATGTTATTAACCATGGCCGTCTTCACTAGGAAAAGGCAATACACGATCATTTGCTCAGTGTCTCAAGTTAAAGGGTTGTGCAATGTGTAACTTCATATATTTATTTGCATACGTTGGAATATGTACTCAAATTCTACGGAAAAATTATCGAAAAAGTCATAAATTTATTGTAATCATGTCGATTCAGTTATAAACTTTTTTTTTTGCCAATTAAATCATAAACATTTTGCAATTGTGCCAATTCAATCCATCTGCCTAAATTTGACCGGCCAACATTGACGTGAACGCCAGGTCGGCGTCGGTGAATAATTTTTTTAATAATATTTTATTTTTTCAAATTTTTTATTAATTTTTAAAGCTTTGCTCTTTTTTTCCCCTCCTTCCTCTTCTTCCTCTGCTTTGGTAACTAGCCTGTAGCGAGCTTGCCTAACCATCACTAGGCAAGGGTGAGCTCGCCCAAGCTCTAGTGAGGCAAGCCCTCGCTAGTGGATCGGCAAGCTCACCCTCGCCTAGATCCAAGAGGCGAGCCTTGCCAAGGGTTGGGCAAGGCCGATCTCGCCTAATGATGGCAAGGTGAGCCCTTTGGTTCTTCGTCTTCTCAATCACCATTGATCTTCGTACCATCAATTTGAGGCCAATCGCCAATTCATCTCTTTGCAAATTTTCCTCAGCTTTGCTTCACTTCTCTTCTCGATGCCTCTCTCCATATCAGTTTCTATTGAAGCAGCACTTAAGTTACCCATTGGGGTTTCATCTTCCTTCAACGATGACAATCTCCTGCAAGCCATCGGATGGTTATCTAGAAGGTGGGTGTTCACCAATGACGATGGCGAGGCAAGCCCTTGCTAGTGGTTAGGTGAGCTTGCCACTGGTTGGCCGCCTCAATTTGATTATCGACCTCCCCTCTAGCTGGTCACTGGAGCCAAAGGAAGAAGGAGGAAGGAGGGAAAAAAAAAAGAGAGAAAGGAAAAAGGAAAAAAAAATTAAAAAGTAATAAAAAAAACAAAAAAAAAATTGTCCGTTAGCATTGGCCAGCACCTATGTCAGCGCGGTTGATCAAATTTGGCCAGATAGATTAAATTGGCACAATTATAAAAGGTTAAAGACTCAACTGACTAAAAAAAATTATAATCAAAATCAACATAATTACAATAGATTTACAACTATTTTGATAATTTTCTCCAAATTCTACAATCAGAATGTGTGTAGACAATCTCATATCAATTCCAGCGACATAAGGCATCAAACAAGGGTAAATCATCACAGCAATGTTTGAAATCAGGAATAGAATCGCACATGAGTGTTTTTCCGTAGCCTTCTCCCCTTTTATCCCATGATGTTGATGGGAAATACTAGTCTATATTGACTTTTCCTTGGGTCAAACAGTTTACATGTGACAGTAAAAACAGTGGCGTTGCATTATCTTTCACCACCCAATAAGATATTTGAGGGGCCCACTTCCCCTCTAACAGCCAATATCTGTTTATCCTCCGACCAAAATGAAAACAATGTCCAACTCCATCGTCAACCCATCACCTCCTCCATGATCAAATCCTTCCCCACCCCCTCCCCTTCCCCACCACCACCCCCCCTCTCCACCTCACCCGCCGCTCCTTCCTCCTCTCCACCGCCACCACCACCGCCACCGCCACCTCCCTCTCCCTCCCGGCCGCCTCCCTTCCTTTGCCGCCGCCCGACACCACCATCACCGACCGCGTGTTCATGGACTTCTCCATCTGCCCCAACTACTTCCGCCCCGACCGCGCTATCTCCGACGACCTCGCATCCCTCTGCACCGACTCCGTCCCCCTCGGCCGCCTCGTCCTCGGCCTCTACGGCCACCTCGTCCCCCTCACCGTCGCCAACTTCAAGTCCATGTGCACCGCCCCCGGCGGCAGCGCCTACCGCAACACCCTTGTCAACAAGATCTTGCCCGGCCAGTACTTCCTCGCCGGCCGCCAGGGCCGGCGGGACAAGGGCGTGGTGAGGCCGCCGCTGTCGGAGCTGGCCCGCAACACCGAAACAGTGGACTCGCGGGCCTTCCTCCTGCGCCACTCGAGGGCCGGCGTCGTCTCCCTGAGCTTGTCGGAGAACGACGATGACGAGAAGATCAAGATGGACCCCGAGTACAGGAACGTGGAGTTCTTGATCACCACAGGGCCTGGTCCCTGTCCCCAATTGGATAGCAAGAACATTGTGTTCGGGACAGTGCTTGAAGGTCAGTAAATGAATTGGACTGCTTTTTTCTTGATTGTTCATGTTTGGTACAGGAGTCTTGAGTTCGATTTCGTGGCGTGTGATTGGAATGCAATCGATACGAATTGCTGAAACTGTTGCTTGAATGTAGAACATGTATGTACTATACTAAATCTGCTCGGGGTCTCCCCATATCTGATTGAGAATTTGCATTCAACAGAACATTATCGCTGCTAGATTGGACATTTTCAGTTCATTCTTGATCTGACATGACATGTGTAGATCACAATCGGGGCACTTGCATTATCAAGCCTCGGGCTTTTTGTGAATTGCTCATGTTGCTGCTGTTGATGCCGTCTTGTCTGACCAAGTAGAAGTCCCTCTTTTCTGTCATTTGCAATGCAAATTTTTCTTTTCCTCAGTAGCTTAATTATAATCTAAACACTGTCAGTGAAGACCCAAGAGCTTTACGGTGAACTTGCTTTCTGGATCATATATAAGCAAGTGCCCATACATGTCATCTGTTATTCAATCCTCATTACTGAAAGTTCGTGACTTGGATGATTTTCCTCTAGTATACTAGTCTAGGCTAATCAAAGCAGCACTCTTGCAAACAATTGAATTCGACAGGGCACGAGTTATCGAAATTTGAACTCCGAAAATTGCAGCAATATGGCCATTTTATTCTCAGGCAAATTTCGCTGCATGAGCTTTCATTTTGTCCACAACATTTGCAGTTCTTTAACTGCAAAAAGCCGACAGTCCAGATCGTATGGCTTATCAAACTGAGCAATTACTGCAGAAGAAAAAGGTCTTCGTGGTTCAAAGTTTATTCTTGAAGGCATTTGACTCCTTCCTTGCATTTTACATACTTACTGTTATATATGACAGAAACTTGGTATGTTCCTCTGTATGTTATCATTCTCTCATGTTGTTCACATCTTGGTTACTTTTGATTTTCAGGCTTGGATGTCGTAACAGCGATCGCTTCCATTCCTACGTACAAACCCTCCGAGAATATCCGCCAATTCAACGACTTGGCTGAGTTTTTTGGGGATGAAAGAGCACAAAATGCTCGTGCGATGTGGAATAAGCCTCTCAAGACTGTCTACATCAGCGACTGTGGAGAGCTCAATGTGTCCAAGCCTACCTTTCTCCTAGTTTACCTTAATTCCATCCTCAAGCTGAATCAGGTTATGTTCGTTGTACATCCCATACGCTGTTCGACTCAACGCGAAATTTTCACCAAAATTTTGTACTCGGAGAAGAGTGGCAGTGAGAAAAACTGAAGGAATTCTTGTCACTTGTATTACCTCGTAATATGCAAAGGAAATCGTGTTAAAGAGCTCATGGCACAACCACACAAGTTAAGGCACTTATGTTACGGTGAAGTAGGATTTATTAGGAAGATGTAGATCATCGAAATAATGCCCACTGCAACATAAAAATGAATGTCTTACTTGAGTAAGCAAAAGGATGCACAGTGATTACATGCATTTCGAGTTTCCAAAATAGATTTTCATCCGTCACGGTCTCTCTAGGCCTCAATGCTGCTACAGAGTTTGACAGGCACGGAAATCGAGCAAAGATTTTTCAATGCGAGAGTAATTTATCGCACGGCAAAGAACCCGATAGGGAACTTCTGATGCCAGCACAAGAGCCGAAGAAAGAACTGATGTGCAGCGAGCGAAGTGATTGCTACCTGTAGTATCAATCAGTAGGGAGCTTCAGTTTCACTCTATTTGATCAACATATGCCATCAGCCACCGGGGCATCAGTCTGTCGCCGGTCAACCGTATTTCGACTGGCCAAATGTGTAAGCAAGCATCAAACTATAAAACTTGCTATCATCAGATGATTCTTATAAATTGGTCTGATGAAGATGTTGGATGCTCAAATCGTTTTCACCTAAGAAAATGTAGCTCATGACCCTCCAAATTTATATTCCAATCATGCTCCTATAAAGATTGAAATTGGCTTTAATTCGTTAAAAAGATTTGCACATGTACGTAGCTAAAAGTTTATAAATAGAAGCAGCATCCCAAGTTGCTGTCAAACTTATAGAGAAAAGTTCCGTCCTCCTCCTGAACTATTCTTTGTTGTTCGTTATTTACCTCCATCGAGCATGTTTCTGTTTATTCGGCGACGTGCAACTCCACCTTTGGTGAAGGCCCCAGAACCATGAAAGGCCGACAATCCGGCATGCCGTCAATCGTCATACATAATTACACTCAACTCCGTCAAGGGTCACTCCTCTCGGTGGAGCAAATCTTGAGGCGAAGCTCCTTAAGGGGAACTGGTCGGTCATCGGCCCCATCGTCGAAGTTCAATGCGTAACTTGTCGCGTCATACCTGAAATCAGCCGATGTGTTCCTCCATCGGCCATGCCTCCCAATGCACGACATGAGATAATGCTTGCACTTGTCCTTGATTTTGGGAACTTCGAGTATGCCCCACGATGGCTTCGGCTGCATAGCGTAAGCTGATGACACCGAGGTGGATGGTGGCTTTAAGTTGGTGATTGCCGGCGTTCCAATAGAGGAGAAGCATTCCTGGCAACAGAGGCGGCGGCGGGGGCAGTGGTGGTGGAGGATGCAAGAGATGAGGCAGAGAGAATGTTTGAGCTTTCGGTTGAGAGAGAGAGAGAGAGAATTTGTAGGTTCCATTTCTGTCGACAGTGCTTAATCACTGATGAAGAAGGCAAGAGAGAGTTCGTAACAGAAAAGGAGAAAATATGATGCCGAGTTCCCTTCTTTTATGCTGAATTTGCGAGATTCAAATCTGTTTTTTCTTGGACTCTTTCTCCCTCAAACTGCGATCGGTAGCTTTTAATTTATACACAAAAATTAAAATTGTCCAAAAACGTTACTGATTAAAAAATTGCTAACTAGCCGTTCTCTCCGCAAAATCAGCCCTTGCCACCCCGCCAAAGACATTGCGAAGTACATATTTACATTATAAAAACAATCCCAAAATAATGAAAGGAAATGACATTGTTTTGATGGCCGATAGTCCACGTCAACATCAGCCAATCAGCACTAGGTGAACTACATTAGGAAATTGTCAAAAAATTTAAAACTATGTCAACCAAATTAAAGCATTTATGGCTGAATTAATGGTTGTTTAGGACTTTTTGCGTAATTTTCCTCATTCGTTTTGGTCGTTGAAAGCAAAATATATATATGATGCAATATTTTTCTGTTCGAGTATTTGAGCAAGCCGCATAAACCTAGTGAGATGTATGTATGCACCATTGAACTGAGATGTCAATTCTAATTACGCTAATCATCCAATAACGAGCGTGTAAAGAATTTGTCACTCTGACGATGGACCTTATAGTTGTCCCCTATTAATTTACGTGTTAATACCCCTCTAGAAATACCTAAATTGGAGAGAACAGAGTCCAGCCCAACTCCCACAAAATAAAATGACAATTGTAGATTAGCATTTGATTGCACATGGCCTTACAGTATTTGATTTTCCTTGTATCTAAATTATTTGGGCCTCCATTTTGTTTCTTTTGCTAAACGAACGACGTTCACCATTACCACGTACAGATTGTCCTATCCTCACCCTACAAAACATAACAGCATTTGATTTTCCTCACTGCTGATGAATGCAGCAGATAAAGTGAAAATGAATTGCATAACTTCATAATCATGGAATATTGGAGGATCTCCTTCTACTCGCACAAATCACAGAATATTCATTTAGGTTAAGAGAAGTAAATCCACGGTCGCCCAAGAAAAATGATTTTAAGCTGGTCCTAATACACTCCGGGACATTCCAACCACCGTCCTAACATTCAGTAACAGAAAATGCCCAGCAATAAGCTTGATCAACAAGAGAGATATAGCTCATGAATTCAAAATCTCTCTTACTTTAAGATAAAATCCCAACCCAAATGTATTTCGAACACAAGGATTTACTCTTGTCGACTCAAATTTCACTTGCAACCAAGACACGTCATCTCTACATTGAGAACAGGAGACCCATCTGGAGTCTGGACGGTTGCTTACCTCCGAACGGGTGGAACAACCCCTCTACCTGGTGCTGCTCCTCTTCCAGCAGCTTGAGACTGTAATATGATTAAAATCACTCATATGCCCAAGCAATAACTATATCTGAGATTGCAAGTAGAGGAGAGGACACAAAACCCAGTATACTACCCATCTGCAGTACCTTCCCTCATGCAGTGAACCTTTTACACAAGGTCATCATGCATATGCATTCCATTCAAGACATCACAGCGGTATGGGACATCATTCATTAACATGCAGTACCTTCCCTCATGCAGTGAACCTTTTACACAAGGTCATCATGCATATGCATTCCATTCAAGACATCACAGCGGTATGTGACATCATTCATTAACATACACACCAAATAACCACATCTACTTGTATTACGACTACCCTTCCAAATCCAAAGGCCCCCCAAGAAGAAGAAGAAGAAGAAGAAGAACAAAAACAAGAACTGGAGGTACAAAGAAGTCTAGCACTTACTCTAGCTCGCATTGCAACAGCTCTGCCCCTGCCAACTCCCAGTGCTGAGCTTTTACCCTTCAAGAATTAAAAGGCAATTTGTAAGGGAGAAGGAAACAACTATATTTGACTGAATCTGCTACTTGTCGACAAAAGTGGTACCTTGATCCTCGACTCCAGGCGCTTGAACATTGGAGCATTCTTCAGCATGTCCGGTATTACCATGAACCTATGAAAATCATGACATTGATATATGATGTCAGCATCTATGAAAAACATTTCTAGCAACCTAAAGCTTAGAATCAGATGAATTAAGCAATTACCTGACTTTACTCCCTCGAATAAATACATGCTCAAGCTGTGAGACTTTTCCATCCTGTAGGAAAACAAGGAAGAAAGGCTTATAAACATACTGAAAGATACATTTCTGGTTTTGCAGGAGTACTCAAGTGATGGAGAAACATGTATATTACCATCCCACGCATTAAGAATTCAGTTAAGAATTATAAAAAGGGACAGTCTAAAGAAACTGAAAATACCAGACCAACCCCTAGCTGTGCCCCCGCCCGGGGGAGGTGTGCCCATGAGGTAGTAGAAAATCTCTAAAGGGCCTAAGGGTGGGATGCCATAAGGCATATTTCAAGGCTTGAATAGCTATAGTATACTGAGTATCTAGAGCCGTAAAGACTATCTCCAGCCTTTATCTGTCCAAAAGGGTCAAACAATGCACCTCAGTTCTAAAGAGCCCCTTTTTAGTTCAAATGAGGGGAAAGCAACAGCTGATCAAAAGACGCTCATGCCGAATGTACTTGACAAGGCTAACTGCTAAAATTACTATTGTAACCAAGGTACTACAGCCGCTTGGCATGGATTCGAAAGGCCAAAGCCTTCAGTACTATTATTACCCAGCTTATTTTGTACTAGTGCTCACGAAATCCTATCACTGATGGACCAACTAAATCAACAGCATAAAGTATGTTGTGAGCATGAATAACCATTAAGTCAAGATTGAAAAAGCCAACTAAAACCCATTGGACCTCCAGTCAAAACAATTATCTGAAAGTAATACCTAATCAAACTATTTTTCACCAAATCTGCATAGAAAGTATGTTATGATCAAATTACACATCCGATACAGAACTGAGCTGGACAAGCTAATTCCTGGAGTGGAATTTTCCAGTCTTGGGAGTTTCATATGGAAAATGTGGGCTACCATGAGAACAGAACTATTCCTGTTAGTGTTTTGTCTCTGTAAGTTCTCTTTTCCAGTCAAACTTGTGATTTTTACATCAAATGAGATGGTTATTATGGCTCCGAAGTATTACCTATCTCTGTATCCATAAGTATTACAAAGTAGTTTTTAAAATAGTTTTAACCTAAACTTTTACACAAGAGCCCAACTCTGTTATTAACATGATCTGTAATCGTACAATACAGTATTACAGATATACTGCTAATTCATAAGTAACTAAGATGATTTGTAATCCTACAAACTGTTGTGCGTCGTCAGATTGTGTTACTCCATTGAGCCCAAAACTATCAAATCAGCATGAAATGCTCTCAAGTCCCACACGGTTGAATCACTTTTTTCTAAACATCTGAGAGTACTGCCTACAGAAATTTTTTGGTTGCCAGTTGAAACACAGGCATGTAACATGAGAAAAGATCAGCAAACTGCGAAACACGATATGAGGCTCTTTCCTTGACAATTTTGTTCTTCCTGATTCAGAACATCAGGGCCTTCTTAAAAAGGAACAGAGTGGTAAAGAAAAAATGACTTTTGACTCCCAATCGTGAGAGTTCAGACCCGGGCATGCATTGGAAACATGAATGGAACTCCACTGACCTTATCCGAACTAAGCGCTGCAAGAGTTCAGTGAATAAAAGAACATTTCTAGTAGCTAATGACAGCTGCAAGAGAGGCCAACAAGAAGGACCGCTCATCAACAAAGCATTTTCTCAGCTTTTCAAATAATGTCTTGCAAAAATACTTCCATCCCATCCAAGGACCATTATCACCCTCATTCGCCAAACATAAGATCACCCCGTGTAGCTTTGGAAATAATACGGAATGCGCACATCGAATGGTCGTCTTGGCCAGGTCAAGCTGCTTTATTTTCTGCTACCCACGACAGCCTCTTACGCAATCCACAAACCCATTACTCTCTTTTTTTCCCCAAACGACTTAGCAAAACGAGCCCCTGGCTGATCTACTAGTAATGCCCCGCAACCTACCGAGAGAACCAAAATACTATAGCAGGAGATATCCATCGAGAAGAGGAGGGGGAGAGTACCTTGGCGGTGTAAGTGATGTTCTCGAGCTGGCAATTCCAGTTGTCCTCGCACTCGAGCATGCTGCCCCGGTAGAGCTCGCCGCTCTTGAGCTCGACGGTGACGATGTGGCCCGAGGCCTCATGCAGCAGCTTCACCGGGATCCCCAAGCTCCTGCTCATGGTGTGGCCTTCTTCTTCGCTCCCCTCTCGCCTAAAACCCTAACAGACTCAGACCACGACGACGATGGAGGAAGAAGAAGCAGCAGACCGTGACTGAACCCTAAGCTTCGGGTGGAGCGACAGAGTTTTTATTGGGTAATTTGAATTGGAGGTAATCGTTGGACGGGTCGGGGTCCGAGCCCGAGCCCGAGCCCAGGCCCAAGCCCAAGCCCGATCATTTCTCTCGGGCTTTGGCGGGCTCCAATTATCTAAAATATTCACAAAATTAATAGAGAAAGAAAGAAATTGGTAGGTACGGGAGAAGTATTGTTTGAGATATAATAGTCGAGGAAAAACACTTAATTTTTTATTAATTTCATTGATATTGATATATATAACATGTCAAAAGTATTGTTTTAACAAATTTCTTTTTTATTTTTGCTGATCTTATTCTACTCTTATTTTAACTTTTAGACTTTTGTTATGTCTCATGTAGAGTCAAAATTTACACTTGAAACTAAATTGTTCCCACCCTAAAAAGTGTTAAGAGTGCACAGTAGAAGTTTAATACATTCACCCAACATCATCTTTACGGACCCGCATTGTTACACCATAATGCCCACTTGGGCTATTCTCACGGGCCCACATTGTTACACCACAACGCCCACTTGCCTAGAAACCGTAACCATTAGCTTTGATACTATCCTCACGGGCCCACATTGTTACATCACAACGTCCACTTGCCTAGAAATCGTAACCATCAGTTCTGATACCATCCTCACGGGCCCATGTTGTTACACCACAACACCCACTTGCCTAGAAACCGTAACCACTTATACCAATTATTGGGAGTGTTGAGAGACATTGGCTTGGCAATTATAACCATCAGCTCTGATACCAATTTGTTGAGAGTGTTGGGAGACATTAGCTTGGCAATCGTAACCATCGGCTTTGATACTAATTGTTAGAAATGTTGGGAGACATTGGCCTGGAAATTATAACCGGGTCCGTATTGTTACATTACAACGCCTACTTGGGCCATCCTCACGAATCCACGTTGTTACACCACAACGACCACTTGTCTGGATTCCAATTGTCAAGAGTGTTGGGAGACATTGGCCTAGCAATCGTAACCATCGGCTCTGATATCAATTATTAGGAATGTTGGGAGACATTGGCCTGGAAACTATAACCGGGCCTACGTTGTTACACCACAACGACCACTTGTCCGGAAAACCAAAAGTCTAATACCTTTAGCTGAGGAGATTTTCAAGGGAGAAACCCAAGTTTGAGCTTGTCAATATATCTAGTTAGATTCACCTTAACTGAAAAAACTTAAAAAGTGGGGATTTGAAACCCCACTTCCCTTGACCAAAAAATAAAAAACCCACTTCTCTATTTCCATGTGGGAAGGGTGGCTCCTGACGTAAGGCAAACTCATTTTAAATGACACCTCGTTGATTATATCATTTCAAAATTAGTGTAATTCATAGTCTTCCTAATGTAATGTCCACATTTCTTATTCAATTGATTCCTCCACAATGTTGCCAAACATAAGAACCCTATGCGATTCATCAGCAAATAGAGTATATGCTTTATGGGCGAAATGATTATATAAATTGAATATATTAAAGAGAAAATTAAGTTTGTAAAAGTTCGGCTCAATTTAGAAAACAAGATTTCAATATTTGTGAAATAAGAAAAGTTTTAATTGATCACAAATAAGAAATATTCGAGTTTGCAAAACATAGAAATTCAAGAAAATCACGGTTTTAAATTCGATATATTTACGAGTTCACAATCTGATCTTCTACTTAATATGGTTCCATCATATTTTATCGAGTTTTGCTCTTTCTAGAACATTGTATTTCAGCTGATTTCATCGTACCACAAGAAAAAGGTTTCTCATAACGGCTACGTCACATAGGACGACCGTAACGAGCGCATCGGGAATCAAGGGGTTTCCCAAATTCAGATGCCACCTGAAACGGCAGGTAAACATGCGACTGCCACATAAGATACTTCTCGTAAACGTAACAGGTCACAGAGAGAGTCAGAGAGAGACGGTGCGACAGGCGGTGGTGCACCCGGGGCGTCGTTCAGCTTCGGCGGCGGCGGTGGACCGGCGACTTTCGGAAGGTGCGTCGGAGGGTTCTTGCGACCTGCCGCGAAGCTTCCCCTCCTCTCTCTCTCTCTCTCTCCCTCGTTAAAACCATCACAGAGCACCATCACCTCGAGGGGAAAGAAAATGATTGAATCTTCTTGTCGGCCACTTGCCCCTCCCCATGTATTTTCTTGACACTTGACGGATAGTGCGACAGGAGCCCTCACCGTGCCTCTGATTGCTACTCGTATAGTCGTATCCTCTCCCATCTGCCCTGTTAAAAGATCTTTCTTCCAGTTCGAGTTCGGTTCCTCCTCTGTTCTTCTTAGATCTGAGGGATTCCCCTGAAGCGGATGAAACCCGTGTGAGCCTCGCGCACCCTTCTGGGGACGCGTTTGCGATTCTGTCTTTCCCCCACCACCCCGCTTTCTTGTCCTCCTCTTTCTTGATTTATTGGGAGCAGAGCCCGAAAGGTAAGAAGTATTCGAGGAGGCGAATAGGGTAAAAATGGCTGGAATGCTTCCTGGAGTTGAGTTTGCCCGGAAGAGGAGGCTCCATCAGGGCGGAGGGGCTTGGTCAGATTCGACGCCCACGGCGGCTTATGGCTCGGTCAGGCGGTGTTCCCTGCCTTCAAGAAACCACGAGCCTCTTCATCACTGCTCGAGCTCCTATTCTGTAATGACCCTTTTGAGAGCGTTGTGTTTTTTTTTCCCTTCCATCTCCTGCCCTTGTGTTTTCTTGGGTGACTCTGATTCATTGGGCTATCTTCTGATCGAGCTATTGTGTGGGAAATTCAGCAGAGGGGCATGATGAACCGGTGCTGCGAAGATGAGAAGCTTGGAGGAGTGGCGAGAGAGGCCAAGGAGAGGCTCGACGAGAAGCTCAGGACACAGAGGATAAAATCAGAGTGCAGAAGGTGAGAAATGTGGACTATCTCCATCCCATGTATGCCTCGCAAATATGCTTTTTATTTTTTAGATCTACCGAACTGAAAAACCCCAATCGGGTTGGATCTTTTGAGTTTCTTGATGAAAAAAGCAAGAGAATTTCAGGTTTTGAACGTTGATTTTTCCATGTTCCAACTGTTGGTTACATGTTTTTGGAACTAAACTTCAATAAATGAATATCCTGAATTATTGGAAGAGCTGCATACAAAAATCCATTTTTGGGCAGCTCATAGATGTTCCCTTCAATTATCCCCATTCAGTTTCTAGTCCTATGGTCGATGTTTCTGACATGAATTGACAGTGATGTGGACATGGGAATTGCCAGATCAGATGCGGATGGTAGAAGAACTAGAGAACAAGAGGGGGATACACAATTGAGAAGAGAGGTGGTCTCCAGGAATGGCCTGAAGAAGGGTGGGTCAAAAAAGTTCAGCTGGGGCAAGCTGAGCTGGAAGGCCACGGACCAGGAGGAGTGCGCTGTCTGCCTGGACTCATTCCGGGCCGGCGAGACCCTGATACACCTACCGTGCACTCACCGGTTCCACTCCAGGTGCTTGGTCCCATGGCTCGAGAGTCACTCTCACTGCCCCTGTTGCAGAATGGCAGTTTCTTCATGACACGCCTTTGAGTTAAGGCCCCATGTAAAAGAAGGGTCGTGAGAGATATGATTGGATGTGTTTTTAGTTTGCTGGATAGGGAATTACTGCATGTCCTCAGAAAGCATGCTGGATCTATTTACCGAATGATATGGAATGTAATCATGGGTGAACTTATGATGGATCTGTTTGCAGAGCGTAACAAAAGTTGAGTTGATGCAAACAATGCTTGTTAATATTTCAAAGAACAGAAATCGAGACTGACATCTGCATATCATATCGTATATCTCAGTTTTGCCCCCACAGAAGGATAATAAAAACTGCCTCCGGCCACCACGGTCTCTGCTGTGGCATCGCGGTCGAATTACCACGTTCCGTTTGTTTGTACCGGAGGGTGGCAAAGGCGACGGTCGCAGGGTTGGCAGTAATTGCTGGATTAAGTTTATCATATCGCAATAATCAATGATAGCTTTGATTATGTGGATAATAAATAGTGTCTAATCCAACATGGTATCATGCTATGGAATAAAAATGCGTGTATCATGGCACTTGGAGTTTACAACCGCACAAAGTATGTTCATGAACACTAGTAAATGAGTTTGTAGTGAGAAGAAATCTCCTACCTTGATGAATCTTAATTTATGTATAAGATATTGTTCGAGATGACTGATTCATTCCCTGCGAAAAAGTTTCATCTTCCCAATCAAAATGTTTCTATGCATCTGCCCGGTCACTATTCCAGAATCAAAAACAAGATACTCCAGAAAAAATGTCTATCTGCGTCTTATCTCGTAGGTACGAAAGAGCGTGCAATTGTCAATTTACAAAATGCGGGTGGTCACTCGTTTCTGGTACCTTCTGCATGATAACGAGCTTTCATGTATTGTCCCTCTTACTGAGAAAGATGCGTGCAATAATGGGTATATGTCCGATATGCTGCAGATGAAAGGATAGATTCTAGCAGATGATGACTTTTCCATTGGCAAAGAGCAAGAGACTGGTTCTCCTGTGTGTCACTGTGTGTCCCCACGCTTGCCTGACCCGCCTGTTGCATCGGACAACGTTTGTTCCCGCGGAAGAAAAAAAGATTCCTCATCTTTTGTTGCCCTCTCGTTAAGGAATCAAGAAAAGTCAAGAATGGAGTGAATTTGTGGTATTTTTAATGCATCTTGCTGACTTGATTGTTCTCGTATAAAGCAATCGTTTTTTTTTTTTCAAGAATATGCTAATCGTGTTCATATTGGAACGTTCGAAAAAGTTTAAGCACGTCAATTCACTTGCTCCAGAAAGAGCATTGAAAATGTCATAAACTCATCTGTATCAATTTATACAATTTTTTTTTGTGAAGTCTTAAACCTTTTGATGATTTGCTACTACAGTCTATCCGGATATTTTTGATTGGAAATTATTAACATAAATGTTGACTTTCCTCCTTGACATGACCAATACTGACATTCTTTTTTTCATTGCATGTGAGCCCTCACCCAGATCATCGTCGATCACTAATGTGGGCCGCCAAGCCCTTGCTAGATTTAGTTAGGGTGGCCTTAGTCCAGCTACGAGGGTCATACCCTCACCAAGGGCAACCCTCCCCTAGGCTAGGGCTCAACTTTGCAACTCTTCAACCAAAAAAAAAATGCAGCTTCACCAAGGGTTGCCCTTGTCAGATTTGGCGAGGGGTTTATCACAATAACTAGGTGAGGGCTGCACGTAAGGTCTTGCTCAATGGTCAGGGAGGGTTGTTGGTGACCCTTATTGACTACAATGAAAAAGGTAACAAAAAATCAGAAAAATTATTTAAAAAATGGGTAAGATTTATCCACGTTAGGGCCGATCGTGCCATGCAGGACAATTGATAACATCCATGATAATGATTTCCGTTCAAAATTGGGTGGTATACTACTGTAAGATTTTAATGAGATCATCGCCGATTATTCTAAAAGCTTAAGTTGTTAGATGAATGCTTGGTTTATTATTTAAATATTCTAAAAATTACATTAGTAAATTATCAAAAATTTAAAACTAAATTAATATAATTAAAATATTTATGATTGAATTAATACAAATACAGTATATTTTAACAGTTGGCCCTTGTAATTGTCCTCCCTCGAAGAAGTTAAGTTTGGGCTTCATTTTTCCCATAATCGATCAAACGGGTCAAATTGATTCACGTAGCCAGCCTATCACGGTCGGTAACGTTTTATAATCTATTGCTTAAGGGTTCTGAGTCTGACTTGGGCGTTCGCATACGTCCCCTCCACTCCACAGTACTCATTAATCACCGGTTTTACGCAATCCAATTAAATATTTCTATGTACAGTAGTTTGATGGATCCATCAACGACTCACAGGGGAGAGGTGTTGAATTTGAAAGGAGCCTTCATCCGCTCGGTAATAGCTAAGGCAAACTCCTGTAGGATTGCGATTAAAAAGTTTGTAGAAGCACTAAGTATAATGCTAAGTGAATCTTTGAATGATTAATCTAACGCAATTGATCTGTGTTACCCAAGAAATGATTATACGTGGGAAATGATTGCGCCTATAATCATACCTAGTCTCGGCTCAAATAAAGAATTCGATGTAACGAGTGTGAATGGTTTCCTTTTTCTCTATTGTATCAGCTCGTTAGAGGTCATCATCGGATTACTAAGCCACTTACTAAGTGCTGGTTCTAGATCTAAAGGAGAGAAGCACCTAGAACTAAGCTCCATCACGAGATAAGATCTTACCTTAACAGGCCTTTCCGATAACACGAGAAAGCCCCCAAGAAAAGATAAAAAGATAAACCACGACAAGATAGCACTAAGCAGATTGATTAGCACGTCGTTGTCCTTTCCTAAACCCGCGTCACTGTCATGATGGTGCCTGTTTCTGTGAGTCCCAATTATTGGGGCAAAGCCGGTTTTTTTAAGCACTAAGATCTTGAGCCAATCTCCTTTACCTCGTGCTCCCATATGATTGAGGTTTTGGTGTGAAATCATGGTAAGGTTCCACCTTCCCCCCTCTCCGCCGTTCCTCTCGTGTCGCCAACCAGCGAGCGATCACTTCGGAAAGTGAAATCGCACTTTGTCTTTATGTTTCCTCGTCTTCATCGCCATCTCTTCCATCACCAAGTGTCGATGGGACCAGGGGGAAAACTATCGTCTTGTCAAATTATTTGCAACGTCGCTGTGCATCACTAACTTCCACTAACGTTAAAGAGGACAGTAGGTATCATTTGGCTTTCTTCACCTGTCATGTTCCACCATGACGCTGCCAGGACGATCCACGATACCATAGCACTAATTCGAACATGAGTGCTCGAGACGCATCTACCGGCCAACATCAAATCTAACACAGACACGAGCACGGCTAACTGGAAGTCAATACTACCGTATTTGACGGTGCGACTCATTTTTACCGAAAGATCATTTGTTTTGGCAATTTTGATAAGACACCAGATGACACGGATATTATAACACAAACTGAAGTGCCCTCTATGAAGCATTCGAGCACTGCTGCTTCTACATTTCAAGGCTTGATATCGTGAAGCAAGACATCTCCCGGAGCATCTAAACAGTAGCCATTATATCAGGGTCAGATCTTCACATATTCTGAAAAACTTGAAAATTCTGCATGCACGACCGCGTTTTTTATCCCGTGTAAAATCCACCAACGGCACAATCAGTTCTAGTAATCTGTAACCCTAAAATACCATTTAACGAACCAACCAAAAAATAACACAATTCTTCACCAACAATTCCTCCCTCCCTAAGCTGGTGAGACTGCATCCACGAAAAAAAATACTCGTGTTCAGACCCATTGCCTTTGTAAACCTGACAACAGTATAAAAATCTTCCACCGGCACCAAAGAAAAAGTTACTGCTTCCTTTTTTTTTCTACACATGAAAGCGACTCAATCAATTTCACAGCAGTTTTTTTTTTCAGGCGCCCGGGGGGGGGGTTCAGTAGTTTTCAGGCCAAAGAGGGAAAGAAAATCTGTAGTCCAAACTAGAATTATTCAGAAAAATAAAGAATAAGCTCCTCTCAAGCTCAAGCTTCGTGCCTGGAAAGCTATCAGCACGCACGGTATAACCCTCAAATTTATCATGAGATATGAGGAACTCGCTTTTAGTCAGCACATCCATGCATCAAGTGCCATAGCACCTAGAAGTTTGGTAATTTCCTCAGAGTAACATTAATTCATGTGCCAACTTTACATACAACGCCCCACCAAAATGACATTTCCATTTACGATGGATTTATTTCAACAGACGTTAAATGTTTTTGGGGTCAGATGATGTTTGAGTTACATGAGCTCAGTAACAATATAAATACTAGATTAACAACATCTGCAGAATGGCCCCACCATCAGCAAAACCGCATCACAGCGAAACCACGATACTTGCATACTTTAATCTTTCCATCTAATTTGCTAAATATAGATTTCAGATAGCTATATATATATATATCTATATATAAAAAAGCAAGATATAGATGATTTTATTAGCTGTGAAGACATTAGGCGAAGAGGGGGATCACTATTTACATTCATGTGTATGTACAAAGACCATTAAACGGAAGATATTTCGGCATTGGAAATAGGACACTCGCTGAAACCTTCACGAACATCGCCTCGACACAGTGGGCATATTCTGGAGAGAACCAAGAAAAAAGAAAAAGATGGAATCAGATGAAGCGAAATAGCAACAGAGGTATAGTTTATAGAACAACAATTCTCCATTTCATCTATAGAAAAATAATCCAGAGAGATAATAGATAAAGGGGAGAACTCTGAAAAAATTAATAATGGTAGCATAATACCCCTGTATCTCTTTCAGCCATTTATCAACGCATGCCACATGATACTCATGGTGGCACGGAAGAACCCTGATCTTGTCTCCTTCCTCATATTCAGCCAAGCAAATATAGCACCTATCAGCATACAAATTTCAATTAATAGCGTTCCACACCTAGTATATTCAAAAGTACTGGTTGGATGCAGTGAACGTGTATTCCAGTTAACATTTGCATCCTCTATTCAATTTCATGAACCCTTAATACCTAAATGCTTTTATAACCAAGGAAGCAATTTCTCTCACAAGGGTCTTGTAAACTATTGCCCATGGAACATTTGTTAACCATACTCAATAAGGAGATATTTTGATTTCTAATACACTGACTACACATAACATAAGATAGACATCATTACATTGGAAATAGCAAACTTTTCTTGATTTGATACTTAACGAGTGCCCCAGGACACCCATTAACAAAATCTCTCTTACAAATGGTGATTATATTAGATTCTCCCTGTGAAAAGCTTTTTTTTGTCATCTCTCTTTATTCCTCTGATCCACAGATGCTTTCAAGTGTCTAGCCTAGTATACATGCATAAAAGTGTAATTTAATGGTCCAACTAATGGAGAAAGCAAAATTATTGACTAATGAGTAACTGCAATTTTTTTTAACACAGCACATGATCATGCTTATTGTATGGGATGCAAAGATTAATTTTCCCATGACCCACAGTTTCTCAATGCAGATGCACTATTTGCAAATCCTTTGAGCTGTTGCACTTTGGCTTATAAGGCATTTTCTCTTTTTGAGTTTGTCCAACATGTGTTGATTTGGAGCCAATTAGATGCCACATGAATGCAATTGTCTAGGGGGAAATGAGAGGATTGTACCCTCACACACATCATGAGCCTGAGCCTGAGCCTTGGCGGCCCACCCCAAGGGGATCTGGTAGTAGTGCTCCATAATCAATCTAACCCCCCGCCCCCCAAAAAAAAGAAAATAAAAGGGACACCTCAACACGTGAGCCTTGGCGCCCCGCCCCAAAGGGATCTGACAATAGTGCTCCAAAATCAATCTCTCTCTCTCCCCAAAGGGACACCTCAACACATGAGCCTTGGCACCCCACCCCAAGGGATCTGGCAGTAATGCTCCATCTCTCTCGCCCCAAAGGGACACCTCACCACATGAGCCTTGGCGCCCCGCCCCAAAGGGATCTGGCAGTAGCTCTCTCTCTCTCTCGCCCCCCAAAGGGACTGGCAGTTGTGCTCCAAAATCTCCCTCCCTCCCTCCCTCTCGCTGGTGCCCCGCCCCAAGGGATCCGGCAGTAATGCTCCATCTCTCTCGCCCCAAAGGGACACCTCACCACATGAGCCTTGGCAGACTGGCAGTTGTGCTCCAAAATCTCCCTCCCTCCCTCTCACACTGGCACCCCGTGCCCCGCGCCCCGCCCCAAAGGGATCTGGCAGTAGCACACTCTCTCTCTCCCTCTCTTTCTCTCTCCCCAAAGGGACTGGCAGTAGTGCTCCAAAATCTCCCTCCCTCCCTCCCTCCCCAAAGGGATCTGGCAGTAGTGCTCCAAAATCTCCCTCCCTCCCTCTCTCTCAAGTCAGAGGATGCTGACACCTCACCAAATGAGCCTTGGCACCCCGCCACAACTCTGGTACAGCGATCTGGCAGTAGTGCTCCAAATTATCTCTCTGTGTGTTAAAGATTCTTATCTCACTTTTAACTTGATTGTTTTTGTCACATTGATTAGCTAATTACTCCAGGCTATGCATGATCAGCATGAGAGTGCACATATCGATATAAGCAGTCAAATATGCGAAACATATAGCAGACTTAGTTGACAGTAACATACTGTTCAGCATTCTCTCCTTCCTCAGCTTTGGTGATTCTTTGGTAATTTTTGAGTGGAAAAGAGTCAACAACTGATTCTGGGGCTGGCGGTGAGGCCACTGACAAGGAAAGGGGTATTGGTTGGCGATGAATTTCATCCAACACCTGTTAGACAGGGATATAAGTGAGATACCAAACTAGAATCAAAGCTTAAACATTTGTAAAGAATACCCAGCTGTAGAAAACATCAATCAAGACTAGAGTCACTAACCATACCATTGCGCAACAATAAGCTAAAATGTAATTCACACCTCTCTCAAAAAAAATAAAAAGGCATAACATCTTGACTACAAAGTACACGGTAGGAACAGAATAATCACATCCAAATCCAAAAAGTGGAAGAGCAAAATGGAAATGGTAATACTTTTGTTCGGCAAACTAGGCAGAACTACTGTTTCCGAAGCCACATTGTAAAGTAACTCCAGTGCTCTAATTGTACCATCCAGTGTGAAGAAACCATCAACATAAACAAGCGCTGCCCAATGAAGAGAAAATCAAGCACATCAAGCTGTATATGCAGGTGCCTTTCTAAGTGATCAATGGATGCGTGTATCACAACTTTCAACATTTAGCATCATAAGGCCTTCTGAATAAACAATTTGACTGCACTGGTACTATTGAAAGAGCCAAATAAGCAGTTCAAAGAACTATTACAGGTAGAATAAGACATAGCTATCAGACAAATGTGACCACATGGAAGTATAATGCAATTGAAAGGATATCACTGTGTTAAATACTAGCGGGTGTTACATCTTTGCTAGATCTGCTATCAATTTCTATGATCAATCTTCTGTTATTATTTGTTGCAGTCTGTAGACCTTCTTATCGCGAACAGTTAGGATAAAATCCTAAAACCACAATTTCCCCATGAAACATAGTGTAAAATGCTAAACAAGTGGTAAAAAAATATTTAACCACATTTTCCCCATGAAACATAGTGTAAAATGCTAAACAAGCAGTAAATTAGTAAAAATAGAGCACATAGAAGTGAAATAAAGGAAAGCTGATTTGACATAGAACCTCAAATAAAGCTTCCGCAAGCATGACTATGCGTGATATGCTTGAATGAGTACTGGACTCAGACACAGAAAATGAATCACATGAGCATAATCCATCAGGATGGAGCCCTGAAGGGCAGAGAGCCGCTCGCCCACCATTCTCACTGAGACCATAGCGAAGTCTGTCCCAGATCTGCAAATAGTTGACAAAAAGATGAGGACACTTATCCTTATAAGTTCAAGCAACTTAATATATATAGAAAAAAGATACTGCATCGTAACACAAAAAGCCCACAAGAGTGCAAATATTAAACTTAAGGAGCAGCAAAACAATCGGCAGAGTTACCAAAAAAAGCTCATACAATGGACTTATGAAGGGTAAATAATGCTCATCTGCCAATGCACAAAGCCAGAAGCTCAATCCTACTTACGTTATACAATTCTCAAGGTTATTGAAAAGAATGAACAAAAGCATGACAGAACACGAACAAAAAAGTGAATCAATTACCTCAGATCTTTGGCGACGACGTCGATGATGTGACCTGTGAATTCTACCCCCAAGATATCGCGAATCACCTTCAAAGAAATGATCATATCTTTCGTGAAATCCAAGATAATCAGGATCATCTCGTGAGAAGGCAATATTAGAAGAATCACTGCGTCCTACAGAACTGTCTCTTGAAAAAACATCCCAAAATAATCTTCTGCTACTCCTTCTGGTGTCCCAAACACCTATATCATTCCTACTGTCAGACAATACACTGGAGGATATATTCACAATACCAACATGAATTACGCCTTCAGTTTCTTGGCCTTGTTCTCCAGCAGACAGAAGGAATTCAAAGGCTGAAGGTGTCATTTGCAAATGAGACTCATCTCCTTGTGCATTAAAAGCCCAGGGAAAATCAGAAGTGGGCGACACGGAGTCATGAGTATGGGCATCTGCAAGTTCGCTCGCTTGAGTCTCAGTAGCCTCAGTGTGGTGATGCTCATCATGGAGTCTTTCATGAGATGACCCTCTAGAATTTGTAACCTCAGGTAGGATCTCTGATACACCTTCGCGCACTGGATTATTAGTATCACCGACTGCATCCTTGTTAGATGATACACTTGCAGAGACCATGTCTGAAGAAGTACTAGAGGCAGTACTAGTTTTGTCACTACTAAAATCGTCAGTGCTAGATCCACTTACCCGACAAGAAGGAACAATTTCCTTGTTCTCAAACAAGCAATTATCCTCACTTTTGCGTCCAACAACTATTCCTTCTACTTCTTCCAAAGTTTCTTCACTTGTGGACATGGCTGTGGTTCCAGTAGCAGAGAGCGGTGGTTGTATCTCTCCAACAGAGACAGTGTACCCTTCATCAGGTTCCTGAAACTTAGTAACACTGGAATCGCAAAGTTCTGCAGAATTAACCAAACATTCATTTGGGTAATCTTCCATCTACAAGAAAAGAGCATGTAAATCAGTTGCTCTCTAGATTCCATCAAGGCATCAACACAAATTGAGAACCCATATGCAGTATGACATAGTTCTGTGAACATTATAAAACATACTACCAAAAATTGTCACTTGTAAAGTTAAGTAAAAAAAGCTTCCAATCATGAACGCCATGCTAGATCTTCCAATTGGTGACTTACATATTTACCAGCATTCCCTGATATAATATGGGTTGAGCTGGTTGCAACTTGAAATCTGAGTCATGACACAACACTAATGTAGACTCCAGCAGACATCTAACTAAACAATAGGTTGTCATATCTCATGCGTGAACAACACCCATAAAGCGCAGCAACTCTCCACACCAGTGCACACCCTCCAAACCAATGATTGATCCAAATGCTCTTTGCTTTAACAAATGGATTGTGAGTAAAACAACAAAAACACCAGAATAAGCGCAAGGAAAACTTACATGTGCATCACATGTGGCTGTTCGGGCCTGCTAAGTTATCCCATTTTGCTCAGTATATAGTGGGAGCAGAACTAACGGAAGATGCTACTGTTGCAAGCACTAAACAGCTGGAGCTTAGGTATGAACCCTTGCCCAATAATTATGTTCAATGTAAACTTCTATCCTACTTGAGTTGATTAGCCCCATGCGAGTTTCTCGTTTGACTTAATTCTCTTAGTGTCTGCTCCATGCACATGTTTATCTCCACCAATGATCAAGGTAGCAAGGGTGAAGGAGCATCACTAGGTTCCACTTGGCTTATCATTTGTAGCTCGAAGAGAATGAATTATACTACTTGTGCGGCCTAACCGTTCAGACATTTAGGTAGATCCTGCCGACACTATCAACAAACAATTCTAGCATGTTCACTTAAAAAAGACAGACTCACTGATGAGTTCAGCAAAGCTCGAATCCACGCATATGGAACATCGGCTTTTTTTTCCTCTTCGCAAGAGACGCAAAAAGGCTCCTTTAGATTAATTTCGATGCTCAAATCTGCATCTACAGCTCAACCTTTACTGGCAAAGCCGTACGATACTATTCATCCCAAAATCGACAGAGGAAAATCGTACCGCGTTAACCTAATTTCTCGTAAAAGCAAAGAAACGGGGTAAATCAAAGCCCCACGATTCTTCGGCGATCTCCATCGACCCTAGCGATCCCGGAATCACGCGATTCGGAAATCGAAGACGGAATCGATCGTCGCGGAGAAAACGACGGAAAAACCAAGCGAGGGCCAGCAGCGAACAGTAAAAGGAGGGGAAGAAGGCGTCGACGGAGGCCGATCGCGATTACCTCCGCGGGAGCGCGGGAAGGGGAACAGCCACAGACGAGAGAGGAGATCTTGCTCCGCCTCGTGCGGTGGCCGACCGCCGGCGGCTGCGGCTGCGGCTGCGGCTGCGGCGGCGAGGGGCCGGACCTGGCCCGACTGCTGTTCGCACCCATTTTCGCTTCGCACAGAGAAGGAGAGAGAGAGAGAGAGAAGGAGAGGGGAGGAGACCTTGTTGACTTCGGACACCTTTTTGTCCTTCGATATAAATAAACTATGGCATCGTGGGGAGACTCGGTTTCCATGTCTTTTCGTCATCCTAAAGCAAAGAATTATTATTAAAAGAAAAGGAATTACTAATACCCGTTGAATACAAATAAAAAAAGAAGGAGAAAAAAACAAATACATATCTGTGTGTAAAATTAAAGACACATCTCAAAAATTGGTATTCGAGTCGAGATTCTCATCGCTCCTTTCGCAAGTTTTCTATCTTGACATACTTTTGATTCTTAACGAGAGAATGTTAAAATTTTAGATCGATGATTCGCCGTATCCACCACACATTATAAGTGAGTATTATTTCTGATTTGAATTTGTCGCATGTCCCACCTCGCTTAAGGACCATGTGCTTTTGTTGGAACTCTATAGATTTTTTTTTTCTCGTCTATGCCATTTGTCAATGTATTAAATGTACACGCATGTTGAAAGACTCAACCCTTTTATTCCTTACTTGCCAATCACCTATTTATGGCTCCTTACATCTCTATGTACATCATGAGTCCTAATAATTCTCTTTACCTGTACAAAGTTGGAATTCAAGATATATTCGACGGCATTCCATAAGAATTTACATTTTTTGAATAAACGGTTGCCCACTTGTTAAGTTAGAATGGAAAATCAAAATGTTAATATTTGCCATGTGGCGGTAATATGTATTGCCCCGCGTCGAGAAGCTAGGAATGGACATAAAATCAATCAAAATGTTTCGTTGGAAACATACAATGCAAAAAAAAAAAAAAAAAAAAAACAGAAGTTAATTACCGATCTTGAAAATTACTGCCTTGTTTTCTTAGCCAATACTTAGTTTTTTGGGTTCAGTGACTTGTTTTCGGGTATGAGCACTAGGAAGTGAAGGCTTCATTTCCAGATAGAAGAGCAGCAGGAAGCTGGTCGTAAGCTTCGCCTAAGCACTCTTCATGTCTGGGCATCCCATCTCTGGATCAGCTTCTTCAGTGATCGTAAAGGACTCGCCAATGATGAAGGACGCCGGTGAGGGCATCGACAAGGTGCAGATGAGTCTTGCTCGCTCCTCCCATGAAAAGCTTTCAAGCGATGACAATGCGGAAGATACACGGATCTCTTGCTGGAAAGGAAACAAAGGAAGCATGATGAAAAGCCCAGAAGGAAGGAGAGTGTGATCAAGAATGCCGAAGACCGATCACGGATCTGAAAGATCCTTCAGGCTTAACTAAACACAGTCCTTGGATTCTAAAGATGGTTTCTCTCAGAAGTGAAAAGGCTCCAAGATAGTTGCATCAGTTGTCATTTGACACTACGAATGTGTGCAGAAAGATACAAGGGAAATCGGCAAAGAAAGCTCAACCGGTCTCATCGGACTCATTAGCTCTTAAGCAGCAGCTCGCTGGATACCCTTTGACTTGGAAGGAGCTATGTGATGGGTAACAAGCAGGGAGGAGCAAAAGTAACTCAGTTTTTCAATGCATTCATTCATGCCTGCAAGCTCCTTCTAAATGAGCAAAACCCTAAGTGTCATTAGCTGCAAAGGATGGTTGAATAGCAGTACTCGAGATTTTCTCCATACTATATCGGTAACCACGGATGGATTAGTGTGCTATCCTTACATCCATAACTTGCTTGGGTCTTTTCTATTGAAAGAAAGGTAAGATTCGTATAAGAACCATCTCGAAATGGTTAGCATTTGAGTATCCCTTTTGAACTAGACCGAAAGAAAAGTGTCCCTTTTGAAGATTTGTCCATACATATCAGTTGGTCGGTGGTCGTGGCAATCTTTCTCCTTGCAAACCTTTGATCATATTGATTTGAACGATAATGAAACATATTTTATTCCTTTTAGGAACATAAGTATATGCTTCCCACTATTCTAGGATAATATTTCTGATTTTTACGGTATTTTGATACTTGTGCAAGTAGTTCTAACATTTGTTGATGTGGTTGAGATAGGGACAATCACTTCTACTAGAAGTGCACTCATCGGATGCTATAAGAATCTTGTACGTGTCATTTTTCTTTTCTTGGGAACAAAAAGTGACAAATAAGGAAAAAATTGGAAATACAAATAAAGCAAAAAAGAAGAAGAAGCAGAAAATGGAAAGGAAAAAAAAAAGGCTAGCAGGAATTATTTAGATGCTAAGAGAGCTCTAGATATTTCATGTATTACAAAAATAAAAAGTGTCTATCATAGAGAAATCGGACAAAAAAACAATTTGAGGATAAAGAGAAAAGGAGAAAATATAGACCACTAATTCTTGGACTGTTCGAAAATATAAACGAACAGATGACACCAAAAAATTCAAGTGGTTGACATTTCTCTCGTAGAAATCGCATGAAGAATGTTTGATTTGCGGGCCTAATGAGTTAACGGTTCTGAGATTACATCGTCCTCACTTAAACAATTTTGCACCGGAACTGCAAAATTACCTCCGAAGTGGTCTTCCTGAGAAGGGCCAAAATTAGATTTCTAAACTCAGTAACATTCGAATTTTTGACAAGCAAAACGAAATCCACTGAAATTACTTAAACCGAGCGTCAACCGATTTGATAAATGAGCCGTGACAAAGGATGCGACAGGACAGAGACACATGCGACGACCTGCGCAAACAATGAATTGGGACGCACTTCCAAATTAGTGATGCTGTCTTTATCCTTAGGGACAAGCATAGCCACATAAACAGAACATGGAAATGGAGGGGAAAAAACCAGTGAGAAAAAGAGATTTTCTAGTTGATCGATGAATTATTGCACGGTCCGACCTTTTTTTTTATTTTTTATGAACTTTTTAATTTCCATATCTTGATATCGAAGCATTTTTTTGGGGCAAGAGAAAGTACCTCCACCAATAATTGATGTCCCATCCTATGCTGCCTCCGCACTATAAATTCTCAACACTAGTCTATTGCACAGCCACGCCAAGAGTACAAAAACCAACCACAAGAAGGAAAAACTCAGAAGAAGAGGTAGCACCACCCCATGCGTCCACCGCACGACCCTCATCGCCCCCATCCCGGCCCTCCCGGTCTGCCACCCCCACACGTGCTGCCTCCGGGGCCTCCCCACCATGGACCGGGACCCCTGCACGTGCCGCCACCACCGCCGCCAGGTCCTCCGCCGCACCAGCCGCCCCATCACCCTCAAGGGCCGCCTCAGCCTCACCACCACCACCACTAGATTTATGGGCTGGAAGCTTGTGCTCTAATTCCGTCCATCACTCCACATTTCTTAGCTCCATGTCCTACAAGTCCGGTTAGTCGTACCGGCTAAGTGGAATCTCACTTTGGCTCTTTGCTTCTGCGTGTACTCTAAATAAATCACAACGAACTCCCAATGAGTTGTGTTTCCAACTTTTGCTACTTGATGACAATCTTCGTGCTTACTCAACCGGGAAGGGAGAAGAAACGATACACAAGCTTTTCCAAATTCTGATCATTTCACCAACCCTTTTGATTATAATGAACGGGTTATTGAGTTGATCGAGACTTGACGATGAACTGTGATTCAGGAAGCACGATTGCACATTTGTATCCCGGTTAAGGTGATTACTTTTAGGCCACTCGGATGCTTTCTAGCCCTCGATTACCATAGTAATATGTCGGAATCTGGCAGCAATTAGTCAGAATATTCTAAGATGGACGACATGAAATAAGTAAAAATGATTCTACCTATAGTACAGCTAAAAAACTGTAAACCAACTGCAAGAAGGAAGGACAGGAAAGTTTCATTTAGCGAAAAGACATGTCCGGATTTTTATGTTTAGATTTTATCTGTCATCTTAAAGCATCTGCATTCAGCATAATTAAAGACACGGAGGTAACTGCAAAGAAAGAAGAAAATGACAGCATGGAAAGAAATTGATATTCAATGATAGAGAGGAGAGTGTGTTCACTTAGCTATACAGATAGTACAAGCATGATGAAATAAGTATTTGCATCTGACTAAGATTGGAAGCAACACTGCAAAAATTAACGAGAGAGGAGCAACAAATGCGACGAAATTTTCCGGAACTGTCTCAGCTGTCGGTCATATACAATATAGCTTCCACCTTTCTGGATATTGGATTCTAACAAACCTTTTCGATGATTGTATCGTCTCCTCCCCCAGAAAAAAGTAACGCGGCAAAGGGTAATGCACTCTCGTACCTTAGAACCATTGTAAAGTCCATCTATATCTCAGTCACTAACCCACTTAAAGCACAAAACTGCAAGACCGTGTACAAAGTAATCTGTTAAACTATGAGCTCCCCCAAACAGTCTTGAGCGCTTATCCAGGACAGTAATTCCTTCGGCAACATGAACAGGCTTTGAAGTAAGAATATCCATCTAAACCTAAGTTAAGGTGCTAACTGTTTATGGCAGGACAATTCTGCGGGATGGATCCCAAACACAGCACTTAGATCTTGACATTACTATCTTGTTCCAGGTAGGTTTTCCGGAAGAAAAAACCTAAAAGATTTGTCAGCACTATGGTTCTTCCTAATGCTTCTATTCCTGCTTGTATATATTTACTTTCACCAATGATTCTTGATCTACTACCCAATGGAAATACAATGCCGGAAATTGCTGGACCACTTGCACACTTCCCACAGAAAATACGGTACCAGATATATGAAACAAGTATTCGTATCAAGGATGCCTTGAAGAATTGCTATGCACTTGTGTAGGTCTCAAGTGTGATTGATCCTGCAGTTCAGATGAATGAAACATCAACAGTTGATAAAACAATTTAAAGTAGTCTTCACAATGTATTTTTAAAAAGGAATTGTCCTCTACCGGTGAACTGCGATTAAAAGTCGATGGAGTTCGGAAATCAACTTGTCCCTGTATAAATTAAAGCCTGATCAAAGGAAATTCCACAACCCTATAATTTTAGATTAATGATGCCCATATATCTTGGTAATGTTACTCCAGTAACAATATCATACCAGCACATGCATGGCTGGTTGGGTCCCGAAAAATCCGTCATGGCTGGGTGCCAGCGAGCTCAGCTGCCCCTACATTTACGCCAGCTGAAAGCAATTAGAGCAAAGCCTGCCTATCACAAAGATAGTTTTGCTTATGCTTGAAAGAAAAATAAATGGATAGGCGCCACTTCAGCACAACTTACCAGCCCCTGAATGCTTGGTTGACTAACATAATATGCATCATGTGGTGGCTCCATTAAGTTTAACTGTACCTGAAAAGTCATACCTCTGAAGAATCACTAAATTTGCTAAAACAAATCAGTCTTAACTTCCTTCAAATGCATAAAAGCTATCCCGTGTTACCAGTCCTTGCACATTCTGTTGGGCGCCATAATACCCATTTAGAGTGATTCCATCTGTGTTTAAGTTTTCCTGCAATTAGGAGAGGATTGAATTATGATCTCTATAATGGTACATACAGGAAAAGGTAAAATGTACTTCAAGCCACAGCAGAAATTCTATGTATCTTTCTCCAGTAAATTGAAAAGGCCAAAGACAAACCATTTCATGCAAGCTGTCTTGTGCCTCAGCAAGTAGAACATCTGACTCTTCTTGCACCTGAAACAGTGGGGGGTATTCATCAGTAATAATCAGTGGAAGCTTAATTTCAAGCACTGCTCAATAGCCACCAGGCTCTTACCTTTCTCTTCTTATTTGTGCTTCTTTTTTTACTTGTTTTATTAGAGGTGACTCCCTGATTCTCTGACTCTGTTTCGCGAATACCACAAATGCTAGTGCTGCATTCTGCCACACTGTTATTAGAATTGTTCACATCCACACAATTCTTCAGAGCCTCCACAAGTGCACGAAAAGCAATGGTGTAAGTCTCTTCAGACATCGATCCCTCTTCACTCAATTCAATAGCTCGCCGGCACAAGTAATTATAACGTTGCACCCTCGTCTGCATCTTTTTGGTTCCTTCAACTGGCGAGTGCCTGCTCTTTGCATCTTTTGTCCACCTCTTCATGATATATCGGGTTGGGATGCTGGGAAAACCACTGATCTGAAGAACAACCATTGCATGTCTACAAAGAAATCCATGATACTCGAACAGATGACAGAAGCAAGAGACCTCTGACTCCACTTCATTCCATGTTACCATGAAGTATTCTTTCTTCTCAAAATCCTCAACCCTGTAAATTACAGTCCCTCCATCTTCACTCTCCTTTCTGGGATGGCATGCAACTACACCTAAAACTTCAATTTGAAATTTCCTAAAAATTGCATGAGTATAGACTGTTGACAGTTGCTTTTCCCATGGCGAAGGTGATTTGAGAGCAGGCTGCTTGTGCCATGTATCAAAATCAGCTATCTCCTCCTCTTCATACCTATCCTCGAGAATACTATAATACTGGCTCAGAAATTCCTTAACAGCTGTTTTCTTGTGAATATATTTGTCAAAGAAAGAGTTCATACTATCCACACGTTGAGCTGTAGACATTCCGGCAAGAAAACTCCCCCCCACAAAAGCAGGAACCCACTTCTTCCGTTCCACATAGAGCATCTGAACCCATCCGTCTTCTTGCAGTTCAAATCTTGTCACCATTTTCCACCATCTCATATCAAACTGTTCATCTGTCCATGATTTAAAGATACATTTGTTGAATTTTGACAGAAAATTCTCATGATTGTTTATCACATTAGAAAGATTTTCATGGAGTTTCTCCAATATATGCCAAAGAAGGTAGCAATGACGGGTTTGTGGTAAAACTTCTTCAATAGCTTCCTTCAGGCATTTGTCTTGATAAGTGAGTATCACAGTAGGAGAGTTTCCACCCATTGCCTGAAGCCATGTCTTCAGTAACCAAACAAATGTTGATCTAGTTTTATCTGCAACCAATGCACCCCCAAGCAGCATAGTCTGAGAATGATGGTTTACCCCAACAAATGGCACAAATGGAAACTTATCGCTGCTTTTGACATAATATGTATCAAGAGATACAACATCATTAAAGCTGGCATAATCATTCCGACTTTTAGCATCAACCGAGAACAAGTTTCTCAGGCGCAATTCCTCGTTCAAGTCGATTGCATAGAAAAAGCCCGGATTCTTTTTCTGAAAGTGTTTAAACTGCTCAAGTATGATTTGACCATCCCATTTGTCTAATGACAAGCTTCGCCCTTTATCAGGTTGATGGTTAATTTTGTCATGAAGAGCACAAGCATGCGGATGCCCAGCAGACTGCCTAGACATCTCAACATACATCTTTCTTGTTCGCTCACTAACAGCATGTAAGATGTCGATGTTATTTTTCTCAGCCAATTTTATGTTTCGGTGAATTCGAAAATGATAAGCCAGTGCAGGTAAAAGTTCATGGTTATGATCTTTGACAAATTCATGAATAATCCACTTCCCATCTGACCTTCTCTTAACATGCATGCTGGCCTTGCAGTCGGTCTTTTTCACGCTGGGCCGTCGACTACTAACACTTTCCGACTCTGGTGTGACCCCATACCTAGAACATGCAAATTTGGCATCTATAAATTCTTTCGACTTCTTTGAACGCCGACTGTTCTTTATCGAGGTGGTAAATCCCATAGACTTGGCATATTCCTGGTAAAATGAATAAGCTGCTTCATGTGAGTCAAACTCTATACCATTGCGTGGTTCAAAATCATCACCTTCAAACCCTACAACAGCCGTTTCAGAGGTAGTACTAACTCTGTTCTGCACTTCATCCATGCCACTGACCAAATTTTCCCCTGCATCACTTTGCACACCATCTATTGTGTCCATTGTACATTAAGTGGCAGGGCTTCATCCCAATCAAAAGGAAAAAAATTCCAACAGAATATCATGAAGATAACTTGCCATTTGCAAATATTTCTAAAGGATGGCACCTGAAAAATGCATACAAGAAGCCATCAGAACTGGAGGACTTAAATATAGCATAACCTCAGAAAGGTCTTAAACATCATGCAAAATACAAAACTATATTGGGCTTCCTTTTCTTTGTAATAACAAATTTGACCAGCATAGCAACAAGGAGGTGCCAGTCCAAACACAAAATTCATTTACAAACAAAGAATTCATTATCTCTAGCACGTCATCCACATAAATTCCCTTTTTCATAAAGATATCCACACGAGTTCTTGTGCAAGGAACATGGATTTTCCCATGAAAAATTATCAATTCCATTTATCGACAGATATTTCCCCCCATTCCATGCCTTTGCATTTCTCCCTCCAGACTTAACATACTAAAGATAGAAGCACCATGCACAGAAGTTTCTTCTTTCTATACAAAAACAAGAACCTTCCAGCTTGCACTTCATTCTCCATTGACAACCAACTTAATTCCCACGACAAAGAGAAAGGATCACCATGTTTTAGAAACTCTGCTGCCCGAGAAGAATGAAAACCAACTGTTCCAGCCACTCATCAGCATGAGTTTAAAAAGGCTGGTCGAAAATAGAGCAGCTAATCAGCTAGTTGCATTATGACAAGCTTGCATCTACGGATAGAGCTCCCAAGGAGAACTCTTAATGAGGAGCATCGGGTATCAGGGCCGCAAGTGCAGAATGCAAATAGGGAAAAATCTGTGAATTAAAAACTTACTCTAGAGTAACCCCTATTAAAACTCCAGAGTCTGCTTCCCAAACTATGTTCCTGTATATACAAGCAAGAGCTTTCCTCTATCCCAAACTATAAAGACATGTACTTTCATTGCCCAGAAAACCCAAACCCCTTATTGACCAATGTATCCGCCTACATCCCACTCTAAGCCCCAATTATGGATGGCAAAGGGACAGGGTCAGGGATCGCAATCCCGTCCTTACTTGCCCAATCCCCGCCTCCCTCACGCCCCCACCCAGGGCCGAAAACATTGCCCCACCGTTCCTCGCCGCCGCACCACAAACCCACAGTTTTCGCTAGAACGGTCAAGTGTTTTCCTTCTTGCTATAATGAACTAAACGTAGTCAGCGGATCAAATAACAACGAAAACGCAGATATCTACAGTAAAGCTTCAGGGATACAGCAGCCGCAGCTCGCAAATGCACAGGATTTGCTTCAATCGCCGAGAAAAATTTCACGAAACATCGAAACCTCAACGCTAGGGAGACGAAATACGGAGCAAATCGCCGGGGTTGGGTGGAAGGGGAACATCCTGTATGGACCGAGAGAGAGAGAGAGAGAGAGAGAGAGAGAGAACCTCCAGCCTGGCGGCGACACACCGGCGAATCGAGCGTCGGCCTCTCGCCGGCGAGCTTGAAAACCATCGCGAGCTGGAAGAGAGAGCAAAACGGAGCCTGATGGAAGGGGGTAGGGTTCCAAATATTTTGAAAAATAAGGGAAAATGGGTGCTATGTAATATTTTCAAGACATTGGGGGTAACTTCGTAAAAAAAAAAAAAAAAGGATGGATTGCTATTAAGTCCATACCCCAGACCGTTCTAGGGTCATCTTGTTGTTAGCATAGGCGTAATAATTTATTTTCCTTCTTTTCTCATATTACAAAGCCTTTGAATTACCAAAGATTTAACTATGCCAAATAAAAATGAAGTCGTTGTTGCACAAATCCTATTATGCTCCTCAACTTGCACCCTTTCAAAGCTTGAAGCCAAAGATAGATTTTTGCAAAATTTCATAATATCATAAGTTGATTCTCGATCAAGAAGTGTACTTCCTAATTTTCTTTTATGATTTTGAAATTGCGCATTCTAACTATAATGATAAAAAAAATTAAAAAAAAACCATTTGTAATTAAAGGAGTAAGTAGACTTATTTCTCTTATCGAGCTTCACTTTAGATGATGATCAGAATATATTGAAAGCTTTTTTTTTATTTTTTATATGGGCCGGTTTGGTAAACTTAAAAAAGCAAGTTCTGAAGAAGTATTGAATATAAAATTTAAAGGCAAATTGATGATAATTAATGTTAATAGTCAAATAGAAAAATGACAATTATTGGTAGCTTTTATCAATATACATATATATATATATATATATATATATATATATAACCAAATTTAATTACTGTCAATTATATTTCTATTAAACGAGTTAAACAACCCCACCTTATTTATCAAATTTAGTCGATTTATTTTTTACTTAATTCAATAATTTAAGTCAATAATAAGGTTATTAAACAACATTCGCTTACAAAAGAATCCCTAAGATTTCCCAATATTACGAAAATACCTAAAACCCTTCCCTTGTTTTGTACCCTCAGTTCGCTGCCTCTTCCCTCCCTCCCTCTCCGTCTCCGCAGCTACCCAGCTCCGCCTGTCTCGTTCCTGCATCTCGCCGCCTCCGAGCCGCCGCCGACCTCCGCCGTCGCCGGGCCTAGCTCGCGGCTCCGCCGTCGGAACCGAGGTGAGCTTCGTTCCCCGCTCCTCCGCGTCGCGCTCCTCCAATCGCGACACAGATTGTCGTCGTGCTTAATCCGTTTGGTTTGTCGATACTGATCGAAAAGCTTAAGGAGACGCGACTTACTTCGTTGCTTTTGTGTTCGAAGAAGCACCAGTGCGCAATGGACGACAGCTTGTACGACGAGTTCGGGAACTACATCGGACCGGAAATCGAATCTGACCTGGAGTCCGGGGGCGAGGAAGAGGATGAAGACCTCCCGGACAAGCGCAGCGAAGAGCCTGCCGAATCCGACGGCGAGGATGGGGCTGCCGCTGGCGCGAATGGGTGGATTACTGCCTCCAACGATGTCGACATGGAGAACCAGATCGTTCTCGCCGAGGATAAGAAGTATTACCCCACCGCCGAGGAAGTCTATGGTGAAGACGTCGAAACGCTGGTTATGGATGAAGACGAGCAGCCTCTCGAGCAGCCGATAATCAAGCCTGTTCGGAATATAAAGTTTGAGGTCGGGGTGAAGGATTCTTCTACTTATGTGTCGACCCAGTTCCTTATCGGTCTCATGTCGAACCCGGCTTTGGTCCGGAACGTCGCGCTCGTGGGGCACGTGCATCATGGGAAGACGGTGTTCATGGACATGTTGGTTGAGCAAACGCACCACATCTCTACATTTGATGTCAACAATGAGAAGCACATGAGATATACAGATACGAGGATTGATGAGCAGGAGAGGAGGATATCGATTAAAGCCATTCCGATGTCTCTCGTGCTTGAGGATAGTAATTCGAAATCATACCTCTGTAACATCATGGACACACCTGGACATGCCAATTTCTCTGATGAAATGACTGCTGCTCTTAGGCTCGCCGATGGAGCTGTGCTGATTGTGGATGCTGCTGAAGGGGTTATGGTAATAACTCTGTCCTTTCTTCTTCTTGTAGCTTCTCTAGACTGGAATCAAGCATATATCTTGTATATGGAGTCATGGTTAGCATTTCTTCTCACCAAACATTTGCATGAAATAGTTTCTGAAGTTCTCCTAGTGGGTTTTTATTGACGGTTATTGTGCCCAGGTTCCTGATTTTCTTGGATGTATAGTTAGTGGATATCATCTTGCCCTATATGATCATTGGATTAAAGTGATATGAATTTAAATTGATGGGTATTTGTGAAGTATGTTAGCTCTTACCATGTTGGATGTCTAGTCATGTCCGTATGAAATAGTCAAGATCTCCCTCTCTCTCTCTCCAAAGAAAAAATCTGACGAGCACGTTTGACATTTTCTCATTGACAGGTAAATACAGAAAGGGCCATCCGCCATGCTATCCAAGAGCGCCTTCCCATTGTTGTTGTGATTAACAAAGTAAGTGTATTGCAGCTAAAAGGTATTTTGTGATAATTTGGCTGGTGCTGTTATTCACAGAACTTCTTTGGTTTCAGGTTGACAGACTGATTACAGAGCTTAAGTTGCCACCAAAGGATGCTTATCACAAGCTAAGGCATACCATTGAAATAATTAACAACCACATTTCTGCAGCCTCTTCGATTGCTGGAGGTGTCCAGGTAATAGATCCGGTTGCTGGAAATGTTTGTTTTGCAAGTGCTACAGCAGGATGGTCCTTCACTTTGCAGTCATTTGCCAAACTATATGTCAAACTCCACGGTATCCCTTTTGATGCCGATAAGTTTGCTTCCCGTCTTTGGGGAGATTACTACTATCATCCAGATGCCAGGGTGTTTAAGAAAAAAGCTCCAGTTAGTGGAGGGGAGAGGTCATTTGTCCAATTTGTGCTTGAGCCCCTGTACAAGATATACAGTCAAGTAATTGGGGAGCATAAGAAAAGTGTGGAGGCAACTCTTGCAGAATTAGGGGTCACTCTCAGCAATGCCGCTTACAAGTTGAATGTGAGACCTTTGCTTCGGCTAGCTTGCAGTTCAGTTTTTGGTTCAGCATCAGGTTTTACAGATATGCTGGTTCGACATATTCCATCAGCCAAAGATGCTGCCAGCAAGAAGGTTGAACATATTTACACTGGGCCTGAAGATTCAATGATCTACAAGGCTATGGAAAAATGTGATCCCTCTGGCCCACTAATGGTCAATGTCACTAAGTTATATCCCAAGTCTGATTGCAGTGTGTTTGATGCATTTGGTAGAGTCTATAGCGGTGAGATTCAGACAGGTCAGACCTTACGTGTTCTTGGAGAAGGCTATTCCCCAGATGACGAAGAAGATATGACTGTGAAAGAAGTAACAAAACTGTGGATCTATCAAGCTCGATATCGGATACCCATAGCCAAGGCCCCTCCTGGTACATGGGTCTTAATTGAAGGAGTTGATGCTTCAATCATGAAAACTGCCACCCTTTGTAATGTTGACTATGATGAGGATGTCTACATATTCCGGCCTCTTCAGTTCAATACACTTCCTGTTGTTAAAACAGCTACCGAGCCTCTAAATCCTAGTGAGCTTCCAAAAATGGTGGAGGGTCTTAGGAAGATAAGCAAGAGCTATCCTTTGGCCATCACGAAAGTCGAGGAGTCCGGGGAGCACACTATTTTAGGTACTGGAGAATTGTATCTGGATTCAATTATGAAGGATCTGAGAGAGCTCTACTCGGAAGTGGAAGTCAAGGTGCCATTTCTTTAAAGCTTCTCTATGTTTCAGCTTTAGTTGAATGATATTTTATCTTGTCCCTCTCACTTTTTCTCTGGAGTGCACACTTATTTTCATGTTCTTATTGGCGCAGGTGGCTGACCCTGTTGTTTCATTCTCTGAAACGGTGGTTGAGTCTTCATCTATGAGATGCTTTGCTGAGACACCTAACAAAAAGAATAAGATAACAATGGTGACTTTGCTTTTTGATTCTGCTTTTGTTCCAAGTGTTGTTGGATCATTCCTACATGTATTAATAAGTTAGATCAGGATTGTTTAGATACTTCCTTCTGGTTCAGGTTGCAGAGCCTTTGGAAAAAGGACTCGCTGAAGATATTGAAAATGGAGTTGTTAGTATCGACTGGAAAAAGAAGGAACTTGGCGAATTCTTTCAGAAAAAATATGACTGGGATCTGCTTGCCGCACGGTCCATATGGGCCTTTGGGCCTGATAAGCAGGTGAACTAGCAGCTGATCATGTTAACATGAGAAAGTTTAGATGACAAATATTTAATTTTTTTATCCATAATCATGAAAATGTCTGGATTTTCCAATTTAAGAATTATGAGTGGACATATTTCACTTCGTATATTGTTTCCAGATACATGGATGCTGGATAATGTGATAATGGCCGTTTCTTGCAGGGCCCCAATATTTTGTTGGACGACACATTGTCCAGTGAAGTGGATAAGAGCTTGCTGAATTCTGTCAAAGATTCTATTGTTCAGGGGTAATGTGCTTCTACCTGCCCACCTCTGTCTGTTTGTCTCGCCCTGCCCCCTCCATGGGTGAGTGTATCTGTGGGTGGGGAGCTTGTCTCTATTTGGAGTTGCCTGCTATACTCATTTATGGTGATTCTGGACAGATTTCAGTGGGGTGCTCGGGAAGGGCCTTTGTGTGATGAACCCATCAGAAATGTGAAGTTCAAAATTGTTGATGCGCGGATAGCACCTGAACCATTACATCGTGGATCAGGGCAGATCATTCCTACTGCTCGACGTGTGGCTTATTCATCATTTCTCATGGCAACTCCTCGTCTCATGGAGCCAGTATATTATGTGGAGGTTAGCACTTGCCATTAGGTTTATTTCTCCAAGCAGACTGATTGACGGCTATGTTTTGCCACCAATAACGCTACCTGAGAATATCATCCACTAAGTTGTTGCCTCTCAGCTTCTTCCTTTCATGATGAACAAGAAAGCCTCAGTGTAGAACTTAACTATATTGGTCACTTTAACTAGAAAGTGCCTTTCGGCATCGCAGAATAATTTTTTGGTTCAAAGTGATTTCATTTGATTTTGAAGTTGATATGACCGTTAGAATTATTTATGCTTGCTTTTGGTGGACAATCAATGATTCTTGAGTGAAATTACAATGGAGGATTTGCATAATTTGTCCCCCTATTTAGAATGACCTTAGATGCTATATGATGCATTTGATGAGAAATAAATCAAAAGGTAATATGAGGGCAAATGGTGGAAGTTGGGATACCGGGGCTTTGTCTTGTGCCTTATGCTGTGGGTAAAGTATGACCTTCGACTTGCCAGGAAGCTTCCTATGTTTGTGCACAGAATCGCAGAGCCAATTCAATTTAGGTCCTCAAGTATTAAGTGTAAAGTTGGACTTTTCATTTCTTACTTTTAACTTTATCAAATTCGAGGATTATCAGGATTTTCAAAGTTGTCTCCAATTGGTAATTGTGATCATCAAATTGAGGGTATCTAATGCCTGATTCTTTATCTTTGTCATGTGTATTATCTCTCCACATTATTAGATAGGTTGGGTGATACCTAACTACAGTCACTTGTTTCCAGATACAAACACCAATAGACTGTGTCTCTGCAATCTACACGGTGTTATCTCGAAGGCGTGGACATGTGACAGCTGATGTCCCCCAGCCAGGGACCCCAAGTTACACTGTTAAGGTTTGGATCTTGGCTTGCTTTGTATTTGCAAATATGCTTTCATGACTGGTTAGATGATCTACAAAGATAACTCTCACGACTGGCTAAGATGATCCCTAGGAAGCTAGAAAATTTTTATCAACTTAGTAACAGGCTGATAGCTCCATCGCTAGCTAAGAAATTGGATGATTGTGTTCTAATGAGGTATGGTTCCTCTCAATAGATGAGTGTGGCAATTGTGCAGGGAGTTAAGACTTTGGAGATAATCTGCTAGACTGTTGCATAAGATGCTGACCTAGATAACTACCATATAATAAGAGGACATCCATGAATGGTCGATTAAAGAAGGGTTAGCTTTAATGTCTACCTATATAGCAATTGAATGGAATCTCTTGTTGGTTTCAGGCATTTTTGCCCGTGATAGAATCATTTGGTTTTGAGACAGACTTGAGATATCATACTCAAGGACAAGCATTTTGCCTCTCGGTCTTCGACCATTGGGCTATAGTTCCTGGTGATCCTCTTGACAAGAGCATAGTCTTGCGGCCTCTGGAGCCTGCCCCAATTCAGCACCTTGCACGAGAATTCATGGTGAAGACCAGGCGCAGAAAGGTAAAGATTCTGTTTTGTCAAATCTAGTTTCTTTGACACGCTAGAGCACCTGTGTATGAATACATAGCTAGGATTTAGAGATTCACAGGTTAAGATCGTGATTTGAACTAATTTCTTTATAAGAGGCAATAAGGCTTTCAGTAAGATTGTATCTTTTGGTTCTACTAGAGTAGGATGGAGTCTTGAGATCACTTCTGCATGATTCTCGACCCCATTCTGGCAAAGAAATAATTAGAAAGGGCATTGCCAGTAGGATTAAGGGAAAAGAAAGCATAATTTGAGCGAGATATGTGCTAGAATGAAACATCCCTCCTTCATTGTCTCAGTGTCTACACATGGCAAGCTGCACTATGAAAGTCTTCCTCCTCCATCAATTAGGAGTGTGACATTTTCCTTTATTTGCATTTAACGTTGTGGCAATGTGATGGAATGATGCTGGAAACACCAACAGCAATTGTTTGCAAGCTTTTGCTCTTTACTTCTCATCTGTTTTGATGAAAGATAACAGAAGTACATTGCTCTTTGTTTAATACAGGGTATGAGTGAAGATGTCAGTATCAACAAATTCTTTGACGAGGCAATGATGGTGGAATTAGCTCAGCATGCAGCCGATCATCAATATCAAATGATTTAAAACTCAGGAGGATTTCCTCACTGCCACAGAAGATGGAGGCCATATGAGCATCTTGCCTTTGTCACCTGGCTATTCGCATTGGCAATCTCTTGGCTCTTGCCTATGTAATTATGTGGCATCGCACTTGCGTTAGCTGAGCTTTTGCTACGGAAGATCTGTGTAATTGCTTCTGTAGGGCTAACTGTAAGGTTTCTTTTTTGTTTTTTCCTTCAGTACCATCCTCTTCTAACTAAGCTTATACATCTGTAGCACAATAGCACTGTTGTATCAGTTCTTTTTTATTGATTCCAGTTGAGAGTAGACCGTCGGAATTGTTAGTGGTTATGCATGTTTTCCCAGTGCAATGACGAGAAGCTTCAGTATTTTTCATTCTGTAGTTGCCTTTACGGAGCTTTACTTCCGAAGTAGCTCTCCTTTTCTTCTGATGATTTAGAGGGAAAGTCAAAGGCATCACAAGGCTTGTTTGCCTATTTTAGTTTGTCTTCTTTTGGGGCAATGTGGCTGTATGTACACGCGTTGCTACTAGCACGTATGCGCAGCTGCAAGTCAAACGTTCATGTACGAGGTCTTCTTCGGATCACATAAAAGACCGTGAATGTCCAAAATCCCCTTACCCCAAAAGTCAACGTAGGTATTATGCGGGGGAAAAGAATCGTCCAGAGGGAAGTAAAATCCTCAGGAAGGTTGTTTTACCATTTGCTCTTTCAACATCAATTGTTTAAGTAAGAAAGCTGAAAAATCTCGATTGTAACAAAGGATTTAGTTAATCAAACAATTCTCCGAAAACCAAAGACTCTTAAATCCTTTTTTTCATTATACCGTGAGTTTCATTTCATCTTATAAATTTTGTATAACTTTCTTATTTCAATCGAAATGATTCACATTATTATAAATTATGCATATTTAATATATTCACACTTTCCATGTAGTAAAAATGTAAAATTATACCTTTATTAAATGAGATAACAAGTTCAAGTGATCAAGTCATCTTAATATGGATTCATAGTTTGAATGAGAAAAAATAATTATGCTGACGCTTTAAGAGAAATGAAATGTACAATTAATTTTTTTTTGAAGAATTTGTTGATCACGGTTCAGAAATAACCTTGATAGGATCGAGGATTAGTAGACATCATGATGCAAATATACATAAATAAATAGCACGTAAAATTCAACAATATTTTTTAAAAATATATTGAAAATTGCAGACGCGTTTATGTTCAAATTCCAATGCTCGATTGGTAGAAGAGAAGTCCTGAAATTAACCATTCTCTCTCTCTCTCTCTCTCTCTCTCTCTAAGAGTATTTGGTAAGGAACTCTTCGTGGACTTGAAACCTGTACCTGAAATACCAGAAACCAAGAGGGGAGAAACTGCAGAAGCCAAAAACTTGGGTTGTTTTTCTGCCTTCTGTCGATCATCCGATTCTAAATTGCTCTTGCCAGCTCTAGATTGTCTCGTCCTAATCCTCTTCATATGTGCTCGACGAATCGGCGGTAATCAATTTCGAACTTTGATCCGCAGAGATTGCTTACTGAGCTTTTCATTTTCCTCGACTTTCTAGGGTTCCCCTTCTTTCGAATGATTCACCCTGCAAAACTCTGAATCCTGTTGCCGGATTCTTGATTCGGCGATGTCAAGACCCGGACTTGATACGAAAGTCTCGGTTTTTTTGGGATCAAGAACCTTGGGTAAAGCTTGAATTCGTCCATTGACTGTGGAAAATGCAGCCCAGTTCCCGAACCCTAGCACCCATCGTAGTTCTTTTTCCAACCCTTAAACCCCCTCACAAAACCCTGCTTTTCCACCAAATCTGTGTCTTGATCCTCACGTTCTTGGCCTATGCCTCATTCCACGCCTCTAGAAAGCCCCCGAGCATTGTCAAGAGCGTGCTTGGGCCCAATGTTCAATCCAATTTCACTGAATCTCGATCTAGTTTGACCCGAGTTTCAGTAGGTTCTAATGTAACGGATTCCGGGTGGGAACCATTCAATGGTCCTCAGGGCACCCATCGGCTTGGCGAGCTCGATCTTGCTTTCCTTGCGTCTTATGCTGTTGGCATGTATTTTGCGGGTCACATTGGCGATCGAATCGATTTGAGGTTGTTTCTTGTGTTTGGAATGATGGGTAGTGGTTTGTTGACTATTTTTTTTGGTCTAGGCTACTGGTTAGATGTGCATTTGTTAGGGTATTTTGTGGGGGTGCAGATTGCTTGTGGGTTGTTTCAGTCTATTGGATGGCCCTGTGTGGTGGCAGTTGTGGGGAATTGGTTTGGAAAAGCTAAGAGAGGGTTGATTATGGGTGTATGGAATTCGCATACATCTGTAGGTAACATTGTTGGATCGGTGGTGGCATCTGGGGTGTTGGAGTATGGTTGGGGTTGGTCTTTTGTATTGCCTGGGATTTTGGTTATTTTGATTGGTGTCTTAGTTTTTCTATCTCTAGTGGTGGCACCTGAGGATCTTGGATTTGAGTCAACGGGGAAGGAGTTTGAGATGAATGTGGGAGGGTCGGATGTTGAAACTTCAGAGAAACTGGAATCTGAAGAGGCGGGTTTGCTTCACATGAGTAATGTGAAGGATGTCGAGTTTTCAGATGCAATAGGCTTCTTGGAGGCGTGGAGATTGCCTGGTGTGGCACCATTTGCATTCAGCCTCTTCTTCTCCAAGCTGGTTGCTTATACGTTTCTGTATTGGTTGCCCTTCTATTTAAGGCACACAGGTAGTACTAAAGATTTTTTAAGAATGATAATTTGCTTAGTTTAGCATTGATTCCCTATGCCTAGTTTATGAGTCATTCAATCACGTGCATGCATTGTTTTATGTGGACATGCATCATCCCATACTACACTGAACAGCCTCTTTGGACTGACTGTGTGCGGATTGTTCTTCAAAATCTGTGTTTTGGAACTTTGCCTTTGGATTGTTTTTCATGTAATGTGTGATTCTGTGCGTATGAGTTCAAGTACTTGAAAAACAACAGCCTGGGCTTGTAACTTGCATGGTTTTTAAAGAATGGCTAAGGCGTTGTTGTGGTGTGAATTTCTGCTTTAATTGTTGCAATCGACTTGTCAATTGCTCATTGTGAAATTTGATGGAAATTCAGCTATTGCTGGCGTGCATTTGTCACACAAAACTGCGGGCATACTTTCAACAATATTTGACATTGGAGGAGTTCTGGGTGGAATTCTAGCGGGATTTGTTTCTGATAAAATTGAAGCTCGAGCTGTTACTTCAATTGGATTCTTGTTCCTATCAATGCCTGCCCTCGTTTTATACCGAACATACGGAAGCATATCTATGTTGGCTAATGTCAGCTTGATGTTTGTTTCCGGAATGCTCGTTAATGGGCCGTACTCATTGATTACGACGGCTGTCGCTGCTGATCTTGGTACACAGAGCACGGTTAGAGGAAATTCCCGGGCATTAGCAACTGTCACCGCAATTATAGATGGTACAGGTTCTGTGGGAGCAGCTCTTGGTCCACTTTTGGCAGGGTATATTTCCACTAGAGGATGGAACAGTGTATTTTTTATGCTTATTATTTCTATTTTGTTCGCAGCAGTGTTCTTGATACGCCTTGCTAGAACTGAAATTAAAGAGAAGTTGAGTGAGAGGAAATGGTTTGCATACGGCATAGTGGCTCAATAGCTTGTGGTTTTTTTTTTTCCTTTTGGTCTTACTCCTGTATGTACATTTTGTATCAATAACAGAGGTTGATAGAGAATCCCCCGATGGTCATACTTTTTGTGTTCCTCTTTTTTCATTTTGTAATTTTGTGCCTTATATTTTCTACCAACTTTCAGGCTAATTTTATCGGTGTTGTATCTCGGTTTGTCCATCTGCATTGCACTTTTCCTGTGCCACTGTTTGGAGGTTTACCATCTCATCTCTTGAAAGTGTTGCTTCTCACATTTCATGTCGACCGTTTTGCTAAATTTATTCCAAAATGTGGTACTTTGCCTCATTTGCCAATTAGAGTGCAGTACAAAACTCTGCTTTTCGTGTACTTTTCAGCTCGAAATGAAGATTGTCTTAGCAGTTTTTGGTCTTTTTTCTTTAAGAAATCTCCTCTGGACAGGAGAAGTTGGACACTAAAATCCTTGGTGGAGATAAAGAAGGGAATGTGGACAAACAAAATAGGGCCAAAAAGAATTGAATGGTAATATGAAATCACCGAATACTATGTCTTTGTAGTTTCCAAGGAAGTGATAATGCTCTTGCCTGCTCAGATGAAAGGGCAATAGCGAGTTAGCTTTGTGGCTCATGTCAAGGCTTAGAGGAGGGATTGTGATTCATTCATGAAGAACGAGTGATCCTCAAAAATATTTAAGATTTAGATTTTTTTTTGTTGGTATTCTAGAATACTTTGGGATGGACAATATTGTAAATATATAGTAGGTAGTTGGTAGACGGGTAATATCTCCACCGTCGGATTGAGAAGAAATCTACGGCTATGATTAGGCCTCTACTTGTATATAAATGGGTCTCCTCTCTCTTGTTTGTATCATCTCAGATATGCATATGCAAAACTTCTCTTTGTACATCCTTGTGAGAAGGGGATAAGTGCGTATTGAACACATACAATGCGGAGACTATTTTTTCGATACATATGAAACATTCCAGAAAAAAAAAAATTCCAGCAGCTTCATTCAGCCATAAAATATAACGTCCTTCACTTTATCCTTTTAAGGGCGTGGTAGAGGAGGGCTTAGTCCCTCTTTTGCACCACAACCAAGGTAATTTTGGCTTATAATCAAGTGACTCACAAGTCTATGGTAATTTTTGGCTTATAATCAAGTGATTCACAAGCCTATGGCAAAACCAGTTATAAATGACTACGATCTAACGAGCAAATATTCTATAGACCTATTCCCTACTAAAATACCTGGCGAATTCCCTTTATTTCATTGAGGATGACATCAGAGAATTGACTGTCTGAGACCCCTTCCTAAGTGATAATCAAACTTCAATTGCAACGAGAAACAAAAATATCTACTTTAGCACAACAATAAAGTACAGCACCTATAGCATATTATCCTCACAAGTTTAAGGTTAGTAGATCTGTAGAAAGCAATAAGCAATTCAGCATAAACTTAAGAAAACAGACAGAACTTGCCTTATAATTCCCCATCTCCCCTCGGAATCTTTTGCAATTCTGTAATGATTTCTTTTCGGCGAGCTACTTAGAGATAAGGGCTCTATATTTCGTCAACCCTGGCCAGTACATGAAAGATACCACCTGGTCATATCAATGCCGTCAATTGTTTAAACACTTCAAAATACCAAATGACAACATAAAAACGAAAAAATCAATGCCGTCAATTGTTTAAACACTTCAAAATACCAAATGACAACATAAAAACGAAAAAACTGATATGGAAGGATTAGTATCATCTCCAGATCGTGGCTGTGTTATGCCCCAAAGATTATGGTTGCTTATCGAAAGGATTTCTCTGGGACGGTGTCAATCAGAACGGTATTCTTTCCACCAACCTATGACCATCAGGCAGAATGATCAATAATCACGATTGCAGAAATAGAAAATTTATGCAGAAAAGAACTTCGCTACCTTGATATTAATTTTCAGTGCAAGACTTTCATAACGTGGCTTGCTTGTATATAAGGGCTCCTAGGTCGGCCACACTGTGAGACAATTCCCTGTTTTCACATATTCTTTTAATCATCCCTGCGAAGGAAATGGTCATTAGAAAAGGAAAATTCTAAAAACAATAATTAAAATACAAATCAACAGCTGAAGTTCACGGGATTGTGGATAGGGAACTATACAAGCGACCTACCTAATTTTATTGTAGAAATTTTCGGGATCAATGATTGGACCATGCAAACTAAAAACACTTTTTTTCGATAAGAAAGAGATTATTTGATCTATTTCCGTATCGCTGATGATATATATCATAGCTCGGACATTCATTTCAAATGCATATCCCATTTTTGTACAGCAGGGTTATGAAAATCCACGAGAAGCGACCGGCGTATTGTATGTGCCAATTGCCATTTAGCTAATAAGCCCGTGGATATTGAGGTTCCGCAAGCGGTACTTGCTGATACTGTATTTGAAGCAGTTGTTCGAATTCCTTATGATATGCAAGTTAAACAAGTTCATTGCTTCTTTGCAAGTTTTTCCCACTTTCCATTAATATATACATGGACTTCTTTAATCTGGTCAGCTCGACCCTTCCTAATAGGAGTACTGGTTTACGGTTAAAATACTGCGAGGAGACAAGAATTTGTCAAGGCGCAAATAATTTGTACCTCATAACATCGCCACTAAAGAAAAAAAGGAACATTCCATCACATGACAGTGCTCTGTCCCAACCATCCCTTTACTTATACACGTATTGACCAATCAATCACAAATTGCACGGACCGCAGCTAGATTCAAATTTGAGAAGTCTACACATATCCAGGTCTCCACTCTACCTCCCTCGAACATTTTCTGCAATGAAATAGCAAAAAGAAGAATTGATCATGCTCAAAATGTTATGGTAATCAACTAGAGATAACACTGCCATGTTTGTTTATTGAATTTTTCTGCACCAACCATCACTGCAGTGATGTATTGAGCAAGCATCAGATGATGATTGTCAAATGAAAATAGATGGAAGAAGCTCACCTTGTCATCCATCCTCTACTTTCCCCTCCACGGATACACTTGACCAATTCCATGATATTTGAGCTGCAACAATGGCAAACGTCAGCTGACAAACCTATAAGAAATAGAATACAACACTCTAGGTATTCAGTCTCTCACAACAAAGATGTGCAACAGCTTACCATTGGTGGCGGCAAAACACGAGCCTCAACAGAAGCAAGTTTCTTTTTCACCTTCATCCCAAATTCCTTAGCTACAAGGAGTTCTTCATCATACTTATTATCATTAACTATCTGCACAAGCATGCGGTGACTTACCCTGGAAATTGCACTGCCTAGAAGAATCTTATCAAAAGGATGTACAGATGAAGCCAGCTAACATTTCCTATCTGCCTGATCCCTCCTCTTTCTCCAGGGTCTTGGCGGGACCATTTTAGCGGAGCCCTCACATGCTGTTCATTCAATCTCGAAGTGTACTTCTGCCCACCAGCAATTGTACAAAGTTGTAAACAGAGAATCTAGACCTTCCAAGACCAGAGCTAAAAAAGCCAGATTTCTAAAAATAAAATCTGAAAAAATAAACAATCTCGTCATGTCAAACAAAACCTCTGGAGGCAAATGAGTATGTACGGTATGGGATCCAGCAGCTTGGAGAGCGGCCATTGACTTATATTTTAGATGCCTATGGTGACACTCTTAAAATATTGCACAATGTAAATGTCTCCTTTGCTTTTATCACAACCTGATTGACCAGAGATTCATCGTGAACATTTTGTAAAACACAAAGCTTTCTATGAGAATTGAAAATGTAGGTTACCCAGTTCCTCTAGATCACAATTTTAATAGAAGAGCACAAGAATGGGTACTAAATTCGGGGAGAATTAAATTAATGCTAAAACGATCGTGTCAAAGGAAACCAAGCAATGGCACTTTAGTTACAGCTTACCAGAATAAAAAGGATTACGCATCATAGGCAACAAGTCCTTAATATCTCAAAAGTAAAACAAGTCAAAACAGCTCTTACAAGCCATCAATCAAAGTTTCCTTCTTCTTCTCCTCCTTTTTTTCACATCAGAAGTCGCATCAAAGTTCTCCTGAAAAGAAACTTTCATAAAAATAAAAATAAAAAAGGCGACCATATGTAAATGGGGAGTTGTTCAAAGAACATTTACTTTGCCAGAATAGAATAGAATGCGGAAACGTATACCATTCATCGCGGGGACTATTTTCTCAATACAAATGAAGCATTCCAGCACATATATTTTTGCTAGAAGAGAGGCATGGGAATATCTCAGGTCATCGTTTTTGTTCCTGATATATCGATGCCACATAAAATTAAACAATAGGGTCTTCAACATTTAATCATCTTTCCCATCTTTCCCAAGTACGAAATAAACTCTGCGCTACAACACATGTATTATAAACTAGGGTAAGACCAGATAGAGCAATGCAAAAGAAAAAGAGTCCTCACTTTAATTGGCTCAGTCACTTGACAATCCAGTTATCTTGTAAGTTCTTGAATATCCCAAATGATTTGTGACCACCTTAATTCCATTCAAAGCCTCTTTCACCTAAATTCCCAAAAAGTGCAAGGGCAACGTCCAAAATGAGAGAGATTTTCGTAATCCACTTGCATAAATAAATAATTAGAAAAACACCAAATAACCATCCAAAGAGAAATTAAACAGAAATACCCCTCTCCCACCACCCGAAACACACATGCTCACCAACAGAAACCCCAAAAACCCATACATATGGAGATAATATGGATAAAACAAATAACAAAGAACATTTCAGTTCTCGCAGATTCCACAGATATATACTTCTTCTGTTTGCTTTTTTCCCTCTACACAATGCAAATGCATTCACAGGTTCGCAAAGCTGTTTTTGTTAATGACTCCAACATATAAAGTTTGCCTAATTAAAAATACTGAAAATGATACTTGTAAAAAATCATGAACCCATCAAACAAAGTTTAATCCAAGCATCAAATGTCTTAATGAACTGAATTAGCTGCATGTATTCCACACTTGAAATGACGGACTTTTGTCAATGTTGAACTGCAGAAGCAAGACGTTGCTATCAACTAAATCAATATGGGCTACATTTGCATATGTAAAATGTCATACCTTAACAAATTTCTGTTTGTTCAATCGCCGCACCGAGAAACCTTCATGCCCTAAGAGTTTTTTGAAAAACTCAGTAACAAGGATTTGCTCACAAAGAGGTCTAGCTGACATGTCTACAGCTCAAGAAAATCTGAATCAGTACTGTTCAAACAGATATGTAAGCTTTAGCTAATGTACACAAGCAAAGAATAACTTGCTGGACAAGCTGAGTACCTATATTGAGCAACAGCCCATGTTGTCTAAGTCTTAGAGACTGGCCGTATCCTCTCCAAAGTCTTACACCATCACGAAAATCATTTCCTAAATCATTTATGAAAAATAATCCTCCGACACTAGGATACTATGGTTATGAATTCGCAAGTCAAGGATAGAGAAATCAAAAGTACGAAGTACTTTTGAACTGAAGAGACTCTCAAGAACAGATAAAGAGCTTAGATTATCTCTAGTGGGCAATCGAAGGACTTATCTTGCTGAAGAGGATGAAGACTGTACCGACCGAGCGAGTTTATATTCATAGTAAATAATCTATCCTCTGTGCAAGATGCCTCCAAATCAAAAACTGAAAGTGCTTATTAAATGGCCAAAACAATAACGAAGGCTCACCTTTCGTCATCTTCATCATCTTCAAACATAACTATAAACTCTCGTCTTTTTTAAAGGGAGTGGTCCAGCCGTGTAGAGATCATCTCTACCGTCGTAGACCAGTCTCTTGTTACCAAATTGAGACTCCCCATAGCTCTCGACAAGATCCCCATATACCTTCCTCGGCGTTATCCTGGGTTTACTCTTTACAATAGTTGGTTCAAGGGATACCTAAATTGTCACAATCAAAATTCAAATAAATCATGTCTAGGGTAAGCCCCTCTCGATGCAAATTTTGTTACATCTGCGAGTGAGTTTTTTCACCTGAGCAAGCAAAGCAAAGGAAGTAACCTCTTGTTGAAGGCAAGTAGGAAGTCAAATGAGCAAGCCTCTTTTTCAAGTAAATGAACTCTCTGTCCCTCTTAGTAAAGTTAGCCAAAGACACCCGTCCAGAGGAAAGATGGAGGAGGGGAATACGTTACCTCGTAATGATAGAGAACGTAACGTGCGTATATATATATATATTTAGGTATGTGAAATATACATCTACTGAGAGCCTACTCTGTAATTAGAAATCAAATTGCGGCTTTACTCTCTCCACATGTTCTGCAATAAAAGGACTCTAAACTAGTTCCGTTGTTTAGTCCCTCTCGTTTAGTTAATTTGAGCTAGGACACTTGGAGATATACTCAATACACATCTTACATCACAAATTCAGGATGATTAAGAGATCAAACAGAAGAATTTTGAATTGCAGCTTGCTTTAAATTCCCCTTCACTACCTACAATCCGATGTCCCCCTTTCATTTTACATTGCTAAGCATTCGTTTCTCTCTTTTCTGCTAAGTACAATATTCAACAGGATCCTGCAATAACATTAGTAGCAGATTCGAAAAGCCAAGGTGACAAAAATGGGCTTTCCCAAACTACCTATAAACATATATCCCAGTCAGGCCCAGCCGTTTCCCACATTGTACAGCAAGCCAATCAGTAACGGATCCTTATGCCACAAACAAACAAGCACGCTTCAAGGTAACATAAGTATACCTATTTCCAATTTTTTTGCACTAATCTCGCCGGTTAAGCAGGATTTGAAAACATCTGAGAACCTGATGATGCACAGGCCATGTTAAGCCATTAAGAAACCATGATCATGGCAAATATGATCTTGTATGGCATCAAAAAATCAGATATTGTATCCTACAAGTTCCCTAACAACTGATTCCTGAGTCAGAGTTCTGTACTACTGACCGTTTTTGACAATGGGTCATGCCTTGGTACTTCCTATCTGTTGATACTGTAAGTAAATTAGGTGAGTAAATTTCTTGAATTGCATCAACTCCTTCCACGTAAGAAATCATTGAAGGTTGAGAAAAAAAAAGGTGTATGTCAATTATCAATGATATTATAAGCAATAGATGGAATAATCATAACATTATTGTGGAAAGTTTGAATATTATGGGAAATTTGAGGCACTTGTTATGATGAAAACGCATTGTGTCCACGTTCAACATAAGACGCCAACCATTCCTTAACTCGAAAGAAGTCTTGCAAGTCTTCCACTAAGTTGAGAATCCAAGATGACCACTTCAACTTTGACAACATGGAAAATGCATAATCATTAGTTTGACTATGATCAGAAGCGTGCCTCTTATTGGTCAGTGCACTCAACTAGGTCTTTGAGCTATGGTTGAAAAATCTGTATTATTTAGAAAAGAAAGTGGGGGAGACTCAGAAGTCGGGCAAGTGATCTTCTCCCAACAATAGGAAATTACATGACTTATCAAGACTTTTGCCCAATATTTTAAATTGACCAACGGGAGCCATTCTACATTTCATAAGAGTACTCCTAGACATCAAATCATGGAAAGAGAAGACCGAAATCATCCACTGAATATATTTTTAAATTTCATATATCATTGCCTTGTTTTATATAAAATTAATGATAAAGTATACATGACTATGATGAACCACAAACAAGCATAAATCTCTCGAGAACTGTAGAAGCTCTGATTAGTGGTAAACATATCTCTATAGAAATATGGCACAAAGACATGGCCTTTGATTAGAATTAGCTGATGATGTTACCCATTGAAATGGATGTCATGTTTGTTAGTCAAGCAATTACAGGTAATCAAAGGCATAATTTGCTGTTAGATCCTCTTTTGGCTGAATGTTAGGGACTTGCTCGCGGAGCTGCTGGAATTTGAAACTAAGCCATTCCGAGGATCAGTAGGTTGCACAGATGCTTTAACCCTGCTTGCAAGGGAGCAAGATCTGCAATTTGTTATTATTTCCTCTGTTCCAGATGTTATTAATGACCTATTGTGCAATAATGCCGGGAGCACATATATATTTCAAACAATGTAACTTAACATGCTTTTTTAAATGCAATCATGTCATCCACAAGGTACAAATTAGGTTGAAGCATTCATTTTAATTATCTGAATTGAAATTTAATTCTAGTGTCATTATATAATAAGAGTGAAGAACAAGATTAAAACATTCTCACATCGAAATTAACATTCGACTCTAGATAGTCATGTAAGGATGCCATGATTTTTTAGATTGAGACTGTTATGATATGTGGAGCAATGACTATAGACGATCTAATGAAAAGATATGGCTCTATGATGGGGCAACGAGGAAAAAGGGATCTAAACAAAAGTGGACATATATTTTATGAAAAATCTTGAGTTTGTAGATCTTATTCAAGACTGTCATACGATATCGAGGGCTATGAAGACGGTAAAAGCTTGTCATCCTTCAAACTTTCATTAGCCACTGTTAAGAGACATTAGACAAGAAAAAAAAAATCACAGCAAACACAGAACCTAATTCTTCTTTGACCAGACAAAACTCAAAAGCAAGCACCTGCATACTTTTCGAAGGTGAAATAGTTTCTCTTATTTTGAGGTAACTTCTATGTAAAGTTCAGATTCTAATTGGCGTATCATATGTTAGGATTGCGTGTTAATCGTATGGATTTCTTTGATCCGCACTCCCCTTGTTTGGAAAGAAAAATTAACAAATTAAAGACACAAACACTGTGGCCTTAAACACCAAGAAATACCATAAAATCAACAATCACAAAATGAGTTATGTTATAGGAAGTATTAGTTGTATATTCATACTGCCGAAACTCATACAAATTTAGACTTCCAATGCAATGAGAACAGTAGACTATTTACAAATGTGAAATACTACATCTATTGGGAGCCTAATCGGTCTCAAGAAATCAAATTGCAGATTCAATCTCTCCACACGTTCTGCACTAAAAGGACTCTAAACTAGTTCCTTCTCGTCTAGTTACATAAAATTTTTAGCTAGGACAATAAAGAGATATACTCAATACACATATTGTATTAAAGATTCAGGATGATTAGGAAATCAACAGCAGCATTTTGAGTTGCCTCTTGCTTTAACTTCCCCTTCCCTGCCAACATGCCCTTTTCCTCCCATTTTACATTGCTGACCAAGCGTTTCTCTCTTTTTTGCTAAGTACAATATTCAACAAGATCCTGCAATAACATTAGTAGCAGAATCCATCAAGGTGACCAAAATTGGCTTTTCTAGACTACTATAAACATAAATCGCACTCAGGCGTAGCCTTGTCCCATATTGCCCAGCAAGCCCACCAGTAACCAATACTTATGCCACAAACCAGCGAGCACGCTTCAAGGAAGATGAAACTCATTGATCTTAAAGAGATTGAAAAACCAGTAACCACCCGAGCAACTGTTTCCTATTTCCAATAGTTAGCTCCAATCTTGCTGGTTAACCAGGATTTGAAAAGATCTGAGAACCTGACGATCACAGGCCATATTAAGTCGTCTACAAGCCATGATGTAAGTGAGAACGCAAAAAACAAATTTGTACACAATTTAATGTACTCAAAAGGCTACTTGAAAGGCCATGGAAATGCAGCATTTGGAAGGTGAGATCATGGTAAATATGATCATGGATGGCAAAAAAAATTCAGATTTTGTATTCTAGAAGTGCAATAACAACTAATCCTTGAGACTGAGATCTGTATTATTGGCCATTTATTAAATTTTTGAGATTAACATGCAAGACAGATAGAAACTGTCACAGGTCATTTCAAACAGAGCACAAAAACAAATTCCATCCTAGATAGGTAAATTGCAAACACAAGAAATTCTCATTATGGACCAAGTATAAAAGACAAGTCAAAACCCCGGTGGGTGACCTGAAGATGATATTCATTTTTTAACTACTAAGTTAAAACTCATTGAGTTATGCCTTGGTACTTGGTATTTGTTTATATAGTACGTAAAGTAGGTGATTAAATTCCTTGAATTGCATCAATTCCTTCCCATAACAAACCATCCAAGGTTAAGAAAATAAAAGGTGTATCTCCATGACTAATGATATTATAAGCAATAAATGGAATAACTATTAAAGTATGATGGAAAATTTGAGGCACTGGTATAACTATGATGAAAATGCATGCCGTGCAAGTGTAGTAGATATTGCGTTTCATCATTGAGCCCACGTTCAGCAAAAGACGCCAACCACTCCTTGACTCGAAAGAAGCCTTCCAAGTCTTCCACTAAGTTGAGAATCTGAGATGGCCACTTCAACTTTGACAACATGGAAAATGCATAATGATCAATTTGACTATGATCATAAGCGTGCCTCTTAATGGTCAATGCACTTGACCAGATCTTTGAGCTATGTTTGAAAAATCTGTACTATTTAGAAAAGAAAGTGGGGGGAGACCCTGAAGTTGAAGTTAGGCAAGCAATCTTCTCCCAATCACACGAAATTACATGACATATCAAGACTTTGGCCCATCATTTACATTGACGAACAGGAGTGATTCTACAGTTCCTAGAAGTATTCTCAGTCCTAAGATCGCAAAAAGAAAATAATGTAATCATCGGATGAACATATTTTCAGATTTTATATATCATTACCTCACATTATAAATTTAATGACAAAGTATAGATGATTAAGATCAATTACAAACAAGCATAAATCTCTCGGAAACTCGTTTTTTCCTTTTTAAGCATCAGTTGCCCATTATCGCATGAAATGTTAGTTTTGATGTGAGAATATTCTTGTCCAGACAAGTAAAATGAATTGAGTTTCAATCCAAACAAGTAAAATGAATGCTTCATCAAAAAATATATTTATATAAGGCAATCACTTCTATGTAGCAATTTTAATTGGAATTCAGCAATGAAGTGCTATTGGGCCAGCTTTCGTGCACCCCATTTAGTTCACTTTCCTGGGGTGATATTAAGACCATGCTCCAACATATTGACTTGATGCATTTAGTATTTTATTCCTAAAGTGCTTCCGGCGAGACTTGATACTTAAGACCACAAATAGAGGAGAAAAATTTTAAGCCATCTAAACCAGTTGGTTCTGTTTAGCACGTATAGTGCCCGAACTAAATAAAAAATTAGACAAATAAAAAATAAGTATTATATTAAATAATTCTATAGATAATTCGTGATCTGCACAATAATATGTTAAAACATACGCTTTTTCCAGATCCAGGTGTCGATCACGCTATTTTCAGATATGCCAATGATATCAAAGACAGACATTCACTTGATGATCTACATCCCAATGCCTCTTTTCACACATGGCATATGATGTAAGTAGCGCGAACTTCAATCGAAAGCGACCGGCCATTGCTATCTATAAAAGCTTCTCAATGGCACTTGACCTAGTACGTATTAACCAACTCCTGTAACGAAAACAAAAGTCATGGCATCTTTACTCCATGCGCTTCTTTCTCGGATCGTCCTTCTCCTGATGATCCATACTTTGCTAGCTAAGCCACTATGCCATCCAGATGAGAGCTCCGCCCTGATGGAATTCAAGCGAAGTTTTCAAATCACCACAGCAGAATTTCGTTGTATATATCCAAAGGTTCAATCATGGTCACCAAATAGATATGGAGATTGCTGCTTATGGGATGGGGTCGAGTGCGACAAGGCCAGCGGTCATGTGATAGGCCTTGATCTTAGTAACGGTTGTCTCTTTGGTACCATAACTTCCAACACCAGCCTCTTTCACTTACTTCACTTGGAATCGCTCAATCTCGCTTTCAATGACTTCAACTCTTCCTTGATCCCATATGGTTTCGGCAATCTATCCAGGTTACAGTATCTTAATCTCTCTGGTTCAGAATTTTCTGGGAAAGTCCCCTCGGATATCTCACGGCTTGCGAGATTAACTTCTCTTGACTTGTCTTCTAAGTGGGCATCTCTTGAGATGCCCAACATAGAGAACTTTGTTCAGAACTTAACTATGCTTAGAGAACTTGATCTCTCTGTTATAAGCATGCCATCACCTTTCCCCCATATACTTGCAAACTTCTCTTCTTTGAAGTCGCTTGTACTTAGCAACTGTGGATTGCATGGAGAATTTCCAGTAAGCATCTTTCAATTACCAAAATTGGAGGTCCTCGACATAAGTTACAATGACAACCTTTCTGGTTTTATTCCAGAACAACAGTGGGGTAATCCCCTGAAATCATTGTCTCTTGCGGGCACGATTTTCTCAAGTTCACTTCCCTCTTCATTGAGTAACCTTTCTCAGCTTGCTTATCTAGATCTACAAGGAAGTAAATTTATGGGTCAAATCCCCGCTTCCTTCGCTAATCTTACCCAGCTATCATATCTAGATCTCTCTAAAAATAATTTCACGGGCGGTATTTCACATTGGCTTGTTGACTTGCCAAAACTCAACTATTTGAACCTTTCAGGTAATATTCAGCTAGCAAGGTTTTCTTTTTTTTCTTTTTTTAAAAGAAAGAAAGGAAATGACATGATTCGATCACTAGCCATACTAACAAGTCTTCTCCCTTTACACTTCGCAGTTAATCAGCTAAGTGGTGCACTTCCATTTTCATTTGAGAACCTGACGCAGTTGGTTGTGCTTGACCTTTCCTTCAACAATTGGCAAGGTGAAATTCCAAACTCCTTATGGGAACTCAAGAATCTTGAATATCTAGCACTTCAACACAATAGTTTGAGTGGCACTGTGGATTTACACAAACTCGAGAACTTGACAACATTATGTTTGGACTTCAACAACATATCTTTTATCAGCAAGACCAAGTTCAATGCTACTCTTCCAAAACTTTCCACCTTAAGTTTAGTTTCATGCAACTTGCATGAGTTCCCAAGGTTTTTAGGCTACCTAAATGGATTGGAGTGGGTAGATCTGTCGAACAATAAAATCAGAGGGAGTATTCCAACATGGATGTGGAATGGTAGTAAAGAAACATTGATGAATATGGATCTTTCTCACAATTTTTTAACTGACTTTGGGAACAGCCACCTCAATCTGTCATTGCCCCAGTTGACGTACATGGATCTTTCTCACAATCTACTCACTAGCTTTTTGAACAAGCAAATCAATCTAGCATTACCCATGTTGAGCTATCTTGACATTAGTTCTAACTTGCTCAAAACAGCACTTCCTAGTCCACCTCCATTAGCAATATATTACAATTTCTCCAACAACAACCTCTTCGGAGAAATTCAATCAATTTGTAGAGCAAGATCCCTTGTCATTCTTGATTTGTCCATTAATAGTCTGAATGGCACAATTCCTTCATGTCTAGGAAATATTGATTCTTTGACAATTTTGAATCTTGGGAGAAATAAACTTGAGGGCATGATTCCTCATGCTTACCCAAAAGGTTGTGCGTTGAAGATTATTGACCTCACAAATAATCGATTGCAAGGGCCTATCCCAAGATCTTTGGTAAATTGTCCAATGCTAGAGTATTTGAACCTTGGTTACAATCAAATTCATGATGGGTTCCCTTCATGGCTGTCGAAATTGACAGAGCTGAGAGCTATTATCTTGAAATCCAATAAGTTTTATGGTCCAATAGAAACATATCAAAGCCAGTTTAACTTCAGCAGTTTGCATATCATGGACCTTTCCAACAATGCTTTCAATGGTGACTTTCCTTCCAAGTTGTTGCAGAGTTTCCATGCCATGAAAGAGATTGTTGGTCAAGACCAATTGGAATATATGAATGCTTCTCAAGGGCTCCGTCTGTTCTTGGATACATATAAAAAAGTTGTGGATTATGAAATGAAATTGATGAATAAAGGCATAGAGAGGGAATACTCGAAGGTTCCATATGCCCTTAAGGGAATTGACCTCTCCAATAACAAATTTGAAGGATGCATACCCGACTCTGTTGGAGATTTGAAGTCACTTGTTTTCCTTAACCTTTCAAACAACATTCTAAGTTGTTTCATTCCGCCTTCCTTAGCAAACTTGATAGTGCTTGAATCTCTAGATCTTTCTCGAAACAAGCTCTTAGGAGAGATCCCACAGCAACTTGCCCAGCTTACATTTCTTTCATCTTTTGATGTCTCTCATAATCAATTGTTTGGACCAATACCACGAGGGAGTCAGTTCAACACATTCGGGGCCAATTCATTTGCCATGAATGAGGGGTTATGTGGAAGTCCTTTGCCAAAAAAATGCACAATAGTTGGGGATGGCATACCATTACCAACATCACCGCTCGAGGAAGAAAATGGTGAAGAGTCTTTGTTAGACTTGGATTGGAAGGTTGTGCTAATCGGTGCTGGGGTTGGCTTTTTGATTGGCGTTGTGCTAGGGAACTTGATCATTGATGAGAAGAGTAGGTGGTTCTTGTACTACTCCAAGATAATGGCAAAAAGATGGAAAACATCAAGAAGGCGTTGAACAATAAAGAGTTGCGCATGCAATTAGATAGTTACATGACACATATTAGTCTTAATCATTGTGTACCTAGTTTGGATTGACACTGGAAAAACACCATCAGCGTATAAATAAAATTTCACATACGTAGTTTCATCCACCCTTGATTTAAAGGGTCATGACAATCGGCTCTCTCCGATCAATGGTGTGCAATGCTGCTTGTGTTAAAAAAAAAAATTGCACTGCCGGTATAATTACTTAATATAATTACAATATGATTTTTAGGAAAATAAAATTTGACTTGTTTGATTCATGTTGAACGAGCGTTTCCCATTAGTTATTATATGTAAACGCTATTTTCTTGTTCGTTATTTTATCTTTCTATCTGTTTTTCCTAAAAAATCATATTATATAATCATATAATGCAGCATATACATAGGCAATCCACGTTCTGATGTATGTTGTGATTATGTGCCAAGCAGTACTCCTTTTTTTGTTTAGCTCGGCTTCTTGGCTGTAACATTAGCTACTTCTAAAATCTAATTGTGGAAAGCTACTAAATATTGGACCCCACAGACATGGTAGAGACAAGAAGAAAAATATGAAACTCAATTATTTGCAATTTATTCGTTAAACAATAAAAAGTGATGGACTGTTATTCTTAAACACCCATTTATTTCACGAAGAGATTCCTCAAATTTGCATTTAGAAGAACGAATGCTACATTTGGCTGGCTTAGCCGCTGAAAAAAAAAAATTTACAGAAAGGTGTTGATGTGATAAAATACACTACTCAACGTACTAATAATTCAGCCCCAAGGGCTTGGTGGAGTGGTAAGGGCTTGGGCTTGTGGGTGATTGACCTCAAGTTGAGTCCCTCTACCCTCTCTCTTACAATATCCGTGACTTACATGAAGGCTAGTCTATGGGGCTGGGTTAGTTATCCTTTGGATGGTGTCTAACCAGTCGGACCCTTATAGTGTGACTGGTGCGAGAGTCCAGGTTATAAAAAAAAAATACTAATAATTTGACCCCAAAAAAAAAATGTACTAACAAAAGTCAAACCAGAAAGAATATGACATGCTAATAAAAGTTTTGTTTTGAAAAGAAGTTTATTTACGTCTGTCAATTGATAAGATCTTGCCAGATGTAATGAAAATCCCTTACTGTGTTTTTTCATCAATTCAAATCATCCAAACATTTCAAATGGTTTTGCCGGACTAGCTTTCAAAATGCTATTCATCCCCACAGAAAACGAAATATTAGATAATTTAAGCTTGTTAAATGCTTTTTCCCCCTTGGTTCTAAATTTCAATTATTAAATTTAATAAAAAGCACATGTAATTTTTTTAGTCATATGCACTTGGATCCTCCTCATTAAATTGCATATTAACTATAAAATATCTATAAAAAAAGACACATATTAATTATATCAGGTTCAAATGAAGATAGTATAATTTGATATATTGATCAAGAAGCTCAGGTGTAACCCAAAAGGTCATGCCTTTTTTTCTCGCAGGACTTATCCCATTTCTCGAGAGGGAAGAAAAATCTCTTTGATTTCTACAGAGGGAAAGACAACAACAAATTCAAGGCGCAAAATAATATTGGATTAAAATAAGCTGGCAATTTTCTCCATAAACCAATGAAAAAAATTAAGAGGAAAAAACACAAATAAAAAGATTTGAAAAATGATTTCACATGACTTTTTTAATTTCTTTCCCTAGAAGCAAGAGAAAAATATACAAAAATCAAAGAGATAAGATATTGATGGATTTTTGTTTTTTTGCAAATTTGACTAATAAGATATTATTGTATTGATTTTTTACAAGAATATCATAAAAAATAAATTTTTGTTATATCAATTAATGATGAGTTATATATAAATATAAATTTTATTTAAATTTTACTTGAACTAATACTCGAATCGAACTACGTAAATCTCTTATGTTCAATCATGGGATTTGCTTTAGTAGCCACCATTCCCATATGAGAAAAGGGAAATAGGGGGCTCGAATTCTCATATTCTCATGAGGGTTGAGGTGAGAACGATTAGTTTTAGATATGGGTTTTGACTCCCACAACTTGTAAAGAGGCAAGCCAAAAGTCTAAGAATAAGTTGAGAGTTATAATAGGATAGATCAAAAAAAAATTCTCTAGTGTTCTGTATCATTCCTCTTTTATGTCTCTAGTGATTTTTTTTTTTTGGGTAAGGTATGTCTCTAGTGATTTCGCATCCATTTAAATGCAAAATTCAATTAGCTTTTGCGTTATGTTACAATATGATACTTTATTATTTTCCGAATATAAGAGATAACGAATTTAAGTCCTCTTCTTAATGAAGACACTAATGAGACAATACGACTTTATAATGGGATATATAGATATTTATTGACGACGAAGACAACAAGAAGTATAAAGTTAAAGGCACGCATGATTTTAATTGCTGAAATTCTGTGTGGAACCAACGTCCCTTTTAGTACTTTTCATGTTGTAATCTCTTCAATCTTGCAATCCACAATTTCTGACTTATTAGAGGAGAGATGTAGAGAACTTGGAACGTGGACCACAAATTTTCAACACCGTGCAAGTGAAGTCGATGTTGCATTATATCCAATTTCAGCAAAGGACGCCAACCACTCCTTTGACTCGAAAGAAGTCTTCCACTAAATTGAGAATCTGAGATGGCCTCTTTCAACTTTGACGACATGGAAAATGCATAATAATCAATTTGCACTTAACCAGGTCTTCGAGCTATGGTTGAAAAACTGTATTATTTAGGGAAAAAAAAAAGTGGGAGAGACTCTGAAGTTGGGTCAATATTCTTCTCCCAACAACAGGAAATTACGTGACTTATCAATACTTTTGCCTATCTTTTATATTGACGAACAGAAGTCATTCTATGGTCCTAATGAGTATTCTTAAGAAAATAGAAAGTTGGACAATGATGAAATAGTATTGTGTTGCATATTTGATGCGATAATGCATGATCAGAAAGAATATGAACTGCTAACAAAAGCTTTATTTTAAAAGAAGTTCATTTACATCTGATTATTGATAGGATTTTCCCTGATATAATGAAATTTTTTTTACTATGCTTTTTCATCAGGGAGAATTGCCAAAAAAATCCTAAACCTATTGGGGTTGTGCCAATTCAGTCTTAAATCTTTTTTTTTGACCGATTCAGTCCTAAACCTTTTGCGATTGTGCCGGTTAGTCCATCCGGCCAAATTTGGCCGGCCGGAGCTGACGTGGATGCCGGCCGGCGCCGGCGACTATATTTTAATAATTTTTTTATTTTTTATTTTTTTTTTTTTTCCGAATTTTTTATTATTTTTTTTAATTTTTCTGTTTTTTTTTTCTTTTCTTTTTTTTTCTCTCCCCCTCCCCTCCGCCGGCGTCGGTGGCCGGCCAGCTCCGACGAGGGCCGCGAAGCCCTCGCCGGCGGCCGCCGAGGGTCGCGGCCCCGTCGACGGGCCACCCTCGCCGGCGGCCTCGCCCGCACCGGGCGAGGCACAGGGGCCGCGGCGAGGCGGCCTCGCCGCGGGCGGCGAGGCCATGGCGACCTTCGCCCGGGCCCGCCATGGCCTCGCCAGCCGCGGGCGAGGTCGCCGCCCGCGGCCGGCCATGGCGAGCGAGGCCGGCCTCGCCCGGATCTGGCGAAGCCGCCTCGGCTGCGGCGGCGCCCGGATCGGGCGAAGCCGCCTCGCCGCGGCCGGCCTCGCCCGGATCCGGGCGAAGCCGCCTCGCGGCCGGCGCGCCCGGATCGGGCGAAGCCGCCTCGCCGCGGCCGGCCTCGCCCAGATCTGGGCGAACCGGGGCCGCGACCCTCGCCGCGGCCGGCGCCCAGATCGGGGCGAAGCCGCCTCGCCGCGGCCGGCCTCGCCCGGATGCGGGCGGCCGGGCCGCTACCCTCGCCGGCGGCCCCGGTGCAGGCGAGGTCGCGGCGAGGGCCGCGGCCCTCGCGCGGGGCCGGCACCTCGTCGGCGCTGGCCGCCACCGCCACTGCCGCCGGCGGGGGGGGGGGGGGGGGAGAAAAAAAAAGAAAAGAAAAGAAACAGAAAAATTAAAAAAACAATAAAAAATTCAGAAAATAATAAAAAAAAAAATAATTAAAAAAATAATTAAAAAAATCAAAAAATATAGTCGCCGCGCCGGCCGGCCCCACGTCCTCCCGGCCGGCCAAATTTGGCCGGATGGACTCAACTCGGCACAATTGCAAAAGGTTTAGGACTGAATCGATAAAAAAAAAAAGTTTAGGACTGAATTGGCACAACTCCAATAGGTTTAGGACTTTTTTGGCAATTCTCCCTTTTTCATCGATTCGTCAAATCACCCCAAACAAGTTAAATGCTTTCGCCAGATTTGCTCTCAAAAATGCTTTTCATTCCCATAGAAAACGAAATATTTGATTTCTTAAGCTTGTTAAATGCTTTTCTCCCTCTTGGATCTCAGTTTCAAAATTCTAGTCATCTAGAGTAATAGTGACTTTTATTTTACCGTTTATCTGACGTAACCATCACAGTCTACTTTAAAAGCCACTCAAGTTTGTCACCTCTTGAGTATCATAGCACCATTCATTCAACAATATCTCAACTTTGCTTCCACCAATTCTCTTTGCTTTGTCTTCTTTTATTTTCTTTTTTCTTTCTTTTCACAGGGATAGTTTCGGTCATTTAGGATTATCACAGCGTTATTTCCGAGTGCATGAAGGTAAGTTGGCGGGCCAAACGCCGATTCCCGGACAAATATTCAACTCTTATATCCAATCGGTTGACTTTCTTTAATTTATGCTAATAGTGCACTAATTATCTTTCCTCTAGGTAGTCGTGATAGAGTGATGGAAAGTTAAAGATTGAGCACTGTTATATTCACTCACCCTTGCTAACTTTCTTTATTTGGCATCTTTTGTAGTTATTTTGGATTAAATATCCTACATGAATAATGCCAAGACAACAATTTCAGTGGAAACACTATTTTCAAGGGTATGATGTAACTCTCTTTACCTTGCATGTTTATTTTTCAATGGCCATTCATCGTTAAAACATCTTAGTTGGACAATCGCTATGCTTAAGGAGTTGGATGCTCTTGCAATCAACAAAACATAGAAATTTGTCTCTCATCATCCTTGATCAATGTGGTTGAATGTGAATGGGTGTACAAAGCAAAGCTACATTCATACTGTTCACTTGACCAAAAAAAGCCTAACTTGTTGCAAAAGGCTCACCAAGAGGAGGGCATTGATTTCTCAAAAACTTTTAGTCTGATAATCAAACAGGTCACCATTTGTGTTGTTCTATCCATTGCTACTCTTCATAATGACTCAAGATAGCTTTGTCAATTTACGAACCAAACTTGGTCTCTAGTCCTCCCCATTGCCTTTCTTTTCCTAGGTGCTCATTTTGTATGGGCTTTGATCAATTTGAAGGGAAGTATTGATGTAACAAACCAAATAGTAATAATTTAGGATAGTTATAGTGTGAAATCTTCTACCAATCAGCATGAGAACACATTAATCAGAGCATCCTTTTGAACTGATCTTTGGGAGAGTTTTTCGCCAGTTTATTCCTCCATTCAATACTCATATAGTCGTAATTGTTATCTTTATGTTTTTTTTTTTTTTGTCGTAAACTGATGAAATTTTTTTCAAACTGAAAAGCAGGGCCCATCAACCGGGCTTCCTTACAAAGTGGGTCCAACAACACGGCTGGTAACTCTGTCTTGGTTCGGGCTGAACCTCCACAGGCCGTTCAATCCATACTAGTGGACTGCAGAAAACTTTTGGGTTGCTTAGAGGGGTTTCAGTCACCCTTTGTCTAGGAGAGGCAAACCAAGCTACGAATTGGGTCGCGAAAACACACCGACATGATTCTTTGGCCTCGAACTAGCTAGCTCATATCCTACATTGCATTTTAGATATATTTTGTAATAACTCAGGACATTTTTATGGCAAATTTCCTAATGCATAATGAGTGAAGTTTTTATTGACCAAAAAAAAATTCTACCAAAATTATAACAGGTGATAACTCTTTATTTATACCATGCAAAGTATCAATGACATAGTAGTGCGTCGCAGCTTCCTTAACTCAATTCTCTGTTTATCTTCATGAGATTGAATCAATTACAAAATATAAAATTTATTCAATTGTAATTACTAAATTTTAGTATATATAAAATTGACTCCTTATTAAAGAGGCGAACTAATTATCAAATATAAAATCTGTTATATCATTACGCTTTTGTTACAAATATAAATAATTTGTCCGGCCAAAATTTTATATGTGAGTAAATCGACGAAAGAATGTGGCAGGGAAAGCTAAAGTTGGAAAATCTCAAAGGCTATCTACAGCACTCCATCATCATTTAACTCATAAACACCGAACACCCCTCATCTTCCACGTGGCTCCTTCACTAATTTATAATCGCATCAATAAGTAGAACTGACCGATTCTTATATCTCTCGGAATTCTTGGAGTATTATGCTCCATTTACTGAAAATCATTCATTATTCGTGACCGGAATCAATACGTACATTCTACGTATTTTGGATGTACAAAAGCACCATCTTTCTAATCCCAATGCAGCATTTTCAAATTGTTGGTGGGTAACGTTGTGGGCTAATTCTAACCTAGGGCCATCTCTCAGCACCATATTTTTGCTGGGATGTATTCAACGTTGGTCAGAGCTTCGCTCTTGAGAGTTTTGCGCTAGTTCGTATTTCATCGTGATTACTTATTTTAAACAATAATTTTTTGTATAAAATGATGTGATGGCATATAAAATCTTAAAATAAATTCAATCAATGATTACAATCTTTTGTTTTTGTAATTCGAGGACCGATAATGTTCTTAGGAACCGCAGAATGATTCATGCTAGTCATAGAAGATGGGCAAAAGTCTTCTTGCCCTCAATTTCGGTCTTTTTGTGGAAAAAATTGTTGGCCACGAAAGCGCATCCCAAGATCTCCATACTTAGAAATAAGAACACGTACAATCAAGTAGAAAGATTTACGCACCTAATTTGGAATCCATTATTCTTGATGCGGAATAATGACGATTCAAAGTTTAAGCGCTTCTCCTCTATTGATTTCTATATCACTGGCTCAATGAGATTGTCTATCACCCTTAGCATATAGTAGCCGCTCCTTATGTGAGGATTTTTATGTGTGCTAGGGTTAGAGGAGAGACCTAAGCATTAGTTATAAAGTTTTCAGTCAAGCCCTCTTGTTACAGGCCAAGCTCAACTTAGTCCACATTAACCAGTCCCATATTAGACTAATAAAAAAGCCTTATATCTCATTTTAAACGGTCCCATATTACAATATTAATTAATATAGCCCAAATAGGAGAATATAAGAGTTTTCCTATATGGGCTAATATTAATTAAAATTGTACCGTATGTGTGCACATTTATATTGGTCCAGAATTAATTTTTAACAGTCAATTTGATCCCATAATGTCTCAAACAACAAATCGTGAAGATAACTACATGCATACACACAGAACCTTCCATGGCCGTGAGTTCTTTTAACTCTACTGATATAGATTCAATATAGTAGTGTGGCAAATAGACACCTCTTATAGAAAGTAATATCTTATGTGTCATCCCTTTTATTAATCATCATTCTCTTACCTTAAGTGTCACAAAAACCCGATTTGTCACTGGAGAATATCTTTATGGTTCTAACAAACCAACATTTTATGTGCAACAAGACATATCTTTAAGGCTTATAATTGGATGCCCCTAGTCTCCACTCAAGGCTTACATAATAACTTGAGATTTTCAACAAATGTACGTATTTAACTCAATATCACTGCATTCAAAATCACTTTATTAAATGAAAAAGAGTTTACATATACAAGAATGTTACTAAATGTAACAAACACAGATGTAGACTTTATTAAGCAAAATTGAAATAACTCTCACCAAACAACATCATCCCATGATGCTCCTAAGCCCATGCTAATGACATGTCGTTCAAAAACACAAGGACGAACGCCTTAGTTAGTGGATCTGCAATCATATCATCTATGAAAATATACTCTATTGTAACTTCATGCCGCGCGTGTCACACATGCATCGGCACTAGTCGTTAACCGCTTACAAGATAATATGACCGTCGTCTTCGATGGACTTTGGCTATATCATTTGACACGCTCCTTAAGTATATAGCTAAGGGAAACACTGTGCAAATGTAAGGTACAAATTACAACTAAGTGACATGAAAAAGCCAAAGCAAAAACAAAAACAAAAATGAAAGTGCGCATCCAAAGCTAATGTATGGCATCTTCAATCATTTAAGATACAAATTACTTAAGCAAAATCTCGAAATTTTACTTACCTAAAATATGTACCACTGGAAGGTGAAAGGGAAAAAATTTGAAGTATTTTGAAAGAATAATGAAAGCACATAGCTTCAAATGCTTTCTAATGTACATGTCTGCGGACTTTTAAAATTTGATGTGTTTAATGTTGGGCAAAACAAATGCAAAACACGATACCTAAGCAAGTAAAATCAAAGTCATTCAAAGCCCACGCTAATATACAATTGTGCCACTCAACTATTGTACTGACAGTCAACCAATACAGAGAACATCAAAATAGAAGGGGATAAGATAGGACTGAAACAACTACCTTATGGATCCACATAGAGACATGCTTTTTTAAGTGGTTGTAAGCCTTTAAAAAAAACCAATGACTACAAATGCATAAGGGGCAAAATCAACGACATAAATGAATTATTATTTGTTTTATTTATGTTATCCTTATCGTCTTCTTTATTGAGCCATATCCTCGAGGAAGTCAATGGAAGGCCGAAGTAGTGCCATGCGCGCGAGCTTTTAGGATCAATAATGTAGTAGATAAAAGCATTTAAAAAATTAAAAATGCTTATTTGCTCATCTGCCGTGTGTAGATATTATGCTTTGAAATGTCAGGTGAGCTATCAGGAAACTTGGGTTACCTTGTAATTGATGTGTACCACAACCTATCACTTGGCGCCCCCCTCACATATAAGCTAGGAATCAAACTTGAAATGCGCGATATCGCAAATGTAATTATGTCAAAAAAACAGTGACCGACAGTAGATAGAATGACAAGAAGAGGAAGCATTGATGATTTGGCCTTTTACTAATACATCAACAACTTGAGAAATGATTTGACTTTCATGAATCAATGATTCAAGAGTGGCTAATCATTTAACCAATGTACAAAAAGAAGTCTAGGTCTAGATGGCACAACGTACATATTAGGAATGCATCAAATTACAAAAGATGCACCACTCATCTGAGCATTTAATAAGTTTTCTCTCGCCCAAATTCTTGTGTCATGGTCTTGAGATTTCCATGATTATAGGGCCGTTTTGGATCAAAGAAGACCGCCTAGGATTTCCCTTGAAGCTTCTAGAACATTCTTAACAAAGAGCAAAATGATAATTATGCTAGGTTGTAGAATTCTCTCGACATAAATGCCACTAATTAGTAGGTCGGGAGATATGATCTCGTCCGTTGGATCAAAAGTTTATCAATGATTGTAACGAGAGGATATCTAGTATAAAAAGATGTGTTCTCTCCCTCTTTGTATTCATCCAGACATTTACTAATGGAGTTCGATTCTCTCTAGAAATTCTTTCTTAAGAACTTTCTTCATCCTAAAAAATACTTAATTTAGACGCTCCAATCATTTAAGGAAGCCCAAATATTATAATTTAGGAGGCTTTCAGTGGTTACTAATGATATATATAATTTACTGGAATTGCTATTGTATATCACATCAAAAATTATTATTTACCACCAACGTGGGCCCATATTAAGCCCACCAACGGGAGAAAAAAATTCAAATTACTCTTCCTCCTTCAGCTCTTGATTGAAAGATATGCACAAATCTTCACCATTGCTCTACAAAAATAATAATACGAATATTTCCCTACTCAACTTCAACTTTCCTAATTCGACATGGTTAGATTGATATATATATTTCATGTTTTGTTTGTGTTAACTCTCTCGCTTTTTTAAGGCAATATATTTTCTGTTCGCATGATTCTCTTCCAATAGACGAGGAAGTACACTTTCTTTGGAGGGAGTCTGTGTGGAAAAAGACACAAGGAAGCTCACCTAAACATGTAGTTGATGTGTTGTGCACCGTCGACATTTGTGTACTGACAACAAAGAGATTGATGAATCACTTGTGACAATACATGGGTCTCAAAAAGCTGTTCAAGGGGATCTTGATAAAGAGCTCGAAAAGTTCAAGGAGATTACAATGAGTAGGTGGCACAACAAGATGCTCACAGATCGTCAAGCTTGGATGCATTCACTTCTTTCGAGCTCGAGAGAGTTTTGAGGGAACGAATAGAATCTTTGATGGTTGATTGGTTCTTAGGATTGATGAGAAGTTTGTATTTGAGGAAGATATTTACACCAGATGCTCATGAATCTTACTAGAAAAATTCCGAACAATATAATTACATTTGTATGTTATGATCATTTACGCCTCATCTGACAAATCTTTTCATCATCCAAATATTGTTTGACTGTTTGACTGTTTGACTGTATTTCATGAAATAATCATCGTTTTTGTTTCCAAATAAACTACTGATCATCCTTTCTTTTATAGAAAAAAAAAGGTTAATTTCATTTTCCATAAGTAGAGATATGTTATAACCACTGGAGTTTGCTCCGGTGGCCACCCTTCTCTTGTAAGAAAGGAGAAGTGAAGAGTTCGAATTCCCATCTTCTCAAGGGAATTAGAGTAGGAATAATTTAGTTTCAAGTGTTTCAGATATAGGTTTTCGACTTCCATGCAAGGCAAATGTTTGAAAGTGAGAATTAAAGTAGGAATCAACTTATTACAAAATAAATAAAAGCACCGCTACAATTCCCGTTCTACATGCTACAAGAACTCGAGAAATACTTCATATCATACTATAGTCAAGTTCTCCAAAAACAAAAAGCAATAAAAACTAATAATTAATATCGTATTTCTTTTTCACTTTTCAGCCAGTATGTTGTTAATCAAATTTGTTTACAGTTATTACGTACTATTCTATTACTTTATTGTATGGTGCTTTGTTTTAATGACCCGAGTGTATAGCATATTCTAAAATAAAATTGCACAAATTCAGAAATTAGAAGAATACACGTAAACAGAATCCAAAATAATTGAATATGGATGGTGCCCAGTTCTACAACTTTATGAAGCTAGTCTACGTTTGAGTTTGGTTATTCGGTATGATTTTTTTGAATTTTTTTTTCTTTTTGGAAAGAAAAAACAGAAAAACCAAAGACAAAATTAAAAAATTAAAAAAATTAACAAGATGAAATTGACCTTCACAAATAGTGAGTTCGGGGTCATTGGACGAGGGTAGGCGACTCTTGCCTAGATTTGGGAGAGGGCTGCCACCCTTAGGTGCTTGTGACCCCGTTAGCCATTTCTGTTGCCCACCATTGATGGGGCAACGGCAATTTTTTTAAATTTTTAATTTGATTTAATCTAAATTTAAATTTAAATTATGTTTGGATGAATATATCTCTAAACAGCCATAAATTTTTAGTATCTAGCTAGCCCAACACAAGTATGAATTTTTGTCATGATCCACTTCATCAAATACATATTATCTTATACTAATAAATAGTAACGACAAACTAGATTGTATTATAAATTGTACAATATATTTCGTCGGTATTCAATTGTCATCAATTCCACTCCATGGAGCCAAAAAAGATCGTTTATGTTTCCATTTTCATTTAGGACCATCACCAAGTGCATATGTAAACTTATCTGCACATGTAGCTTTCTTTTGCACAATTAAGGAAACCTCATAGAGCGCATTTGAGGCACTTTCAATATCAACATCCGCACCAAAAACGATAACGGAACATCTACAGGTGTCTAACACAAAACCAGACAATTGCCTAAGATGTCCACCAGTTCATAACTAAGTCTAATGTCTGTTTTCACATGAACCACAAACCCAAAGTGTATGTCGCCTGAAGGGAGCAAGTGCCAAGTATACTTCCAACAAAATAGTACGTCTCCTCCTCGGTGGCCAACGCATCAGCCAAAAAACATCACATCTTTGACATTGTCTTTGATCAAAGGAAGTGACCAGATCTCGACAATAGTTCCCTCCTTGGTGGTGCCCATTTCTCCTCCTGATGACATGGCATCCGACTTGTCCCCCTCTATGTAATACCTCTCAAAAAGCTGCTAAATGGGCATAGTAAACAGGACATGCAGGATGTAAAAAATATTGTCGAAGAGTCAATAGTACGTCTCCAATGATTTTTTGTCTGGAGTCTGTGCAGAAACAAGCCTCTATATTTCGTCAACTCTGGCCCGCCTATATGGATACCATCAATTGTTTAGAAACTTCAAAATAACAAATGACAAGAGAAAAACGAAAAGCATACAACTGCTATGGAAGGATTAGTATCATCTCCAGATCGTGGGTGTGCTACGTCTGCCCCAAAGATTATGGTTGGTTATCGAAGGGATTTTTCCCTGGATGGCATCAGTCAGAAAAGCCACCACCTGGCAATATGGATACCATCAATTGTTTAGAAACTTCAAAGCTATAATATCATCTCCAAGTCGTGGGCGTGTTACGTCTGCCCCAAAGATTATGGTTGGCTTATCGAAGGGGATTTCTCCCTGGATGGCATCATTCAGAAAGTATTCCTTCCACCAACCTATGAACATCAAGACTGAGAGTCAATTCCCTATTCATTTTCGCATATACTTTTAATCATCCCTGTGAAAGAAACGGTCATTAGAAAAAAAAAATTTAGCTCCCAAAGGGTTCTAAAAACAACTAAAGTACAACTTACCATAAGATCCAGGCACCTCTGGTAAGATTATTATCAGCAGCTGAAGTCCTCGAGGTTGCCTTCTAACCCAGTCGGCTCGACCCTTCCGCATAGGGAATACAGGTCTCCACTCTCCCTCCCTCGAACATTTTCTGCAAACACATATCAAAAAGAAGAATTAATCATGCTCAAAATGTTACGGTAATCAACTAGAGATAACACTGCAAGGTTTGTCTATTGAATTTTTCCTGCACCAACCATTACTACAGCGATGTATTGAGCAAACATCAGATGATGATTGATAATAGATGGAAGTAGCTCACCTTGTCCTGATGAAACTAGAAGAAATAGAATGCAACTACTTAAGGCATTCAGTTTCTCACAACAAAAATGTACAACAGCTTAACATTGGTGGTGGCAAAACACAAGCCTCAACAGAAGCAAGTTGCTTTTCCACCCGCATCCCAAATTCCTCAGCTCGATCTTGTCATGTCAAACAAAACCTCCGGAGGCAAATGAGTAGGTCCGGTATGAGATCCAGGTCTAGCTTAGAGAGTGGGCCAATGACTCATATTATAAATGCCTATTGTGACACTTCTCAAAAAATTGCACAATGTAAATGTCTCCCTTATTTTTATCATTTAACCTGATTGACCAAAGACTTATCATGAACATTTTGTAAAATACGAAGCTTCCTCTGAGAATTGAAAAAGTAGGTTACACAGGAATATCTCAGGTCATTGTTTTGTTTTTGGTATATCGATGCCACCCAAAATAAACTGTGCACTACTGCATTATAAACTAGGTACAACCAGACAGAACAATGCAAAAGAAAAAGAGCCCTCGCTTTTTTTAATTGGCTCAATGGCTCATTTGACAATCCAGTCTGTAAGTTCTTGGATATCCCAAATGATTTGTAACCACCACTCAAAGCCTCTACTGCACCTAAAAATCCCAAAAAGGGCAGGGACAATGTCTAAAATGAGAAAGATTTTCGAAACCCACTTCCATTAAAAAAACAAAAACAAAAACAAACACCAAATAACCATCCAAAGAGAAATTAAACAAAAATACCCCTCTCACACAACCCAAAACACACATGCTCAGCGATAGAATCCCACACATACAGAGATGATGATATGATGATATGGATAAAACAAATAACATTTCAGTTCTCGCAGATTTCACAGATATATACTTCTTCCATTTGCTTTTTTCCGTCTACGCAATGCAGATGCATTCACAGGTTTGCAAAGATGTTTTTGTTAATGACTTATACATTTAAAGTTGGCCTAATTAAGAATACTGAAAATGATACTTGTCAAAAAGCGCTCGAACCCATTATACAATGTTCAATCCAAGCATCAAATGTCTTAGTCAACTGAATTAGCTGCATATATTCCATACCTGAAATGACGGACTTTTGCCTATGTTGAACAGCAAAAGCAAGACACTATCATTAACTAAATCAATATGGGCATATGGGCTACAATTGCATTTGCAGATATAAAAGCTCGTATTTTAACAAATTCTTGATCGGAAAACGGCACCGCAAATCTTCAGATTTGAACAAGAAAAATCTAGGAGAGCATGCATTACCTCGTAGTGGCAGAGCTTACTTACAGCTCCTGCATCCGTGACAAAATGGTTGGCTTTGACTTTGATTCTTCCACCCGCAGTTCCACCACCCGGTCTCGGCAGGCATTTGGCCAGCTCCCACCAAGGCGGCGGCGTACACTGAAGCTCCAGAGCCGGAGGCGGAGGCCGACTAAAGCCGCCACCACTGCCACCGCGCGCCACGGGCGAAATCAAGCGATCGCAGAGAATGCGGTCGAAGAGCGAAGCAATGGGAGACCGAGAGACCCCAGTGGGGAGTGGGGAGTGGGGAGTGGGGAGTGGGCGTGAGAGCTGGAGAGAAAGAAGACGGGGAGCTGAAGTAACACTACTTATATGTGGAGAGTTCACATTGTCTACGAAAGGAAGAGCGGGTGGGTCACGTTAAGGCATCACCGTATGGGCGTTGTTGTGCCTGCCATTTCCTCGGGAAGTATGTCTGGGATCATAATTATTGTACGGGTTTAGAGGCTTACAAATCTAGGAGTATGGGCGTCATGGCGTGGACATTGTTGTGCCTGCTATTCCCTCGGGAAGTAAACGATAGGTTTAAATGGGAATGAGAGTGAATGGAGGTCGACATCATCTTACACAGCTGTTTTCAACACGTGACCAATAAAATGAATATATACGCATAGTCAAGATATCAGCATTTTTTTATAAAAATCAATAAACTGTTTACTTTTTGGCATAACGAGTAAGTTGTTAACCGCACGAAATTCAATCGCAAGCTTCTTGATTCTTTTTATTAATTTTCTAGAGGTTGATTAAGGATTTATGTAATACACATTTTCCTGTCAATTTTCTTTCGAGGTCGAGTATTAACACCGAAAAGGAAAGTGCATGATGACAGAGACATATGCTGGTCCTACGGATGTCTAACCCAACAAGATTCAAATCTCCGACCAAAGGACAAAAAAAAAATTCAAAACTTTCCCTTCTCCTTATTCAAGTATACACAATAAATGCTCACAACAGAAGCAAACCTACACTTTGGTTGATTCTGGTGTTGTCCTCCATCCACACCACCACCACTCTAACATTAGTTGGCTAACATTATAGAAGCTTTGTTTGACAATAGTCATACGCTTCGAATCATCCAGCGACGAATTCACTTAATCCAGTAAGAAAGAAGAAAAAATGTTGTTGTGGGGTTGCTATCGATGGCCGAGCAAGGACCACATCAACGGTCGAAATCGCGTTGTGGAGACCATAAAGACTGATTTCTTTACATGGGCATTGATGTGTCTGTTTCCCTAATCAAGGAGGATGTGCTTTTTTAATTTTGGAGAACGGAAGTGGCAATAGTGCTGCAACAAGTTGACATCAGAGATGATGATGAAGCAGAAGCATGCGTGAACGTACGTGAGACTCTCCATCTCTCCTATCGTTTTTCACCCTCCACCTGCATCCCATCAATGAAAACCAGCTGTTTCCATGAGTGCATGTGGGAGGTGAAGGGAGAGGAATGGAAAAAATGAGAGCGAATTCACCATTTCTAGCGGTGTAACCAGAGACTGAGAGTGGGATGGCAGGAGATACAAACTTAGAAACCTGAATTTTAAGGAATGCCTGCGTGAAGAAATGCATCTATCCATCCCTCTCCCTCTCAATTACGCATTAACTGTCATCCTCACTCTCCACCAACGCATGTTCATCCATATATTCCAAGTCCAGCTAGAACCGTCTCTACAAATGAAAAGCTTCCAACCCCTACATATTGGAATTCTCTCTCTCTTTCCTCCATTACCGATTTCTCAGCTCAGACCAAAGACCTAAGCTTTCTCTGAATTTCATTTCTCAACCGCCCGAACGTTCGAGGTTTGTTCGTCGTCCAATTTCCCTCGTCTCCTCCACCCTCTTCATCTTCCTCCTCCTGTTTTGCTTTGTTTATTTCTTTTACTTCAATGTCAGTTGTTTCCATCAGACAAATATGTTCCATGTCTTCTTGCAGGATCCCGAGTTCGACCAGACCTAGCGGACGATCCGGCCCGTTCTACTACTCCTTCGCCGCCGCTCCTTTGGTCCAAGGGGACCAGATGTCCACCGAGGCCTTGCTTTGGAACGGACGGCAAAAAAATCTGCATTCTGAGCGAATCATTTCGTCACGGAAGTACTAAACAATGTACTTTCTCTGTGGACGTGTCTCCTAAAGGAACGAGGGATGCACTATGTCGTAGCGGTGAAATGCATTGTTTGGTACTTCCGTGACAAAATGGTTAGCTCGGACCATGTCCATTCTAAAGTGAGGCCTCTGGGAGCATCTGGTCCCCTCGACGGAAGCGACGGTGGCAAAGGAATAGGAGCCGACTGTGGAGGCGGAGTGTAGCCAAGGGCTGCTCCACCTCTACGTCCACATCCTCGGCTTAGACACGACCAAGCCAGCTGATGGCCACGAGGGCCCGGTCACCCGTCCCTGCATGGCTACCGCCATCACCATCACGGGCGTGACATCAACTTCACGGCGTCCCCTTTTTTGGTGGGAGAAGATAAAAACCCTAGCCACGGCGAGCGGCGATGAAAGTTACGGCAGGGGATTTACTCCTTCATGTATTTTTTATTTTATTTTTTCGCTTTAGGATTATTGTAATTTCCTCCTTTCAACTAGGCTTGTTAAATTAGCCTTGAACATATCTAATGCGACTTTCAGGAAGCATCGGTAATTGTAATCGATGCGAGGATTTGCTACTCAAACCCATCTTGTCATGACACAATGATGTTGGTTATGAGAGTATAAATTTAAAAATTGATTTCTGAAATAAAATTTTTACAATGTTTGTCATTGGTCAAACACCAATCTTTTGTTTTTCTCTCTCTCTATTTCGTTCTAAGCAAATGCGACGTGGTTATGGTAAATTTCTTCCGTTTGGTGAAAGCAATTATGTTTTTTACCAGCTAGAGGTGCAGATGTCTGCGGACTCATCGTCATATATGACCCTCCTTGCTGTTTACATAAAAAAATTGCATGCTATAAATGCTCTCTCTGACAGGATCACTTTACTCATTTTTTTGCATTACCTTCCCCAAAATTTCTGATCTTCTGCCGATGTCATCGCAGAGAACTCCAACTACGGTGAAAAAATAAAAATCAAATTCATACAACAGTTCACCCTCCCCGGCAAAAACATCATCGCCGGTCAAATTCATACCACACCTTTAAAGCGACTGATGGAAAAAGGTCTATTTTCTGCAGGAGCAAAGACGAATGGAGACGACCTTTCATATCACAGAGCTGCGAACCTCTCGTCTGGGACGAGTCATCGTGATCGTTGAAGCTGACACCGAAATTTGTCATTCATGAATATAAATAAGCAGGATTTTATCATCTTTCGAGACCCTTCTTGGAAAAGAAAAAAACCAATATAAACGAAGAAGAAATAAGAAAAGTTGTCTTCCTGTTTTCTTCACAACGGGCATTCTCGTCATAACGAATTCAGACGAATTCCAGTTATTTCCATTGAGGCGGATTAAGCTAGGTTAAGATTGGAGCATGCCAATGTCACTCATTGAAAAAATGAGGGAGGTTGCACATTAATCTAACAGCTTTTACTGTACAAAATTAATCAACAGTAACTAATAATGGTAGAGAAGCTGAAAATGACTTGCTATTGTAATTCATTCTGATAGATAGTTTATGTTGCGAGTTTCAATTGTGAATCAAAGAAACCCGCGCATATTATCTCTTATTATCTCTAGTTGCTTTGAACATTCGCTCCATGTTTGTTACATCCTCTATAAATATGTTCGGCAAAAATATTAAATTTATCGAATCACAAATAATACTACACTTTTGAGAAGTCTCTTAAAGGAACTTGAGCATGCTTTTATTACATGAGTTAAGTAAGAGTAGTACCACAACAAATTGACCAGTGCTTTGTTTCGTACTTTCTTTGACTAAAAGACGTTAGCCCACAAAAAGTTTGCATAATTACTTATCAGCAGACTCAAATTAACAGCTAGCACTCCTAGCCATAAGGAACATGAGATCCTCCGTTGTTCAAATGCGTTATCTGGAGAGATTTCTCCCCAGCTTTAAAGTTCTCAGCAATTCCAATATCTCACGGAAAAACAGTCTAACGAGCAATGTTCCTGCTGGTCTCGGCGATCACAAAGGCAATTTGACTCGAGAGGAAGAGAGGGCGGAAAATATTTGCTCTATGACCATATCAAAGACAGTCTTGTCCAGTACAATCCACCAGTAATTCCTCTCCTGTGACTACTATCGACCTTGCTGGAAATAACCCGGGCAGAGCATCCTCCCGCAGAAATTACAGAACTGATGGCATTGCTAGTGCTCTAGATCTTTCGAGCAACAGGCTCTCCAACATGATTTCTCTGAGAACATCGCACACCGCATATCGTTCGTGGGGCTATTTGAACTTTTCTAATGATGAGTTGCAGTGACAACATAGTTTTGAAGATTTCATCTTTTGAACTCATCTAACAATATCGGCATTCGGATAACTACCCAGTTTCCATCGACTAAGCCATGCCTCATTTATCGACGCCCGCGCTCCAAAGACTCGGCAATTTTCCTTCACGCTTCCTAGCGGTTGAACTAGTTCTATTGTCGAGTACCAATATTTTCTCGAGAGAGATGGGAGAACAGAGTACTTTTTCATCCATTTTCCTTTTGTTTTTGCTGAACAGTGAATGCTCACGGAAGGTCCCCAGAGTGGAAATGCAATAAAGAGAGAGAGAGAATGGGGGGAGAGAGAGAGTGAGGGAATTATATGGAGACAAGAGGTTAAAAGTACCGCATGTTACAGCACCCGCAGCAGCACCTGATCCCAAAATGAATAGAAATGTAATAAAGGAAGATAGAGATGGGCTGCTTCAATACACATCCCGTGACGCCCATCATTATTGGAGAGTGAAAAAGGTATGGAGTACTCCCCCACAAAACTAGAGACTTGAATACCCAAGCCTAGGAAAGGACAAGAGAAGAGCAGATAAAGAGGTCGCTCATAAAGATTATAGGAATACTCTGGGGAAAATTTTGTATACCCAACATTATGCATCTTTGACATTTTCTTTTATCAAAGGAAGTACCCGATCGAGTCGAGATCGAAGTACAGTTATCATCCATAGATAACGCTGCAATGTTTGCTGAAATTTTCTGCACCGACCAGCAGCAATGTATTGAGTGCGCATTGGATGATGATTGTCAATTGAAAATAGATGGAAGTAGCACCTTGTTAATCATATTCCACCGTCCCATCATCGGACCATAATAATAATATGTTATTACCATACTTGGCAGGAGCTGAAGCGTCCTCAGCTCTTCGCTCTGCTTCAGGATTTGCACAATGGATAGTTGTTGGCTCTGTACAGGTCTGTGAGACCTGCTTTGGCGGCTCAGAAAACAGAGCCACCATTACAATGATAATAACATCGCTGTAATACATTTATTGTTTGAATTGAAGAGTCCCCCCACCTTCGCGATTCTTGATATTTGTGGGTACATGGGTTTTGAGGGGCTTTTAGAATTCAGGGTCTATTCTTGATGATTGTAGGCAGGAAGTAGGCGGACGGATCTCAGGAGCATCAGGTTGACCACATTCGACAAGATCGAACGAAAGCACCGAGGCTTTGGGCAAAGACAGGGCAAAGGATCGAGACCAACGATTTTACGTGTTTAATGATGCTCCTGACCGATGTTATTAGTCATCCATGGTACGTGGATTCATTTCACGAACACGAATTGCCATCCTTAGATCCTTTGAGCTTTAACTCCAGCCATGAAGAGTGAAAGAGTCCCGCCTGAGTTTATGTATCTCGCATTTTCTCGCTCAATGTGTATTAAAAAATATCGATACTCATAGAAAATTAGAAAGAGTAAAGCAAATGTATAAAAAAAAAAATTAAGTAATTTTACACATTTGCTTCGTAAATATGGATTGTAATGGATTTCAAATTAGCAGGTACAAGTTTTCAAATGTTCGGTTAAATATGGACATATTTTAATAATATGGATCAGGTTTGGATAGGTACAATCGAGTTTGATCGCTGAACTTGTACTATGCATAAATTGGTTAGAATGAATAAATTGGGTCGTATCATTTTCGACTTAACTAAAATCCGACCTAACCCATCCATTTGATAACCCCATATCAAGGTTGCACTCTTTATGTGCGAAGCCATTAATGGGTTGGTCTTCTTCTCCTCTGCCACTCAACCCTGCCAAAGAAGACTGCGGTATCTTTCCCATCAAGTTCTTTAATGCAAACATCTGCTCATAGCGAAGAGCTGTTCCAATTTCCAAGCACTATTTCTAATCAAGGTGTGTTATTGTTCTCATAACTTGGCTGTTAGACATCCTTCTAAAAATTACAAGAGCTAGTCCATGCAAGAAGCACATGCCCCATGTCTCATTCAATTATACTGACTTCATAATTTTAATAATGGACTTTTTGCCCTAAAGATAAAAATCTATAGATAGGTTTATGTCAACTATAAATCCAAGGGTTGGCAAGGAGCCAAGGGCAATGACTTTTGCACTCAACACATCATTCGTTTTTGGGTGTGTTCAGAGGTTTGCCATCTCTGGAAAGGGTTGCTTCTCACAATTCATGCGACCGTTACTGCTAAATTTGTTCCGAAATATGGTGCTTTGCATTTTTTTGCCAGTTAGAGGGCAGCCCAAAACTCTACTTTTTCATGTATTTTTCAGCTAGAAACAGAGGTTGTCTTAGGAGATTTTGGTCCCTCATTTCGAGGGATATTTCATAACATTAAGTAAGAAACAGCAAGGGTTCGATTTGGCAAAATTGATTCTACCACTGCAGATCCGTTCTTAATATGGAAATCTACGCCAGACGGTAGAAGCTGGACACTGAAATTCTTGGCGGAGAAAAAAAGAGAATACGTACAAACAAAATAGGACCAAAAACAATTGACTGATACTATGCAACCACTGAATACTTTCCCTCCTTGTACATAATCAGCATTACGCCTTCGTTGTTTAAAAATAAGTGATGATGACCCTGCCTGCTCAGGTGGAAGGGTAATAGCAAGCCACCTTTGTGGAATGTCATGCCGTGGCTTATGGCTTCCATCCTTCCACCTGACATCAGTTTAAAATCTCAGGCTATTTGGTCTATTGGGTAGCAGCAAGCAAAGTTATAGTAGATTATTGAAACCGAATAATGCCCATTTCTGACTAATTATGTCTTCTTGCAGTCGATTCATTTTTCTTAATCACTTCCATCAGCACCGTTATTTGGGTCAAAATCTTCATTCAATCCCATACCATGACAATTCACTTGCATAAACAGAGTAAACAAAAAAAGAAAAATCCCTTACATCCCCCCTATGTATCCAATAATATTTCCAAAAGTTCGATCAATTTGCTCCCAAAGACAGCACAAATTGAGACAGAAAAAGGAAAGGAAATCCAAGCTATATCACGAGACTAAATGAATTCTTAGGACATTGCGACATCTCACCATATCATCACGCTTTCACTCTGGGATAGTGCAAGGGATACATATGAAAAAGGGAAACAGTTTGACAAAGGAATATACAGCAGAAAACGCTGTTGTCTCTCTCCCCAGAAATCTCCATGCTTTCCTGCTTGCAGAAGCAAAAGAACAAGGCGCATTACACTGACAGTCTCTGAATCTCGTCACCACGCTAATGAAGAAACTGCATAGCTGGTTCTCTCGCATCCAAACTCTAATGCTCAACAGTCGTAGCCACAGTATGCACTTTTCTATTCTGTTGCATCATCATAAATCACTCTCTCTGCATCACGAAAGTCAATATTGTCATTTTATAATGATCACATAACTGGCATTTAATGTAAGAATTGACATTGTGAACTTCATTTTTCTCCAAAGCATAGTGTTGCATTCTCATTTCAATTTGCTTAGTGCTCAGGGATATGAATGATCAGAGTCACCCAATACACCAAAATGTGTGGCTTAGCAAATTCAAAGCTTAACTGTGAGAAATATTATTACTGCGTCAAAGCTTTTTGGCTTCATATTTGAAAGAAAAAGATAAATCACACTGCAATAGGCTGTGCCTTTTTTCCCGTGACCAAGGTTTTGCAAGACACAAGCTTGATAGCATAGGACAAAAAATGGCTTCAAGACTTCTGACAGATAGAGCTAACCAATCCTTCCTGGTGCTAAGCATGCACCAAATATGTCCACTTAAAATGGATTTATATTTCTTGTGTCAGTTGATGTCCAAGTTTAGGAATTAGAGCAACCTTAACAAGATGACCACGGACCAGTGGTTCCCTGATGCTAAAAAACAAATATGAGCACTACCAACATTTTTGCAGATCACACAGAATAACGATATCAATTCTGAGTATACGTATCATCAGGAGAATTCCTTGATTGACTCCTTTTAGCTCTTCTAATTATGCTGAAAATCATGGTTTCAGGGATCACAAGTTCATGTAGAATCCAGCAAATAATACTTTCAGTGTTACATCATTTTACTCTATCTAAGGGAATCTCTCCTCGCTCATGCCTCTCCAAAGCAATCCAGCTAGCCCATATTCCTTATAGAATTTCTTTCTTTTGCCAGACAGAAGCTTGGAATAAGATTTTTACTACTAAGAATCTTAGAAATGGAATTTCATTTTAATGATTTTGTGTTACGAGTAAGCATGCTGGTAAATCTTTTGTACCTTTCTTTCTTATTGCGACTTCACCTTCAAACTTTGGAATCATATCTTTAGATCATCTAAGGTGGCATGGGTCATGCCAAGAAATGCCATTCAACTATTTAGCTGTTGGAATTCCCATGAGACTCAATTTCTAGAAGTCTGAAAGGCTGCACCACTTTGTCTCATGTAACGCACTTGGAAAGGATGCAACAAAAGATTGTTTGAGGGTTCGGAATCTTCAGTGGCTTTTTATTGTGCTCTTGAATCGATTCTGTTCTTCTTGTTCTAATTCATTATATCCTTGAGATGTTTTTCTTCCATTTATTTTCTTCTCTCTCTGTCTTTGTACATTTCTTATACACTAATTTTTTCTCAATTAATAAGATCCTTAATATCCGTGAGAGGGAGAGAAAGGGAGGGAGGGAGAGAGACCCTAATTAAAATAGCCTAGTCAGTTTGGAAGCTTGTTATACCTCTCCCTCCCTCCCTCCCTCCCTCCCTCTCTCTCTTTGGAAGCTTGCTGTTCTGCCAATTAGACTATTTTAATTTGGGTCTCTCTCTCTCTCTGGTTCTTGAGTGTTTATTCTCTGTGTTTGCACCTTGAATGCATGCACATGTATCCAAAATATAAATTAGCAGTCTCATACCTTTTGACGCTTTGTGTTGGGAGGACATTGGTCAAGATCATTCCGCCCACGTGATGTCCCAATATCAGAGCTCTCAGCCTGCAAAAACACCTTGTTTCCAGTACCTTTTCCTTTCGACAGTACTTTTGCAATGAACATAACAAAGCACGATCATCAGAGAACAAGGACGAATGATCACAAGTTCACCTTCATCCTTGTTCTCATAAAAAATTTTCTTTTCATCACACCCAATAGACAAATATCTAGGGTAAATGAGGTAATAGAGTTTCCTGTGCTTTTCGAAATAATTTGCTATTATGTGCAACTAATAGAAAACGTAAGCAAGCAACTGGTGGAAAATGCTCACCTCAGGCTCAGTGGATGAATCTTGAGCTGTCCTGCACGCTGTTGTGTTTGATTCTTCACCGCTCATTGGATTTGAACCAGCACCAGCATGTTCAGATATGAAGGGCATGATCTGGTGAAGCAGATTCGATAGAAATATTCCATCATCACTTGCTCTATTTTCTGATTCTGGAGCATTCATGGTGCCAGCTGATGTCCCCGCATCCTGAGAGGCAGATCCTATCACCGTCCCATCGATGCTGGAACCCTCTACACGAATGTCACCACCGGGAAATAGGCTCCTCAGAAACTGAACAACACTGCCAGGGACTTGTCTCTCAGCTTCTCCATTAGTTTGTGACCCACTGGAGGAAATAATGTTAATATTTACACTCCTAGAAACAGATGGTTCCTGCCTTCTTGGATCGGTTGTAGATGAACCTGCAGAAAGAAGACATTCCCCTTAGAGCAAGAAGGAAATTATCATTGCCTTATCCCTCTTTGGGGAGAAGAGTTTTTAGGGGAGGGGGGGAATTTAAAAGATCTACAAAAATAAGATTTGATCCATTTTCTCCTTCCACCTCTTTGCCCCTCACAATTTTCCCAAACAATGCCTTAGTGTTCAAACATATTAGAAACCCACGCCCGAGCATATCAACTATGCAAGAAAAAATTAAGCTGCTGAACCTAAAGAGCAAAAAGCATTTACTTCCGAATAATAGTCTAAATATGTTGAAACATTATATCCAAACCCTGCACAGAAATTCAACTACCACTACTTAAACCTTGGTCTACCAGACTGCAATTGATCAATATTGTCATTAGCAAGAGTAACTAAATCATTCCATTACCATCTCTTCCAGGATCTGCAGGAGCTTGCTGGTGAAGCAAAGACTCTGGTATTGCTTGCTGTACAGTTTCCACAAGAGTTGGATGTTGCTCAGAGGAAGCATGGGATCCTCTTTCACCAGCCACACTTCCAGCATGTTGAAATCTTCCAATCAATGGATAGTATATCCCAGCTGAGTTACTGGGAGAATCTGATGACAGTCTACTGAAGGGAGCTGGGACTGCTGCAACCATGGTTCTGATAGGCACTACCCGTACGCCAGACTCTCCAGTAAAAGATGGAGTTGGAGCCTCAGAGGCCCCTGAAGATGAGAGGCTAACAGGATTTTCTCCACCGGGGTTTGCAGTAGCTGCTGTAGTAGCAGCACTAGCACTTCTTGGGACTGATGGTTGCTGAATGTTGACACTTTCTTCTCCATTAGCATTTGATCCAGCCGTTGGGGAACCTTAGAGTAAGAAAAAATGGGAGCCACATATGACTAATTACGTTATACAGCACAAACTGCACAATTAAAATTACTATGATATGCCTAACACAGCATGCAATAAGCAGTCTATGAATAACACTCGCAAGTGTACCTCTTCGAATTTGGATATCAATTCGCCTTGGGAGGAACCCTGCACCAAACCCACCCCCCAGGCTGGATCCGCCGTGTACACTCCCCACTGGAATGCTACCAAAACTTGTTCCCATCTGAAATGGTACAGGCTGGAGCCAGAGGAATACATTCAATCAGACTGTCCGATGGTAACAGAAAGCCAACAGGAAAGTAAACATAATGCTTGAATAAGATGTGTAGGACATTGCCTGAACCATTAGAGGATTAGGACCAGATGGAGAAATGTAAATTGCTGGTCCAGCATTGACTACAGCTTCAGACTGCATAAGAAAAAGCTTTTAGGATCATAAGATCTAATTGATTAACAAGGAAATTGTAGTCTACTTACCGCTGTTTGACCTAATCTCACAGTCATGGCTGTGCGACCAAGTTCGAGTATATAAGCACCTAAAAAGTGAAAAAGCATCGCCATTCTCATGGCAGTATTCTGAGTGCTTGACCGCACCCCTGGATCAGTAACACCCCCCTGATTTTGAAGTTGACTCGCGCATAGCTGCAATTATAAATATTGAAAACCATTCATATTGGTGCAAATAACATTGGATTTCGTACAGAAGGATATTACACTTTATTGTGGGTGACGAAGGAGTACAAAACACTTTCACAGTAAATAGGAGTGGCTTTCTTCAATTAAGCAAGCATCTGTCCAAAGTATTCAATTCCAACAACCCATTAAAAAATTCAACAATATCAATTTACTTCATACATACTTGTACATCATGCTACAAAGAAAAGTTAACTAAGAATGACCTGCAAGCATTCTGCCACTTGTTCAATTAGCATTTGTCTAGTCGAGAGCATAATTTCAGCCAAAGATGCAGGTGTTGGAAGACCTTCTGGTATAGCTCCTGGTTGTGATGCAGAGTTTGGGTCTCTATTGTCAGGTCTATTTGAAGCAGACATTCCATTGCCTCTACCTGCCAATGCTGTACTTCTGATCACTTCGTTCAACCAGCAAATATCCCATCGTTATCATCATGAGGAGGAACTTACCTATTTCTTCAAATTCACGCTTTATATAACTTAAACACTGGGACATAGTTGTCAAGGAATCAGGTATAACCTACAAAAATAAACATGCAGAAGAGTCTATTGTACCCTTTGTTTTATTAAGAGAAAGGGTAAGAGACCAGGAACTTAAATAAACAAGAGTTCCATACTCACTGGAGGTTGCCCCATAGAAATTGTAGGAAGTCCAAAAGCACCAGACCATCTGCCAGATTGACCTCTCATGCCAGACTGTTCAGATGGCACCTGGCCTAAATGTAACGTACTGCTGGCACCTGATGTTCTCTCAGATCTCTGTGAATATAGAAATTCCCAGAGATACCCACCCACATTTAAAACCATAATCAGGTATTTTGACATATAAAGAGGTTATCAAAAGAGTTCAAAGACATGTACCGCTTCATTGCTGCTCCCCGGATTCGTGATTCCAAAAGAACTCAGTACAGCAGACACGATCTGCCCAGCAGTACAAGCAAACAATAGTTATCATAACGAAGACAGAAGCACCTAACCAAACTTCTCCTTTTCCACTTAAGTATCATATTCTCACCCGACCGATTTCTGGGGGAACCCCATCCCCTTGATCAGGCAAATTGAAAGTCTCAATCACAACACCTGGAGCTACATGGCTACTGTGACTATGGCTTGTGGCTGAAGGATCAGTCGTTAGAGAAGATAAAAGACAGTCAGTCACACTTTCCAGTGGTTTTTGAATTTGTGCAGAAGTAAGATGAACGTTGTTTTTAAAACATAAAATATTACCTATTTTTCCAACTAAATAGAAGTAAATTAAGATGAGAGTTCACTAAGGTGCAGCATGAAAATTGAAGTTAGGGAAGCAACATCAAAGCATAGTGGGCCAAAAAGAAGAAAAGCAAAGATTACAGCCAAGATTACAGCCAAGATAGAAAGGATTTCCACTAATCCCATCAAACTAACTAGCTCTAAAAAGTTGACATGCAGTCACAAGTATTCTAAGAACCGAGCCATCCAGGCCACAGGGTGCAGCTTTAAAGTTCGGTGGACAAGTCAATTTCAAGATAAATCACTCAGTAGATAGTTGACAATCTGATCTACAAAGGAAACCAAGGTAACACTATATATATGGTACACGCCATATATAGATAGATAGATAGATAGATAGATAGAGCTATCCAGTACACAGAATCCTTGTAGAATGCCAACCACACCCTAAGTTTAAAGCTATGCTTAGGTCCATTAGATCGTGCAAAGCATCAAGCTGCATGGTATCTCTATTGAGAAAGAAGCTTCCAGAACCACTCCGCAAATAAAAAATGTCGCACACAAGATTCACACTGGTTTTTGGAACTGCATGACCAAGAGATAAAAACCAATCCCACATTTTGCATCCCCATCTTTTCATTATCAATTGCTAAATAGAGTAAGGCAACAAAATCAAGGGGGAAAGGAACCAAATAGAACAACAAACCGGCAAGTGACTAGGCCACAATTTAGCATCTAATACGTCTTAGACAAGGAAACAGGTTATTTGATATTTATGGTCGTTGTCTACTCCATGTAAATGCGATTATTGTGTGCCCTATCAATCTTCGCATGGTGCTAGCATGTCCTAAAAACTTGTTACAAGACAGACACATTTAACTGCCATCTGCCGGTAGATTACACACAAAAACTTGTATATTAAATGGAAAATAATCATTATTGACAAGAATTCATGCCAAATGCTAATTCTCATTTCAAAAGAAGTCCCTAATTCATGTTGTAGTATAATATCACAATATATATATGTATATTTGTATATGTATACCTTACTGATGAGTAGAGATCACAAATTTTCAATGCTTATAAGTTAGATGATAATGGTCATACAATAACGGATGAAAATGACCAACCTATCCAAGATATGGTCAATACTCTTTTATGTTCCATTTCCCAAAATTTCACAGGGGATTCTTCACATATTCGAGATAAAAATCTTGATCTTCTATCCAATATGAGATGTAAACCTCTAGGAAAATTCAGCATCTAAACTGGTATCTCGAAGAATAACCATAAATAGAGTAAAGTAGTCACTGATTCAAAACTGTGAGCAATTGAAGTTTTTATGAAAGATGGGATTGCTGGAAAGATTTTATTTGTTTAGATTCATTATTGCCCTGGGAATCCAAAGGCTGTATAATGATGGATTGAGAGAAGACACGTGCAATTAAACCTGACTTAAATATACTGAACTCTGTATTTGAGCTTTTTCTTCTTTTTTGTTTATTTAGCTACTAATGGATGTGTTAGGCTGTTGGCTGCAGTGCTGTTAGCTGCAGTGCTGCACTCAGAGTAGCCCATCCTTAATCTTGATAATTATGCATCTAAAAGCTTTACAAAATAAAAAGGCCACTATTTCTGGTGTTGGTATACACAAAAGATTTAACTAGGCCAAACTTGTTTGATCAACATTAATGTGGATATTACCATACACTTGGTGCACCTGAATGGCTGATGTAATATATAAGCAGAAAAATTCAAAATATCTTCACAAAATTCAAACCTGCATGAGCAGGCGTCCCCTCCGATGATGGTGGAACTGGTTGCCTCACAACCAGATGCAATGTGTGACCATCTTCAACATCTAATAATAATGTTAAGTGCATATCCAAGAGTTCGAGCAGCTAAATCTGAACCAGCAGGCTTACATGCTTCTTGTTGTATAAGTACGCAATGGAATCCTCCCAATATGAGAAGCACATAAATTGAGAGTTCCAGCTTACCCCTCAACTTCATAACATAAGAAAGAAAATTCTAATGGTCAAAAATCTCTTCAGTGACTTGTGACTCAACCACTTTTTTCTTTTACAGTAATGTATCATGACCTAAAGGGTAAAATCCTCTTATTTTACCTCTTATATATAGAAAATCAATTACACCCGGCATGGGTACTTTGGTCTGTAAGTGCGAGCATTTATTTTATTTATTTTAAGGGGGGCGAGAGGAGGGGGTGGTTATTGCTAATCATATGATTCAATTGGTGACAGAATCTAATATAGAATGATGGATCATCATTGCATCTCAAGTACAAAAAATCTGGAGAAGAGGTGATAATGCTAATAAGGATACGGTAGGCAGACAGAAGCTGATCATCCTTCAATACCTTCCCACGGCATATCAGACGCTGCTGCTCAGAGACAACCCCAGTGACTGAAGCTACCTGCTCTTTCAAAGCAGGGACTGAAACCTAAGAAGAAAACAACAGAGCGAAAAGTTAATGCCTCCATGAAGGAGAAAAAAGCCCAAACCAAAGGCTCCCCAAAATACCTATGACATCTTCACGAGGGAAATACATAAATAAGCCTTTTTTTTTTTAAGAAGCAACACACAACAAAGTGAGACACTGCAAATTCTCTATATAAATGATGCTTATCACAGTGTTACCATTACCAAACAAGTCATTATCTCTAAATCAAACAGTTTAGAGTAGCAAAAGTAAAAATGGTACAGGTAAGGGTTATTGTTTATCCCATGAGAAAGACCTTCACTCTAAAGGACAAGATATTTGAGACAAGGCACCCCCAAGTAGGAAAATGGCAGTTCCATGTACGCTCAGAGCAAGTGATTACCTGCTTATTCACTCTCAATGAGAAAGTCTGCGAATCCAAGGTTTTAATTTTGATCTCAATAGTGCTTTCTGAAGCTTCAGCCTCATTGATTCTAGGAATTTTAGTGGCATCGTTACTGCCCATTCTTCTCAAGGAATAGATGCACCTATAAAGAAACAAAAGAATGGAGCCACAATTAATAGTAGAAGACACTCCACACCCTCATTAGCCTCTCAACAAAAACCACAGGAACAAGAAAGTAAAAGATTTTGTAAATGACTTGAGCAAGAAGGGACAAAGATCAAATGAGCTAATGATATCAAGTGAAAAAATGTTATAGAAACCCCGACAAAGAAACTCAATTTCGTTCCATTGATGTATCACGTTAAGATCACAGTCATCAAATAATCAATCTGAAGCACAGAGCCAAGAAACCTTCTTGCTAACCTCCTGGGCCAAGAAAGGCCAAATCTTTACGATCCCCACCCCCAAAAGACATCATGCCAGAGTTGACCCAGATCAATTCACATGCACAAACGCCAACAAATCCCCCCATTTTCGCTGAAGAACCAATCTAAACACAATCGACACTAGGGTTTCAAATTCAAACAGAAGCAGAGCAAATCCATATGCAGAACGTAGCCATTCAACTTCAAGAAGCGAGAGGTGACACGAAACAAGTCTCCCCGCGCTCAAATTACGCACCCAATTGAACAGCAAACAACTTTAATCCGAGAACGAATGTTCAGAGCTTCGACGCACTTACAAGCCTCCGAAACCTTCAGAGACACTCGGGAAATCCCGAGAGAGGAAAGCAAGAGCTCGAGCGAGACCAGCGACGAAAAGGGTATAGACGAACTTGGGAGCAATCCCTCAATTCTCTCCCTCTCTCGCCCTCGCTCGCTCGCTCGCTCGCTCACTCTGTGCGTGCGCTTTTTGGGTCTTCGCAGGAAGGCGAGACGAAAATTGTTTTTGGTTTTTGTCTTAGTCTGGAGATTACTGTAGCGAAATCACTTCTGGATTTTTTTACCCATTTAGGCGTAGACCTTCCTTATTAGCATCTTGACTTTGATTGCGCTACCAAAATCAAATGTATCTTTTTGGATTGGGGAAGCCGAGGGATCATTTTGTGTTGCGAGCGAAGAGTGTAAATCTATATAGATTGTTCGAATTTTTCCAAAACATCACTCTACTTTTTTTTATTGGTATATTTCACTTTGATCCATCGGTTATATCTTTTATTACATTGATAGAATTTTTTTCCTAAATTTAACGGTCGAATCATTGAGTTAGGTATCGAAAATGCATGTTTCATACATGACCCCACGTATAGACATCACATCTAGCAATATAAAATTTAGATAAACAAAATTGAAAGAGACTTTCTGTTTACTATAGCTATCATTATGAGGACTTGATCTCACAATTGTCGCGATCGCACACGCTCTCGGCTCGTGGCAATAATTGGCAAATTGGATTTCACGCCTATGACGGTTGAATTGCCCTCACTAGATGTACTCTTAAGAAAACATCACACTTAATAGGGGTAAGTCGATTACCCATCAGATGTGTTGTAGCACTGTCGTTATTTAGAGCTCACATCGATCATAGCCACTAAAGTTCTAAGCCCAAAGCCATCTTGGCTGTTGGTAGGGGTGACCGGTCAGTGGCCCAATTTCCTTTTACAATTCCCAATTCCAAACTATTAAAACTTAGAAGCAAGCCTGCCCATTTTTTTTTTCTATGTGAAAAATCTCATTCTTATAGCAAAATATAAAAAAAAGTGTTTATTTTTCCTCATTTTGAAGAGCATGGTTGTTTGCTTAAAAAAACACATGTTGGTCATGTTGTTGTTTATTATTGTTGTAGATTATGGTTGGATTTCTCCATATGTGTAACAATATATATTTTTTTAGCGATAAGTGTATTGAAAATTTTAAACCTTGTCACCAAAATGCAATTAAATTCTAAAATTTTCAAAAGGTATAACTGAATTATTTTGAATAATCAATTGATTTTCTTAATTTCTAAGGATATGCCTAATTACATGCTTGATTGAACTTGCCCATGATTGAATTGATGATTGATTATCTTAAATTTTGATTAGCAATGCTTGACTCTTCTACGGGTAATTTAGGAATGGGGATTAGATTCCAATTAGGTGCTAGTGACTTAGCTTTCCGCTTTGTGAGATGCAAGTGGGGTTAATAATCACTAAGCATTAATCAATCAAGCCTTTATTAAGTTCGAATGAATCCCCTACAACTTTTGAGTGTCACATCCATCACAACATTGTGGAAGCCTAATGATTCCCCTCCAAGTCTGGTGTTGCATCCATCACCGCATTATCGAGGCGAAGCATGAGTAGGAGGATAATCCAAATGAATCCCCTCCTCCAAGTCTTGGGTGTCGCATCCATCACTGAATTAGGGAGGCGAAGCATTAGCAGGAGGATAATCCAAATTATTCCTTTCCAAGTCTTGAGTTAAGCATCCATCACATAACTCTAAACTTTGAACAAATATTTCAGGAGCATCATCATTTTTCCATCCCCAAGTTTTTCTGTATGAAGAGAAAAAAGAGGGCCAAAAAGAATGGTCAACTCGATAGAGGGTGCAATATTGAGTCAGTATTTTTCTCGGTGGAGGATCTCTGCATATATATTTGGCCGAATGATATTCGTTGATTGGATCGATAAAAGGAAGATTTTGACACCATCACAAGAGGAATTTCCCTGTAGATGATTCACTCATTCACGTATCCAGGTCACTCGGACAATTCCTGAGAGGAAGGGACCTGCTGCGCACCTCTAGTTGTTGGAGCTTGAGCTCCAACCTCTTGGCCATGGCCACTAAATCCGGTGCTCACTAATCTCAAGCTCAAGCTTGTTAGTGTGGCCATGAGTGAGTGGTGGTCATACAGCTGTTTGAGCAATTGAATATGGATGGATGTTTTTATGTGTTAAGTCTTGGTTCAACCTTTTCTGTTTCACCTTTGTAGTGTAATTGCCGATATCTAATTATATTTCGAAAAATGTTTTCCAATATTTAAAGAGGAAATTATTTTCCTGAATTTAAGTCGTTAATTAGAAAATTATTTTATGTTAACTTATTTTCCTAAATAATCCAGATGCCAGAAAATAAGGATAATGTTTTCCGCAAAACTTACATAGGTTCATAACTATGGCATGCAAATCTCAATCCAAAAACCAATGGAATTAGTCATCATCTAATTTCATCTTTTCAAATCTCATTCTAACGATATCGGCAACTTTAATGCCAATAGTTCATTTCATTAGTAGCGTTAATTCCACTAGTTATACATGGCATTTTTCATAAGTTATTAGGCTTCCTAAGGTTTGGGGAGTTTCTTGGAGCAAGGGCATGCCTGGTAGCTTGAACATTGGACCCATTTATCCTATCCGACATTTAGAGATGCTTTGAATGAAATAAAATATGCATTTGTCCATATAAAAAACCAAATAATGTGTCCTGCCCCAAGAGCAATATACTTTTTAAATCACCTAGATTTAAAATGCTTTGATCGAAGGAAATTTTTTCCAATCAGGGATAAGAAAATAGTATTTTCCATTTTCACACCTTATACTGGTTAGCCATCATTAGTGTTGTCTTTGAACCTTATTGACAATCATTTGATTACTCATAGTAAAAGCAATGTCCTTCCACATGCATTGGGATTTATCATGGCTGATTTAAGTGGAGATTAAGACCTAATTGTAACTAAAGTCTTCCCCACTCTTTCCTTTTTGCATGACCCCATTCATTTTCGTGAACATGCAAAATTGAGAACTTAGTAAATGGAAGATCAATGAAACAACCATTGAAAGGCTCACTCTTTAATTAAATCACGAACTTATTGCAATGAAATCGTCACTCCCACAATACTTGTACTCCTACCCCTTTTCAGTGCACAATCTTTTAGACAACTAAATCTCCACCACCTTCAACACTTGGTTGTGTTGAGGAGGCGAAGCATGAGCAGGGGGATAATCCAAATGAATCCCCCTCGAAGTCTTAGGTGCCGCATCCATCACTGCATCGGGGAGGCGAAGGATGAGCGGGAGGATAATCCAAATGAATCGCCTCCGAGTCTTGAGTGTCGCATCCATCACTGCATCGGGGAGGCGAAGGATGAGCGGGAGGATAATCCAAATGAATTGCCTCCGAGTCTTGAGTGTCGCATCCATCACTGCATCGGGGAGGCGAAGGATGAGCGGGAGGATAATCCAAATGAATCGCCTCCGAGTCTTGAGTGTCGCATCCATCACATAATTCTGAAGTTTGAACATGTATGGCAAGAGCATCATTATTTTTTCCATCCCCAAGTTTTTCTATTCGAAAAGAAAAAGAGGGCAAAAAGAATGGTCAACTCAACGAAGAGTGCAGTATTGAGACAACATTTTTCGCAGGGAAATCCTAATAATATATATATATATATATATATATATATATATATATATTTTTGCGGGTTTCATTCTCGATTTAAGATTATCTTTTACCTTTCTTCTTTTTCTTCTTCTTTTGTTTCAAATTTATAAAAAGACAACTATCTGCATCCCTTTCAACAACATTTTTCACCTTAATTTCTTCTTCCACGTCCATTACATTTTAACGTTTCATTCATATTTTCTTCTTCTAAATTTATTCCACTTATTAACTTTATTTTCCTAGGTAATCCTCACGATTGTAAATTTTTCGACTTTGATTTTTGGTACAAATTCATGAGAATTTACTCAAAGATTGAATATTGTGGATGATGAATGTATTTTACACAATGTATTCATCTTTCGGTGTATTTTTCTTTGTAGGGTGGTCAATAGGAAGACAATATTTAAGAGGACCCAAATTGCTTAAATGTATATATTGATGATGAAACTGCAAATAGAGAATAGCAATCAATCATCTTAACAAGTTTATTTGGAGCTTCTCGCACTAAACATTGAAGATTATTCCTGATACATATTGTTTTTAAGTGAACAATGTCTCTTTAAAAACTTTTATTGTCTGATTTACATAAAAAAAAATTTTTTTGAGAGAGTAACGTTTTTTAGGAGAGCCAAGTAGCTAAACAGACAATATCTTTTGTTGAGTTGCACATGTAACTTGTCATTGTTGCAACACATCTATATTTTGAGGATAATTTTATTTTCGTTGATGATTGTATAAAAATTCTAATGCATTTAAAATTGACAAAAGAATTTTTTTTTCAAATGGTTTAAATGTGTTGTCTTATAATGCCATTATAATTGTTATAATTTCTCGTTATAGCTAATTATAACACATGATCAAGGGAAAGATAGTATTATATATAATAGGGTAATAGGGAGCATTTTCTTTTTCAATTGCCTGATAATAATGAATGTTCAGAATTTTTTTTATGTACTGAATAATGGCATTTATTTTTTGAAAGTATCTCTAGACATCTTCCAATGATGGAATGAAAAATAATTAAAAATTGAATTATATAATTCACTTATTAAAATGAAAGTCAAGCAATTAAAATATATAGAGGACAACGTAATGACATATATTAAAGTTATAATTAAATGAAATGCTTGTTAAAACCGGAAGGTCTTTTTATTCTTACTTGTGCTCAGGTTACTTTTCAAATAATAGTTTCCTAGTAAAAAAAAGAGAATATACAATTCATTAACATAATAACTAGTTAGCTATATGCTAAATAAACTACTTTTCAAAAAAGGGGGACATCAAATTTGTCCCATATGGAGAAAGAAAAGGAAAAATCTAGGAAAGAAAGAAAGGAAGGCAATAAATCTTAAATCAAGAGTGGACCTCACAATTAACCTTAATAAATGTTTTGAGAGGATCATGGGTTGATTTGTCTTCAGTAAAATTGAAACAAAAGAAAAGGCAGAAAAAAGAAATCATTTTAAATTAAGAGTAAGAAATGCAAAAGATAATATAGTCAATTCAATATGATAAGGGAGTGTAATGAGCCAATAAAGAGATTGAAATAATGTGAGCCTATAATATACCGGAGCAATGTCCGTCCTTGCAAAAGATGAATCCTCCAACTCTACCAGCTTCAACTTGTAGCCTACATTTTCATGAAAGAGAAAACGTCATCGCTTTAAGAAAATCACATTCGCCACGTAAATCATTCAAATAAGGTCCAGGGTTATTTAATGCGTGCATAAATAAACAATTTAACATAGCCTTTTCAAGTACCTAAGAACGAGGAGGAACAAGAGAAGGAGAGAGAGTGCCGATGAAGGCCTCATTTCTACGATTGGAAATGGAGGGAAGTGGCGACCAGGGGCTGTATTCGACAAGCTCTTGATCTTGTGAGCAATGTAGGGGGTAATGTAGAAGGTGAATGCATATGCAGGGGGCACGTTTATATATATACTCTGCAAGGCTTATACCTCTTTGGGATTTGCTTTCCACTTCTTGAAACTATTTATCTCCATTCCAGAAATGAAAGATGCTGGCAAGGAAAAAAAATCTCAAGCAAGAGTAATTAGTTACCTGTATTTCATGTTTCTTCAGAGAATCCTCTAGATGGGCAAAGTAATTAATAAACAGATCTTCAACTGAAATTTCCATTCCAAAAATGAAAGCTGCTGGCAAGGAAAAAAATCTCAAGCAAGAGTAATTAGTTACCTGTCTATTTTGTGCTTCTTCAGAGAATCCTCTAGATGGGCAAAGCAATTAATAAACAGATCTTCAACTGAAATTTCCATTCCAGAAATGAAAGCTGCTGGCAAGGAAAAAAAATCTCAAGCAAGAGTAATTAGTTACCTATCTATTTCGTGCTTCTTCAGAGAATCCTCTAGATGGGCAAAGCAATTAATAAACAGATCTTCAACTGAAATTTCCATTCCAGAAATGAAAGATGCTGGCAAGGAAAAAAATCTCAAGCAAGAGTAATTAGTTACCTGCATATTTCGTGCTTCTTCAGATAATCCTCTAGATGGGCAAAGCAATTAATAAACAGATCTTCAACTGAAATTTCCATTCCAGAAATGAAAGATGCTGGCAAGGAAAAAAATCTCAAGCAAGAGTAATTAGTTACCTGTCTATTTCGTGCTTCTTCAGAGAATCCTCTAGATGGGCAAAGCAATTAATAAACAGATCTTCAACTGAAATCAGACAGCAAAAACGAGATGCTGCTAATATCATTAGCCTAATGGTGGCACCACTTCATCGGGAGCTTTCCCCCACTTGAGTTCTTTCTTCTTTTTTTCCTCCTCAGATAAATATGAATGATTTTAGAAAATAGTTTTCTAAAAATGATTGCATATATCGCTTATAAAAATGGATTACCAAAAAATATATTTGTCGTCGATGAAGATATTTTTAGATGTAAATTATTATCGATAATAAAAAAAATTTCATTGACTGATTATTTCAAGCTATATAAGCAATCATTTTTATGATAATATTTTCGAATTCTTTCATTTTTCACAAAACAAATGGAGCTTAATTGTAAATAATTTGATTATTAACATAAACATTCCCATCACAGGTTAATTTGACCCCAATAAACTTTCTGAACAACAAAACTAGTCTCATTAAAACTTTAATAACCCAAGTCACAATGAAAAGTAGTCAAACTTAAACACCAATTCGACATATGCAAATTACTTTGACAGTATAAATATAATAAAGGTTGAAATTTCCTTTCCAATTTTCGTTTTAGACGACTGTGATTTTGGCTCTCATTAGTATTGAATTTATGTTGTTGCCATGCATTCGATTGAGCTAAATATCTTATAGTTAAATCTCCACGTTAATAAATACCTTGAAACACTTGTTAAAAGGCCACACATAAGAAGAATACAAATTTCAATACTTTGTTTATCTTGTATTGTATAATTAATGCATTGAAAATTCAAACATAGTATTCAAAAATTACTCGTTAACAAATGACAGCCCTTTTTTCAATTAGCTTCCGGCATCTTAAGTCAAGAACATGATCATGTTGTTTGATCTAGTTTAGTTGTGTGTAGAGTTATGACCTAAATTGTTTGCTAGTTTTCTTCTGTGACACTGATGTGCATATAATTTGCTGTAGCAATACTTATGTGCATGTGCCACGCCTTCCTAGGATTCTCTTGAGTTAGTTTTAAGTATAAAAATTAAAATATCACCTTTTAAAGTTCTATAGACGATCAAAACATTATATGTGTACAAATTTTCTTGTTGATCCTAACTTCATTTGTCACATCGCGATTTACACATACGAGTGTCGTCACATGGTGCAATCACTACTCGACTTTATAATCGAATGAGGACACATGGTGAAGTTACAAGTCACCTACCGATGGAAGACTGCTGGTAGCAGGAATCGAACCTAGGCAAGGTCCATGTGAATTGTCCTAACTTAACCAAGTTTCTCTCTCTGTGCACGTGCGCTAAACATTGACGGCCGAATTTTTGAGTTAGATATCGAGAGCACATGTTTCATTTATGGCCCCGCATAGACATCACATTCAGCAAGTAAAATTTAGACAAACAAAATTAAGGGAGAATTATTGTTTGCTGTAGCGATCATTATGGCCACTCGATCTCACCACCGTCACGGTCACTCAAATTCTCGGCTCGTGGCAATGGACGGCAAACTGGAGCTCACGGCTATGGCGTTCAATTATACTAACGGGATGTATTTTTGAGAAAACATCACACTTAGTAGGGGCGGGTCAATTCCCACTGGGTGTTATTGCAACACTATTGCTATTTGGAGTTCGCATCATCATAGCCACTCGAGTTTTAAGCCCAAGGCCATCCTGGTTGCTGGTAGTGGTGATCTGTAGGTGACCCAGTTTCCAATTGCAACTCCCAGCTCCAAACTATTAGAACCGGAATTAAGCTTGCCAATTTCTTCTTTTGTGCAAAAGATCTCACTCTTATACTAAAATGTAAAAGTTGTACCCTTTTGCTACACGAGTATATGTTGGTTAGGTTTTTATTTTTCTTCATATCGTAAAACATGGTTGTTTGCCCCAAAAAAACATGTTGGCCATGTTTATGTTTATTAATGTTTTAGATTATGGTTCGATTTCTCAATATGTGCAAAAACTCCTTTCTTTTTTTCCGAGAGAAGTTTCAAAGCCAGTTTAGAATTAGATCAACCTGAGAATAGGTTCTGAGTAGAATCGGTGGCTCTAGCCTTGAAATCGGAAGTCCAACTAATCCTAGGCTGAATCTAGATTTATGTAACCGGGAACCAAGCCGTCCCATAAATAATTGACCCTGCACCATTTGGTCTAGTCTAGGTCGCTCGGTTTGGTTTCTAGGATGAACTGAATCTGATGCACACGTCTAGTTGCTGGAGCTCGAGCTCTGTGCTCATGACCATGGCCACTAAAGCTGGAGCTCACCCCATCTCAAGCTCAAGCCAGCGGCCATGGCCACGAGTAGTGTTCGCACGGCAGTTCGAGCACATGAATTTGGATCCTTTTATATCTGAAGTTGAAGTTCAACCCTTTTTTTGTCAGTCATCAGCTTCTTCATTTTGAGAGAGAGAGAGAGCTTTTCCAAAAGAAAGTAAAGCGACGATTTTCGGGTAGAAAAGTAGAGACTGGTAGTGATTTTTCATGTATTATAAAAAATCCACGAAGATATTGCTCACATTTCCGAAGTCCACGAAGATATTTTCTTATATTCACCACTGATAAAACAATTTAGGAAGGGAGTCTAAGGTTGCGTTTTGGGAACCGCTTTCCCAAATGCTTTGACATGTCTTTTTTCAAGAACTTTTGAGTGACGCATTACATTTTCATAGTCCTCCGAAGGCTCTCAATTCAATGCAAGCCCTACCCAATTTTTGGCTTTAGCATTTGGAGAATACTAATGCATTTTTTTTCCAACTATGTTCTCGCTAAATTTTCAAAATTTCAGTTTTACGCTAACCATTTTCATCTCAAGCAATGGCCGCCTAAGGTCGAGCGACTTAAGTGTTGCAAGTTGATTTTCTTTTTTCTTTTTAAATTTATGTATCTAAAATATATGTTTGACGTCTTTGACAAGTCTAGGTTTTTCCCAAACAAATCAAATTAATTCCCAAAGCACTTTTCGGATACATTTAACTAAATAGTATTTGTATTTCTAAATAACCTTTGACCTAAAGTCCGAACCAAATGCTGCCTTAGTATTCTAGAGTTTTGGCTAAACAAGAACTCTTATTATTGTATTTTTTTTTATGGATATGTAGGTTCATAACTATGGTTTGCAAATCTCAATACGAAAAACCAACGAAATTAGTCATCATCTAATTTTATAATTTTAAATCCTATTTTAGTGTTATTAGCAGCTTTAACTCCAACGGTTCATGTTATCAGAAGCTTTAATTCTAGTAACCGTACATGGTATCCTTCCTTAGCTATCTTACTTTCTAATGTGTGAGGAGTTTCTTAGAGTAGGGGCACATTTGGTAGCTGCCAATTTATCTTATCTGACATTTGGTGACACACTTTGGACGAAATAAAACTGCATTTGTCTGAATAAAAAGCCAGCTAGTGTGTCTTGCCTCTGAGGGCGAAATGCTTTTGTTCCACCGAGAGTTTATTAAAATATCAAGAAATAATAATAAAAGGAAGTAATTGTGAAATTACTAACTATTAATACCTAAGTTTTGACAATCTTTTAGTCACATTATAGTATAGAAAATTATAGATCAACCCCGGCCATTAGATAAATATATTGTGAACTTGCATTTGCATATTTGAACATTTTTATAATAAATCCATATGAATTGCATTCTAATTGGACCAGAACTAATGGACTTAACAATGAAACTCTGAGCTTAGTTGAATTATTTGGACCAAGCCCATAGGAGCACTGAATTTGGGCAAGCCTACTGAGTATCTCAAGTGGCTGAAAAATTACATGTGAAGAGCTCATCGGAGCAACTGAATTAAAAGAAATTGCATTCTTGAACGAGTTTTGAACTGATAAAATCAATATATTTGAAGATTATAATCAGGGAAAAATAAGAAAGAGGAATACTTTGGTTTCTTATCTTGAATATATCACATTTCTCTTTGATTCGACGGTTTTGCGAAACCGATCTTCGCCCCTTCTGCCCTAATCGGAGAAACCCTAGCCATCCGCGAAGCTCTTCTCTTTCTGAAGGAAAGAAGCGCAAGTACAAGGAGCAGAAGTCAACAGGAAGGAAACACACGAACTGAACTGATTCTGTCGGACAGCCTCCAAGCCGTTCAGTTTGTTCAGGGCTGGGCCGAAACTCCATGGGCCGCAAAGCATCTTGTGGACGACTGTCGTGGGCTTCTGCAAGAACTAACACACGTTGGGCTGCAGCATTTTCCCAGGGATCAAAACCGTGTCGCTGATTGGGTTGCGAAGGGCCCATTACGCTAAAAATCTCCCGTCCGATTGGATTGCGAAACCACCACAATCGCTGGAACTTCTTTTATGTTTGGATCTTAGCTTATCATGTAATCCCTCCTTTATGGATTACTAATATAAAATCTTCTCTTCCGACCAAAAAAAAAAATTAGGAAGTAACAAAATCCCATGTTCTTGCAAGAATACCTTAACTCATCCTATTTAAACCCACTTGTTCCTCAAATTAAAGGAGGTTGGACTCTATATAGAGAAGAGAAAAACACACACTTAAAACGTGAAAGAGAGAAAGTGCTCCCTGCTCGTGTGCCGCGGTGCTTCACGTCCGTCAGGCCCATCATGTCTCAAGCCGCCTTGTCCGGTTGTTACTTGTCACCAATCCTGACACGCGTTGTTCTCGTTATTATGATTGCTTAAACTTAAGAAATGATTGTGTGATAGTTTTTAACACAAGTAAAAATAAAGTCTTTTCTTTTTTGTTGGTCATATTATATTCTTATTTTAACGCTCAGACTTTTGCCCCGTTTATTTACAGGATATGGAAATCGAAACCCACTTTTAAATCTTTTCCTTCTTATGTGAGAAAGGTGGCCATTGAGACAAATCATAGAAATTAAATAACAGTTTATTTTGGATCACAAAAAATAGAAAATAGAAAATTATAAATTATCTTAAGCCGTTTCTTCAATAATTTGTGACTCTCAACAAATTATTATTCTCATAATAATCTAAAAATTGTTATTATAGCAAAGCAACTTCAACTTTCCTAGTTTGTCGTTTGCTGCACTTCAATGTTGCTGCCATTGTCGCCGGTTGCTGCTCCATTGAGTTCTGAAGTCCTTGGCTTTGTTCACGGCATTGTTGGTTGTCATTCCGCCTATACCAGACCTTCCTGACCTTGTCCTGTTCATTGTTGGTGGTCTAAGCACGTCCCGGACCCTGTTACTACCTATCCTGCCTGAATGGTGTTAACATTTTGACGACCAATTTAGTTAGTCTTTTATAGAGAAAATTAGGGGTTGATTTCGATCTCTAACCAAACACAATATGAATTTGCAAGCCCACGTAAATTCGCAAGTGACGTCCCTATTTACAATTCTCAGATTTAAAAGTCTGATGGGACGAAATTTTCTCCCACCAGGGATAAGAAACGTGTATTTTCCATTTTAACACCTTATGCCGGTTAGCCACCATCATCACTGTCTGTGAACCACATCGGCAATCATTTGATTTATCTAGTAAAATCAATGTCCTTCTACATGCATTGAGATTTATGAAGGCCGATTTAAGTAGAGATTAAGACCTAATTGCAACTAAAGTCTTCCTCGCTCTTTCCTTTTGCTCGACCCCATTCATTTTTGGGAACATGCAAAATTCAGAACGTATTTACGTAAACAGGAGCAATGAAACAACTATTGGAAGGTTCCCTCTTTTATTAAATCATCGAACTTATTCCCTTTTTTAGTACATTCTTTTATTCAACTCAATCTCCACCACATTTGACGCTAAGTTGTGTTGTGGAGGCGCAGGGTGAGCACGAGCATAAACCAAATGAATCCCCTCCAAGTCTTGAGTGTCAAACACAGTGTCAAACCTGTTGTGTTGCGGAGGCGCAGGGTGAGCATGAGCACAATCCAAATGAATCCCCTCCGAGTCTTGAATGTCGAATCCGTTGTGCTATGGAGGCGCAGTGTGACCAGGAGCATAATACAAATGAATCAGCGTGCCCAAGCTTTTCTGTTCGAAGAGAAAAAGAGAGCCAAAAAGAATGGTCAACGCCATAGAGAGTACAATATTAAGTCAACATTTTTCTCAGGGAAATGCCAATAACATTCCGGAGCATTGTCCGTCTATGCAGAAGATGAATTCTCCGACTTTGCCGGCTTCAAATTACGGCCTGTATTTTCATAAAAGAGAAAATGTCATCACTCTAGGTAAGTCACATGCGTTGTGTGAATCATTCAAACGTCTCGGGTCACTTAATGCATGCATAAATAAACATGGCTTTCCAAGTACCTGAGAACGGAGAGGGACACGAGAAGAAGAGAGACTGCTGATGAAGGCCTCATTTCGATGATCCGAAATGGAGGGAAGCGGCGACCAACGTTGTGTTCAGTAAGTTCTTGATCTCGTGAACGATGGAGGGGGTAATGTGGAAGGTGTTTGTGAAAGATGGCGAGGAAGAAATAGAGAAGTCAAAGCAATAGGAAAATTTGGGAGAAAATTGTATTTGGGCTGGGAATGCACAACTTATCAATTTATCCGGTAAACTGTTAGGGGCTCATGAAACCCATGCCGGATTAATCGTATTATGGGCCGAAGCGATGGACTTATTTGAAGTGACTTATTTTATATCGGAAAAGCCCATGTATGAAGAAGGATTAATTTTACTTCCCCACTTAGCTACTCTAGGTTGGGGGTAGGTCCAAGTGGGAAAGTTATAGACACATTTCCATGGAATACTTCACTTATTTTCATTTGCAATATTAGGCTTTGGTAGTATTTATCATGGGCCCTAAGACTCTTGAAGAATCTTTTCCGTTCTTTGGTTATGTATGGAAAGATAGAAATAATATGACCATAATTTTGGGTATTCATTTAATCCTGTTGGGTATAGGTGCTTTTCTTCTAGTATTCAAGGCTCTTTATTTTGGAGGCGTACATGATACCTAGGCTCCGGAAGGGGGAGATGTAAGAAAAATTACTAACTTGACCCTTAGCCCAAGTGTTATATTTGGTTATTTACTTTGAAGGAGAAGGATGGATTGTTAGTGTGGATGATTTGGAAGATATAATTGGAGAGCACATATGGTTAGGTACTTCAACTTGACCGTATTACATGTACAATGTACTATATATAATAAAAAATATATATATACAATGAAAGGAAAGAATGTATTCTAAGGAATCATTCCAAATCTTAAATTGATTCATTCTAAACCGTGATTGATTTTTATGTGTCAATCTTAATCTGAATGAATTTCCTTGATTTCGAGCATATCTTCCAACAATTTTTGAATATTCACCTAGTAGGTTTATATATAATGTGCAAGGCTTTACATCTTTAGTTCAGTTTGGGATTTGAAACTATTTATTTTCATTTCAGAATTTTTTTTTTGTCAATCATACTATAACTCTCATACTTTTACCTTGCCTCTTTACAGGACATGAGAATCGAAATTCATACTTAAAATTAAATTATTCCCATGCTAACCCCCTAAGAATGTGGGGATTTAAATCTCGCATCTCCCCCTTCCCATATGGTAAGAGTAGATTGGGGCAAGATTGAAATCACTCTAGAACTTGAAAATGTTATTTTTATGGCACAAAGATGCATAAGTTTATGGAAAACTAAGGATTTGTTATTCCACTTGCAAATACACAAGCAAGACTAATTATTTACCTGCCGGTTTCGTGCTTCTTCAAACAATCCTTCAGATAGGCAAAGCAATTAATGGACTGTGATTTTTCGCTCTCATTAGCATTGAATTTGTGTTGCCATGCATTTGATTGAGCTAAATTTTTTTTAGTGATAATTTCATGTTAACAAGTGCCTCGAAATATACTTGCTAAGAAGCCACATGTAAGAAGAATACAGATTTCAATGCTTTGTTTTTCTCACATTGTATGATTAGCATTGGAAAATCGAACTTTTCAATGTTTGAAAAATGCTCTTTAACATATGACAAGAACCTTCTTCTTTTTTTCAGTTAGCTTTGAGCGACTTATGTCAAGAATATAATTGAGTCGTATCATCTAATTCAAATGCATGCCAGAGTTATGACTTGAATTGTTTTGCCAATTTTGTTTGGAGACACTTATTTGTGTATAAGTTGTTGTTGCAATTCTTATGTGCATATGTGACATTTCTAAGGACGCTCTTAAGAGAGTTTTAGATCATTTGTGCAATTGAGTAACTAGCTATTGTAATTCAGATCGACCATGAGCAAAAACTGTGAAATGTATTCAATAACATGAACATTGTGAATCGAATTTATTTTAAAATCACCTTTTAAAGTTCTATAGACGATAAAAACATCGTGTACAAATTTTCTTGTTAAAAAATCATTAAGCATCGTCCTTGACGACCCCACTCAAAGATGATCCTAACTCCCGCACAACTACTGCCACATCGTAGTTTACATGTACGAGTGTAGCCACATGGCACTATCATAATTACTCATGCCCGACTTTTATAATCGAATGAGGACAAAAAAGTGGAGTTACAGATCGCTTACTATGGAGGACACCCGGAAGCAGGAATCGAATCTGGGTAGATAAAGAAAAATGCATTTATTTCGTAAAAAATAATGATTCGGACAACATTTTTTTGAATATGATCACTTACACCAATACGAAATTAATTATTTTAAATGATAGAAATGATTATTTTTAAGAAATTATTTTTCCAATTATTTATTTTATGTGATAAAAAAAAGCCAAAAGTGTTCAAATTTTACCAGTGGAGCTAACCTTTGATCTACATTAGTTAAAACCTAGCTAAAATCTCTCTCTCTCCCTCTCATATTTACAATCACTGGAAATGATAGCTAGTTGAAATTTCAAGCTCCATGCCAACTAGAATACCAAGTAATCCCACCAAGTTTAGTCAAGAAAAAAGGAAAGAAGAAAGTTCTCATTATTCAAATCCATGAAAACACACCTAGAAAAACCAAAACTGATGGATTATCCTAGAAAGTTCTAAAAAAAAAAAGTTATTACACAAAAAGAAATGGTCTTCATGTACAGGATCCTGCCTAATCCTAAATCCTAAAAAAACTGCAGAATTTCTGCAGCACTGTCCAACCCCAATTTTGTTGCCTCCTCGTCGCCCTATTATCTTTTTCCTCAATTTTCTCCTCTTCTTGTTCCCCTAAAGTATTGCACGACCATGTTTATATAATAGATGTGTATAAAGTTCTGTTGCTCAGTTGTGTATTGGAGGCTTTCTCTTTGCTGGAGAGTAGTCCATCCCAGCAATGTCCATGATGTCCGGATAATGCTCCGAAGCAGAAGATGAATTGACTGAGAAGTTTTCTTTCCCTCCACGAAACTGGCCACTCTCACTTCTTTTGCCCTCCAATGTTGACTTGGCGTCACTGCCTCCTTGGGTTATTTCCTCCTGCAAATTAGACAGGTGCAGAATCGTTTCAGCAACCACAGAAAGAAGACCAAATGATAATGTTATTCGCAATTATCATTGTTACACTCGCTATTAACAAGGATAGAAGAGTTTTGCATCACAAGCTCATACGACGGGTTAACATATATCGCCGAAAGTGGCATTCATTTTTGTACACACTTAAGCTATTGGTCAGATGATGAGTACTTTAAGCATACAAAACCATGTAAGAGTTCGATGTGTAAGAAGGACCACGACCAATGACTCATGAAGAAGAAAATCAAAAACCGAATGAAAGTGAAGTCCTTATGAATGGTACTGAAAGATGAGATAACCCAACTCTAAGTACTATCTTATAAGACGATGTGCATCTGATTGCTCAAAAATTTGAGCTCTCGAAGAATATTGAAGGCTACATCGTGTATCAAGGAGCAACTAACCTTTGAGTTTGGAGCCTTGGTAGTAGGAGTGGTTGCAGTAAGGAGCTTCCGAGTTTTGCCTGCATCAAATGAATAATGAAGTATCAGCGCATGATTTCATCGAAATGTGCGGAAAAGGAAAAAAGGAAAATCTAAAGGGAGTTGCTTCATATAGGCATTCATCACCATATTCGTCAAAAGAAAGAAAATGGGGAAATATGCTGATTTGTTAAGAAAAATGCAATAAATTTGCATGAGATATGACATCAATCTTGGCGTAACGCCATAGAAGAATCAGTTACCTTCTGTCTGAGAAATGAGAAGCATCAGAAGCAGAAGATGGACTGCCAAATGGGTCTTCATCTGTGGATGAATTTTGTATGGAGGAGTATAAAAATGAAAAGAAGGGAAGAATGCACTGAGAAGTATCACAATCCTTTGGCTAGAAAGTGAACGCTGGAGCCTCTCTCTCTCTCTCTCTCTATCTCTCTCTAAAAGCTTGACCTATTTAACAGTTTTTGAGGGCCTTGATGAGATGACAAGAAAGCTAACTTGCCATACTTATATATGTGCGTGGATGGCTTTTCAGGACCCACGTGTAGGTTTCCCAACATTTGGTCGTGGTGTGATTTTTTCAAGCATTTTGTCCGTTTTTCTTTTCTTTTTTCTTCCAAAAGTGGAACTACTGTTCTACCTCATCTCACGCTTTTAAGTGAAAAACAATATATTTTAATCCGTTTCTAAAAGCTTAAATTTATTGAGGAATAGTTTATTCAGTATGGTGTCAGAGCACAAGTCATTTCTCATGCATGTTTTCATGTTTTTAATTATCCTGGATTACGTCCACATTCTTTCTTGCACATGTAAAAGGCCTGCTTCCCTGCAAGGGAGAGTGTAAGTGAAAAGCCGCATATACTATTGGGTTAAATTCCTAACATCATAAACGTTTGGAAAAAAAACGTTTTGTTTGATATTATGTGAGCAAAATTTTCGAAATTTAATTATAACAAAATGGGTTATCACTAGTATTTTGGCTACTAATTCAAACCTTTCGAGTCATATTGAAGTTTTGAAAAAAGAAGTTCTAACCATGAGTTGATGATAATAAGTATCGTTAATGCAAGGATTATTCAGAAATTTTATTAGAATTTGCCGACTAAATAGTTTGCAAAATCTCATAGGACTTTAGTACGCTGATAGTTCCAATTATTTAACTAGCCGATTACATGATTTAGTATTAAGTAACATGATTCCGATTTACTCTATTACCATCACGTTGTTGTTCTAGGAGATTGCTGATTTCTCAATGACAAAGCTGTCTTTTATTACTAGATGGTGGGGAGAGCCCATAATGCTTAAATCATAGAAAAACAAAGACACTTTTTGGAAATGACATGCGATTGGAACTTGCCCCACCCTTTTTGGGTTACGAAGAGGACTTTCAGAATCATGTCTCTTAGATTTGTCTATTGACTATTTGCACCCTTGTTTTCTTCAATGTACTCTCCCATGGTAGTAAGCCCACGTAGCAAAACTTTATTGTTCTTGTCCTTATGTTCTCTTTCATGTGTACATCGAGGGATTTGCCAAGAACCCACCATTTTAATTTGGAGCTGTCTTGTACCAAAATTTGATAATTTGAGAGTCTCTCCTTTTTGGCTACTTTTTCCCCTAAATTTTAATTTTATATGATAAATCACATCGTATGGGCATGTAAGTGTACATACCACATTCCATTTGAAGTGATTAGGTCAGACCAGAGAGGATGGATGTAGTGGGTGCTGTCTCCTAGTAATGGCATTGCTATCCAAGTTGGGTTAGGTGGGAAAGAGATGGGACACCATGATGGGTTAGGGCTTTCGGCAATTAGATTGTATCGATTTTAATGAGCAACGCGGTTACTATTGATCTTGTAATGAGCGGCTGTACTATCCATTAAAAAAAGATAAATAGTGAAGTTGCTCATATATTTGAAGTCCCAAATCTTAAAATTAGGAATCATTGAGGTCTTGAGGATGTAGATTTTATTTTTCTATCAAATTATTACCTCTTATTGCCTTTCAAAATTTGGAAAGTAATTAGTGAGGTTCTTTTTTATTGTAAAAAGGAAACGTGGGTTCTTGTTAATAACCTTAAATAGTATCTCAATCTACTACGAAAAAATATACATTATGAATCTATATTGTTGATGTGGATAAGCAAAGTAATCACACTTTTGATACAATAACTATGTATTATTATAGTAAATAAGAAATTTGTTTTGGAATTCGAAGTTATACTAAGTCAACTTGATGACACATAGTATGTATTTGACATAAACTACTTTCTCGACGCTGTCAAGGCATGCACCTTAAAAAGCATAAGCTGCGACAAACCTTTAAGCAGATGCCCCTTCCTAATGCCCTCTTTCTGCATTACACAGGACTCCGAAGCTGTCATGGGGATCATTAATGCATTGGATTCATTTGATGTAGTTGTACTTGTGTGTCTTGCTGCACTGTGCTCTAACACATGTTTAGAGCTGCAAAATGGATGGCGTAGCTTCCTCAAAGTCGCGACAACGGCATCATATTTTGAGGTGTTTGCTGAAACTTCTTTTTACATTCTCCGAGAGCATGATTTCATGTGTACTGTTGCATCCAAGAGCACAATGTATACGACAGAACTCAAATTTCGTACGTCGAATGATTGGGATGAATTGTGGAAGTATCGCTCTTTATAGCTTTTAAAAGAAAATATCTATAATCACTGTGAAGAGGCAATGAAAAATGCCATAATTGTTTTTGGGTGATTGAAATAAGTCTGATGAACAACAACATAATCTCCAAATAGAATTGCAAAGTTTTGGGCAGTGTGGACGAGATACATTCCAAGAAGTTCCTATGAAATTGCTGTCTCTTTCCTAACATAAACCCAAGAGGAGAAAAGAAAACTCTCGAGGCAACTTGCGGAGTTGCATGTGGAGATAACATGATGGCCAAAACTTGCAGATGTGCTGCTGCAGAGGCAGGGGCAGTTGCAGTTGCAGTTGCAGTTGCAGCAATTGACTTGGATCATCAACTGATCGAGAGCGGGAGACATCGTGGGCCGCCGCCACGTGTCCGGGGCCAAGTGGGCAATAAATGCGACGTCGACACCACCGACTTGGGTCCCACTTGTACCGGTGGCTGATGTGGCATCTCTCCTGTCCACACTTGCCCTCGGATCCACGGGGACTCATTCTCGAGGGTTAAGGGGAGCGAACATTTCATCCATATATTATTAGGGGGAGGGGATCGTTTTCCACGAGTTCTACCTGAAATGTAGAACTTAACTACCGAAATAGGTTTCTTATTTTTTCAAAAATTGAAACTTATTTCTGTCGTAGCTTCAAAAGTCGATTTTAAATTCTACCTAAGTTCCACATATTAATCATTTACTTTTAATAATCATCATTTACTGCTACAATTTAGTGATCACAATTTATATTTAAACATATGAATAATATGAAATATTAACGAAACAAAAGTATCATTTGTCAAATGAAAGCTGAGAATAGTAGTTCTAAATTATATACTTATTATCGAATGTCATGAAATGTCTCAAAATTGATTGAAGATATAGATCAATAAAAACACAAAAGCTTGTTTCAGATTCTAACTACCTATAATCTGGAGCTTATCCATTGAAATAAATTTCATAATTTTTTTGGAACCTACAATCTATCATGCATACTTTGAAATCTAGAACTGACCAAGTCCTCACTGATCTGGAGAACCACGGTTGCCCCAATATTATATATATATCAGATCGAATTTAGACTGATAATGTGATGGAACGATCATCATTTCAATATTCTAAATTCATTATAATTGGGATTTTACGAAACTAGTGGTAAATGTATTGTACAGATGTTAATTTATGTATGAGTTTTTTTATTTTGAAAATGTGACCCTATGTATTTGTGAAAATTCAATAAAATCTCCTTAGCCAATTACTACTAAAAATTGCTGACATAGGATCATTCAATCATTATCGATCATTCTACATGACAAGTTGACTTAGACAACTTTACTCGAAAAGACGTCCTGCGTGCAATTTCTGGTGATAACTAATCAGAAGACTACACCGAAACTTTAGGCTAAAATTTGAAAATTTATAGGTATAATTAAAAATTTTAAAATTAAATTGGCCCGAATCAGTAAGTTACCTTAATTTAATCCATGTACTACCTTCAACAATGAAGAGCATTCAAATCGGGCACGTGGGTGCCACCGCTTCACGAGGCGGGTCGTCTCTTTGCCCAGCAGGAAGGCCATCCCAGTGGGACCCGCGGCGTCCGTCCTGTCGTTGACTGATTTAAATCTTAGTTTTTTTCTTTTTCCCAAATTTTCAGTTTTCTTTCCCCCCACGATTTTCTAACCTCTTCTCTCCTTTTCTATTTTCAAAATTAGGGCTCATTATAATTAAGTGAAAATATAAGTTATGAGCATAGTGACGCGTTTGTCGTTCACACCTTTATTTTATTTGTACTCGTTTCGTGGGGTGAGATTGTACAAGGTTCGGCGCTAAATCAGGATTGTATATTTTTGTACACAATACTTTTATAGAGGTCTTATTTTATCATCAACAAGAGTAACTTAGTTTTTTATTTTTTTTATCAGTTTTATTTTAACTTTCAACTCGCTTTTAGACTTTTACAGGATGTGGAAGTCGAAACCTACATCTGAAACTAATTGCCCAATCCCAATCATCCGAGAATATAGGGATTCGAATTTCTCGCCTCCCTTTTTATGTGAGAATTATGATCATTAAAGCAAATCTCAATAATTGAGTAGCCTTGCATCAAATAGTATCAAACAATTTGTGTCCTCTTGGGAAAATAAAAGGAGTAATGTCAATAAGCTGTAATTTTGATTGAGAAAATTATTTGATCGATGCTTGAGTGTGTTTTATAGCACTTGTTTAGATATTTATCTCAAACATTAATGAATCATTAAGTAAATCAATCTTACACATCAATCGGTCGTGCCCTTTACATTACTCTCAAAAGAAAAGATAAATTTAATGAATAACCAAACATTTCGACTTGACCAATTTTATGCACGTGGATAACTAAGGCTTCGTTTCTTGAGAGGCAACTGACAAGTGTCTAATCCATTTTTAAAGACCGACTTATACAAGTGAGAACATTTGGACTATCTTAGCAAAGGCATAATGCCACATAAGACAACTGACAATAACTAAATCGCCAAAAATTAGCCAAAATGATTACATTAGAATTTCGCACAAAGGTTAAGGACTAAATTGGTAAAATTGAAAAATTTAGAACTGAATTATAATCCATATAATAGGTTTAGGATGGATAGGTAATTTTCTCTATGATTTGGGCTTGTGATGGCTTTTTCCTCTTGGTTTTTGCTCGAAACCATATATCGTTTTCGAAAAGTAAAGAATATGAATTGTCAAACGAAAGGTCATATAAATTTTCACTGAGGTATACAATGACAAGATAACATTGCCAAAATAATGTGACGCATGCATTTTGCATGCAATCAGTTTTCTTAATAAATACCTTTAGATGGTGATGGATTAGTCTATACTATGACTTTTCCTTCAATCCTGTACGTCTAGGTTGCTCAAATTAAACAATAAGTATGAAGAAAAGTGTACGTTTTCTTATAATTAGGGGTTGGGATTTGCTCAATTTATTCCATAACGAATCATCCTAAAATTATCAAAATGGCTACACTTTATAGAAAAGCAATGCAGAATCCTAAGTTCCCAAATATCCCTCTCCTCCTCTCTACGCTTACTATGTTTTGTTGAATTTAGTCTAGCCCGCACACGACACTTCCATCCATTTAATTGTATCATATCATTGAAATCTAAACATGAAATTTTTGTTAAGCAGATTACACAAGACGATATACTTAAGATAAAAGCTACCGTGAAATGTGCAAAAAATGTGTTTAAACAAACCTAAACCCTGAAAGGGTCGACTAGCAAATAATCCATTCATCACTCGTGCGCAATTTCATTAACCCATATACGACACGAACAAGATTAGAGTGATCAACTCGAACTAGCACTTAACTATGTGCCGTGTGCTTGTCATATTGATGGATCATGTCGAAAGTTGCCGGCCCTCGGTTTTCGGATACGAAGTTGATGCTTCATGTTCATTCAATTGGAAAGTCGGTCTAGGAAGATTGTCCCCGGGCCATGTGCGATGCCATAATTGAATCCTTTCCCTCCGAGCGAGGGAACAGAAAAAGAGTGGGGAAATTTCAGCTGATCACAGAAGAAGCAGCAGCATCAGCATTTAAGCGCGAGGTCAGGGTCGAGAGTACGACTGATTTTGATTTCTGGGCTGTATTTTTCATCGGCCGACAAGGAGACACTGAGTGTTCTTCCAAGTTCTTCGTTCAACTTCCATATCTTGGACCACTTGGACAACGAACCCTTCTCTTTCTCTGCTCCCGAGGCATGCATGTTTTGCGACTCTTGTCTGGTCACACCATTACGACGACTCATGTGTGGAACGATCTGCTTTGATGTCTGCTGAATCCGATTGGTTGAGATGTGCAGAAACTTGGGTTCTGATGCCTAGCTAGCTAAGTTCTACAATCACCGCCCTCTTTTCCCGGCCAAATCTGTATTTGGGGCTTGTTTGGTTCCATTGGCTAGGAGTACACATAGTGACCGCATTCCAAGCAAATCAAGATCCATGAAATAGGAAGTAACTTCAGTTGTTTGGACTGATTAAGAACTTTGATTAGGAATCACATGCCATTAGGCCGGTTTTTTAGGGTTGCTACCCATGTAGCCCTCTGGTCAGAGTGCTAGAATCCGGAGTCTAGGCGTCCGGGCCTGGGTGCGACCATTAGGTCCCGTGTCAGAGCACCTAGGATCTCAGGTTTGGCTTTTGGAGAGACATTGGATCCGAGCACTAGAATCCCAAGTCATAGTGCTGACGGACGGGGATGTGGAATCCTAATGGCAGGTGGTGTTAGGTAATGTTATTCCACATTTTCAAAGGAATCCTGTACCGCATAAGAAACATTATTTCAAGTTTAAGTATCATTTTGAACATGAAAAATCATGGTGAAATATCATTCCTTGAGTAATCCAATTCTGTAGCGAACCGGATGAAGTCTTGTTTAATAGAGAAATGCACTCTAAATAAAGGGAAAAGTACCAAAAAATTCATAAACATATTACATTTGTATTAATTCAATTTTAAATTTTTCAATTGTGTAGGTTTGATCATAAATCTTTTCATGTTTTGTCAATTGCGTCTATTTGATCATGAAGTGGATGTCAATAGTTCGACACAACACGGTCAATGCTAACATGGATATTTTTAAATTTTCTTGATTTTTAAAATATTTTTTTGGATTTTTTTTCTCTTTATTCTTTTCTTTTCTTTACCTTTTTTTGGACTAAGGATCAATCAACCTCATTAGCACTGGGCAAGAGTGTTGTGCCCTCACCTGATGCCCTCACTAACCATAGCAAGGGTCACAATGCCCTTGGCTGCCAAAGTGAGGGCACACAGCCCCTTGCCCAAATCTAACGAGGGCATCACGGCCCCTCGCTTTGGCAACTGAGGACATTGTGGCTCTCACCAGATTCGATCCAAGCGAGGGTGTTGTGACCCTCACTTGATTTGGGCGAGGCTGTAATACCTGGATTTGGCGAGAGTCAATCAGCAACCCTTTCCGGCTCTTAATCCAAAAGGAAAAGAAAAGAAAAGATAAAAAAAAAATTATTATTACCTCAAAAAGTTACTAAAAAAATATCAATGTTATTTTTTGTCGTGGCACGTAGGATAAACAACGTCAACATTAGTAATTTTCAATCTAAATTAATCGGATGGATTTAATTAATAAAATGTGAAAAAATTTATGACTAAATTAAAATAACTGAAATGTTTATGATTGAATTAATATATATATATATATATATATATATATATAAATTTAAGAGTTTTTTGATATTTTTTCCTTAAATAGATGGAGGAGGGAGCGTTTCGAAGTACTTTTAGGATGGTGCTTCAGCTTTTAAAAACGTGTAGTTGTCCCATAAGAGAGAGTTCGGGAAGCCCTATCAAAATAAAATAGTTTAAAGACAAAGCTGGTCAAAGCTTATTTTGATGGAGCAATCAAGCATATACTTTTGCAATTTTCTTGAAGCAAAAGAATAAAGAGTACCTTTTTCCTCTTCTCTCTCATTGAAAGAACGGAGGAATTCCAGTAGCGTGCACGGACATCACTCATATATTTTTAATTATATTCGTACGTGGATGATATTTATAACTCGTTACCAATTAATCAAAGGCACGTTTGCAGGAAGAATGATTTCTTTATGCCCAATTGATTTTTATTTTTCTGTACCATTGTCTTTTGTGCTTATTAAAAAGCACATTTAAGGTGCGAGAAGACATGATGAGGGACGGTAGACTGAAATTTCAAAGTCCGAATACATTCAATTTATTCTCTGCTGAATGTTCTGAACAGTGAAGACATGGTTAAGTAACGTTGGCCCCATGCATTTGGAAAATGACTCTGCAGCTCCTGATACATGCCAAACACATGAAGTTAAAATGCTTTGGGGTCATATTGATGCAACGCTTTGGAAATGTCGCTGTGATAATGAGTGCGAGATTAGGTAAAAAGACATAGGAGAAGACACACGAAACTCGGATAATTGTATGTTGCGTTTCGTGGGTCGTTACAGACCGATGTCTCCGAATGACTGTCGTTCTTGTCGAAGAGGTTGTCGAACATCAATATGCAACTAACACCGGCCACCCTCGATTATTTTATAGGCGATACTAGGTTAATTCAATGACCTCCAATACTGAAGATCTTCATGCATATCTTAATATCACGGGGAAAAATGTCAAAAAAATCATAAACATTTTGTATTTATGCGACTTTAATCTTATATCTTTTATTAATGTCAATTTAGTCATAAATTTTTTAACTTGAAGCTAATTTAGTCATAAAACTTTTAACTTAGTGCTAATTCGGTCCTTTCGGCTAATTTTGGCCCGATTTTGCTGATGTGGACTCTGGTCGGCTGACGTGAACAACTTTTAATAATATTTTAATTTTTTTGAATTATTAGTTTATATATTTATTTTCTTTCCTTTTTTCCCCCTACTTTCCTCCTTCCTCCAACTAGTTGCTGGTTGGTTGACCAGCAAAAGGTGAGGGCCGGCGAGGCCGACCTCTAGTGCACCTAGGGTGGCCTTGCACTAGGTGGGCGAAGGCTCGGCCTCGCTAGATCTGGCAAGGGTCGAGTCTCATTGGCCATGGGCAAGGCCTGACCTCGCTATATCCGACGAGGTTGAGCCTTGCCTAGCTACAGGCAAGGCTCAAGCCATTACAAGCGCGACCTCACAGCCTCTAGTGATGGCTTGAGCTTTTGCCAGGGGCTGGGCGAGGCTTGACCCTCGTCAGATTTGGCAAGGGCTCGAGCCTCACCAGTGGCTAGCGAGGCTTAACCCTTGCCATATCTAGCAAGGGCTCGAGCCTCGCCAGTGGCCGGCGAGGCATGCCGGAGAGTGGCAAGGTCGACCTCGACCTCGACCTCGTTGGCCCTCACCTCTGGCCAGCCGCCCAACCGAAAAGAAAAGAAAAAATTAAATGAAAGAAAATAAATAATTCAAAATTATTAAAAGTTGCCCACGTCAGCCGCCAGCCATGCCACATCATCGACCAACGTCCACATCAGCAAAGTCCAACCAAAATTAGCCGAAAAAACTGAACTGGCACTAGATTAAAAGTTTTAGGACTAAATTGGCACCAAGTGAAAAAGTTTATGATTAAAATGGTACCAATAAAAGGTTTGTGACTAAATTGGCATCAATAAAAGGTTTATGATTAAATTAGCACCAATGCAAAAGATTTAGGAATTTTTGACAATTTTCCCTAATATCATGGGTTCATTACATTTTTTTTCCACAACACTTTCATCATATTTTGTTGTTAATCATCCATGCATACATAGATTACATGTATCTTATACTTTAATACCGACCAACACGAAGCTTGGTAGACAGAAGAAAGCTTCAAGTTTTATGGACTAGATATCATATGAATGAAAGTTGGTAAGGAAGACTGAAGATGCATTCTTACGTAGTTCACTCTATATAACCTACATTCTTTAGGAGAGATCTTTAGAATTTACTAATACAATAGAGATTACACGCACTCAACTTCTAAACCCCTTTTCTTTCTAATTGTTGAACATGCTCTTGCAGTTATTGCGATAGTGTAAAAAAATAAGCATAGAAATAAGCTCTCGATTTCGAACCCTAGAAAACAGAAGAAAATAGCTTCAGGGCAAATCAATTAATATTTCGGATTTATGGACCAACACCCAAGCAAAGTAACATGCCGTGTATCAGAGAGAGAGAGAGAGAGAGAGAGAGAGAGAGAGAGTTCATGAAGCTGTGGGTCCTGGTCTCGGTCAACCAGGAGTGGGAATCCATCTGTTTCACCAGAAGCAAACAGGAGACAGGAACCATATGGCCATATCGTGCCTTGCGCTGACAGTTGAATTTCATGTGATCTTGTCTTCTGTGTTTTTTGATGGTGGGGTTAATGCAAAGTGCACCATATTCTCCACCTCCACGACTTTCATGCGGCCTCTTTAACTTTCCACCGAACTGGTCGCACGCAAAATCTTCATAAATCTCAGGCTCTAGGTCCCAGGACAACCCAACTTCTTGCCGCGGTGACTTGAGAAGTCCGCATCTATCATCCCGCTAAGCCTCACCCGCTTGGTCATCCCTTTCCTCGGTGGTAAATTTTAGTGCTTAAAATACATTATAAGAAGTTGGATGGTCCTCCTGAGCTCTCCAAAAAGATAAGCATGTGGAGTCATTGTTGCTGCCATCACCTGCAATATAACCATTCTTTTCACTTGCGTAGAGAGAGGCGGCAGAGCGGCGATGGCGAGGAACACTCACCAAAGAAGTGGAGAGCAAGGATATTCTCATTAGGATCTTGGATACTTTCTGGTGCATAGGTAGATGAACATGTGTGAGTTTCAAATGAAACCCACTATTTGCCAATGAACATTTGATGTTTACTAATCGAGAAGTTATTGAACGAGCATAGTATATGTATTAAGCCGAATCAAAATCACTGCAAATGGTGGGTCTCATGTGCTGCCCCCCTCAGATTTGACTGTCCAGATTCAGTCTAATATAAATACTAGGTTCATCGGAGTAATTTTTCTTACTAACCACTCAACCAATCAGTCTGATCTCGAGTGCATTCCAAAAGCTGAGACAAAAACAGGTCCACTTCCCCCATCCTTTCCATGTTACTTTCTATGTTTCCTTCATTTGAATCGTGTGACAGGGCCTCACATGATTCCCCGGTACACCATCACATGGGGCTGAGCCCGCCAGAACCCTTGACATTTTGATGGCAATTTGTAGGTTCAAGATCTGTCGAGAGAACCTGCACAAAAAGTCGCCGACCGTGGCATGGCAATGACCGGCCATTTGAATAGATTGACAGTGCTTTTTCAACAACACGCCAAAGCAAGACAGATGGAAGGTCGCCGACCACGGCTTGCCTCAAAACTGCATGTGCAGATACATGCAGCTGCATCAGAGAACCTTGTTCTTGCACGGCAAGTTATATAGCAGGATAAAACAGTTGATTTGGAGACTCAATATATTGTTTACCATCTTCATCAGCTGTGGATATGATAATACTAAAGATTTTAGAATCAGAAGCAGAAGGAGAGTAAAGTCTGTCGAATTAGTTTGATTAATCCTGTTTTAACGAAAATATAAGCTCAGGGCGGGATTAGTTTTCTCGGCGGATTGAAATACAGCATCAACATATTTCTTAGCCTAACAACCGATCACTTTGGGAAATACAAAAGTTTGTCACTTAAATTACAAGGGCTGACGATGGAAGCTCTGGACAGTCATATGATGCGGAAGTCTCACATACGATTTCTTGAGAAGGGAGTGACTACAAACTGGAGCTTCGACCAACTACCACCGGTCAATTATGCTTTGGGGCAACCTCTTGCTCTACCATAGTACCATCATTATAGAGGTATGGGGTTCGAGACAAAAGAAAGATAAAGGCAGCATATCAGTTTTTCCTTTATGCTCTACTAGGATATGTACTTATACTATCAGATATTCTGTTATTTTTCTCCAAACAGGAACCACCGATTTACAAATTGACCACAGAATTTAGTGACCAGGGCCATAACATTATGAATGGCTTCTTTTGCCTCTTTTACTGTCAAAGTGCCTGCGATACAGGTTCATATTTGGTTTACCCAAAGCTCATGTGGGGGCACTTACCGTAGGATTCATCATCTTGGCAGGAGTTCTTTTAAAATTGGGAACCTACGGGTTTTTAAGATTTTCAAAGTTTCAGTGGGAGACAAAATAGGATGAAATCTGGAGTTTTGCCTTTTCTTGTCCTTCCCAACAACGAGAAATTGGGAAAATCCATAAAAGCAACTTCAGCAAAGAGAAACTCAAATCTAATACTAAGTCATAAAACTCGTATGGCTCCGGACAAGCTCATAAAAGATAACTGGGGTTTGTACTGTCAAATGCTTCTATATACTGCATTCCCCCAACAAATCATACCCAATCACAGAGAAACTTATTTCTCACAAATACGGTAATCACAAAGATGTTCTTGCAATGAATAAATGATACCAAAAACACCAACAAATTGATGACTACATAAGAAGGGACTGAATATATGCATGTTCATTCCAATTGCAAAAACTGGGCTCCAATTGGGGAAATTTTGTGGATAAACACAGCAAAGAATTTGTACTGAAATCCATAATCTCAAATGCAATACTTCTGCGTTTTAATCCATTTAATAACTTTCTACAACCGTAGATGTCTGACAAAAACATAATACTATTAGAAGAAAAATCGGCGACTTAAAACAGATCCAGGATCTACGACCCCCGAGCTCTGATTTTTTTCTTATACTCTGCCAGGACAGTGTTGGCCAATGTAATGTACATGTGCCAACCAAATACAGCACCTCAAAAACCCAATAGAAACAACTAGGTCAAGAAAGGACTAGAATGGGCTCCAGTTTTTCTGCACAATGGTATGAATGAAAAAGGATTGCCTATAATGCAACCTAATTAAAATGCAATCTGCCCCTTCTTTCTGCATATCCAGAACATAGAAAACTTCCATGAAAACGCAGATTAGTTCATCGCAATTTACATTGCCTTAATGTCAAGAAGTGAAGCGTAAACATGCATGCATCATTTTCTACTTTTCCACTTATATTTGATCGGTAGTGCAGATTAGGAGCAATAAGTCAAATTAGCGGAAAAAGAAAATAAATCTTATCAATTCTTATCAAATGTGAGCTTTAAGCCTAAAGGCAAGATTTCTAGCTAAAAGCTTGAAAGGAATTCCAAGAGGTATGCTACACCAAACAAAACTTTAGTTGTTGAAGCACTATGTAGAACCTGGACGACCACCTTAGTTTCAAGGGAAAAGTCCTAAAGTCTGAGGACCATATTGTCAAGAGTATCCAAGCTGGGGATACCCCAATTGGTTAAGATAATTTCAAAATTTCATACACATGTTGACGGTGAAAGTTCGTCTTTGAGATATCATCTTTACAAAGTTGAAAATCATGACAAGATGCTTTATATTGAACTAAAATAGTGCTGCAAAACCATAAAAGCTTCAAGCTACCTACTTCATGATGGATCCAGCAGATGCTGATCTATCAAGTCGAACAATTCGTCTCCAATGCCAAACCCAAGCGTCCTAGCCATGTCACTTGTTTTAAGCCTTGGCTTAGGGACATGAAATGTATAAACATGCATTCATCATTTTTTCTACTTTTCCACTTATATTTGATTGGCAGTGCTGATTAGGAGTAATAAGTCAAATTAACAGAAAAAGAAAATAAATCTTGTCAATTCTTATCAAATGTGAGCTTTAAGCCTAAAGGCAAGATTTCAAGCTAAAAGCTTGAGAGAAATTCCAAGAGGTATGCTACACCAATCAAAACTTTAGTTCGTTGAAGCACTATGTAGAACCTGGACGACCACCTTAGTTTCAAGGGAAAAGTCCTAAAGTCTGAGAACCATATTTTCAAGAGTATCCAAGCTGGGGATACCCCTATTGGTTAAGATAATTCAAAATTTCATTCAGGTGTTGACGGTGAAAGTTCGTTTTTGAGATATCATCTTTACAAAGTTGAAAATCATGATAAGATGCTCTATATCGAACTAAAATAGTGCTGCAAATCCATAAAAGCTTCAAGCTACCTACTTCATGATGGATCCAGCGGATGCTGATCTATCAAGTCGAACAATTCATCTCCAATGCCAAACCCAAGCATCCTAGCCATGTCACTTGTTTTAAGCCTTGGCTTAGGGACATCATGTTTCTTCAACCAAGTGTATACCACCATCACTTTGCTCATGATGAATAATTCTAGTGCCTCAGGATTGAAGACAACTCCCATCCTCATATTCATCTGCCAACATATAATTAAATATTTTAAGCTATTTTTGATGGAATATAGCTCTCGCTCAAAATTTTATTCAGTATATACATAGACAATTAGTCATCTGCAGACACTGAGTTAATTACCTGGTGAGGAACCAACATAGCTGCATAACGGGCAAGCTCTCCTGCTCGCCAGTCCAACAAGACAGGAAGCCACGGATAAGTGGCATCGAGTCTCACAAACCAGAGTCTTATATCCGGAAATTCTGATAGTTCTCGAGGATCTGCAGGATCCTCCCTTGTGTAATTGATACTAAACCCAATTGTACGTTCTAGATAATCCTTTGGCTCAGCTGAAGCAAACGAAATTCCCATAAAATTTGGACCACATAAATGAACAATGGAAGTTCAGTGTATCTCTCTAATGCTTACCAGACAAGGGAGATGTGATTCCAGTGGCAACGTGAAATGGTGATAAGTCAAGGCGGCGAATGGCATCATTATCTATCACTACTTCAAAACGGCCCTCGTTTGGGGGCATTGGTGGAGCAACTTTTGATGAATCTGCCAATCAGAGTGTATTAATGTTCACCTTGTGCCCAAATAAATCTCTCTCTCTCTCTCTCTCTCTCTCTCTCTCTCTCTCTCTGAAAAATCCATCAGATTGATTACATATTGGGAAGAATATGACCGCATTATGTTTCAAAAGTCCAGAAAGTTATAACTTGAAGTGATTGAGTAGATCATTGATGATCCTATACTAAGCACAGATTCCCTGAAGAACCAAAAAATCAAACGCACAAATACATCACTAGAAGCATCCAGGCTTTAGGCCCTCAAGCAAATTTTAGCATGTACAGAGAAACTAATTTCCATAGAACATTGTATAACTGTTCTGCCACTTTGAATGCATATATATGGACCATCCCAATTGTCAGGAACAATCTCACTGAAAACACAAGCCGCAAAAAGTACACCATGCACGTTTCTCCGTTCCACGCTCCTTCAAGGGTAGGCCAAGCTAAAATCAGGGGAGTGGACAGGAGTCAACATGTAGTAGGAAATTCAGCAGCTTGAGCAGAATGATCGGGAACTACACTGGAATTGCAACCCGATAAAAGAGCCATTTGCTTCATACGTTTAACTCCGAGATAACAATACATCAATACGAAAATATCTTGACCATAGCTAATACAATGTCGATGCAAGCAAACAAACTAAAAGCGGATTCGATTAGGACATACGTCGAACATTTAACACGCCATCTGCTCCGCCAAAAACGAAACCGAAGGCCTTACCTTCTTCGTCCTCGTAAGGGGAAAGATTGAAGTTCCCGGAGGGATTGAAGGCCACCGAAGCCGAGACGTCGGCTCGCTGCTCGCTCAAGCGCGAGATGGGCAAAAAGGGCGGGGAATTCGAGGTGAGTCTCGAGGAAAACCATGGAGGGAAAGAGGGAAGAATCCGAACGGGGGAAGATGAAAGTGGGAGCAGGGGCTTCACGGCCGCCGCCATGATAAGCATGTCGGAGAGTGGTCATGTGTGGTGGACGTGGACGACGCAGAGTTAAACGTTGTCCTGTGTCCTGTTCGCGTTCGTGCGATCCGTCCACCGATCGTCATGGCCTTATGTTTCATTTTATCCAACTTCGGTTCGATTCTTGATGGAATATTTACCCGGCATTTTCTGAGACTTCTCTCGTATTTTTAAATAATAAATGTTAGCTTAAATGCAATTTAATTATGCGAAAATTTATAACCAAAGATCTTAAATCTTCATGACAATGGAGATTGAAGCATACATTTTTTTCATGAGAAAATTATCCAAAAAGTCCTAAACCTTTTATACTTTTATCGATGTAGTCCTAAATCTTTTAATTTTGCCAATTCAATTCTAAACATTTTCATTTCTTATCAATTGAGTCAATTTGGCCAATTTTGGTCAAAAAATATTGGCGTGGACAGACCGGCACTAATATGGCATTTTTCAATAATATTTTGAATTTTTTATGATTTTAACTTTTTTTGCTTTCTTCTTGGGGGGGGAGGTTTGGGATTTGGCCGGCGAGGGTAGGGCTAGCCGACCCTCGCCAGTTCTGGGCAATGGCATCGTGGCCTTCACCAATCTGGGTGGGGGCCGTGATGCCCTTACCAGCAAAAGCGAGGGTGCGTGAGCCCTCGCCTAGAAACAGCGAGGGCCGTGACACCCTCACCAGATCTGCCAGGCGAGGGCTTGGTAGCCCTCGTCGGCCCCAAGCGAGGGTGGTGACCTTGCTCAAGGCCATCGCCTAGGGCCGACAAAGGTCGCCAAGCCCTCACCTGGCCAAATCTGGCAAGGGTGTTGTGGCCTTCGTTATTTCTTGGTGAGGGCTCGCGTGCCCTCACCTAGTGTTGGCCAAATCCAAACCCCCCTAAAAAAAAAAGCAAAAAAAAGTTTAAAAAAAGAAGAGAAAAAATCATAAAAAAATTCAAAATATTATTAAAAAATGCCACGTCAACGCCGGTCTATCCATGTTAGCATTTTTTGGCTAAAATTGACATGATAGACTCAATTGGCAAGAAATGAAAAGATTTAGGATTGAATTTTGACAAAATAAAAAAGTTTGGACCTAAATTAGCAAAAGAAAGGTTTATGACTTTTTGGAAAATTTTCCCATTTATTCATAGCAATAATCTTGAGAATGTAATGACCTCGAGAATGCAACAATCTCAAAAAATGATTGCTACAAAAATAGGAAGATGAAGAAATTTGATTTCTCTATCTTAATTCACTTTTCTCTCGACGTATTTTATCTTATAGAGAATTGAACACAATTTTTCGTTCATATTCAGGATGGAGAGCTAATCAGACACATTCATTTATTAGTAGTCTTTAATGAATGCCTTCTTTTTTTTCATGAGAGCTGCGACTTTTTATGTACAATATGTTTTCAGCACTAAAATAGTTATTGATCATCAATCAACAGGTCCCTTCGTTGAGTGCCTTTCATGAAAGCACGTTATATTTCACAACGGTCGCCTATTAGCCGTTTTAGCATTAAACCATTAATTATATAAGTGGGCCACATTATTCTTATAATAAAAACTCACAACTCTGTAGATTTTTAAGTGGTTAAAAAATGACTCGTAACTCTTTTATTATCTTTTTAAGCGTATCTAGCAGTAATGAAATTATTCAATCCACCAAAAGATGAAGAAGTTACGGGAATGACTAAATTAAATAAGTTTGACAAGTTTTAAGATTTAAAACTTTGTAACCTTATGACTCGAGAGACATGAGGCCATGATTTGTGGACAAGATAAACAAAGTTGGCCATCCACAAACAACCGTTTTTATCCATCAAATAATTGGCGTTGAGCTTAGTGAAATGATTGGTCTTCTTTGTGTGCCTTTATTCAATCCACCAAATCTAAAGAAGTTATGGAATTAACTAAATTAAATAATTTTGATAAGTTGTAGGATTTAAAACTTGGCGACCTTATGACTCGAGAGATATGAGTCCATGATTTATGGACGAGATAAACAAAGTTGGCCATCCGGAAACAATCGTTTTCATCCATCAAATAATTGGTGTTGAGCTTAGTGACATGATTGGTCTTCTTTGCGAGCCTTCATTCAATCCACCAAAATCTAAAGAAGTTATGAGAAGGGATAATGATATAAATAGTTTATGAATTTTGGTGAATGCGTAATTTGGCCCTTGAACTTTTAGTTTGTTTCATATAATTTCTAAACTTTTGATACATATTCAATATATGCTGCATTTGGTTGGACTTTTGGGGAAAGCCTTTGAAAAAATACAAAGAACTTTAAGTTAAAGAGGTTTTCCAAAATACAAATTGTGTTTGTTTAATTGTAATCTGAAAGTCCTTTGTGAAGTACCTTTGAGCAAAATAGTATTTGGAGAAATTATATTTATAATGGACTTTTGTGATTAAAAAGAGAAAAAAAAATTGATCAAAAGAAAAAAAAAGTTGGCTAGCCAAGGGCAAGCAACTGTCGACGATCGAAATTTGTTGTCAGCGGCCACATTTGAGGTTACAAGACCTTAGGCAGCCCCTAGAGACCATCTACGAGGGCCGCCTAGGGTCGCGTGAACCCTTGTGAGGGCTGCTTGAGGTCACACAACCTCAGCAAGAGCGGCTAGGTGGCATGACCTTGGCGAGGGTCGCTTGAGGTCGCACTTAGATAGCCCTTCACAAAGGTTGCGCAACCTAGATTTGGGTCACCACGACTCATCAGTGATGGTCATCGGGGTAGCCACGACCATGCTGGCCCCTTGCAAGCACGCCCAACTTAGCTGGCCAACTCAACGGAGAAGAAGATCAGTAGTGATTTCGCGAGGGCAAAAACGAAAAAAAAAAATTGAATGAGGATAGTTTTGGAACAAAAATTTTTATACTAAAACCTAGCCTTTGCATGCCGAGAAAGCTGAAAGTCCAAAGCACCCTAGGACCTGCCTTGGGCTTTTAGCATTTGCAAGGCAAACTTTTCCTCAAGGTGGCTCCCAAAAATTTTACCAAACACCTAATATTTGGCCCAAAGTCTTTGGAGGCCTAAAGTCCCTTCCCAAAGCCCTTTCAAAATGTAGCCATAGTTTGTAAGTTATGTGAAAATGTTCAATATAGTCCCTAGTTTTGAATCAATGAAAATGGATTATATTAAACATGTACCAAAAGTTTAGGGGTTATATTGAACAAATTAAAAGTGCAAATACCACATTGCACATTGAGTTAAAGTTCATGAACCAAATTGAATAAATTAAAAGTTCAAAGATCAAATTGCACATTCAACAAAAGTTCATTAACTATTTGTGTTATTTTTTCTTATGGAAATAACTAGATTAAATAATTTTATTAAGTTTTAAGATTTAAAACTTTTGCGGTCTTATCACTCGAGAGACATGAGTCCATGATTTGTGGACAAGATAAACAAAGTTGGCCACTTATTATGCTTCTTTTAGTGGTTAGAGTTCGACTGATACATAATTTACCGTCCGCAGTAATCAATCATCATCAAAGGATGACCATCCAAAACCCACCATTTTATTCGTATATCCACTTGTAACTCTTATAAGCAAAGTTTTATGAAGTAGAATATATATTATATATATAGAGAGAGAGAGAGAGAGAGAGAGAGAGATAAAATTCCGGAAACAACCGTTGCCATTCATCAAATAATTGGTGTTGAGCTTTAGTGACATGGTTGGTCTTCTTTGTCAGCCTTTAGGGGAAAGTATCTAATCAATCAAAAAATTATTATACGAATATTAATTAAATTATAAATGTTTGTGTAAAATTCAATTTAGTTATTTCAATCAATTTTTATTAGAAATCACCGACACGTAAGGTGGCTAGTGATTACTTGATCATCATGTCAAGGATTTCATCAAAAATCGGCTAAACGAATTACATCGAAATTTTATGCAAAAGATTAGAACTACAAATAAATAATTAAAAAAAAATTAGAATTGAATTGATATCCATATAATAGTTTTATCAAAATTTCATAGATCAATAATAACATCATATATTAGACTAAAAGTTCAAAAACTGTTTGGTAATAATCCTCATTGAAATAAGCATGGGAGTCACACATGCAAGCCGGTTAGTGAACTTAAGCCCTTATTTAAGACTAAGTTGGTTATTTCAAGGCTTTATATGAGCTAAGATTTACTTTGGACTATTATTATGAGAAAACGGCCATACTTCAGGTCTTTATTTAAGACTAACTTTGTCACTTCAACCCCTATTTACAAATATGTCCACTTTGGTCTATATTTTGAGAAAAAAAACCTTAATTTAGACCCTTATTTGGAATTAAGTTGACCATTTCATGATTTTATTTGAGAAAGGTTTCACTCTAGGGCCTCTTCTAAAAACAACTCTACTTTAGACCATTATTTGAAAACTTCCCCTCAATTTGTGGTATTCTTAATGCACCAGGAAAAAAAAAAATCTTCCCCTTCCTTGCTTGATAAGATTCGTAAATTGTGATTTAAAATCAAGATCACATCCATCACACCTGAGCTCTCGTTTACCAAATGTATCAAGACCTAAAACTTCACAGGACAACGTTCATGCTTAATTATGGGTGTAGATATACACTATAATATAGTATATAATGTAAATCACATCTCAAAAAAGCGTAACAGGCTATGCGAGTATTGCCAGAGGAAATTTCCCTGACCGGCCGACCTCCTTTTCCCATTATGGTTGGAGAAACATGTTCGCCAGGAGACAAGAATGAAAAAAGCTCTCAATCGCCAATTTATTCAAGAAGGACAAGAACTACTTAACACAAGCAATAAATTCCCCTAGCAAAAAATCTAGATCCCAGTTTTTGTACACACGTAATTCAAACCAAGCTAGGGATCTTATACTAATCAGAAATCTGGCCCCCACCATATACTTTATTTCCTTTTTAGACCCCAGTTACGTGGCCAATGCCACTTTACTGGACACGCAAGAAACTTCAAAAGTCTGTCCTCCTCCATGGTTGTTGCCCCAGATGCACCCTTTGCCCACGATTCAGCTCAGAGACAAACGTGAAATTTCCTTCCCCTGACCCCTCTCTCTTTCTCTCTCTAGACCCAGCACAAGTACGCACACGAAGAACTCACACCCATCATATCATCTAGCCCTCCTACAAGCACGAACACAAGATGGGGTCGTTCTTGAGCTGAGTTACAGACAAACCCGTCAAGCAATGGCGAGCCTAAAAGCCGGAACGAGGCCGCCGTGGGTGGGCTTGGGAGCGGCGGTTTGGGTTCAGATAGCATCGGGCAACTCCTACACCTTCCCTCTGTATTCGCACTCGCTCAAGTCTGTTCTTGGGTTCAACCAGCACCAGCTGACCCTGCTTGGCGTGGCCAACGACGTCGGCGAGAACTTTGGGCTCCTCCCGGGGTTCGTCTGCAACAGGTTGCCTCCTTGGGTCGTCCTCCTGATCGGAGCTATAGCATGCTTTTCCGGCTACGGCGTGCTCTGGCTCGCCCTGAGCCGGACGGTCGAGTCTCTGCCGTACTGGTTGGTGAGTTTTGACTGGTAGTTTTTTTGTACTGTTTTGAATTTGATCGTAACGGAGTTTTTCCTGCTTTCTAAGCTTTCTGGACGTGTGTAACGTGGTCTTTGGTTTAAAAAAGCTCTGATTTCATTGCCCACATTGAGAGTAACATTAAGTTCTACATCTGAGAACAAACCTTTTTTTTTCTTACGTTTCTGTTTCGATGACCTTCTATGTTTTGCTTGTTGGCATATCAAGACCTGAGAATATTTGGATCAGATTGAATGGTTGACTGATATAATGTACATGTTGAGGATGCCATCTCCTGGTTTTTGCAAACCAGAAAAATTTCAGGGCCAATTTTCAGTTTATTCTGATAAAATGGCAACAAGGAAACGTAAAAACAGGACGGAAGAATATTTTCTTCCTAAAGCTGAAAACAGGAGAATATCAACAAACAAACAAACAAAAAAGAGCAAAAAGAAAAAAAAAAACACACACACACACACACAAATCCTGAACCAGGCTTCTCTAGGTGAAGGTTGTTTTGAGGAAGGGTGTTCGATGATGACCGAAGAAATCGTTGAAGACTTCAGCTAAAGTCTGTTTATTGTATTCAAGATAAGGAAAGATATTTTCTTAGTTTTCTCCTAGTACCTGGTCATTCACGATATCCCTGACCTATTTATCAAGCATAGGCTGGTTGTTGGCCATACAATGAAACCGATTTATAACAAACAGTCAACGTGAACTTTCTAGCTTAAATGCTTCACTTGTTTGCCGCAAATGCCTGGAACTTAGATATTGTTCGAACAGGCTAATGTAAGAGAAGTAGACGCTTGCAATAGGTAAAAATATAATCCAATGAGATAGATTGGACCAGACCTTGTTCAGGATTTTGAATGGTATTCAAGGCTTCCTAAGCAACTGTGAATAGGTGCAAATTTATCAAAGGAGCAGATACTGCGCTAGAGAATGTCTCCAATTTGGAAATGTTCCCAGTTTTACGATGCCGAGTCCCGGTTGACTCATCCTCGAAACAGTCAACGTGAACTTTCTAGCTTAAATGCTTCAATTGTTTGCCGTGAATGCCTGGAACTTGGGAATTGTTTGAACAGGCCAATGTAAGAGAATTGTCTCCAATTTTGAATGATCCCAGTTTTACGATGCAGAGTCCCTTTTGACTTATCATCAAAATTGTTTCTTCCTTTATGTCTTTGATCTGTATGTCCTGTATATTTAAACTGCTTTGCAACCTCAATGTAGCTCAGCTAATGATGAGTTGATGCCAAAGGAACATGTATGTAAAGATTGTCTGCTTCCATGTTCTCATGGTTAGCAGAAACATCTATCCGAATTATGACATAAGTTGATGACGGTCAAGCACATCATCGTCTGTTAACTCATCCTTGAAGTTTAATCTTCCTGCTGTATTGAAACAGTTAAGTAACTTCATGGCTATATTAGCACAAATAAAGGTCTTGGAGCTTCTAGCTAAAGACATGTTATTTTTTTCGGTGACAGTAGATTGATGGTACATTATCGGAATCTCTTGCTGGCCACAAGGACTGTGATGATAAAACTCACAGAAAATCTCATAGATCAACTTCTTGACATAAAGCAATTACAGATAACTGTTTTATTGCTGGAATCTCCCTTCATTTTGCCGAAGTAGTTTTTGCCTGCTTACTGATCTACGGTTGTCACCCAATGCAACCATGCACTCACTTCCCCAAACATTGTGTAGACTTGGCAAATGGACTTATCTCATGCTTAGAATCTTCTAATTTAGGCTATGCATTCTCAAAGTTGTGGGACAAGATTTCAGTGGAGCAAGATTGGCTTGAAATGCTATTCCCTGCATCAATTTTTAACATCCCTTCGCCTTTTATTTTAATTTTCACTGCAGCTATGGGTTGCTTTGTGTGTCGCCACCAACAGCTGTGCCTGGCTCAGCACAGCTATTCTGGTTACTAACATGAGGAACTTTCCTGCCGACCGAGGCACAGTCGCTGGGATTCTCAAAGGGTACTGCGGTTTAAGTGCAGCCGTATTTACTGAAATCTATGGCGTCATGCTTCACCATTCTTCTTCCAGACTCCTCTTGTTCCTCTCACTTGGAATCCCGGTTTCATGCTTCATCACTATGTATTTCATCAGGCCTTGTGTTCCTGCCTCCAGCGAAGACCCTTCGAAGCATGGCCACTTCATGTTTATACAGGCAACAAGCGCTGCACTTGGCTTATACGTTCTGACAACAACAATATTGAACGACATCCTTCCTCTGACTTCTAAATTATCTTACTCAGCGATTGCCGTAATGGTTCTCCTCCTTCTGGCTCCTCTTGCTGTCCCTCTAAAGATGACATTTTATCGCAGCAGTAGGGCTGTGATACTGGAAAGCCAATATGACCCTTCGGATGGTATTGTTCGTGAAGGATGTGAAGATAAATCTGAACCGCTTCTGACGAATTCTTTGACAGAAATGTACCTTGGAGGCCCTGATGAGAACAATGATGTGTCTGAGATTAATATGCTTCTGGCAGAAGGCGAAGGGGCCATCAAGAAAAAGAGAAGGCCTAAACGAGGAGAGGATTTCAATTTCTTCGAAGCTCTCGTCAAGGCGGATTTCTGGCTTCTGTTCTTGGTGTATTTTGTTGGAGTTGGTACTGGGGTGACCGTCCTTAACAACATGGCACAAATCGGGATTGCACTGGGCGCACACGACACAACTATCCTCATGTCTCTGTTCAGCTTCGGCAACTTTGTGGGTCGACTTGGTGGAGGCATAGTGTCTGAACATTTTGTCAGGTTAGTCTAGCACTGATTTCTGAGCCACATCTATATCTTCTTCGATCACTTCTTTATAGGTCCCGAGAAGCTCTTACCATTTCAATTTTTCTGGCAATATGTGATATCATGGATGCCTTTGGGGGTCCTAACTTGAATTTACCTTCAGAAAGCAACTTCTTAGGCACCTTTGCATTCACAGTTTGGCCTAGTACTATGCGTATCTTGTTCCTAAATTCATAGGATTATCCCAAATGACTGGCCATGGTCAATCTAAGTCAATACTCCTTGCAGGTCGAAAATAATTCCTCGTACCATCTGGATGACACTGACTCAAGTGATCATGATCATCACGTACCTTCTTTTCGCATTGGCTATAGACGGAACACTTTATGTGGCGACTTCACTACTTGGAATCTGCTACGGTGTTCAATTCTCCATCATGATCCCAACTGTCTCCGAGCTTTTTGGGCTGAAGCATTTCGGCCTGTTGTACAATTTCATCTCACTGGGGAATCCCATTGGCGCGTTCCTCTTCTCGGGCCTCTTGGCGGGTTACATATATGACAACGAGGCAGCGAAGCAGCACGGATTTGACGTGCTTGCCTCGACCATGACTTGCTTGGGTCCTGATTGTTTCAGGCTTACCTTTCTGATTTTGGCTGCAGTGTGCGGCTTTGGCGTGATTATGAGCCTGATTCTGACTATCAGAATAAAACCTGTTTACGAGGCTCTTTATGCCGGTGGATCGTTCAAGCTGCCTCAGCGTTCAACTCACTGAGGTCAGGTTGATATGCCTGGTTTTTTGTTTTTACCATTTCTAGGACAAGAACTTGCTATCCCAGGTAAAGTCATTCTTTTCTTAGCTCTACTATATGATGAGAAAACATGGAACCTAGTCTGTCCATATTTTATGAAGAAAATTGTATATCTTTGCGGTATACATACATTCTGCATGTACAACAAGAAGTTGTACAGTTTCTTTCCGGCTCTAGCTGTGTCCTAGCAAGATTTTGAATCATGCAGAAGATGTGAAAACACAAGCTGAATCATATGGAGAACCTGCCAGAACATTATTTAGATCGAAAAGGAATAACTCATCATCAAAAAGATGAGGCGAGAGTAGGACTATCACATTAATCCTGTATTACAGTCATTTTGCCAACAAAATCATAGTTTCTGAAAGAAAATTTTCACATACATAAAATCTTTAGAGTTCAGTACCACTAGGCAAATTTTTGAGAATGCTGGAATGTGGCTTTTGGGGCCAGATGAAGTTAATTTGATCTTGTCAAATGTATATAGATACAGTGAAAGAAGTGAGGCACGATGATTCAACCCGAAGATGGAAGTTCAAATCGACATGAAAGTTACAGAATACAGAGTAAATTGGCAATCCAGATGAAGGCTCGAGTATTTCGCCAATGAAAGAGATTGCCACACTTGTCTTGGAGGAAAAATTAGCACCATGATGAAGCAATTGTTGCATGTGGTGACAATTACGTCAACGTAATGAAACCATGTCCTTCGCCAACAAGGATTTATTGACTGAACAACTGGAATTTCTAGTAGAATCGTTAACGTGCTCCGAAGCTCGAGTAGAATGTCGTCGTGTCTATGATTCCGCCTTCATTTCCCGGACTGTTGTTATTCCCAGTGGCTTGTCCACCTTCATTTTCCTGATTGTTGTTATTACCGGTAGCTTGTCCAACAAAAAGATGATTTCCATAGTAACTTCCGTTGTTGAATGACTGGAATTGATTTTTATGGGTATTTCACCCGACAAGTTGTTGTAGGATACCTTAAAGACTACCAATAAGTTAAACTCGGAGAGATCATCGGCTATAGAGCCGGCCAAGTTATTGCAGGAAAAATCAATACTCTATATATTTGTTAGTGCAGAGAATGACCAGGTATATGTCATGTAAGCTCATTGTGAGAAAGATTTAGTGCACGAATGTCTTGTAAACCTCCTATATCTCTTCGGGGATTCGACCTGTGAACCAGTTGCAAGAAAGATCCAATTCCCCTCCATGAGAACAAAAACACCACGTTCATAAGTATTAGACCTTCTCTTCGTTGTGAACTCGACCTTCTCGGGAGGGATTCCTTCACATGAACATCATATTAGTCAAATTCGATGCTTGTGTTTGTCACGAAATATGAGGAAGATGACCATTCAACATCTGTTACTTCAATCGACCGAGGTGTCATAACTATCTTATCAAAGACTTCTTTAGGGAAGTTCATTGGATCGAAGCAACTAGGGAAATGACCAGAAAGGTTGTTGACAGAAAGATCATGCTCAATTGTTTCAAGCTGCAAAATTGGTCTGGAAATGTGCCACTGAACTGGTTAGCTCCGAGAAGGAAGAATGCTCAAGCTCGGATGGTTTCCAACCCGACCAGGGATGACTCCATCGAAGTTATTACTGCTAAGGCCCAGCGTAACCAAACTTGAGCTCCTAGAGATGGCATGCGTGATGGAACCACTGAATTTGTTCTTATTCAGATGAACGTGACTCAGACTGCGGGCTAAAGCACAACGGTTACAGATCGTTCTCCGAGAGGTCCAAGAGTTCAAGTTGCTCAAGACTGCAAACTTCTTGCGCCAAACAACCTTGCAACTGATTATTGGCCAAATTAATCACCACTAAGTTTGTCATGTCGCAAATCCATCCTGGAATCTCGCTGGAGAAATAGTTTTGCTAACATCCAGTACCTTCAGACTAGTGAGAGTCGACATGATAGGCATCTCCCCATGAAATTTGTTGCGGTCCAACCAAAGTGATCCCCACCCTGTAGCAGCATCTTCTGAGAGCTGAGAGACTTGAGACCGAGAGCAAAAGGGCAGGTCATGAAATTACCAAACTGGTACTCTGATCAGCTAAGTTAGTACCTTGGACTCTGACACAGCAAAGCGATGACTTCGGATCACTTGAATTAAAAATATAGTTGGCCCATCACATATCAGAGAACAAAGAAATGTATGCAGAACCTCAACCGAGAGAGACATCTGGCTTACTAAATGATGATTGTGCTTGTCTATCATGATACCAATAGGACAGATTGCCGTCAGTGATCCAATGACTGCACAGCTGAAAATCCGAGTCTTTCTACTCAGAATCATCCTCATGGGTATAGACTTAAGGGAAGTGTGATATGATACATAATTAAGCAAAGCATGTTCAAGAAGATGTCATAAATGAAAGCCTTTCTTACTAAGAAAATGAGGAATTCAGAGAAATAGAGGTCTACGTGCATATTGCAATACCCAAATTCCTCAATACATTGAACTATCTATTCTCTTAGGCTTACCCAAACTCAGATGCTGGGCAAGCGCATAGCAAGCCACCAGTCCAAACTTGTTCACCTGCCCCTCACAATCAGAAACATCCTGATCCTCCTCCTTCCGCTCTTCGATGCCTTCTCACAAAAATAGGCTGACTGCATTGCGTCAGAAAGTCATGCAACTTGCGTCCCACAAATATGTGGACGGGAAAAGACTCAGCATGCACCTCCTTCCACGGCTTTGAAAGGAGCTGCCACCAACACCCAAACCCCTGCAAATGCCCTGCAAACCAGTCCCAGGGCGCGACTATGTGTGGAATTGAACTGAAATTATTCTCCTCATCATAAGGAGTCAGCTATTGGAATAGAGGGAAATATGCATCATGTGAAAGGTATTGTGGGATTAAATTTCCATCACTAGGTACAAAATTCGCCCAGTCAAAGGCTCTTTCAATTCCTCGATGGCCGAAAATAGAGGCCTTTGGGCAAATCAAATGACCTTAAACTGCTCAGCCACCTGGCTGAGATATCCAAGAATCTACCATGGTGGAATTGAACTCCACCTGGCGACAAGATATTTGTTATACATCATGCTCCAAAGCTGAAGTAGAAGGTGGCATGTTCATAAATGCACCTTCATTTCCCCAACTATTGTTATTTATTCGTGGTGGCTACTCCAGTTAAAAGAGGGTTAACAGTTATATTCCTGGTGGCTAGTCCAAATAAGCGAGGATTTCAATAATAACTGCTGCTATCAAATGACTGGAATGGATTCTTATCTAGTATTGCCCCCAACAAGTTGTTGCGGGATACATTAAGAACGACCAAGAAGTTCAGCTTGGCGAGATTGTCTGGGATTGAGCCATTCAAATTATTGTAGGAGAGATCTATACCCTCTATGTCTGTTAGTGTCTAGAAAGATGAAGGTATAGAACCTGTGAGTTGGATGTGCGATAGGTTTAGCATACGCATGTATGACTGAGTAAATCACTGTCATCTGCAAACACAACTGGCCAAGCTATTGGGCCGCAACTCATTTGTCAGCTGCAATGCACAGTGAGACCGCATTGGGGAGATACAGAAGTACACTTGGAAAATTATATTTCAATTCAATCATCTGATTTCGAAGAAGCTTAATAGCAAAACGTGTCCTAAAACCACCAAAATGACACTTCATCCCATGATAAAAGTCAGCAACTTGGACAGTGAGAAATGATCAACTAGGATCCTTTCGATTCCACTAAATTGAGTCTTTTGCAATTCAGAAAACAGAGAAATCTCTAGTGAACCCCGCTAAGAAGGACATCTTTCTTCCTACATAATGGTTATTCTTGTCGACAAAATTGACTGAAATGGCGATCACATAGTGATATGGACCATGGAGAAAAGTTGCAATCACAGCAAATAACTACACAAAGCATGTTCAAGAAGACATTGTTACAATCAAGGGCTTGTTTACAAGGATGATGCTCGCTGCACTCACAAAACAGAGACGTATATACATATTCCAATACCAAAAATTCCACACTACATTGAGCTATCTAGTCTCTAAGGCTTACCCAACTCAGATGCTGAGCAAGCGCATCTCGAACCACCTGCCCAAACTTGTTCACCTCGCCTTCATAAGCCGGAACCTCCTGATCCTCCTCCTCCCACTCTCCAGCTCCATTTTCATCAAAAACCGGCTCGCTGCACTGCATCAGAAAGTTGTGCAACAAGCATGCCGCAAATATGACGACTGGGAAGAACTCGACATGCTCCTCCTTCAACGGCTTCGAGAGGAGCTCCCACCGTGCCCGGACCCTTGCAAACGCCCTGTGAACCAACCCCATGGCACGACTGTGCACAGAATTGAACTCCATCTCAATCGAGCTGAAACAGTTCTCCTCATTATAAGGAGTCAACAGCCAAGGTAACAGAGGGAAACAGGCATCACCCAAAATGTACTGTGGGATCGAACTCCCATTACTTAGCACGAAGTTTGGCCCGCTCAGAAGTTCCCTCGATTCCTCCACCGCCGAAAACAGTGGCGTCCGGCACAATATCGAATGGGGCCTCAAGCTACTAGGCCACCCGGCTGAGACATCCAAGAACCTCCCCTCAGAATCCACCAATGCCTGAACTAGCAAACACCCGTTTCCCCCCAACCAACCACCCTCGACGCGAAACCTCCCAAACCCCAAGATCCCGCAACAATTCGGCAGCATAATCCACCCGAACCCCACTATGATCCTCTCCCTATTAGAGTACAGCTCCAGCAAGTCCCCCAAATTCTCATTGATAGCCCTACAGACAGCAAAGAACGACCGGCACGCGTCCGCCGAATCCAAGCCGAACTGCCTCCCGACCGCCTTGTAGGGGGCGGCGTGCGCCAAGCGGTAGAGGGCAGCACCGAGGGCGTGGTCGGGAGGGATCGAAGGCAACGCCGATTCCAGAGAAGGCGAGATGAGGCGGAGGAGGAGAGAGAAGGACGGTTTGGACATGCGGAAGAAGTGGGTCCACCGGGGGTCATAGTCGGCGCCGTGGGTGGCGGAGAGGAAGCGGCGGAACCAGCACTCCCGCGGAGGCGGAGTAGGAGGAGGAAGGGGTTTCGGTGGCGGCGGGAGGGAGAGGAGAGAGGCGAGGGAGTCGAGGGAGGAAGAGGCGGAGTGGAGGTGGGATTCGAGGGCCAGGGCTTGGGGAGGGAGGAGGTGGAGGTCGTTGCGGAGGAGGAAGGAGTGGGCGGCGGAGGTGGCGGTGGTGAGGAGGGAGACGAGCGGCTTCAGGTGGTCGCTCCGGCGTTTCTTGGTCTTGGGCCTGGTGGCGGCCGTGGAGGAGGCCGCGGCCGAGCTCTCGCCGCCGCCGCCGCCGCCGCCGCTGCCGCTGCCGCTGCCGGCAACCATTGGGTGACGGCGAGACGGAGGAAGGAGAGCTTATTCAGCTTCCCATTTCGATGCTCCTGGGGAGGCGACGGAGAAGCAAAGGCTGCAACTGCGAGTGTCCTTCGGGCAACTAAAATTTTTCTTTTAAATTATTTATTTATTTTTGCTTAAAAAATTACTTATTTATTTGTTGAGAAAAAAATTATTTATTTATTTATTTGATTTTTCTAAAGTCAAAATTGGAACATGATAGTAGACGGATTCAACATGAATACCACCGACAATTTTGTCTATGGAAAGAATGGGAAGCAACTTGGATTCATGACTATATCATATTTTTTCTGGTTAATTTCAATGAAATATATAGGTGTAAGGAATTAAGGATTGAGTTGGAAAATTTGTTGATGCTATAAATTGTCTCATTCATTCCTAAATTTCTTAATTGGTTTAGAGAATGTATTTTATGTTGTTGTATGTATCAAAATATGCCAAGTACCCTCTTTTATAAAATCCAGATTAATATAATTGATCGAGACGTTTTAAAGGATTTTTCAGTTCTCGATTGTAATTCACTAATTTCGATTCCCTGAATTATATGTAAATTATTCTGAATGAGAGTAAATTTAAGCTTAACTGATTTATGCAACTATGTAGATAATCGGGTCTTCATGCTAATACTCTTGGATTATAGAAAAGAACCCTTTTTATGATACACTAATGCACAGCTTGAGCTTTGTTCTAGTTATCACGAAAATGCAATTCTCTTTCATTAAATTATAGTATTCTCACCAAAATACGAAATGATCAATCAGCCTTGCAACAACATTTTAAATGATGAACAAAATCTTACATAGAAAAATAGAAAAAAGAAGAAGAAGGCCTGCCCCATTTTCTCTAAGAAAACTAATATTATCATTTTTGACTCTTCAAATTGAAAATTAAATACACGACTATCATGAAGAACATCACCATTGTAATATCATACTCTCTTGTCCTTTTGAGATATATATATATATATAATTCCTTATGTCCCCTTTACTTATAAATTAGCCTAATCATTCATTTGCGAACTTAGAAACGAATAGGACAATTTACAACCATTATAATTACTTCGTGAATAAGTTGTGCTCGATCTTATATGTCTATGCCCATACTTCGCCCCAACATGAGTGTCAAATTTGACATTCAAAGTAACCGTGAAGTCTCAATTTAAAATTCTTAGCGCACCGACTAGATTCACTATAGTTCCAATCTAATGAAGAGCTATACCGAGAGCATTTTGTATTTTAAGCAAATTATATTAGGAAATTCTAAGGCAGAAAAATATCTTTCTTTTTATTTTTTTGTCAGACTTTGGCTCAAAAATATCACGTTGTGCAGTGCACAATGTGCACACATGCTAAAGAACTAGCATTTCAAATGGAAATGAGTTTTGGAACATCCGGATCACAAACATAACCAAGGACGATGGAGCTTAACGTTGATGGTTCGCTTCTCTCCGGGTCAGCGGAAGGTGCAATCGCCCGCATCCGTCGCGAAACGGATGGACGATTGCTCAAACGGCTCTTGCTAGCCCAGTAGGCGCTTGCTGCTGCTATGTGCCTCAGAGCCCTCGAACGATTTGCAAGTTGATCTAAAGTTAAGCTAGATCAGTGAAATGGGTGGGTTGGAGTAAAAAAAAATGACTCTATCCAAATTGACATATTTAATCCATTTTAACTCATTTTCATGTAATAAAAATAATGACACATACCCGACATAATCCATATTATTAAAACACTTATTTATCTCACCTGATCTTGGGAAAAACCTATTCTTCAAGCTGAGGTGAGAATGTGGATTGAGCGAGCGCTAGATCGAGTGTAAGTAAGAAACAGGGAAAATAGAGTTATAAAGATGAGTTGGGTCTAAATCTAAATAAGTTTTGAATCTATATTATTTTATGATTTAACATTCTAAATTCATTTATGATTTATTTACTGAATATACATAACTTACATAACAACCTAATCCATCATATGGGGTTAAGAAATTGGTTTATGACCTATTTTGATTAGTGTAAGTAAAGCTAATTTTGAAGTCAGATGGCTCTGCATCGATAAGGGATGTTAAGCCACATCATCACTAGTGAAAGGCCTCATGGCCTCTTCAAGGACCTTGAGTTGGTTCGCCACTCTAAAGAAATGAGTAGATTGGCAAATTGGATAATAAAAGCCTTCGGATGTAAGGCCTTTGCTCTTTGTAATTGGGCCGGGTTTCAATGAAATGGAAGTATCTATTCATACCAAAAAGAAAAAAGAAAAAATGGAAATGAGTTCCCTCTCAAAATAGAAAGTAATTATAATCTTTTTTATTTTATTTTAGTAGACTTCAAACGTGCGAAATTAATTACAATTAATAGGATTAGACCAAAAAATCGCAAAAAAAAGAAGAAGATGCGAGTCCCGGCTAATTCTCTAACATCTATCACGCCGGCATTTGTGCGCCGGACGGAGCAGAGATTCCCTGTGCTCACGCCCACCGGAGCCCGACGTGGACCCACCTCGAGAATCCCAGATCCGCCGTCCGCTCGCCACCGACGCCTCAATCGGACGCGCGGAAGCAGCCGGTCAACGTCAAAGTCCACTTTCCCCGTGAACCTCACGCGTTTTCATCTCGAGTAAAATAGGCCTTCACGCACCCAACCACACACATCCTCCGACCCCTCTCTCTCTCTTTCACACCCACGAAAACAACGCCTCCTGCTCCGGAGGAAGGGCAAAGCGAATCGCCACGCCGCCGCGCGCCCCCTAGATCTCCGGCCAGATCAGCGCCTCCGCCGCCGTCCTCGCCACCAGCGACCTCACCCCTCTCTCTCTCTCTCCTCCGTACTCGATTACCAGTAGACGAAGAAGCTGCGGATCCTGACCAGCCGACGACGCCATCCCGCTGCCTTGGCGACAGCACGCCAGGTCGCTCCTCGCTGTCGGCGACCTCGATTCTAGGTCCTTTCTTCTTCGAAGGGAGTCGACGGATCGCCGGGTTGTTCCGACTCTGCTGGAGCCTGTTTTTGTCCGGATCTGCTCGCGCTTTTCGGAGATCCGCCTCATCTCTCGCCGTTCTCGGACGCGGAATACGAAGCGTAGCGATCTGCGGTTGTAATCGGCTGATCCATTCGTCGTTGAAAATCCGCCTCGCCGGAGCTTGATTTCTCCAGATCTGATACACTCTCTCTAAAGGTAATTTTGCCGGAGCTCGATGCTATTTTGATCGCTTTATTAAGCATAGTGGAGCATGGTGAGCTGTAGTTGTGATATGATTTAAAAACTGATTTATGCGGTTTAGGTTAGTGAAGCCATCGGTCGAGCTGAATGCTTCATTGATCGCGTGATTAATCGCAGTAAAATCATGGTGACTTCGAGCACTAAAATGATTATAGCTTATTAGTGCTGTTGATTGTGTGAAATCACTGGAAAGCTGGTTACATCATCCTCAAGTGATGCCTTTGAGTCAAGTATGACTAATTTAGCTAATTTGTGCGGTTTAGGTTTTTGAGGGAGACGGTGAAGATGTCTCAAAGCACGATCCGCAAAACACTGGGGGCGGTCAAGGACCAGACAAGCATTGGCCTTGCGAAGGTTGCGAGCAACATGGCGCCAGAGCTCGAAGTAAATATTGTGAAAGCCACGAGCCATGATGATGATCCTGTGGATGAGAAATACATTCGTCGGATCTTGAATTTGACTTCATACTCACGCGGATATGTTCATGCATGCGTTTCTGCGATTTCAAAGCGATTGAGCAAGACACGCGACTATATTGTGGCTCTCAAATCCCTAGTGGTCATCCATCGTTTGTTGAATGATGGAGACCCAATTTTTCATGAGGAGATAATGTATGCAACCAGGCGTGGTGCTAGGTTGTTGAATTTGTCTGATTTTAGAGATGAGGCTCACTCTAGTTCATGGGACCACTCGGCTTTTGTGAGGACTTATGCTATGTATTTGGATCAGAGACTTGAGTTGATTCTGTTTGATAGAAAGAGCAGTGGTGGCGGCGGCGGCGGTCCTAGCGGAAGTGCTAATGGCGGCGGTAGTGTTCACAGTGAGGATAGATATGGGAGTCGAGATGATTTTCGGTCCCCACCACCCAGAGGGAATGATTATGATTACGGTGATTATAGAGGTGAATATGGTAATTATGGGGGAATGAGAAGGTCAAGGTCATATGGGGATATGAACGATGGTGTGGCCATGAAAGAAGGGAAAGAAGAGAGAAGGGTAGTGACTCCCCTGAGGGAAATGAAGCCAGAAAGAATTTTTGGCAAAATGGGCCACTTGCAGAGACTATTGGACCGGTTCTTGGCTTGTAGGCCCACTGGTCTGGCAAAGAATAGCAGGTTGATCTTAGTTGCATTGTACCCTGTTGTGAAGGAGAGTTTTCAGGTATATGCTGATATCTGTGAGGTTTTGGCTGTTTTGCTTGATAAGTTTTTCGATATGGAGTATCACGATTGCGTCAAGGCTTTCGATGCTTATGCTAGTGCTGCTAAGCAAATTGATGAGTTGATTGCATTCTACAATTGGTGTAAGGATACAGGGGTGGCAAGATCATCCGAATATCCTGAAGTGCAAAGGATTACTAGTAAGCTGTTGGAGACATTGGAGGAGTTTGTGAGGGATAGAGCAAAGAGGCCTAAGAGCCCAGAGAGGAGAGAAGAGTTGCCCCCTGTGGCTCAGGAGGAGGAGCCTGTGCCAGATATGAATGAGATAAAGGCATTGCCTCCACCAGAGAATTATACTCCTGCACCACCACCAGAGCCAAAATCAGAGCCACCAAAGCCACAGGTGACAGGGGATTTGGTGGATCTGAGGGATAACGGAGTTACTGCTGATGATCAAGGTAATAAATTTGCATTGGCTCTGTTTGCGGGGCCACCAGCTAATACAGGGAATGGTTCATGGGAAGCATTCCCTTCTAATGGTGAACCAGAAGTGACTTCTGCTTGGCAAACACCAGCTGCCGAATCTGGCAAGGAAGATTGGGAATTGGCTTTGGTGGAGACTGCTAGTAACTTGTCAAAGCAGAAAGCGGCTTTAGGTGGTGGTCTTGATCCATTGCTACTAAATGGCATGTATGACCAGGGAATGGTGAGGCAACATGTGAGCACTGCTCAATTGACTGGAGGTAGTGCGAGCAGTGTTGCTCTACCTGGTCTTGGAAAGAGTGCAACCCCAGTATTGGCTCTCCCTGCACCCGATGGAACTGTCCAAACAGTTAACCAGGATCCTTTTGCTGCATCATTGAGCATTCCTCCCCCTTCATATGTACAGATGGCGGAAATGGAGAAGAAACAGCATTTGGTTGTGCAGGAGCAACAACTATGGCAGCAGTATGCTACGGAGGGGATGCGAGGTCAAGCCACTTTGGCCAAGATTGGTGGGCCGGGTTACTATGCACCAGGTCCTCCTGCGATGCCTTACGGCATGCCACCAGTCAATGGGATGGGACCGCCCACTGGGTATTATTATTCCCCTTACTGATATTGCTTGCTTATCACCATATGACTCTGTTTTTTCTCATTTCATCCGGTTGTGTATCTAGTTATATTACAATATGATCCTTTTTGTATCCTGGTGTGCGGGTTTTGGGAAGAGGGAAGAGTGAACCCAGGGAGATTCTTTTTGGGGAAGATACTTGGATGGTGACATCCAGTGCATCCTGTACCTGCTCATGCTTCTTGTAATAATCAGAATTTCTATGACCACAGCCTCTTGGGTTGTCACAATATGGACAGACCCGAATCTGTCATGTCTAGTAACTCTGCGCTTTTGTTGTTTCATGCGTAAAAGTAGAATGACCATCAAAACCAGTTATCTTAAAAATGGCTGCACTGCTGGCCTTCCTGTATGAATATAATGTTTACAATAGAATTTTGTTCTTCAAACTAGATTTTTGTTTTTTTGCTTTGATCTTTCTGTTTCTCGTGTCACTCGGAATCATCTGGAGTTCAGTGATTCTGTTAAATGATTTCTAACTGATATGATGATGGTCTTGATTATAAATATCTTGCATAAATATCCCTCAGTGAAAGGTGATGTCGCAAAATGATTTCCAATGGTCATGAAAAGACTAGCATAAGCTCGGGATGGAGCATGCATAAGATGTACAACTAATCTCCCCAAAGGTTGAGCCTAGGTTCCCATTTCAACTGTTTATCTGCACAACTCGAGGTTTGAGCCCACAAATTGCCTCGATGAGGACAAAATGTTGAACAATTGAACTGAAAGCACTGCGAAATTTGATTTTATGGAGTTTGAATGGTAAGTTATAGGGAAAAAGCTGACAGATAGTCCAATGCATATTGCGAAGTTTGGAGAAAGCACAAAATACTCAGATAAATGAAAAGAGCTCCAGAGTTGATTGGTATGCTTTGGTCTTCAACCTTACCTGTCTGACCCCGATCTCTTCTCTTCTTTTTCTTTTTTCTGCTAATAACGAACCTACTGATCTCAATTTCATTTGGACTTACCCCTAGTTTGAACCTCCAAAACGCCTGGCTCTCCCAACAGAGGCGAGACTATTTGTACTGGTTGTGCACTTGATGCTTCAATCAGGTGAGTCCCATGATTTCCACCCCTTGAAGCATGTGGTCTTTGGGATTGTCCTGGACAACTAGTCTAGCTGGGTGGAATTCGATTCGTTTTGCAATTTGATAGGGATCCCCTGAAACTTTTTGGCTTAGGCTACTGAAATCATGGCCATGGCGGTTTGTGATGTATTTATATGTTAATGGGGTTAATTAAGTTCATTTACCCTCTTAAGTTGATGGGACCCCAATTTTTTATTAACATCTTAGGATGCTTGACATTAATTAAAGAAGACGAGACAAGAGAGACGAGAATGACTACTGAGTTTTTTCATACCTAGTACTATTTATTCTTTGATACATGAAAGAACTCCAATTTAAAATAATGCCTTCATTAGTGGAATGAAGTTGGATAGTACACAAATTAGCTTTCCTAGATGCTCATTTCTTCTTAGTGGAGATACCACACTGATGTAATTGGACGGCAACTTCACTGGTTGCTTTATGTAAGTCTGGGAGCCTGAAGAGGTCCTTGGCGACGATCCTCACTTTACATTTTGAAGATAGTGACACATCGAAATATGCGAGTTCCCAAGACATCGGATTACACTTTTAATTTGGTTTGCTCTCCAGTTCTCATTAACCTCGCAGACCAGATGTGCAGTGGAAGATTCGGTGTGGAAGAGAGATTGTGTTGGGAAGGTGAACGAGGGGACTGTATTTTTTATTGGCAATTTGATTTGATCTCCAGTTCGCCAGATCGTGTGACTTTCGTGCTCGGAGGCCACGGGCATTCGTGCTGCCTTTGAGCTGGTGGCCATGGCCTCGAGTACGACTTTCGAGCTCTAATGACCACGGAGAGGGAGTGGAGCGAGGTTGACCATGGTGGAAGATAGAGGGATGGGGAGAAAAATGGCGTTCGGGGTGAAGTGGAGAGATCGTTTCTTTTTTTTTTTTTAGGTCCAAGGGTTGTTTATCCTTTTCAACTGGGTTCTTCCTCTGAAAATGCAAATTGTGTAGTTTTAAAAGTGGAGATGGTTTTTCCAAAGGTTCTCTACTTTTATTTCCTTCTTTTTTTAAGGAAAAAAATGGCCCGATACCTTACTTATACATTATTTGATATTATAGTTCTATTTTGCGTGTTAAACTTGCTTCTACATATATCGGATAATTAAAAAGGTTGATGTTATATGATCTGTAGCTTTCTCTAAATCCCTTATTGAGAGAGCGAGAATTCGTAAAGAGAATTCACAAAAATAATTTCTTAATATTCTTGTAAAGTAAAAAGTCATGTAAAACACCAAAAGGCTCTAAAAATAATTAAAATTGACATGGGAGATTATTCCCTTCGACCCAGGTGCTCGGCCACGCGGCACTTCTGACCCGAGCGCTCAACCGTGTGGCCGAGCTGGCCTAATTGGGAGCTCTATTAGTGGCTAGAAGCCATTTTCATTCATTTGCAACGATCCTGGCCTCGATCTGGGTTGGTTCTTGCTCGAATTTGGCCTAGACATCAATACAACAAATTTGATCTCGTTTATATGGAACAGGACATGCCTCACTGTAGCACTTTGTCTTTCCAGGCTAGAGCTAAGCTCCTAGCAAAATGTTAGAACGTCATTCCACACAAACAAGAACAACAAAAATAGTCATGAAAATGCAAGTTTGACTGTGTATTTAACTATCTCATGAGACACTTCGGCACAAGTAAACCTTCATTAAAGTAGGACAGAAATCGATGTCTTGACCAATTGCGGATCTGTCATGAACCTAGGACTCTTAAAGAACATTTAGTTGTGAGTGCTCTATTGTCGAGCAAGTGGATTTTATGTCTCGATTAGTTTGCAGATGGACTGAGTGATAAATAGAGATGGAAATGTTTATTCGGAAAGGAAAGAATGTGTTTAGCTGAAACAACACCGGAGAGGAGACTGAGTTGTAATTCTCAGGTGTTGTTTGTTATTGTTAGCAGTATGATCACCTACACAAATAGAGATGAGCAAGCAACTGCGTAAAAACCACCTTTTCGAAAGAGGGAAGGATCGTGCCATGCATTGTCTTCAAGGAAAATAGCACAAGACCTTATTCAGTTGTGAAGGTAAAAACTTACATCGACCTGGTAGATCCACATTGAGGCCAATGTTGATCAACGACAATAACAAATGACAGGAAAAAATCCCCAATCCTGCCAATACCCGAAAATGCAGAACGAAAGAAACAACCATGTTTAGCAATTGGACAATTTTCGAAAACTGTCCTGCACATAATAGTAGCATGTGACGAATGAGCTTTGACATGTGCTGATAACTAGTTCCACATAGTGAAACCATCCCTGCCGCCATTGGGGGTTGATGAACAGAACAACCGGAATTACTAGTAAAACCATCGTGTATGACACTCCAAAGCTGATATAAAATGTCTCTCTGTCTATGAAAGCATCTTCTTTAGCTTTCGCGCATGATTTTGTTGCTGAACAATTACTGTTAATGGTTGTCGAACAGTCATTACTCAACGGCAGTCCGCAGAGAAGATGGTTTCCATAGTAACTGCTTTCATCGAATGCCCCAAACTGATTTTTGCTTGGTATGGCTCCTGACAAGTCGTTGTAAGACACATTGAAGACTTCCAGGGAATTCAACTGAGTAAGCTCTTCAGGGATAGAACCAATCAAGTTGTTGTAGGAAAGGTCAATGCTTTCTATCTTTGTGAGGCTCGACAATGACGTTGGTATATGTCCTGTAAGGTTGTTATGAGACAGGTTCAGCACTAGCATGTCCTGGAAGATTGCAATCTCTAGTGGGATCTCCCCGCTGAACTGGTTGCAAGAAAAATCTAGTCCTACCATTTTAAGGAGTGTGTAGCCTTTATAAGAATCAAACCTTCTTTTTGTTGTGAACCCAACAGTATGTGGAAGTTCAAATCCTTCATCCGCTTCTTCATAGAGTATCTCATAATAGCTTTTAAATGTCCTCACATAAGGCCAAGGTGACCATCCTATGACCTCACCTCTAATACGCGGTGTTGAAATTACCTTGTTGGCGAATTCGTAAGAGAAATTCATGGGTCCCAAGCAACTAGGTAATGGACCAAACAGATTGTTCTCAGAAAGATCGATCATACTTAAGCTTTTCAAGCTGCACAATTGCTTGGGAAATCTTCCATCGAAGCTATTACCTCTCAGCGAAAGAATGCTCAGTTGAGAGAGGTTACCTAGCCAATAGGGTATACTTCCAGAGAATTCATTTTCACTCAGATCCAAGGTCACCAAATTGGAACCGTTAGAGAGCACATGCATGAGTGTACCATTCAATTTGTTCCTACTCAGATGGATGTGACTCAGCCACTGTGAGATAAAAAATGATGGTAATGGACCAGAGAGACTGTTGTAAGACAAATCCAAATACTGAAGGTAACCAAGATTGCAGAGTTCTTGAGGGATGACGCCATCCAACTGATTTTGGGACAAGTCAAGGGCCGTAAGGAATGATATGTTTGCAATCGATCTGGGAAGCTTGCCGATGAAAAAGTTGTTGCCAATGCTGAATACATCCAAATATACGAGCGAGGATAAAAAAGAGAGATTTCCAGTGAACCTGTTATGGTCTAGCCGTAGAACAAATAGATTTTGGGTCAAGGTGTCGTTGAAAAATACAATTTATCCTTTCAAGTTGTTATAGGCTACGCTGAGGTACTCCAGTGATAAGTCACTGTTTAGTAACTGGACAGGTAGTCCACCTGAGAAATTGTTGCTAGACAGGTCTAAGAGATATAAGGATTTTAGTCTACTCAGTTCAGATGGAATATTCCCTTCCAATCTGTTGGCCGATAGATTAAGTAGGCTCAGATTTGGGACATTTGCACAAAATTCGGTAGTGAGCTCTCCGCTCATGCCATTGTTGGACATGTCCATCACCGAAAGATCAAAAAGGGTCAATGATGGAACCTCTAGTGTAGTAAATAAGTTATTTCCCATATAAAGCCTTTCCAACTTAGTGTTGTTTTCCAACAACCAAGCTGGAAAAGGATCCCGAATGTCATTCGAGGAGAGATCTATGATTCTGAGGTCATATTGATGATGGAGAAAGCCAACAGAAGTCACTTTGAATCCTTTCGATAGACTATTTGACATACTAAAAACCTTCAACTGGAACCTTGGGATCGCAGACGCAACTTTGGTATCAATTGTTAGTTTGGTGTCATCAAGCAACAGCACCTTAAGTCTTGAATGGTTTGCAAGTGGGCTGAGTGACGAGGGGATATCAAAATGGTTACCCGAAATGGAAAGAAATTCGAGTGAGGTAAGACTAGTGAGGGAAGATGAGGCGACATTATCTGTGAATTTGTTGTCTTCAATATTCATAATCCGAATAGAGGTCATGTTTCGCCAGCATATAGGAAGCCCGCCAGTAATTTCGTTATTATTAAGATCCAGCTCCTCCAGTTTTACTAGGTTGCACAAGCCTGTTATTGACATCACAAGTCAATTAAACTACAATGAGTTATATCAATACGCACAAAGATGACATTCAAGTACATCAAGGACTCATTTCATGTCTAGCTTTTACATCGAGAGATCAAGACTTACTCTGATCTGATAGGTCCCCACTCAGATCGCAATTGGACATGGACAACAATTTAAGAGATGTCAAAGAACCAAGGTTGGAAAGGATTCCCATGCTTGTGTTCAACGAAGAATCATCCAAGATGAGCTGTTCCAACTTACTGAAGTTATGGAAGTCTTCCCAGAAAACAAGAGATAACCGAACATTAGATTTCTTTACACAAGCATAACCATGGAATGCTAGAAAAATATTGAGTGATGGAACTTCTTTAATAAAAACTTAGGGTCCATTTGTTTTGCGAAAAATATGACGATTTCTCAAAAATAATTTCCCAAAAAGTTATTTTCTAGGTTAATGACAATATTTTTTGATGTTCGGCTGAAACCTGAAAAATGAACTAGAAAATATTTTATGTTCCTTGATATGGAAAAGCTGATTTGATTTTAATAATATTTTTTTTCTTTTATTCCTTTTTCCTTTTCTTTTGGCCAGATCGCTAGCCACAAGTGAGTCCGAGATCGCCCAAGGCCGGTGAGCTCGAGTCTTGTCGGATCAACGGGACCTCGACCTTCAACAAGTTGGTCCCTTGCCTTTGGTTGGTTGTTGGCCGTCGCCATGACCAGCGACCAATTGAGGAAGAAGGAAAAATAATGAGAAAAAAAAAAGAAAAAAAAGAGTTAAAAATTTAATTTTTTAAAAAAATAAAAAAAATTTAAAAAGAGTGCATGGAGGAAAATAGGTCTAAGTGAAAGAAAGAGAATGGAAAATGAGTTCCTCATTTTTTGCCATTTTTTGAAATGTTTTTTCTATTGAAGTAAAATATTTTCCTTGACTTTTAAATTTTCCATGAGCCGAACGTTGAAAAATCTGGAAAGTATTTTCTTGGAAGTTGTTTTCCGCAAAATGAACGGAGCGTTATTTTGAATATGCATTCACTAATGGGCTTGACTAACCTTGAGCAGTAATTGTTCCTTCTATTGTATTTTCCTGGAGGGAAAGGATCCTGAGGGATGACAGTGCCCCTATTGCTTGCAAGATGGTCCCCGCATCCTTCAAGTGGAAACCATCTAGGTGCAGATTCTCTAAGTGGCTCAAGTTTTTAATGCCTAGCAGTAAAATTCCAAGTAATTAACTTGCTTGGCAATAAATTGTGAAGGCACCGACGCGGATAACTAGGCAAAGGAATCTTTTGAATCAGCAACATTTTTATGTGGAAAGAGAAGGGGGTTGCAATATATGACCAATATGAAGCACATGTTAGGGGCACTGTCATTATAACTTACGTCCAGTGTGACTAATAAAAATGAGGACTCCACATGAAAACTAGAACAGTACCTTCAATAGCAGCCACTGCATCGATTGCATTATGACTTATGTCCAGCTCCTTTAAATTATTGAAACCACCTAATTTATCCACAAACATTGCTAACTCAAGTCAAGGATGGTACCAAAAAAGAAGAAGTCAAAGATGGCGATTTTGTACCGAATTATAAATAGAGAATAAAGTGGAGTAATTATCATTCACATGTAAGACCCATTCAAATTGTTTTTTGTGTGTGTGGAGGAATAGACATCTGAGAGACGGAATTTTACCGAGAATGGGCAGAATAGAATTATGACTCAAGTCAAGCAGATAGTTATGACTCAAGTCAAGCACCTCCAGTTTGCTTAGCCTGGAAGATAGTAGGTTCGGTTCTGCAAACAAAAAATGAAAAGCAGTAAAATCCGCAGAAATCTTTTCAAGTACGTGCACAAGCAGGTACTGCCATATCAGGAGGAAATATATCATAGACTTTTGGATGAACGATGACGTGGACGTAATCATCTATAATGCTGGAAATAAATAAGAACCCCGACGTGGTTAACTTATGAGCTTATTAGATAATGAGTATCTCTTGTTTTATAGGAAATGGACCAACGGCAAATTTATACCTTCCGGTGAAATCCACCCTCCTAAATTATTGCCGGCCAAGTAAAGGCTCTTGAGTTCTTCAAAGGGAAGAAGTAGAGAAGCTTTTAGGTACCAAGTTTTGGAGCCGACATAGTGGGGCATTAGCTCAGTGACTCGTTCGTGGTGGGGCTGCACTCAACATGTCCCCAGCTGCAACAATTAAAATTCAATTCCCTGTTGCCTACCTAGGATTGCAGGTCATATGTGGCGTTGAGCGCTAAGAGTGCCATCTTTTCTTGTTCTAGACACCCACGAGAGCCACATAAACATGAGATACCCCAAACATCCACAAGTACCCACAATGCTTTCTTTTTCATGACTGCAGATTCGAGCGACCAAACTTTATATGTATTGCACTCCTAAGTTAACTCTCTTTTGCAAGTTAGAGCGATTTTATAGGAGTTCAGCAATACCTGTGCTTGAGTGTAGAAGTTGTGGTCAGTAGGCAAAGTATTGGTCAGTTTTAGTGACGAATATAGCTTAGCTCCTTTTGGTCACAAGGTTAATTAGTGTGCAGGGTAGGGAATGTACCTTATGCAATGGCCAGATTTCATTGGCGGGAAATTTTTCGAAAGTCTTTATTGCTTTGCGTTTTGAAGATAGCGCATCATGATGCAAATTATAAGAACTGTTGAGTCTGCATGACAACGACTTACACTTCAATTTATTTTGCTCTCAAGTTCTCAATAGGCTCACATAAATAAGATGTTTCAGTGGAAGATTCGGTGTGGAAAAGGGAGATTTGTGTGGAGAAGCTGAGCATGGGGCTACAGTATTCTAGCTATCAATTTTTCACCGTGGTTGCAGTTTAGCAATTTCCCCCAACTTTGCCCCTCCCAAACTCACCATTCAATATTTTTCAAGAAGTTATTTTCTAGGAAAATCACAATATTTTACGATGTTCGGCTAAAACCTGAAAATGAATTAGAAAATATTTTCCATTCTTTGGTATGAAAAATCTGATTTGATATTCATCCATGCACTCCTTTTAATAAAATTTTATTTTTTACATTTTAAAAATAGAAAATTTAATTTTTCCTTCTTTTTCCCCAACTTGCTAGCCATAGGTGAGGTCGAGATTGCCCAAGTTCAGTGAGCTCGAGCCTTTATCAGATCGACGAGGCCTCGACCTTCAACAAGTTGGTCCCTCACCTTTGTTTGGTTGCTGGCCATAGCCATGACCGGCGACTAAATGAGGAAGAAGGAAAAGGAATGAGAAAAAAGGAAAAAAAAAGTTAAAAATTTGATTTTTAAATAAAGAAAAGAAAAAAGAAAAAAAATTAAAAAGAGTGCATGGAGGAAAATAGGTCTAAGTGAATGAAAGAGAATGGAAAATGAGTCCCTCATTTTTCCCCATTTTTGAAAATATTTTTTCTATTGAAGGAAAATTTTTTACTTGACTCATTTATTTTCCGTGATCCGAACGATAAAAAATCTGGAAAACATTTTTTTGAAAGTTGTTTTCTATTAAACAAATGGAGCATTATTTTTGAATATGCATTCACTAATGGGTTTGACTAACCTCGAGCAGTAATTGTTACTTCTACTGTATTATCTTGGAGGGAAAGGATCCTGAGGGATGACAGCGCCCCCAATGCTTGCAGGATGGTCCCCACATCCTTCAAGAGGACACCATCTAGTTGGAGGTTCTCTAAGTGGCTCAAGTTTTTAATGTCTAGCAGTAAAATTCCAAGTAATTAACTTGCTTGGCAATAAATTGTGAAGGCACCCACACGGATGCCTCGGGATAGGAATCTTTTGAATCGGCAACATTTCTATGTGGAAAGAGAAGGGGGTAGCAATATATGACTAATATGAAGCACATGTTAGGGGCACCGTCATTATAACTTATGTCCAGCATGACTAATAAAAACGAGGACTCCACATGAAAACTAGAACAATACCTTCACCAGTAGCCACTGCATCGATTGCATTATAACTTATGTCCAGCTCCTTTAAATTATTGAAACCACCTAATTTATCCACAAACATTGCTAATTCAAGTCAAGGATGGCGATATTGTATGGAATTATGAATTGCGAATAAGCTGGAGAAATTACCATTCACATGTAGAGTCCCACTCAAATGGTTGATACCGAGGAATAAACGCCTAAGAGACGGAATTCTACCGAGAATGGGCAGAATAGAATTATCCAGAGAATTAGAAGTCAAGTACAGCACCTCCAGTTTGCTCAGCCTAGAAGATAGCAGGTTTGGTTCTGCAAACAAAAAATGAAAAGCAGTAAAATCCACAGATATTTTTTCATGTACGTGCACAGGTAGGTATTGCCATATCGGGAGGAAATATATCGTAGACTTGTGGATGAACGATGACGTGGATGTAATCATCTATAATGCAGGAAATAAATAAGAACCCCGACGTGGTTAACTTATGAGCTTATTAGATAATGAGTATCTCTTGTTTTATAGGAAATGGACGAGCGGCAAATTTATACCTTCTGGTGCAATCCACCCTCGTAAATTGTTGTCGAACAAGGCTAGGCTCTTGAGCTCTTCAAAGGGAAGAAGTAGAGAAGCGTTTAGGTACCAAGTTTTGAGGCCGGAATAGGAAGGCCTCAAACCGACGAGCGTAAGCTCAGTGACTCGTCCTGTGGTGGGGTTGCACTCAATAAGTTCCCAACTGCAACAATTGGAATTCGATCCCCATGACCAGGATGGCAGGTCGAATGCGGCTTTGAGCGCTAAGAGCGCAATCCTTTCTTCTTCCCGGCACCCATGAGAGCCACATAAACATGCGATACTCCAAACCACCACAAGTACCCGCAATGCTTTCTTTTCCATGACTGCAGATTCAAGTGACCAAACTTTATATGTATCACACTCTTGAGTTAACTTCTTTTTTGCAAGTTAGAGCGATTTTATAGGAATTCAGCGATGCCTGTGCTTGAGCATCAAAGTTGTGGTCAATGGCCAAAGTCTTGGTCAGTTTTGGTGATGAATATTGCTTAGCTCCTTTTGGTGACAAGGTTAATTAGTGTGCGGGGCAAGGAATGTACCGGATGCGATGGCCAGATTTCATTGGCGAGGAATCTTACGAAAGTCTCTATCGGCGTAATTTTTGCACACATTATGGCTAGTCTAGCCTAGTCAACTGTTGTCATTTATATGACTAATTCAATCTCTATCTAATATAAAGCACACCCCTTGTAATTTACTTGAAGCCCAATTGGAACCCAATATCGTATTAAACGGTTATATTGCAACTAAATGATGGTGACATGAAAATTAGTAAGTGTTAAAGGATTATTCACAATGAACTGATCTCTTGCTCTAGAAACTTAGGATATAATTATGGTAACGGATTCATTGAAGTGCTCTTCTCATCATTTAGCTCTACTAACTTAGAATGCTTATATTTTCAAGATACTGAAAATTACAAAATTACTAATATGCATCTTTTACACATTTCACACAAGAGAAAAAGCATGATAGATTTCCTTTTGGGTTTCTCAAAATGCAATAAATTTAACTTAATGCTTGTCCAGTTAACATTATTTGAATTGCTTCTAATGCAAGGGTGACAGTGGTTATCCCTATGAGTCCGTATGTATAAGTGAAATTTCACTAGAAAACGTCCGGAAATCGGATGGTTCTAAACATGGAAGATCTGTTAATTTACTTCGCATTGGAGCCTTTCAGCAAAAAGTTGATCTTGACTAGATGCATTTCAGAAGTAAACATGTTGTAAAATTAATGTGAAAATTGACAAGATCTTGCTATTAAATCAACGCAAAAACATTGAAGAAATAAACAATGAATAATAAAGATATTAATATTTACGTGATTCAATCCGAATATCGGTACCTACCTTATGAAGAGGCCAACAATAAATAATTCATTATGATTGGAAAATCAAAATTATAGTTGCTCACATATTTGAGTATTTCTCACATCTAAATTAAGATAAAATCCAAATGTATTTATAAATAAACAACTTAATTAGATGTAAAGCTTACAATACAAATCACCGTGGGTTTAAGCCCCAAGCAAAATCCTTCGTTCAGCTAATTCAAGAACGTCCGTACGTTCTTTCTTTTACTCTTCGTGCGGTGGCTCAATTTCTAAGGGGACCCATTATTTGGCTTCTCCAGGAAAGGAAACCGAAAAAGCAAAATGTCGCTTTTAATTTATTTTCTTTTCTATAACCACTCCCTGACCCCACACGCTTTCTTTTGTACAGCCAAGAAGAAAATTCCAAGCAATTGAAGTCCACAGAAAATTTGACCATGAGAGTTCATTGCTATTCGCTACTGGGGCCCTTGGCGGCTGTTCACAGAAAATTTCTCGATCAACGTTTAATGCGCCGGTGTCCTCACGCCCGGACCCTCCAAATTGTAACTTAATATTTTTTTCTTGCCCAAAGTGCACGCAATACCCAAGGTCTGGACGTAACAGTGAAGATATATATATATATATATATATATATATATATATATATATATATGTCCTTCAAAGAAAGATTCTTTGGATTTCTTTCTTATTGAATAAGAGAGATAAGAAAATGATCACTGAGTTTCTGCATACCCAGTATAAGAAAATTGAATTGCACATGAATTTACTTTCCTATATGATCATTCTTCTTAGTGTAGATACCTCACCAATATAATTGAACAATGACTTTAATGGTGACTTTGTGCTTGAGTTTGTTAGGATTGGGAGCCCGAAGAGGTTCTTGCGACGATCCTCGCATAGCACATCATGATGCAAATAATAAGAACTATTGAGTCCGCATGACAGCGGCTTACACTTCAATTTGTATTGCTCTCCAGTTCTCATTAGGCTCACATAAACCAGATGTTCAATGGAAGATTCGGTGTGGAAAAGAGAGATTTGTGTGGAGAAGGTGAGCGTGGGGCTGTAGTATTCTTATTGGCAATTTGTCATCGTGGTTACAGTTTAGCTACCGATGTCTATTCCACCCTTTCCTCAATTTTTATGCATACAAATCAATCACCCTCTCTACTTTTGAAAGCCTACCAAATCATCCTTATTTTTAGCAAATTTCATTTCAAGTTGCATTTGACATTAGTTATGATGTTAATCATAACTACAGATCTATCATTTTTTCCCTCAACTTTGCCCCTCCCGACTCACCATTCAAAATTTGCCCAACGCCAAAACCCACCTATCCAAGACCCTAACCCAACCCAACGCCTGCGACTTAGCCCCTCCCCTCCCACAACTGCCTGCAATTGTCGAGTTGCCAACCCAACATCTCCCGCATGAATTGTCTCCCTCTCTCTTGTCTTGAGCTTGGGCGTCCGGTTGCTGCCCAAATTGCGTTGTAGAACTCGATGCCAAATCTAGGTGGCCATGGCGAGCTTGCCAGATTGCGTGACTTTCGTGCTCGATGGCGACGGGTGTTACTGCAGCCTTTGAGCTTGTGGGCCATGACCTTGAGCGTGACTTTGAGCTGTAATGGCCGTGGAGAGTGGGAGAGGTTGACATCGGTGTGGTGCAAGAAAGAAGGGGAGAAAAATGGAATCTTCCTCTAGGAATGCAAATTGTGTATTTTCAAAAATCCAAATTGTGTAAGATATTACAACACCCTAAAAGTAATTGAAATTCGACATGAGAATTTATTCCCTTTGATCCCAACGCCCGTTCGCACGGCCTGGCCTAGTTGGGAGCTCTACCAATGGCTAGTAGATATTTTCCTACGTTTGTTCCAATCTGGGCCTTGATCCGAGCCGGTTCTTGCTTGAATTTGGCCTAGACACCAAGATGACAAATTTGATATCTTTCAAATGGAACAGGATAGGACTCAATGTAGTCCTCTATTTTTCAGACTAAAGCTACTCCTAGCAAGATGTCAGAACACCATTCCATGCAAATGGGAACAACAAAAATGGTCATGAAAATGCAAGTTTGTCCGTGAATTTAACCATCTCATGAAACACTTCAGCACAAGTAAACCTATATAAAAGTAAGTTCGGAAATTGATGTCTTAACCAAATTGCGGATTTGCAATGAACCTATGACTCTTAAAGAACATTTAGTTGTTAGTGATTTATTGTCAAGCAAGATGAGTTATAGCAAAAAAAGAAAAAGCAAGAGGAGTTTTATGTCTTGAATGGTTTTCGAATGGACCAAGTGATTTACAGAGATGGAAATGTTCTTTCAAAAAGGAAAGCAAATGTGTTACCGCAGCAATAACAGCCGGGAGAAGGGAATGAGCTGTGTTTTTTTTAGTGTTGTTTGTCATCATTACTAGTATGATCACCTTACCGAACAGAGATGAACAAGCAACTACTTGTAAACCTACCTTTTCAAAAGAGGGAAAGATCACTCCATGTATTGAAGGTAATTAGAACAAAACCTAATTCAACTTTGAAGGTGAGAACTTACATTGACCTGGTAGCTCCACAGTGTTAGAATAATATAAAATTGATTGTTGAAGACTTACTTCGTTTGCACATGTCTTGCTGCATGAAGACAAATGGAAAGAACAAAACAAACAACTTTTGCAAAGTCGAGTCCAAAGTCAAAAGTGAGCTTTCTTTGTTCTTTCCTCGTAAATGCTACTGCAGAGGGATTTGAAAAAGAAAGGAAAGGAGAGAAGGTTCTACGTCCAATTTTTCTCTCCTTCATTAATGCATGCCTTGTTGAATGGTGCTGTTTGTGCCGCAGGAGACTTGTTTTGCAAACACTACTTTTTGCTTTATGCTCTTTTTCTTCCTATTGTAGACTTTTTTTTGTTATTGTTGTAGACTTTTAATTGTTCTTCATTTAATGTTTGTCCACTATGTACGTGCCCAGCCTCTTTAAAAAGTTGAGGAGTTTAGATTTGTAATATATCCCTGAATCCACTAGAAAACATTTCCATTTCTATTGTTCTCCTCCAGTATTCATTCGTGCCTCATTCCAAAATTTTCCTTACGTTGCCATTTTTCCTTAGTTTTTTGGTTCCAAGGCACACCAATGTTGATCAACGACTATAACAAACAACAGGAAAAAAAAACCCAATCTTGCCATTACCTCGAAATGGAGAATGAGATAACCCAAAATTGTTAAGCAATTGGATAATTTCCGGAAACCTTCCTGCACAAAATAGTGGCATGCGATGAACAAGCTCCGACATATGGTGATAACCAGTTCCACGTGGTGAAACCATCCCTTTTGCCATTGGGGGTTGATCAATAGAACAACCGGAATTACCACTAAAATCATTTTCCATTTTCTTTCTTTAACCTAAACTTGTTTTCCCCCGTCCTCTCTTTTTAATTATTTTTTCTTTGCTCTTTGTTCTTTTCTTTATTAAGAAAAATGAATTTTTTTTCTCTTCCTTACTTTCTTTCTTTTTCCTTTTTATTTTTTTTTATTCTTCCTTGGTCGATCGCTGGCCACAACGACTGCCGCATAAACATGAGATACCCCAAACCACCACAAGCATCCACAGTGCTTTCTTTTTCATGACTATAGATTCGAGTGACCAAACTTTATATTTATCACACTCTTGAGTTGAACTCTCTTCTGCAAGTTAGAGCAATTTTATAGGAGTTTAGCAATGCCTATGCTTGAGTGTAGAAGTTGTGGTCATGGCCAAAGTCTTGGTCATTTTTTGTGATGAATGTAGCTCATCTACTTTTGGTGACAAGGTTAATTAGCGTGTGGGGCAGGCAGTATACCTTACGCAATGGCCAAATTTCATTGGCGGGGAATTTTCCAAAAGTCTCTATTAGCATTATTTTTCCACACACGTTAAGTCTAGTCTAGCTAAGTCAACCGTTGTCATTTATTTGACTAATTCAATCTCTGTCCAATGTAAAGCACAAGCCTTGTGCTTTACTTGATTCCCAGCCAGAACCAAGATCTTATTTACTTGATTTGATTTGAGTGTCGATATTCTATCAGGAGAGCCGGTAATAAGTAATTCATTATAATCGGAGAATTGGAATTATAATCGCTCATATGCTGAAATGATTCCCATTCATAAATTAAGATCAAATCCAAAAGTGTTTTTAGATAAACAACTCAATTAGATGTAAGGCTAAAAGCACAAATCGTCGCGTTTTAAGCCCAAAGCGAAAAAGAAAGCCCTTCGCACAGCTAATTCCGCACTTTGTTTCTTTTATTCTTCGTGCGGTGGCTCAATTTCTGAGGGAGCCCATTATTTGGCTTCCCCAGGACGGGAAACCGAAAAAGCAAAACCTTGTTTTTAATTTATTTTCTTTTCTATAACCACTTCCTGACCCCACACGCTTTCTTTCGTACAGCCAAAAAGGAAATCCCAAGCAATTAAAGTCCACAGAAAATTTGACCGTGAGAGTTCGTTGCTATTCGCTGCTGGGGCCCTTGGCGGTTGTCCACAGAAAATTTCTCGATCAATGTTTAATGCGCCGGTGTCCTCATGCCTGGACCCTCCAAATTGTAACTTAATATCTTTTTCTTGCCCAAAGTGCAAGCAATACCCAAGGTTTGGATGTAACAGTGGATATATATATCATTCAAAGAAAAAAATTTTGGATTTTTTTCTTATTGAATAAGTAAAATAAGAGAATGACCACTGAGTTTCTGCATACCCAGTAGAAGGAAGTTGGATTGCACATGAATTTGTTTTCCTAGATGCTCATTCCTTCTCAGCGGAGATACCACACCAATATAATTGGACGACAACTTTACTAGGTACTTTGTGTTTGAGTTTATTAGAATTGGGAGTCCGAAGAGGTCCTTACCTCACTTTACATTTTGAAGATAGAGCATCATGATGCAAATCATAAGAACTATTAAGTTCGCTTGACAGTAGATCACACTTGAATTTGTTTTGCTCTCTAGTTTTCATTAGGCTCACATAAACCAGATGCTTCAATGGAAGATTCGGCGTAGAAAAGAGAGATTTTTGTGGAGAAGGTGAGCATGGGGCTGTAATATTCTGGCTCGCAATTTGTCACCAAGGTTGCAATTTAGCTACCAATGTCTATTCCACCATTTCCTCGGTTTTTATGCACACGGATCAATCACCCTCCCTACTTTTGAAAGCCTACCAAATCCATCCTTATTTTTAACAAATTTCATTTCAAGTTGCATCTGACATTAGTTATGATGTTAGTCATACTTACGGATCTATCATTTTTTCCCCCAACTTTGCCCCTCCCGACTCACCATTCAAAATTTACCCAACGCCAAAACCCACCTATCCAAGACCCTAACCCAACCCAACGCCTGCAACTTAGCCCCTCTCCTCCTGCCATCGCCCGCAATTGTCGAGTTGCCAAGCCAACGTCTTCTGCATGAATTGTCTCCCTTTCTCTTGTCTTGAGCTTGGGCGTCTGTTGCTGCCCAAATTGCGTTGTGGAACTCGATGCCAAACCTAGGTGGCCGTGGCAAGCTTGCCAAATTGCGTGACTTTCGTGCTCGATGGCAACGGGTGTCAGTGCAGCCTTTGAGCTTGTGGCCATGACTTTGAGTGCGACGTTCGAGCTCTAATGGCCGTGGAGAGAGCGAGAGGTTGACATCGGTGTGGTGCAACAAAGAAGGGGAGAAGAATCTTTCTCTAGGAATGCAAATTGTGTGTTTTCAAAAATCCAGATTGTGTAAGATATTATAAAGCCCTAAAAATAATTAAAATTCGATATGGGAATTTATTCCCTTTGATCCCTATGCCCGGTCGCACGGCCTGGCCTGGTTGGGAGCTCTACTAGTGGCTAGTAGATATTTTCATACGTTTGTTCCAATCCGGGCCTTGATCCGAGCTGGTTCTTGCTTGAATTTGGCGTAGACACCAATACGACAAATTTGATATCTTTCAAGTGGAGCAGGATATGACTCGGTGTAGTACTCTGTTTTTCAGGCTAAAGCTACTCCTAGCAAAATGTTAGAACGTGATTCCATGCAAATAGGAACAAAAAAATGGTCATGAAAATGCAAGTTTGTCCGTGAATTTAACCATCTCAAGAGACACTTCAGCACAAGTAAACCTATGTAAAAGTAAATTCGGAAATTGATTTCTTAACCAAATTGCAAATCTACGATGAACCTATGACTCTTAAAGAACATTCAGTTGTTAGTGTTTTATTGTCAAGCAAGAGGAGTTATAGCCAAAAACAAAAGAAAAAGCAAAAGGAGTTTTATGTCTTGAATGGTTTGCGAATGGACCAAGTGATACACGGAGACTGAAATGTTCATTAAAAAGGAAAGCAAATGTGTTACCGCAGAAACAACACCACAGAGAAGAGAAAGAGCTGTGTTTTTTGAGTGTTGGTTGTCATCGTTACCAGTATGATCACCTTACCAAACAAAGATGAACAAGCAACTACTTACAAACCTACATTTTCGAGAGAGGGAAAGATCAATCCATGTATTGAAGGTAATTAGAACAAAACCTAATTCAACTATGAAGGTGAGAACCTACATTGACCTGGGAGCTCCACACCAATGTTGATCCACGACTATAACAAATGACACAATCCTGCCATTGCCTGGGGATGCAGAATGAGAGAACCTAAAAATGTTCAGCAATTGGACAATTTCTGGAAACCGTCCTGCACAAAATATTGGCATACGTTTGTTCCAATCCGGGTGTTGATGAATAGAATAATCGGAACTACCAGTAAAATATCATGTATGACACTCCGAAGCTGATACAAAATGTCTTTCTGTCTATGAAACCATCTTCTTTAGCTTTCGTGCATGATTTTGTTGCCAAGCAATTAATGATTAGGGGTGTCCAAAAAACCCATCCAACCCGACCCGAACATGACTCGAACACGAAATAAGTATGGTACATGTTTCGGGTCTTAATATTGTTCGGGTAATAATTATAAACACAAATGGAATACATGTTTTGGGTCAAGTTAGGATCGGAACATTGTTCCATCCAAACACATTAAAGGCTTCAACCCAAACACACCCACTCAAGCTATCTCCTCTACAACTTCTTCTACTCGCAACTCATCCAGCTCATCTCGTCTCGTCTTACGGGTTCGTCGTCGTCACCCCTCAGGTCGACCCCTATCAATCTCTCTCTCTCTCTCTCTCCGCGTCTTCCATATCATTTGCTTCTTTTTCGCGGCCAACGCAGAACTTTAGAGGAGGGAGTATTATCTGTCTACGGAGATGTTTACGGACGGATTGGACGAGGCCTCGCAGCGTCACGTAAGAGCATTTTGAATTCCCTTTGTCATTTTTTTTATTAAAAAATTATCTATCTGCGGAGATGTTCACGGACGGGTTGAATGAGGCATCGCGACGTCACGTAAGAACATTTTGAATTCCTTTTGTCATATTTTTTATTAAAAAATTATCTGTCTGCGGAGATATTTACGGACGGGTTGGACGAGACCTCGCGGTATCACGTAAGAGCATTTCGAATTCCGCGGAGATGTTCACGGATGGATTGGACGAGGCCTCGCGGCGTCACGTAAGAGCATTTCGAATTCCGTTTGTCATATTTTTTATTAAAAAATTGTAACATTTTTTAATAAAAAACCCGAAACCCGAACCGAACCGACCCGTTTTTTTTTGCTTCATGTTTTATGCCTTTCGGGTTGGGTCGGGTCGGGTCAAATGACATGACCCTTATTGTTCGGGTCGAGTCGGGTAACATCAAAACCCGACCCGACCCGACCTGACCCGTTGACACCCCTATAATGGTTGTCGAGCAGTTTTTACTCAATGGCAGTCCACACAGAATATGGTTTCCATAGTAACTGCTTTCATCGAATGCCCCAAACTAATATTTGTTTGGTATGGCTCCTGAAAAGTCATTGCAAGACACATGTGAAGGTGGCCACTATTGGAAAGGGAAGGAGGTTAAAATATATGACTTCTATTTTCTAAATATGACGCACATGTGAAGGTGTTAAAGAGCCTGCATAACACGCGGGCTAGTTAGTTTAATAAATGAGAAAAATGAGGCTCCCGCGTGAAAACTGAAAAAATACCATCAGCAGTAGCCACTGCATCGACTGCATTATGACTTACGTCCAGCTCCATCTAGGTACTAAAACTACCTAATTTTTCCACGAACATTGCTTACTTAAGTCAAGGATGGCGATTTTGCACGGAATCATGAACGGAAAATAAGCTAAAGGAATTAACATTGACATGTAAAGTCCCACTCAAATTGTTTCTTTGGAGGAATGGACATCTGAGAGATGGTATTCTACCGAGAATGGGCAGAATAGAATTATTATCCAGAGAGTTATAATTCAAGTCAAGCACCTCTAGTTTTCTCAGCCTTGAAGATAGTAGGTTTGGTTCTGCGAACAAACAATGAAAAGCAGTAAAATCCACAGAAATCTATTCATGTACACACGCTAACAGGTATTGTCATATCGGGGGAAATATGTCATAGACTTGTGGATAAATGATGACGTGGACATAATCATCTATAATGCAGGAAACGAGTAAGAACACAGATGTGATTAACTTATGAGCTTATTAAATAGTGAGATCTCTTGTTTTTTAGGAATTTGACGAATGGTGAATTGATACCTTCTGGTGCAATCCACCCTCCTAAATAGTTGCTGGACAAGTGAAGGCTCGAGTTCTTCAAAGGGAAGAAGTAGAGAAGCGTTGAGGTGCCAAGTTTTGAAGCCAAATTGGTAAGACCTTGAGCCACTTAGCATCAACTGAGTGACTCGTCCTTTGGTGGGGTTGCAGTTAACCCGTTCCCAGCTGCAACAGTTGGAATTCGATCCCCCAGCATCCAACCAAGATGGCACGTCGAATGCGGTATTGAGTGCTAAGAGCGCAATCCTTTCTTGTTCCCAACACCCATATGGAACTAAATATCATATAAACAATTAGAATACAAATAAATGATGGTCACATGAAAATTAATATATGTTAAAGGATCGTTCACAATCAAAGACATTTCCATAAAATCTGCAAAGCACATAATAACACATGAACTAGTCGTTCATTTAAGATACTAATATAAGATGTACTTTGATGACAAGTTCACTGAAGTGTGCTCTTCTTATTGTTCAGCTCCACTAAATTAGTGTGCTTATATTTTCAAGATACTGAAAAATATAAATTTGCTCACACGAGAAAAAGCATGACAAATCGCCTTTTGATTTCTCATGATGCACTTATTTAACATAATGAGTGTCCGGTTAATATTTTTTTCCAATTCCTCATAATGCAAGGGTGACCGTGGATTATCCCTACAAGCCCATATGTATAAGTAAAACTTTACCAAAATACATCCGAAAATTAGATGGTTCTAAACAAAGAAGATTTGAGAAATCACTTCTCCATGGAGCATGAAGCAGAAAACGACCTGACTAGAGGCTTTTCAGAAGTAGACATGTCTAGGAAAAAACATCGTGGAGAAAAATTTAGGATCAAATAACCCGATTTCATAGAACCCACCTGAATCTTCCACTTGGTAGTCTTGAGATTTTTGTTCGAAAGAATAATAGCTAGCGATGCAATATGATTCTAAAGAAAAATTGTTGTTACCTGACCTGAAAGTTTATATGACCAATGAATTATTCTTGCTGTTGGAATCTCATGGTGAAGGGGTCGCATATTATAGGATAACCATGCTTTTGAAAGTTAAATATGCCATGACCTCATTCGATAGCATGCAGTGAAGAGAGGATTTTCCTTCTACTTCATTTAACTCAGACATGCAGGTGCACCATTTCTCAATCCTAAATGAAAGTTGCAATGGCCTAGAAGGTGAAGCTTTTACAGTTTTGCATGTTTCGTAGCAATTGCTATCAATTGGAGATAAACTGACTCTCACATCGTACTGGTTTTTACGAAGTTAAAAGAACCATAAGTCGAACGCTAATCCACTAAATGCACAAGGTGAAAAACTAACAGAACTTTTCCTTTTTATAAAAACAAAATTCAATGGAACCTAAGATCATAAGATCCATTTATGAAGTCAGTCGTTAATGCCATATTGTTAGGCTGGAGGACATGTCAGGTATGACATGGTTTGCAAATGTAGTCGTTGCATATGGAGATGGAAATGGTTATCGCAAATGAAAACGTGCTCGATAAAAAAAGAGTGGTAAGAGGAGGTGTGTTGATGTTCTCATTATTAGAAACCTGATCAATCCACTCGTCAAAGTAATGAGCTTTGCTGTGTTACTTCTTGAGATGAGTACATCGAACTGGCGGGGGAGTCCCCCGCTATAAAAGTCTTGGTCTTTCAATTTCTCAAGTCAATTCTCTTCCTCTTCCTCTTCCTCCCTCGCTCTCTTCAATCCCAACCCATCAATGGCCAAGCTGAAGGTGGCCGGCACGTGGTCCGGCGCGATGGAGGTCGAGCTGGACGGCTGGACGGTCCCGATGCTGCGGGAGGAGGTCGCGAGGTGTACTACCCGTGCCCGGACTTGATCAACCTGATCTGCAGGGCCAAGATGCTGGACGGCGAGGGGACGGCGAAGTTGAGCGAGCTCGGCGTCAAGGGCAACGCCAAGATACTCTCGACCCCCGTCTGCGTTAACCGGGGCAATTCGCTCGAGGAAGAGGCCATGGCCGAGGACGAGCGGTCCCGCAGGCTCGCTCCGGTCAAGTGAGTGTTTTTGTTTGTGCATGTTTCGCAGCAATTGTTCCAGTGTGTGTGGGCGTGAGCGATCGTTTATTTTTCCCTTAAATTTGACTGGGTCGCCGGTTCCCGGCAGCGGGTAGGCGTACTAATTGATAGGTCGAACAAAGTTGTTGACTTTCCTTGCTTCTTGGATTCGTTGCATCTTTTTTATGGTGAATTTATCAGGAACTTGTCTCTTTGTTTTCTGTTTCTTGGTTTCTGTTATGTACATTGTGAGGAATCTGTTTGTTTTGCTGAATTTTCTGAAATGTTGGGTATTTGTTATCGGATCATACACGTTGTTGGACTGGCCTTGTAAAATATAACGTGGTGAATGGCAGCTTGCCTCACCTGAAAGCAGGCTTCTGCTGCTCTCTATCTCTAGTATTCTTTCCATACTCTTTGTTAATTGGTTGATGGTTTTGATAAATCGTGCTTGGAGTGATTAAAGTGGGTTCATATATGATGAGGCTAAGTATTATCTAAATTCAGTGTATGAATTACATCTCCCTTTCTCTTTACTGATGGCAGCGAGCTTTGTATTCTCTTTATAGGTGAAGGAATTCAAAATGCGGCGGCTTTTCTAGAATAGGTCCAAGTCCAATAGCAATGAAATTTGTGGTCTTGGGATGAGTGTGTCCGAGTTCTAGAGATGTCTTCCTTGGTTAATAATGCTCAGTCTGAAGCTTTTGGGGTTCCTTTGATGCAGAAGTTTTTAAGTAGCTTTGATGCATTGGAAGATGCTTTCTCCTCATTCCAAGCTCACTAACTCTTAGCAGCCACTACCAAATCAATCATTTATCATGCATTTCACATGCATATTTGGTTTTGTTTTCACCCCTTTTTTAGCAACTTTCGTGTATAGTCGTGGGACTAACAACATTCTTAGTGTGGCATACGTTACTTAACTCATGAGGCAGCGCATCTTGATGCTTATAGAGGCATTCGGCTCTGGGCAGGGCACTTTATTATCATTCAACAGACTTCCCTGAACATGTCTTGATAGAGTGACATGTTTATAGTTGTGTCATAAAATTTCTATGCTTGGCCAGAAGCACTGATGAGCCTGGCGATCTGGATATACATACCTATGGATGTTCATTTACAGAGACATGCTTATCTGCTTTTGTAGTTTACTTTCGTGTATTACTTTTTGATGATATTGGCCAGCCTGTTTGTTGTTTGCAGAGACAATGGCCTTTTTGGCTACTCTGTGTATCTACACATCCACTCATATAATTAAATGCACATGTCCTTCTAAATACAGAGCAGCTGCCACGGCACTGGCTAAGAGACATGCAGATGGGTCATTGCCACTGGAAGACTTCAACATAGAACTTGAAGATCAGATTGTCATGACCGATGTTCTTATAACGGAATGAATGTCCTTCTAAATACAGAGCAGCTGCCACTGCACTGGCTAAGAGACATGCAGATGGGTCATTACCACCGGAAGACTTCAACATAGAACTTGAAGATCAGATTGTCGTGACCAATGTTCTTATAACAGAATGAATGTCCTCAAAACTGCTTGTCAAAACTGCATCTTTTGTATGTCATGACCAATGTTCTTATAAAGCGTTGAAGTAATTTCTTACTACAAAGGAGTCCAGCTCTTTTTTCTCTTGCTTGTGAGTATAGGCTCAAAATTATCTGATAGTTGTTTCTATTACTTTGATTGACATATCACCTGTTATTTTTTCTACCAATTTGTAAAGATGGCAGCACTGCTGACCTTCTCGTATGAATGGAATGTTTAAAATACAATTGAGTTCTTCAAAATAGATTTTTGTTTTTTTGCTCCAATCTTTCTGTTTCTTGTGTCACTTGGAATCATCTGGAGCTTAGTGCTTTTGTTAAACAATTTCCAACTGATATGACGATGGTCTTGATTATAAATATCTTGGATAAAGATCCTCAGTGAAAGATGATGTTCCAGAATAATTTCTAGTGGTCATGAAAAGACTCAGAGCATAAGCTCGGGATAGAGCAGGCATGAGTTGTACAACTATATCTCCCCAAGGGTTGAGCCTAGGTTCCCATTTCGACTGTTTATCTGCGCAACTCGATGTCTGAGCCCACAAGTTGCCTCAATGAGGACAAAATGTGGAACAATTGAGCTGAAAGCACCGCAAAATTTGATTTTATAGAGTTTGAATAATAAGTGACAGGGAAAAAGCTGACAGATAGTCCAATGCATATTGCAAAGTTTAGAGAAAGCACAAAATGCTCAGATAACTGGAAAGGACTCCAGAGTTGATGGTATTGTTTCTGGTCTTCAACCTTTACCGGTCTGACCTTGATCTCTTCTCCTCGTTTTCTTGTTTCAGCTAATAACGAACCTACTAATCTCAATGTCATTTGGACTTTACCCCTAGTCCGAACCTCTAAAACGCCTGGCTTTCCCAACCGAGGTCAGACAATTTGTCCTGGTTGTGCACTTAATGCATCAATCAGGTGAGTCCCATGACCTCCACCCCTTGAAGCATGTGGTCTTTGGGATTGTCCTGGACAACTAGTCTAGCTAGGCGGAATTGGATTCATTTTGCAATTTGATGGGGATCCTCTGAAACATTTTGGCTTAGGCTACTGAAATCATGACGGTTTGTGATGTATTTATTTCTTAAGTCAATGGGACCCCAATTTTTATTTAACAGAGTCTCCAGATACTTAATTAAAGAAGATGAGACACAAGAACGACCACTGAATTTTTGCATACTTATTATGATTTATTCGTCGATGCATGAAGGATCTCTAAGTAAAAACAGTTTCTTTATTAGAGGAATGAAGTTGGATTGCACACTCTTTGACCAAAGAAAAAAAAGTTGGATTGCACACAAACTAGCTTCCTAGATGCTCATTTCTTCTTAGTGGAGATACCACAAGGATATAATTGGAAGACAACTTCACTGGTTGCTTCATGTAAGTTTGTCGTGTTTGGGAGCCTGAAGATGTCCTTGGGGACGATGCTCGCTTCACATTTTGAAGATAGCGGCACATTGTGATATGCAAATCAAAAGAAATGTTTGACTTTCCATGACAGCAGATTACACTTTTAATTTGGTTTGCTCTCCAGTTCGCATTAGCCTCACAGACCGGATATGCAGTGGAAGATCGGTGTGGAAGAGAGATTAGGTTGAGAAGGAGAACGAGGGACTGTATTGTTGGCAATTCGGTTTGCTCTCCAGTTTGCCAGATCGCATGACTTTTGAGCTCGAAGGCCATGGCCATTCGTGCTGCCTTTGAGCTTGTGGCCATGGCCTCGAGTGCGACGTTCGACCTCTAATGGCCATGGAGACAGGGGGGGGGTGGGTGTGGTGGAGGAGGAGAGGAGGAGGTTGACATCGGTGTGGTGGAAGATAGAGGGATGGGGAGAAAAATGGGGTTTAGGGTGGGGTGGAGGGGTTGTTTATCTCTTCTTCTATTTTTGGTCTAAAACTTGTTTATCTTTTCAACTAGGGTCTTTCTCTGAAAATGCAAATTGTGTATTTTAAAAAGTGGGTATCGTTTTTCCGAAGTTTCTCCATTTTTTCCCCTTTTTTTAGTAAAAGATGGCATGATACCTTATTTATATGTTATCTTATATAATAGTTCTCTTTTGCACTTTACTTACATGTTACCTTTTATAATAGTTCTCTTTTGCACCTTAATCAATAAAGTCAATGTTATATGATCTGTAGCTTTCTTAAAATCCTTCCTCAAGAGAGCAAGAATTCGTAAAGAGAATTCACAAAAATAAATTTCAAGTATTCTTGCAAAATGAGAAGTCATGAAAGGCATCAAAAAGGCTCTAAAAGTAATTAAAATTCGACATGGGAGGTTACTCCCTTTGACCCAAGCGCCCGACCACATGGCCTAGCCTGGCTTGGTTGGGGAGCTCTACTAGTGGCTAGTAGCCATTTTCATACATTTGCACCAATCCAGGCCTTGATCCGGGTTGGTTTTTGGTCGAATTTGGCCTAGACATCGAGACAACAAATTTGGTCTCTTTCAGACTGAACAACACATGCCTCACTTCAGTATTTTGTTTTTTAGGCTAGAGCTAAGCTCTTAGCAAATTGTTGGAATTTCATTCCACGCGGACAGGAACAGTAAAAGTGGTCATGAAAATGCAAGTTTGATCGTGAATTTAACCATGTCATGAGACATTTCAGCACAAGTAAACCTTCATAAAAATTGGATGGAAATCGATGTCATAACCAAATTTCGGATTGGCCATGAACCTAGGACTCTAAAGAACATTAAGTTGTTCCGTGCTATATGGTCAAGCCAGATGAGTTTTATGTGTTGAACAGGTTGCAAATGGACTGAGTGATCTATGGAGACAGAAATGTTCATTTGGAAAGGAAGGCAAATGTGTTACCGCAGAAACAACATTGATGAGAAGAGACGGCTGTGTTTTTCTGGTGTTGTTTGTCCTCGTTAGCAGTACGATCACCTAACCAGATAGAGATGAGCCACCAACTATGTAAAAACCACCTTTTCGAAAGAGGGAAGGATCACACCATGTATTGTCTTCAAGGAAATTAGAAGAAGACCTTATTCTGTAGTGAAGGTAAGAACTTACACTGACCTGGTAGATCCACATTGAGTCCAATGTTGATCAATGACAATAACAAACGACATGAAAAAAACCCAATCCTGCCATTACCCAGAAATACAGAAAGAGAGAACCTAAATTGTTTGGCCACTGGACAATCTTCGAAAATTGTCCTGCACAAAATAGTAGCATGTGATGAACAAGCTCCGACATGTGGTGATAACCAGTTCCACATAGTGAAACCATCCCTGCCGCCATTGGGGATTGATGAAGAGAACGACTGGAATTACCAGTAAAACCGTCGTGTATGATACTCCAAAGCTGATATAAAATGTCTCTCTGTCTATGAAACCATCTTCTTTAGCTTTCGTGCATGATTTTGTTGCTGAGCTGTTGACTTTAATGGTTGTCGAACAATCATTACTCAACGGCAGTCCACACAGAAGATCGTTTCCGTAGTAACTGCTTTCATCGAATGCCCCAAACTGATTTTTGTTTGGTATGGCTCCTGATAAATCGTTGTAAGACACATTGAAGACTTCCAGGAAATTCAACTGAGTAAGCTCTTCAGGGATAGAACCAATCAAGTTGTTGTAGGAAAGGTCAATGCTCTCTATCTTTGTGAGGTTTGACAATGACATTGGTATACGTCCTGTAAGCTTGTTATATGACAGGTTCAGCACAAGCATGTCCTGTAAGATTGCTATCTCCGTGGGATCTCGCCGCTGAACTGGTTGCAAGAAAAATCAAATCCTACCATTGCAAGGAGTGCATAGCCTTCATAAGAATCAAACCTTCTTTTTGTTGTGAATCCAACAATATGTGGAACTTGAAATGCATCTTCTTTCGGTCTTTTATAGTACTTGGTATAGGTTTTAATTGTCCTCACATAAGGCCAAGGTGACCATGCTAGGCCTCCGTCTGCAACGTACGGCTTTGAAGTTACCTTATTGGTGTATCTACTGGAGGAGAAATTCATGGGTCCCAAGCAACTAGGTAATGGACCAAACAGATTGTTATCAGAAAGATCGATCATACTTAAGCCTTTCAAGCTGCACAATTGCTCGGGAAATGTTCCATCAAAGCTATTACCACTCAGTGAAAGAATGCTCAATTGAGAGAGGTTACCAAGCCAATAGGGTATGGTGCCAGAGAACTTATTTTCACTCAGATCCAAGGTCACCAAATGGGAGCTGTTAGAGAGCACATGCATGATTGAACCATTCAATTTGTTCCCATACAGTTGGATGTGACTCAACTCGGGTGATATAAAAGATGATGCTAATGAACCGGAGAGATTGTTGTCAGACAAATCCAAATACTCAAGTGAATAAAGATCAAAGAGTTCTTGAGGGATGAGCCCATCCAACTGATTTTTGGACAAGTCAAGGGCCACAAGCAATGACATGTTTGCAATCAATCTAGGAAGCTTGCCGATGAAAGAGTTGTTGCTAATGTCCAACACCCACAAACTTACGAGTGACGAAAGAAAAGAGAGATTTCCAGTGAACATGTTGTGGCCCAACCGCAGATCTAATAGATTTAGGTTCACGGTCTCTTCGGAAAATACAATTTCTCCTTGCAAGTTGTTATATGCTACGTTGAGGTATTCCAATGATAAGTTACTATCTAGTAACTGGATAGGTAGTCCCCCGGAGATATTGTTGCTCGACAGGTCTAAGAAACGTAAGGATGTTATACTACCCAGTTCAGATGGAATACTCCCTTCCAATTTGTTGGTTGATAGATTAAGGTAGCACAGATTTGGGACATTTGCATAAAATTCGGCAGTAAGCTCTCCTCTCATGCAGTTGTTGGATATGTCCATCACTGAAAGATTAAAAGGGGTCATTGATGGAACCTCAAGGGTCATAAATAAGTTATTGGCCATAAAAAGCTTTTCCAATTTAGTGTTGTTTTCCAACAACCAAGCTGGAAAGGGACCAGGAATGTCATTCGAGGAGAGATCCATGATTCTCAGGTCAAATTGATGATTGAGAAAGCCAAGAGAAGTCACTTTGAATCCTTTTGATAGACAATTTGACATACTAAAAAAATTCAACTGGAGCCTTGGGATCGAAGATGCAACTTTGGTATCAATTGTTAGTTTATTGTCATCAAGCAACAGCACCTTAAGTCTTGAATGGTTTGCAAGTGGGCCCAGTGACGAGGGGATGTCAAAATGATTACCCGAAATGGAAAGAACTTCGAGTGAGGTAAGACTAGTGAGGGGAGATGAGGCAACATTATCTGAGAATTCATTGTCTTCAAGATTTAGAACCTGAATAGATGTCATGTTTCGCCAACATGTAGGAAGCCCGCCAGTAATTCCATTATTGCTAAGATCCAGCTCTTCTAGTTTTGTGAGGTTGCACAAGCCTGTTATTGACACCACAAGTCAATTCAAGTACAATGGTAGATATCAGAACATATAACAAGGACATACACGCACGTGAAGGATCCATTTCACGTCCAGCTTTTACACCGAGAGATAAGGACTTACTCTGACATGAAAGGTTGCCAATTAGACCGGTGTTGGATGAGGACAATAATCTAAGAGATGTCAAAGGACCTAGACTGGAAAGGATTCCAATGCTCGCATTCAATGAAGAATTATCCAAGATGAGCTGTTCCAACTTGTTGAAGTTATGAGAATCTTCCCACAAAACAAAAGATAACTGAACGTCAGATTTCCTTATAAGCATAATCAAGAAATGGTATAGAAATATCACGAGTAAATGGGACTTTTTAAATAAAAAAATTAAGCTCCGTTCATTGCATGGAAATTTGACATTTTTGGAAATAGTTTTCTAAGAAGTTGTTTTTTAGAAAAATGAGAATATTTTCCAATATTCGATTAAATATGAAAATGAACTTGAAAATGTTTTCTGCCATTTGGTATGGAAAATTTGATTTGATTTTCCTCCGTGCATATATCTTAGTAATATTTTTTCTTTTTAAAAAAATTAATTATTTTTCTTCTTATTTTCTTTCTTTCTTTCCTTCCTTTTTTTTTTCCTTTTTCCTTGGTCAATTCTCGGCCATGGCTGGATTTTCTATAAAAAAAAATGAAAAAATAATTAAAAAAAGTGCACGAAGGACAATGGATCTAGATGAAATCAAGAGAGTGGAAAATGATTTCCTTTTGTCAAAAGAGGAAACCAATTTCCCCACTTTTGAAGGCATTTTCTCATCGCAGAAAAATGTTTTCCTTGACTCATTTATTTTCTATGAACCAAATGCCAAAAAATATGAAAACTATTTTTCTAGAAGTTGTTTTCCATGAAACAAATGAAGCCTTATTTTGAATATGCATTCACTGAAGGCTTTGAATAACCTTGAGCAGTAATTGTTCCTTCCACTGTATTATACTGGAGAGAAAGGATCCTGAGGGATGACAGTGCCCCTAAAGCTTGCAGGACGGTCCCCACATCCTTCAAGTGGACACCATCTAGGTGGAGGTTCTCTAAGTGGCTCAAGTTCTTCATGCCTAGCAGTAAAATTCCAAGTAATTAACTTGCTCAGCAGTAAATTGTGAAAGCACCCACGCGGATGCCTCGGCATAGGAATCTTTTGTATCAGCAACATTTCTATATGGAAAGAGAAGGAGGTTGCAATGTATAACTTCTAGTCTTAATATGACGCACATGTAAAGGTGTTAAAGAGCCTGCGTTAGCGTGCGGGCTGGTTAGTTTAATAAATGAATAAAAACAGCGATCCTGCATGAAACTGAAAATGGTACCTTTAGCAGTAGCCGCTGCATCGACAGCGTTGTAACTTATGTCCAGCTCCATCAAAGTACTGAAACCAACTAATTTATCCACAAACAATACTAACTCAAGGATGGCAATTTTGTATCGAACTATGAAAAGAGAATAGGCTGAAGAAATTACCATTCACATGTAAAGTCCCACTCATATTGTTGTTTTGGAGGGATAGGACCCTGAGAGATGGAATTGTACCGAGAACGGGTAGAATAGAATTATCCAGAGAGTTATTTCTCAAGTCAAGCACCTCTAGTTTGCTCAGCCTTGAAGATAGCAGGTTTGGTTCTGCAAACAATCAACATGAAGCAGTAAAATCCACTAAAGTCCACTGGTATTGTCATATCAGGGGGAAATATTTCGTAGCCTTGTGGATTAATGATGACGTGGACGTAACCAGCTAAATGCAAAAAGTGAATAAGAATTGGGACGTGGTTAACTTACGAGTTTATTAGATAATGAGCATTGCTCATTTTATTGGAAGTGAACAAACAGCAAATTTATACCTTCTGGTGCAATCCACCCTCCTAAATGGTTGCCAGACAAGTCAAGGCTCTTGAGTTCTTCAAAGGGAAGAAGTAGAGAAGCATTTAGGCGCCAAGTTTTGGTGCTGAAACGGTTGGAACTCATAAAACCAAGCATCAGCTGAGTGACTCGTCCAGTGGTGGGGTTGCACTTAACATTTTTCCAGCTGCAACAGTTGGAATTCGATCCCCCGGTGTCCACCCAGGATACTAGGTTGAATGTGGGTTTGAGCGCTAAGAGTGCAATCCTCTCTTGTTCCTGACACCCATGAGAGCCACATAAACATACGATACCCCAAACCACCACAAGTACCCACAGTGCTTTCTTTTTCATGACTGCAGATTCAAGTGATCAAACTTTATATGTATCACACTCGTGAGTTAACTTCTTTTTTGCCAGTTAGAGGGCCTTTATAGTTCATTGATGCCTGTGCTTGAGTGTAGAGGTGGTGGTCATGGCCAAAGTCTTGGTCATTTTTAGTAATAAATATAGCTTAGCTCCTTTTGGTGACAAGGTTAATTAGCGTGCGGGGCAGGAAATGTACCTTATGCAATGGCCCTATTTCATTGGCGGGGAAGTTTTCAAAAGACTGTTGTCTTAATTTCTCATAGGTGTTAGTTTGAGTTTAGCGTGCAGGGTGGGAAATGTACCTTATGCCGGGCGGGAAATGTACCTTATGTAATGGCCCTATTTCATTTGCCCTATTTCATTGGCAGGAAATGTACCTTATGCGGGACGGGAAATGTACCTTATGCAATGGCCTATTTCATTGGCGGGGAAGTTTCCAAAAGACTGTTGTCTTAATTTCTCATAGGTGTCAGTCTGAGTTTAGCGTGCGGGGCGGGAAATGTACCTTATGCAATGGCCCTATTTCATTGGCGGGAAAGTTTCCAAAAGACTGTTGTCTTAATTTCTCATAGGTGTCAGTCTGAGTTTAGCCTATGGGGCGAGAAATGTACCTTATGCAATGGCCATATTTCATTGGCGGAGAAGTTTCCAAAAGACTGTTGTCTTAATTTCTCATAGGTGTCAGTCTGAGTTTAGCGTGCGGGGCAGGAAATGTACCTTATGCAATGGCCCTACTTCACATTAACTTCAAGGCTTGCTCTCATAGGTGTCAGCCTGAGTTTTTTAAACATGTTCATGTTGTCTTCGTACGAGGATGGTATTGGGGATGCCGAACCTAGGTGCACACCATTGAAAGGCAAAGCCGTAATTAGAGATGAAGATTCTAGTGTGTGCTTATCATTGATGGTGTCGTGTGACTCAATGATTGGCTATCGATCCTTTCACTTCGAGGAAGTCCCAAATTTGTTCTTGAAGAATGAGCATGTGATTATCTTTAACAATTGTGCTTTAATGAAACGCCTTCATTTCTAGTTTTTTGTTTATTTTGGTGCTCTATGGATTTGTTTTATTACTATGACTTTTGAGGTTCCTTTCATATGTCATTTGATAATGAATGGAATTTTTTTTTGACAAAAAAAAAAAAAAAAACTAGTCTAGCCTGTCACTATCGTCATTTATATGACTACTTCAATCTCTATCCAATGTAAAGCAGAGGCATTGTGATTTACTTGACTCCCAGTTTGAACCCAACATCGTATTCAACAATGAGACTGCAACTAAATGAAAGTGAAATGAAACGTTAAAGGATTATTCACAATAAACTGGTCTCTTGCTCGGGAAACTAGCATGGGATGTAGATGTGGTAATGGGTTCACTAAATTGCTCTTCTCATTGTTCAGCTCAACTAACTTAGAATGCTTATATTTTCAAGATACTGAAAATTACTAATCTACAGCCTTTACACATTTCACTCAAAGAGAAAAAGCATAACAGATTGCCTTTCAGTTTTTCAAAAAGTAGTTAATTTAACTTAATGAATGTCCAATTAACTTTATTTGAATCGCTTCTAAGGCAAGGGTGACAGTGGATTATCCCTAAGAGTCCGTATGTGAAAGTGAAACTTACTTAGAAAACATCCGGAAACTGGATGGCTCTAAACATTGGTGATCTTTTAATTTACTTCGCATTGGAGCTTTCAGAAGGAAGTGATCTTGAGTGGAGGCTTTTTAAAAGTAGACATGTTGTAAAATTAATGCGAAAATTGACAAGATCTTGCTATTAAATCAATGCAAAAACATTGAAGAAATAAACAAGGAACAACAAGGATACCAAATATTTACGTAATTTGGTTCAAGCAGTACCTATCCCATAGAGAGAACCGACAATAAATAATTCATTATAATTAGAGAATCGGAGTTATAATTGCTCATATGCTTGAGTGTTTATTATATTTAAATTAAGACCAAACCTAAAAGTGTTTCTAATGAACATCTTAACTAGATGTAAGGTTCAAAGCACAAATCATCCCGTGTGTAAGTTCAAAGCAAAAAAGAAAACCCCTCGTACAGCTAATTCAAGAACGTCCGTACGTTCTTTCTTCTATTCTTCGTGCGGTGGCTCAATTTGGAACCCACTATTTGGCTTGTCCGGGAAAGGAAACCCGAGAAGCAAAACCTTCCTTTTAATTCATTTTCTTTTCTCCGACTACTTCCTGACCCCACACTTGCTCTTTTGTGCAACCAAAAAGAAAATTCGAAGTAGGCAATTAAAGTCCACAGAAAATTTGACCGCGAGGGTTCATTGCTATTCGCTAATGGGGCCCTTGGTGGTTGTCCACGGAAAATTTCTCCCCGTTTAATGTGAGGTTAGTTCGCGTTCATGTTCATTGGCATTCGCTAATGGGGCCCTTGGTGGTTGTCCCCAGAAAATCTCTCCACGTTTAATGAGAGGTTTTAGTTCACGTTCATGTTCATTGGTATTCGCTAATGGGGCCCTTGGTAGTTGTCCACAGAAAATATCTCCATCAACGTTTAACGTGGGGGGTCTAGACGCCCAAACCCTCCCAATTGAACCTACATCTTTTTCTTGACGAAAGTCCAAGCAATACCCTCTCAAATCTTTTACATCCCGAGATCCGGATACCAAACCATTCAAAGAATGATTTTTCGGATTTCTTTCTTATCCCGCCAGGTTGGATTGCATAACGGCTTAAAATCGACAATTCTCTAACTTGGCTTGAGTTTCGACCCAAAAAAGAAAAAAAACTTGGCTCGAGTTTGTAGCCAAATCATAGTACTTATCTTCTATGCTAGCTCTCCCAATGCCCCAACGGACGCTCAATTTCTATAGATACCAACTGTGTTCAAGTAAAGCTTAAAGTTTCGCCAAAGGAACAAGCCTAGTCATGATGTCCGATGAGTTTTCTACCTTGGCTTGATATATGTGATGTATTTATATGTTAATGGGGTTAATTGAGTCGATTTGACCTTTTAAGTTGATGGGACCCCAATCTTTCTTTGACTAAGTATTGAGACACATGACATTAATTAGATAAGTGAGATAAGAGAATGATCATTGAGTTTCTGCATACCCAGTAGAAGCAAGTCGGATTTCACACAAATTAGCTTTCCTAGATGCTCATTCCTTCTTAGTGGAGATCCCACACTGATATAACTAGACGGTGACTTTAGTGGTTGCTTTGTGTTCAAGTTTGTCGTGTTTGGGAGCCCGAAGAGGTGTTTGCGACGATCTTGGCTTTGCACTTTGAATATAACACATCATGATGGAAATAGTAAGAACTATTGAGTTCACATGAAAGTAGATTACACTTCTGTTGACACCCCAAATTACCCCTATCATGTGTTAGTCACGAGGGCATGAATAAGAGTGATACGCCCCATTTTGTTGGTAAAAGCGAAAGGTAGCCAACATTCTTGAAGGAATTTAGAGCTAAGTGTCAATAGGATTTCAAACGGATATACTTAAGTCAATGGCAATATAATTAATTGCCACGTGTTAGGCCGTGGAAATAATGCATCAGATTTGGAATTTAAGCGGAATTGGCATTAAATCTCAAGCACGAATAACTGTTGTGCAAGGTGCATAAAAATAGGGAAGTGGTTATTTAGTTAATGGGCAAGTCATGTAAGCGTCTTTGACAAGTCAAGAAATGATTGGATGTGGATAAGGTAGTTAAGAAAAAAGGAAAACGTGGAAAAAACTAGGAGTGCTGTCCAAGGAAGGCAATCGAGTAAAGATCATGAGGCTACCCTATAAATACCACAAGCCATGCAACTAAGAGCCCCCGAACAACACAACTATTTTTACTTTATTTTTACTTTGTCGCATTTTAGCTATAGTTTTCAAGATCCCGTTGTCTGATTAAATTTCAGTGTGTATCTATATCGGGTTTAGCATTTTGATTAAATTCCGGTGTTACTCTACAAGCTCAGCGTTGTCAATTAAATTCCAGCATTGTGTTTCCTATCTAGGGATATTGTTGTTGATTTAATTCCAGTCGTATACCCAAACAAGTTGTGTCGTTAATTAAATTCTGACATAGTTTGAGTCAGAAGTGTAGGCTATGCAATCAGCTGTGGTCAAATTAAATCATTGTAAATTAAATTCTGGTGTAACTTGCTTACACAAGTGGTTGATCTTTGAGTCATTTGAGTGCTAATTGTCAGGGTTGTACATATAAGTTGTGAATAAAATTTAATCTTGCATTTGACATTCTTTGTCCGGATTCAACATAGAACTCGAGTCCCTTATAATAAAAATCGAAAAGAACTGTTAGGTGAAAGATTTTTCACGGGAATCAAATCCGGTGAAACATTTTCAATTTGTTTTGCTCTCCAATTCTCATTAGGCTCACAAAACCCGGATGTGCAGTGGAAAATCACTTTCTGGTGTTAAAATTGATTTGAATATTGATCAGAAAATGCCCTCCAATCCAATCAGCTTCGTGGCAGGGAATGTACCTTCCACAATGATCAGACTTCGCTGGAGGTGAGTTTTCCGAAAGTCTCTAGTGGCGTAACTTTTTCCACACATTTAGTTTAGTTTAGTCTAGTCAACTGTTATCATTTATATAACTAGTTCAATCTGTCCAATGAACCCAAGATTTTATTAAACAATTAGAATGCAAATAAATGATGGTGACATGAAAATTAATAAATATTAAAGGATTATTCACAATGACTTGGTCGTTTATCAAGAAACTAACACAGGATCTAGATATTATGATGGGTTTTATGAAATACTGCTCTTATTGTTCAGCTTGACTAACTTAGAATGCTTATATTTTCAGGATACCGAACATTACTAATTTTCAACTTTTACACATTTCACACTGGAGAAGAAGCATAACAAATCACCTTTCGGTTTCTCAAAATGCAGTTATTTAACTTACCGTGTGTCTAGCTTAGCATTATTCGAATTGCTTCTAATGCAAAGGAATGGATTATCCCAACAAGTCCGTACGTATAAAGTTAACTTCGCCAGAAGATGTCCGGAAATTGGATGATTCTAAACATGGAAGATCTGTTAATTTACTTTGCAGTGGAGCATTAACTAGAAAGTGATTTTGACTAGAGGCATTTCAGGAGTAGACATGTCTAGGAGAAAAACTTATTGGAGATAAATTCAGGCTCAAAGAACTCGATTTCATAGAACACACCTGAATCTTCCGCTTAGTAGTCTTGAGATTGGTTTGGGAGAATAAACAGCTTGCGATGCAATCTGTTTCTGAAGAAAAATTGTTAAGTTTAAATTATCAATGAATTATACTAACTGTTGGAATCTCTTGGTAAAGGGATCACATGTTCCAGGATAAGCCCGCTTTTGAAAGCTAAATTTGCAAAAACCTCATTGAATGGCATGCAGTAAAAAAAGGTTTTTCCTTTTAGGTCACTTGACTCAGGTGACAAACTCCCATAAAAGACTTGCGGACATGTGTAGGTGCTCCATTTAATCTCACTCCTTGATGAAAGTTGCCAAGGCCTGGAAGCTGAAGCTTTTACGGTCCTGCATGTTTCACAACAATTGCTATCAGTTGGAGATAAACTGACTCTCAAATTGTACTGGTTTTTAAGAGAGTTAAAAGAACTATAAGTCGAATGCTAATCCACTAAATTCACATGGTGATAAACTAACAGAACTTTTCCTTTTTATGGAAGCAAAAATCAATTGAGCCTAACAATGCAGGACTTAAGGAGGAAATCCTATCGGAAGCTCATTGAAATAACTATAGCACATATTAGGGTAGCACGAAGATGTATTAGAATCTCTAACAATATTATTGGTGGAATGACATGAAGATTGATATCGCCAAGTACGTAGCTAAATGTTTAATATGTCAACAAATAAAGGCGCAGCACTGCAAGCCATGAGGACTTTTGGAACCGCTAGAAATTTCAAAGTGAAAATGGGAGCACATCATGATGGACTTTGTGATGGGATTACCAAGGAATCAAAGGGGGTAATGATTCTATTTGGGTGATAATCGGCAAGATGAAAATCAGCCCATTTCCTCGCGGTACAGAAAGATTTCTCAATGGAAAAATATGTTGCGATATATATTCAACAAATAGTCCGTCTACATGGTATTCCAGTGGCTATCACTTCGAATCGAGATCCCAAGTTCACTGTCACATTTTGGCGGAGCCTTCAAACCACCATGGGAACAAAGCTTTAGTACAGTATCACTTATCATCTGTTGACGAACAGTCAAATTGAAAAGACTATACAAACGCTCAAAGGGTGGACAACTAGCTAGAGCAACGGGTGCTGTAGTGAAACTGATTGCAAAAGAGGGGAAATTGGTCACATTAAAATTACCTTATGGGAAGGTCCATTTGATATCCAAAAACTGCTTAGCAACAATTGAACAAGTGGGGAATGTTCAGGTGAAAGATCCCATTGAAGCAGCTAATCCATGCATATTGTATGCACATCGGGTTGCACAAATTGCATAGTATCATAAATAGCTATTTTGGGGATTATTAACAAAGCATCAGGATGGCACTATTTTGAAGCATTGTATAGTCGAGCTTGCAGAACTCTAGAATGTTGGGATGGGAAAAGAGGATCACTAGCCCAGAGTTAGTCTAGCTTTTAGTAGACGAGGCTAAGGTAATTAGAGAAAGACTTAGGACCGCCCAAAGCTACCAAAAAGTTACGTGAATAGACAGTAGAGACCTTTAGTATTCTAGGTAGGTGATCACATTTTCCTTAAGGTATCACTAATGAGAGGTAGTCGCACCTCGGTAAGAAAGGAAATTTAAGCCCAAGGTACATAGGACCTTTTGAAATTTTAGAGCGAATGGGCAATTTAGCTTATCAATTGGCATTTCTGCCCAAACTTGCTTAAGTACATGACATGTTTCACGTATTCATATTGAGAAAATATGAGCCCGATCTTGTACACGTGCTGAACTTCGAAAAGATCAAAGTGGACAAAAGAGTGTCATATTATGAGGAGCCAGTGCGGATTGCCGATAAGAAAGAGCAAGTGTTGTGAAATAAGGTCATTCACTTAGTTAATGTCATTTGGCAACATCATGAAACATAAGAAGCAACCTGAAAAGTGAGGAGCTAATGAGGCTTCGATACCCGCATTTGTTTGAAGAGTCGAGTATGTATTTAAATTTCGAGGAAAAACTTCTTTTTTTGGCGGAGGGGGAAGAGTTGTGACATCCTCGATTCGGACTTCTATCTTAAATACAAGGAATGGTCTAGAGGTCAAGCCAATAACGCGATTATACCATGAATCGATTCAATGATCGTTTAAGAGTCAACTAGTCGATTGGGAAAGGCGATTAAGGATCGGTGGATAAACTTGACCAGAGTTTTCAACCATAGCAAGATAGCTCAACCATAAGGATCGATGTAGGACAACCGCACGCCATCACGGATTGATTAGTGGATGGTTATAGATCGATTCGGCTTGAGTGTATGTGATCGATTGTGGGTGGTTTCGCATGGTCAATATACCACCGCAAATGACCCTAAATCGATCCCATATGACCATGTACCAAGGTAAGTCGATTGATTCAGTACAATTACATGACATCCGAGGGTCGCCCATGGATCGACTAGGTTCAAACATGGATTAGCTTTCGAACCAACTATGGGTCGCGCGTGAGACCCTAGAGGGGCAGCGAATCCGATCTAATGGCAGTGCGAGCGATGCCCCAAAGCTGCCCAATTCATGTAGGCCATGTTAAGGCCACTTCCGATCAAAACTTAGCCACAAAGCTCGGTCCGATTACAGGTGTCGATCATGATAATTGCAAGATATCCTTGTCTAGTTAAGGCGATACTTAGTTTCCATGATTGCCTTTATACCCCTTGACTTTAATCAATCAAAAGTGAGTAAATTATTTGAGGCCAAAGAAGACCCACGCGCCTAGGAAGGGGGGAAACTTGAAGGACAAGATTAGAACAAGCTTAATTATTAATTTTGGAAGCTTGTCCATCAAAGCCATTTGCTTATTTAGAGGTTTAGGCCATCATGACCCTAGAAGTGAGACCTGCTCATGAAGTTTATGTTCCTTAGAGAGTTTCTTGAAGACAAGTTATGAAGGAACTAATGTTTATGGTCTTACAAGGGAAGAGGTGCCACTTCTAGGGGGAGGAAAGGGAATGAACAAGTTTAGTTAGTATAACCAAGTTAGCTGCCCTCTAAAATTAGATAATAATGAGGCTACTATGAGACTTGGGGAAGAAGCTGCCAAGATTGGTTCTTGGAGTGACACTTGGCAAAGGAGACCTTGTAATCTTGGACCAGCCTATTAACCATCATTTATCATCACTGCAAAACCAATAACTGAACTTCTCATATAAAAACCCTAAGATAACATTTCTTTCTCTTTCCTCACAAAACTCACCATCTCTCTCTATCTTTCCTTCTCACCGCCCCCTCCTTCTCTCTCTCCCTCTCGACTGCATACCGTCTCCATCGACGTTGCTCGCCGTCCGTCGTGAGCCACCGTTTGTCCGCCGTTCATCACCTTCGTCGTCTCCTCATAGATTTCATCTCGATTTTGTAAGTAAATCCTCTAATCATTAGTTAGAATGTTGCTCTATGTGGTTTGGGGCATAAGCCAAGTTCCTTAGTGTTCTTGATTTGGATTGTTGTTGCTTGGCTTGCATGGTTCGCTTATGATGCTGGAGCCGTAAGTAGATCCCATGACTTTTGGCTAGGCTGTCATGCTGTGTGTTCGGACGCGATTTCGGTTCTTGTTTTTGAGTTGTTCAAACAGGGTCTTGCTATTATAGGTAGAGTAGGCTCGTGTATTAATTTTGTATGGTTTACTCATGTTGATGCGTGGGCTATGAGGTTCGGGAGTTAGTCAAGTTTTGTCACGTACTTGTCGAGTTTGCATGGAGCTATTGTTGCTTAGTTGATGTGGTTTGATTATATAGCATTTGATATGCTTGAAAGCATGCCCCAGGTTTCTAAAAAGATATTCACGTTGGTCTTGGACGTGCGTGGAAGCACGCTGGGCCAAGTCTCCCTCTTAATACAACAATATTGAGGCATATCATTCTGAACCCAGTTAGACCTAGGCCAGTGCTTGAGCGTATCAAGTTAAGCCACAGGTTTTTGCTTTGAGTGCAGCACTTTCTATCGGCTCAGTTCTGATAAGTCATGACACACACTTGGCTTGGCACACCTTTGAGACACTCTTGCATCAGCTTAAAGTAAAAATAATAACCGGTTTAGGTGATTGATTGTATGTGTGGTCACACGAGAGAAGCCATCACTGATGGTTTCTAGATGATGCTGTTACCAATGGATTTTGGATGCTATTCGCAAATGGATTTTGGAAAGAAGCTCGATAGATTTCGGATGCCATCATCGATAGATTTTGGAACGTTGCCTTGCCCAACGGCACAAGATGATACTTAGTGGATTCCGAAAGGACCGATGGATTTCAATTGTGTGTAATAATTAGAAGCCGTATGATGTGTTATGGATATTTGTATGCTTGGGTTATGGAAGATGTATATACTTTGAGTTCTTTGATCATGTGTGTACTTTAAATACTTGGGAGCCCTTGTAGATAGTCAAGGCAAAGCAAGGGCTTTGATATTGATCTATTACCGACATAGTAAGTGCCAAGAATTGCATTGATTTGATACGAGGCATCCTCCTATACGAGGATTAGGCGATTCACTTATTGAGTGTTCACTCATTTGTTATAGTTTTCCTCTTTTTCAAACTCGTAGATATGGGTTCCCACTCCCGTTCGTTTTAGTTTGCTAGTGGAAATGGAGGTGGACATGTCAAACATAGTAGAAGTTAGCACCAATGTCACGACCTAACTTGGAGTACACCATTTAGGGTTTGGCTAATGGATTACTAAGTCTAAACTTAACTCAGGCTCTCCCAAGCCCACACCAACTTGCGACTTAGGTTAAAGTTATTTAACAAAAAAAAAATATTCAATTAGGAATCGCTACTAATCTATTTTTGGTAAGTCGATTAGAAACCCAAATGGAAGTATTACTTCACTCCTATGAACCGTAGATATTAAATGAGTTCAGAGACTTGATTATACTAGATTATTCTAACGCCATTTCGCTGCATTTTCTGTTTTATTTTCAAAAAAATGTTTGCAAATAGTTTTGGTTGATTTTAGCCTAAATCACTAACATGTAAGGGGGTGATCATGCGGGTGCGCAAGCATTATTGAACACTCAACGAATCAAATAGATTGTAGGAAAATAAATACCAAGACAAACAATGATTTTTTTTTCTTTCTATTATGGTATTAAAACCAAGCTATGTGACACGTAATTAAAGGAACTAACATGCAAAATTTATGACACGGACATGGTATTTTTTATTAAATTTCGAAATAAATTAACAATTATTTAAGATAATTGAAAAGATAATCCATTGTCTCATGGATTAAATTAACAATTATTTTAACCCTAAACATCACCATCAAGCCCAAAAAAATCAAAATAATAATAAAAATATCCAAAGTCCTATGGATCAAATTAGTAATTATAATAATGTGGATAAAATTACCAATTACTTTGTAAGAAAAATCAAAATAATTAAAAAAAATATCTGAAGTGATATGAATCAAATTAGTAATTATAATGATTTTTGTTACTAAAATCATAGTGCTTAAAATCCCAATGATAGGCAATGAAATTTAAAGATAACGATTGTTACCAATCGGAATCGGACCGATTCACAGCTTGCGGATGAGGCTCGGCAGTGCAGTGTGCTCCTCACGGTGGTGTTTCTCGGCATGACGTCGGAATCGAGGGTATCGCTACGTATCACGGGCACCGCGGTGGCTGAAGGATACTTGCCGTGATGTGGCTACTCACGTTGTTGCTCGGCAAGAATAAAACAGGATTTCGAGAACACCGTATTAACCTCCAGAATTTGGCGTTGAAGTCTGCAAGTATGCTCAGTGGGGTGGAAACCTATGGGGCTAGTCTTTTGGGTGTCATTCGTTGACCCGAAGATTCTTCTTTTCTCTGACCAGGATTTTTGTCTTTAATACCCACAGCTCGGACTCTTTGATGATTGCTAGGGAAATCTGCTGGATCACCCAAAGTGGAAGAACGCCGCCAACTCGAATCGGCAAGTGCTGGCTCTTTGCTGGTCGTGCTGATGTGGCTGGTAGGGGCTACGTGGCGAAAGGAGCAAGCCGTCCTCGTCCGGCCAAAACAGCAGAGGGAACGGCGTTATGAACGGTGAGGGCATGGCGCGGTGTGGCGATGGTCTCGGCCAAAGATTGGCCGAGAGAACTCTCTCTCTCTCTTCTTTTTTTATCACGTGCCTCTCAGTGCTCTTCCGTTCTCTCTCGTGTTTTTTTTCCTCTGTACGTTCTCCAGATCCCAAGAGAGTTCTCCCTTTTCCTCGCCTGCGAAAGGTCCCTTCTATAGGGAGGGGGCTCGAACCATAAATAGATTTTGTTTCCAATTCTGGACGCCTGGAATCTTCCTTGACAGCACGTTATTTCCTGTCTTAAGACAGAAATACATTTACTCAAATATATGCCCCACGTGCAATATTATCTCAAATCTTTTCTTGGCTTTAATTCCTTTTTGTGCGCACCTTCGTATCTTTCCACATTGGACCGCGCAAGATGAATGTTCTCCACCAATTTTATTTCTTTAGACCAAATATCAGCCCGCACATTACAATATTGTAATAGAATTTTCTCGAATTCCGAATCTTGCAAAGATGAGCTCGCAATATTTCCTTCCTATGCTTGTTTTCTCTGAGGATATGTGAATATATTACTTGAATATACGAAAAATCCGCTGCCAAGTTATCGAATATTTCAAAATATATTGATCTTCTAACTTGTCAATCTCGAACGGGCTTGGTCAAATATTCTCTCATTATGGTTTTAGTCCAACTTATTAAATTAAAACTCAGAACCATCAATTCAAACCTATATGCCATTGGTTCATTGCAAATGCAATAATAATAAATGCTTGCAATTTAATTCTAATATTTTTGTTTAGGAATTAAAATTAATCCCTAAATTTTTGTGTATTAAATTACTAAATGATCAATCAATATTTTAGTGTCAACAATCGGAAACTCCTATCATAAGGACACGACCACCATATGGGTGGAGGAAAGACGGGGCAATATCGTCCCTCACCGGTTCAAAGTGTGGTTCATATGGTTCGATGGGGACTTTGTTGGATCCATCCGTAGGAACAACAGGCCACGTGAACCATCCGGTGATATTCCTTGCGACGGTGCCGTGACCGACCCATAGGAGGGGCCGGCCCCCTTTTGAAGGATCAATTTTTAGAAGTCGCCCTCGTGGAGGAGCTAGGACTAACCCTTTTCCCCTTTTTGGATGTAATTGAAAATAGCCCCAACTAAACAGCTTGTAAATATAACTTCTGATTCTTATGATGCATAATATAAGAAGCATGTTTGTGTGCACATATTTTTCCTTGCTATCCAATTATTGTTTGTTGTTGGAAAGACGATGTTATACGCTTCCGCATATGCTTAATTGAAAGATAAAAGTAACGGGACGGTGACGCCTCCTTAGACGACACAAGATAACCCCCGCTGGTCACGTTCCCGTGGCTTTGGGAAGCACGGGGCATGACAAGTTGTGTCAATGTCTCCTAGATATAAAGTTCTCATCTTTAGAAACCTGATCAATTCATTCATCATAGTGATGAGCTTTGCGTGTTTCTTCTTGAGATGAGTACATTGAACGAAGGCAGAGTTATACCAGAGACCTATATTGTTTAACGCTAGCAGGCAGATAACAGAAAAAAAACCCTGATCCCCCAACACAAACGAAGGCAGAGTTATAGTCTCTAATTATCTCCTAAATCGGTGACAATAAGAAAAAAGTTGTCCTGTACAAAGTAGTATAATGTGAAACACTTGTAACAGTTAATAATTGACAAACAGAAGAACAGGATCACAAGAAAAGCTGTGATATCTGATACACTGAAACCGAACATAACTTCCTCGTCTCTATAACTGTTGTTTTCATGCATGATTTGGTAGTGGAACAGTTACAGCTCCGCATCTTCAAGAAGTTATTACTCAGGGGCAATCAACGTTGAAGACGGTTTCATTGTTACTGCTTTCATCAATTTTCCAAACTGATTACTTGGTATGACTCCGGACAAATGATTGTTGGGTATATTGAGGACTAGCAGGAAGTTCAACTGAGTAAGCATTCCAGGTTTGGGACCAATCAACTGCATAATGCTCTATCTTTGTTAGGCTTGACTGGTTCAGTACAAGCATGTCCGATAATATTCTGATATCTGGCAGGATCTTGCCATTGAACTGGTCGAGAGAAAAATCCAATTTACCATTTTAGGAAGTGCATCACTCTACAAGAAATCAAACCTTCTTTCTAGCGGGACTCAGACACTGTGGAACTTTCAGCCTGTCTTCGTCTATCGTTGTATAGAATATAACAAGGAGAACCCAATAATTCAATTTCAACCCCAAAGATCAATGTCAAGTTTACCCCACCTGTGAATTCTCTGGAGAAATTCATTGAATCTTTGCAACTAGGTAATGACCAAAAAGATTGTTTTCGAAAAGATTAATCACATTTTAGAAGATTGAAGCAGTAAGATTCAAGTGATGGACCATCCTATCTTAGAATGTCCTGTCCGGAAGTCAGTCTGTAGCTCTGGTGCACAGTGATTTAACAGGGACGGTTCAACATCAGACTCAACTGATTTAAAGACGAACATTCTATGGCAGGATATTGGTACAGATCTTAACAAAACCACATCCCAAAAGCGTGAAAGAGCCGAACGCCATCTAAACCCCACACCAAAGTCTCATAGCATGATCCAAGTCCCTGTACCTTGCAATCAGGATGTAACAGTGTGGACTTCCTATGGTATTGCTCAGAAGAGGTAGTTACACTGATTGTCCCCTCTTGCCCTTGTTCTTCTGGCCAAAAAATTATCTGTTTTGGGGATATCCATCCCCGGAAGACCACTGATTAAGCACCGCTGTCAATGGGAGTTTGAAGAGTGTGTGAACTGAGTTACGGCTCTTGTAAATTGGAGAAGTTAGGGGGTCAATCAACAAATTTTTGACTAATCACAGAAGGAAACCAATCTTACTCTAGAGTGAGAATTTATATGTCATAGGGCCTTCATTTATGATGAGCTGCATTCCCGAAATATAATAGATTCTAGAGTGAATAGATTTCTGTAAAAGATTTAAAACTTATTCTATCTTTAACCTAAGAACTGGACCTTACTTTAACTAATACTAGTGATATTTTAGGAAAATATAACATGATGATAATTAGTAACATAATGATTATGGTATCAATGAAATTCCTAACTTTTTCATGTTAGAAACTCATCTCCGTCGTATCTATTATATCAAAATCGATTCTACTTTAAAACTAAGAACTGAATTCACGTATCAATCTCTAAGAGGCATATGTTTCCGATTAAATAATTGAATGCAATCTTTATCTATACATATTCCCACATCCGGAGACAACACCAAAGCCTAATAGAATTTAAAAAAATGCTAATCCCATCTTTATGTGCGGACTCAAGCCAAAGCAGACAACTTAGCCGAAGTGCAAATCCCATGTAACAATCCTACGACGTCTCGCACTTGGAAAGAAAAAGAAAAAGAAGAAAGACCTCGGCTTTCAAATCTTGCTCATCAGGCAAAGGCGATGATTTTCTCAATCTCACTCCCCCACTATAAAAGTCTCAATCTTTCAATTTCTCAGTCAATTCTCTTCCTCTTCCTCCTTCTCGGAACCTTTGTCTTCCCAATCATCAATGGCAGCCAAGCTGAAGGTGGCCGGCACTTGGTCCGGTGCCAAAGAGGTGGAGCTGGACGGCTGGACGGTCCCTATGCTGCGGGGGCAAGGTACTGAAGGACAGCAACGGGACAGCGAAATTGAGCGAGCTCAGTGTCAAGGGCAACGCCAAGATACTCTCCACCCGCGTCTGCGTTGATCAGGGCAAGTTGCTCAAGGAAGAGGCCATGACTGAGGACGAGCGGTCCCGCAGGCTTGCACGGGTCAAGTGAGTGTTTTTGTTTGTGCGTATGTTTTCTGCCGCTATTTCAAGCTCTGTGGTTAATTGTTCCAGCGTGTGCGCGAGCGTGCGATCGTTTATTTTTCCCTTAAATTTGACTGGTCACGGCAGCGGATAGGTGTCATGATTGATTGGTCGAACAAAGTTGTTTGATTTTCCTTGCTTATTGGATTCGTTGCATCTTTTTCATGGTGAATTTATCGAGAACTCGTCTCTTGGTTTTCTATTTCTGGTTCTCTATTATGGACCATAAGTCGAATGCTAATTCACTAAATGCACAAGGTGATAAACTGACAGAACTTTTCCTTTTCATAAAAACAAAAATCAATGAAACCTAAGATTATAAGATCCATTTTTGAAGTCAGTCATCAATACCATATTGTCAGCTTGGAGGACTTTCAAGTCTGAAATGGTTTGTGAATGAAAATGAAAATTGTGACGTCCTGAATTTCGACCTATTTTGGAATATATGAAATGATTAATTTATCAATGCGATGTTAGTTACGTTATTCTAAACTAATCATTCATGAGTAAACGAACTTATTGGGAAAGGCCATTATAAATTGATACATGTACGACCAAAGAATTCAATAAAAAATAAACCGCTTAATCACAAGAATCGAAGAGGGACAATACCACGCTATTACAAGCCACGACTACGATATTAACTGCGAACAACGGTAAACCAATTCCTTTTGACTTTGTACTCAGGATAAGTAATTAATCCCTCATGATTATATGACAACTGAGAGTCATCCATAAATTGAAGAGGTACAAACATGAATTGAAAATTATCAATCACGGGTCAAATGCGCAAAAACCCCTAAATGCCACCCGATAGTTTAGATTATACTAAAGTCGTATTTGATCGAATTTAACAACGAATTTTTATCTAATTTCGGTTACTGAGCTTTCAAGAACTTCAAGATCAACCTATTGGACGTCATCTTATTAAACCATCTATTTATTGGTAAGCCTAAAATTCTTAGACAATGATTAACGGGCCAAGGAATTGAAGCCTACAAAGGAGGGGGTTGGACAAAGCCCAATAAGCCTCATGTCCAACTTGGTCCGGCCAGTTGGGCCCAATCAAGCCCACCTAGCCCATTTAAGCCCAATTTGAGCCCATTGAGCCTATCCATGCGCATTCTCCACCTTTTTAGCCCAAATTTGATTTATACAAACCCATACAAAATTTTGGCCTATATACGTGTATAGTATTTTATGCTATACTTTGTAAAAATACCATTTTACCCCTTCTAGATGGATTTTTGCATTAAATGGGTATGAAACAAGAAGGAAAATGCTTGGTTGAGGATTGTTAGTTTGTCTTTCACGCTTAATTGAGGCTTGTTGAAGAAGTTAGCTAGTGGAAAATATCCCATTGGCTTCTCAACCTCCCCCTACTTCGGCCCCCTTTCCACTGCCCTCTCTCTTTTTTCTTCTTCATTTTCCCCTTCACTGCTGCTTGTTGCTGCCACCTCATGCCATCGAACCACCATGCACTGCCATTCATCTAAGCCACTACCCGCTGCCACCCTCGTCGTCCAACCAAAGCCACCACCGCCCTCCTCTCTCTCACCGTGAGCCACCAGCACCCCCTTGTTATTTCAGCCCAAGCCACTTGTTGCTTGGGCCACCACCATCATTTTAAGCTCACCGTCATCATTAACCAATGAGTTAACCGTTTAATTCCTTGATTATGGTGTTAAACTTAATTAGGGGTAGCTTAGTTTATTGTTAATCTTGATTAGTACTAATTAATGATAGTTTAACTAATATGCTATCTCAATAATTGATGGGTGAAAATGATAAACTATCATGATAGGCTATCAAGAAAAAAGAGATAAACTATCGTTAAATGGACGATAAGCTATCAAAAAAAAAATGATAAGCTATCACCTAAAGAGCGATAAGCTATCGAATTTTGGATGATAAGCTATCAGTATTTATGTGATAAGTTATTGAGGAGAGTTAATAAGCTATCGCAATTGGGTGATAAGTAGCTTAATTATATGCATTTTCTGCTTGAGTTATGTATTGAATTATGCACGTTCCATGTTGTTTGAAGCATGCTTTGCCATGAAAAATAATTGCCCAATGTGAAACCTTATTTACAAGTTTTTAAAAAGGGTTTTTATGAAAATATAAATGGAAAATTGCAAGGTTTGGGTTTATATGCCATGTTTTATGTATTAAATTGGGCAAGAATGTTTTAAAAAGAAAGCATGCAAGTTTGACTAGTTAATTGTATGTACGTGACCACATGCGATTATTTTGCTACATTTTTTATGTACGAAAGTTGCATTAGTTTATTGTTGCGAGTATGAACCACGTCTGTATTGGTTAAATGATGAAAAAAATGGGTTTGAATGGTTGTTATACTTATGGGTCACATAAAGGAATTTGTCCCCTAACAAAGGTTTGAGGATGACGCACAATTTTATCGAATGACAAGTCACGGCTGAGGTCGGACCAATGCTCTTTTTTGGAATGCCGTCTATTGCGGGAGTCCTAGGTGATGTCGTGCCCAATGAGGGCACAATGCCTGGTCATGCCAAAAGACCGCCAACTCTTGTGTTAGCCATGATCTTTTGAGGTCGTAATAATTGAAACACATGTGAATGCATTGTGTGTGGAAAAGTATAATATGTGTTATGATTATGAGTTATGCCTATCGCATTGATTATGGCACGTGTTAAATTATATTGTGCATGGTATGTACCATGGCAAGGTAAGAATGCATGTGGGCCAATTCAATCACTCAGTTGTTTTATTGCAACATTAAAATGCTTGTTTATGATATAGTTAAGGCAAAGCAAGGATTGTTTTACTATTGATTTGCCATTGATATAATGTTATCTGTTTAGGTCACACCCAAGGTGAGTTGACTTCCTAACCGAGGCTTAGGTTGTTAAATTACTGAAATTTTATCTCATTTGATGTTGCTAAATGTTTTTCAAGGCCCTAGAATGGAGCTTAGATCAATGCGGTTTGGGGTCCCTATGGACCAAGACCTTGTGATCACACTACACCTAGTCCCTAGATAGGATTACCTATATGAGCACTACGTCACTACCATCTAGGTAAATGAGGGGCTAACTTATTTGGTGCCCTACCGATTCAAGGCTTGATTCATCCGCTAGGGGGAGACCTCTATGGTCTACTGAGGGGATTCAATGGGTTGCCTGACGGGGGGTCCAAGCGATGAGATCTGAGATTCGATGGACGTTGACACCCCCAATGGTGTCATGGAGAACCTTATGTGGATTCAAATGCCGAGACCAATCTAGAGATCCCTCCTGCTTACCTTGGATGGGTGTAGGTGCCAGAGGCTCCTCTTCTTTTTGGACTCCATCTTTTTGAAAGAGTAGATTAACCCCGGCCCAATATCTTTTTATTGACTAACAAAGGAAGTTGCCTATATAAAGAGCTCGTGTAGTCTTCCTAGGGTTAATCAGTTTATAAATAAAAAGTGGTGGTTTTGTAAGCGCTTATTGTTGAATTTTTCTAACTATCTCTATAGTTGAATTGATTGGGTGCTTCTTTATTGCTTTTGCATCCATTTAATTGAACGATAAAAAAAAATAGTCGGCGATGCATCTTGGAACGTCATATCCAATTGACTGCAAGAGAATAGGGATTGTCGCGTGCTCAAAGGTCAAGGTGCAACAGAAATGGTTATTGAAATGGAAACATGCTCAATGGAAAAAAGAGTGGTTAGAGGGGGTGTGTCGATATTTCCTAGATATAATGTTCTCATCTTTAGAAATCGGATCAATCCATTCATCATAGTGATGAGCTTTGTTGTGTTACTTCTTGAGATGAGTACAACTAACTGGTAGGTTCTCCCAGAGACCTATATCGATATGAGAATAGGCAAAAATAGAATAAACTGCAGATCCTCCATCACAAACGAAGGTAGAGTTATGGTCTCTAATTATTTCCTCAATTGGTGACAGTATTAGAAAATTGTCCTGAACGAAATAGTAGAATGTGATGAAACACTTGTAACAGTTGGTTATTGAAAAACAGAATAGATAAGATCACAAATAACACTATGATATCAAGGAGTGGATCCTTGGAGTGCCAAAACTTGGCATAGATGACATTTAGGGTGCGCATGGTAACCATTTTGTTTATATTTTTGGAATAGATTTCTATTCCAGACCTGTTTTTGGTTCTGGAATAGAAATCCGTTTGGTAAAAAATTTTATTTTTTTATTTTTGGAACAAATTTCTATTCCAGAAATAAGTTTGAAATAAAAATCAGAAACAAAAAATTTTTACTTTTCTATTTCTGGAACAGAAATCAGAAATTGTTTATTTCTTTTTTACTTCTCACCCGAAAGAGTTTCTTGCCGTCCACTGCTCACCACCACCACCCTCGCCTACCGCTGGCCGCCGGTCGCCGCCGCCGGTTGCCGATCGCCGACCGTCACCGCCGCCGCCGCCGCCGCCACCGCCGGTTGCCGGGCGCCGACCGTCGCCGCCGCCACCGCCGCCACTTGGGAAAGTGAAATTGTTTTGATTATCAAACGAATTTCTATAGAAATTTTGTCGTTATCAAACGCGTTTTTGAAAAACTCATCCGTAAATAAAAATAAAAAAATCAATTTCTAGCCGAAATGTTATCATCCGCGCCCTTAAGTGCCAAATGTTATAAAAAGTACACTTAAGTGTCAAAATCGGAGCAAAATGGATTAGTTAAGTACTAATGGCAAAAAAAGTCGGCCAAAATGCACACGTGTCATTTTCTGGTGACTTTATTTGTTAACATGGCAATTTTTTTAAAAAAAAAATTGTCCACGTGACAAAAAAGCCATATTAAGAAAAAAAACCCCCAAAAATTGATTTTATTTATTAAAAAACAAAAGAAAGGAAGGGCCCCTTTTTTTAATATAAAAATAATTTTTAAAATTTTTTAAAATTTTTATATTATTTAATTAATATATATTTTTAAATGCCACGTTAGCACCAAAATAACATTGTTTTGCTTAATTTTTTACTGACTCAACTTTCAGAGAGTTACGTAAATAAGTTATATTATTAAAATAATCACATCGGATTTTCAACGGTTTTCGTTGGAATTGATATTTAAGTGATCCAATTTTCAAAAAAATAACATTTACGTATACATCTCGTAACTTTTGGCATTTTAAATGTCCCCCGTGCCAAGTATTAGCACTTGAGATGTTCTTTTCCCTTGTGATATCTGATTCACTGGAACCCAAACTGATCTTCCTAATATCTACATAACCGTTATTTTTGTGCATGATTTGGTAGTTGAACAATTACCTTTCTGCATTTTCGAGCAGTTTTTACTCGGGCAATTAGTTTTCCACTGTAACTACTTCCATCAAAGTCCAAACTAATTACTTGATACGACTTGGGACAAGCGATTGTTTGATATATTTAGGACTGCTAGGAAGTTCAATTGAGTAAGCATTTCAAGTTAGGAACCAATCAACTGAATAATGCTCTACCTTTGTTAGGCTTGACCAGTACAAGCATGTGCTGTAAAATTCCAATCTCAGGCAGGATCTTGCCACCCAATTATTCAACTTCAACCCCAAAGATCAATGTTGAGTTTACCTCACCTGTAAATTCTCTGGAGTAATTCATTGAACCCTTGCAACTAGGTAGCGACCAAAAAGATTATTTTCAAAAAGATCAATCACATTTAGTAGTTTCAAGCGGTAAAATTGCTCGGTACTTCGATAGGTCAATAGTGATGGGCTGTCCTATCTTTGAATGCCGTGCCCATAAGTCAGTTTGCAGCTCTAGAGCAGAGTAATTTAACAAGGATAATTCAACGTCAGACTCAATAGATTCAAAGACGAACATTCTATGGTAAGGTATTGCTACAGATTTTAGGGAAACCACAACCAAAAGTGTTAAAAGAGCAAAACACCATATAAACCAAAGACCAAAGTCTCACACCATGATCCAAGTCCCCGTACCTTGCAATTTGGATCGTACTAGGTGTGGGCTTCCTATGATGATGTTCAGAAGAGGTAGTCACGCTGATTGTCCCCACTTACCCTTGTTCTTCCGGCAAAAAGTTTATCTGTTTTAGGGGATATCCATTCCCGTAAGACTACTGATTAAGCACTGCTGTCAATGGGAGTTTTAAGAATGCCTGAACTGAATTACGGCTCTTGTAAATTGGAGAAGTTAGGAGATCAGGCCTGTCGGTAATTTTTTTTGACTGATCACAGAAGGAAAACAATCTTTATATGCCATAGAGCCTTCATTTATGACTAGTCCATTTCCAAAATAATCGATTCTAAGACGAATGATTCTAGTAACATATTTTTCATTGATTTAAGAACCAGACCTTGCTTTAACTAATGCTACTATTATTTTAAGAAAACATACCATGTGAACAATTAGTAACATAGTTCAGACCACAAAAAATAGTAATATAGTGATTACGGTATTGATGAATTTCTTAACTTTTTCATGTTAGAAACTCATCTCCATCATATCTATTATTTCAAAATTGATCCTACTTTAAAACCAAGAACTAAGTTCACATAGCAATCTCTAAGTAGCATATGTTTCCGATTCAATGATTGAATCTCATCTTTATCTTTATATTCCCACACCCGGAGACAACACCAAAGCCGAATAGAAAATGCTAATCCCATCTTTCATGTGCCAAACTCAACCCAAAAGCAGACAACTTGGCCGAAGTGCAAATCCCAAGTAACAATCCTACGACGTCTCGCACTCGGAAAGCAAAAAAGAAGAAAGAGCACGGCTTTCAAATCTTGCTCATCAAGCAAAGGCGACGCCTTTTCTCTCTCAATCTAAACTCCCCCACTATAAAAGTCTCAATCTTTCAACTTCTCAGTCAGTTTCTCTTCCTCTTCCTCCCTTCTCGGAACCTTCGTCTTCCTCCCGATCATCAATGGCGGCCAAGCTGAAGGTGGCCGGCACTTGGTCCGGCGCCATAGAGGTGGAGCTGGACGGCTGGACGGTCCCGATGCTGCGGGAGGAGGTCGCGAGGCGATCGAACCTGAGCCCGGACTCGATCAACCTGATCTGCGGGGGCAAGGTGCTGAAGGACGGCGACGGTACGGCGAAGTTGAGCGAGCTCGGCGTCAAGGGCAACGCCAAGATACTCTCGACCCGCGTCTGCGTTGACCAGGGCAAGTCGCTCCAGGAAGAGGCCATGACCGAGGACGAGCGGTCCCGCAGGCTCGCCCGGGTCAAGTGAGTGTTCTCGTTTGTGCGTATGTTTTGCCGCAGCTATTTCGAGCTCTGTGGGTACTCGTTCCAGTGGGTGTGCGAGTGAGCGATCTTTTATTTTTCCCTAAAATTTGATTGGGTCGTAGGGGCAGCGGATAGGTGTACGAATTGATTGGTTGAACAAAGTTGTTAACTTTCCTTGCTTATTGGATTCGTTGCATCTTTTTCGTGGTGAATATATCGAGAACTTGTCTCTTGGTTTTCTGTTTCTGGTTCTCTATTATGTACATTGTAGGGAGGATGTTTGTTTTGCTCAATTTTCTGAAAAGTTGGGTATTTGTAATTGGATCATACACCTTGTTAGATTGGCCTTGTAAAATATAATGTGGTGAATGGCAGCTCGCCTCACCTGAAAGCAGGCTTCTGGTGCTCTCTATCTCTAGTAGTCTTTGCATTCTCTTTGTTAATTGGTTTATGGTTTTGATAAATCGTGCTTGGAGTGATTAAAGTGGGTTCATATTTGATGAGGCTAAGAAGTCTCTACATTCAGTGTATCAATTACATCTCCCTTTCTCTTTAACTAATGGCAGCGAGCTTTGTATTCTAGAACATGTCCGAGTCAAATAGCTATGAAATATGTGGTGTTAGGATGAGCGTGTCAGAGTTCAAGAGATGTCTTCCTTGGTTAATAATTCTTGGTCTGAAGCTTTCGGGGTTCCTTTGATGCAGAAGTTTTTAAGTAGCTTTGATGCATCAGAAGATGCTTTCTCATTCCAAGCTCACTTTAACTATTAGCAGCCACCACCAAATGAATCCTTTATCGTGCATTTCGCATGCATATTTGGTCTTGTTTTCCTCCCTTTCTAACAACTATCGGGTATGGACTTGTGGGACTAATCAACATTATTAATGTGGCGTACATTACTTAACTCATGAGGCAGTGCATCCTGATACTTAAAGAGGCATTCGGCTCTGAGCAGGGCGCTCTATTATTATTCAAAAAACTTCCCTGAGCATGTCTTGATAGAGTGACATGTTTATAGTTATGCCATAAAATTTCTATGCTTGGCCAGAAGCACTGATGATCCTGGCAATCTGGATACACATACCTACAGATGTTCATTTACATAGACATGCTCATCTGCTTTTGTAGTATACTTTCGTGTATTATTATTTGATGATATTGGCCAGCCTGTTTGTTATTTTTAGAGACAGTAGTCTTTTTGGCTACTGTCGTGTGTCTACACATCCACTCATATAATTATATGTGTGTGCGCTTCTAAGTACAGAGCAGCTGCCACTGCACTGGCTAAGAGACATGCAGATGGGTCATTGCCACTGGAGGACTTCAACATAGAACTTGAAGATCAGGATGGAAAGAAAGTAAATATGGGATCTGAAACTGATCAGAGGTTTGGCATTAGACTAATTTGTTTCTTAATAAATCCTTTCTCAAATAATCTTTTTCTCACAATCTGCTGTTTAGCTGCTATTTGATAAAACCTTTTGGATTTCCTCTAGGGCTGTGATGATGGGCTTGATGCTTCACTCAAATGCAAAGCAACTTATAAGGAGGCAAAAGTATGAAGATGCATTGGAAGTTCTTGCTATGGGTGAGGTCAGTTACTGGTGCTCTGTGGTAACTTTTGATAATCTAAGCATTATTAGCCTTGTCCAGTAGCAAGCTTCAATGCTTTTTAATCTGTAAGATGCATAATGTGGGAATTGAGATGTAAAGTATTGTGAGGGATGTCATTTTGTAGAAGAGTTTGCCTACTGTTCAGATCAATAGTTGGTTGCATATACTAAAAAAGAGTGGGGCCACCTAGTTCTTTCCCATCAGAATGCCATAACTTGCTACTGAATTGATGTGATGCCCTGTTGCAATTTAATTTAAAAATCAGTATATATTACGCAATTCTAAGCAAGGTTTCAGAAACAAGGACAACTCTTAAACAAGGAATGTCAACCATAGCTAAAATTGTTACTTGTCTAAAGTGTAATATTGTGAAAGTAGGCTTGTTTTGGTCATTGTGTTGGAATATTACTCATTATTAGTTATATGTGCACCAGATGGTCTAATATGCTAGATATCTTGTTGAAGGACCAATTGTTACTTGATATATGCTTTGGGATGAGGTGATACTATACATAATATACTATTCACAAGAAAATCTGATGAATATCTCCACAACAAAACATTTTGAACCTTAATTTACAATTTCAAGTGGTAAATTTGGCATAACAAGGATTTATGATACAAATTGTGGATTGGAATGATCAGTGTGTTGTGCCAGCAATATGATTACATAATATAAAAACCACACAACCTATTTATAAGTTAGCCAGTGCATTAGTCTGACTGTAAAAGATGTTTCTTAGATTGATAACACTTTATACTATCACAAAAGATATAGAATGCATCCATTGTAATAGATGACCCGAATCCAGGCCCAAAAGCATACGCCAATATGATTTAGCACATGAATAAGCCTATAAAGGTATGACCACTATTATTTTTCAATACAAATAGATTATATATCAGAATGACTAAGCATATCTACCTTGTTCTGCATGCTAGATCAACTGGGAATAATTGCCTGGACATTCTCCTTTGCTTGTCTTACCTATAAATATAGACTGTCATGACCAATGTTCTTATAACAGAATGAATGTCCTTAAAATTGCTTGTCAAAGCTGCATCTTTTGTATGTTCCTAGAAACCACGATAAAACGTTGAAGTAATTTCTTACTACAAAAGAAGAGTCCGGCTTCTTTTTTCTCTTGCTTGTGAGTATAGGCTCATGATTATCTGATAGTTGTTTCTATTAGTTTGATTGACATACCACCTGTTATTTTTTCTACCAATTTGTAAAAATTGATTACTTTAACTATTCTTTCTTCCCCATGCAGGAGTCCTTCTCTCTCTGCAATCCCCAGTTCATTGAGGTCAGTGATACTCTCCCAAATTAAGAAGTCTGCATTTGTTCATCTGGGAATTTTATGTAGTATAGTCTGTGGTCATTATTCTATTTTATTATTGTTCATTGGATGATATGATAGTGCAGAAGCTTCTGATAATATATAGTGGATGTTTGGTGATCTGGAATTTGAGGATGACAGCTGCTCATGTGTAAAATGCTTTTCCAAATATTTCGCTCTTTGTTTGTATTGTAACTATTTCTAAGCCTGTCCTTTCTCATTGTGATTCATGGTGCATTCATTTTACATATAATTGACTGAATGCACCAAATTTTTGAGCTAGCTCGGGAATTATGAACTATTCTAATTTCACTTGAACTCAGTTGATGTGGCTTGTGGCTTGGGTTTCATGAATTCCACTTTTGCTCTTTCTTTGGGAAGGGGGTATGGTAGTACTTTGATGTGCGCACAGAGAGATTATGAATGTGTCAGTGTGACTTATTCTGCTTCTTGTTCTTTGGTTTCAGATGGTTGACAATGTTCCTATACTGCAAATAGACATGGTATGGTGCTATTTCATGCTTCAAGACATCTCATCACTCTCTGTGGCTGGAATTCGACTGCAAAAGGCCAGAGAAGGGATTGAGCGTGCTCATGGAAAGGATTACTCTCGTGTTAGACTCCTTCAAGGAGGTCGCTATCCAGAGATTGCTTTGTGAGCATCAGTTTTGCAATTTTTCAGCCCAGCATTCTAGCAATATGTGTAGAGAACTTTCTTATGCTGAAGTATTGGCTTCCGACTAATGAATTGGAACAATTAACTTCCAGGCATTTGCGGTTGGAGCTGTTGGAAGGAGTGGTAGCTTATCACAGTGGTCATCTTGATAAGTCACGAAAAGCATTGACATCTGCACAAGAAAAGTTCCTCAAGGTTAGTAAAGAAGTCCTATTGAATTATCATTCAGTTATTCAGGTGCTTAGCCCCATTTTATGCATCTACTGAATCCTTCCGTAGCAGTTCAGGTAACAAATAGTTTTTTTTTTAATTAATTTGCTTGTATTTGTCCAGTTATTCTTTGAGGTAATGATAGGTATTTATTTATACCTTGCATACCTATAAGAGTTTCAGCATTTTTGGAGTACTATTTCCTTGTCATATGATATTTAAGCTGTTTTATTGAGTCTCTCTCGGTCATTTCTGCAAGCAAGACTTATTATTATGATCAACCAGCAGATCGTGTCTCATTTGCATGCATGATTAAGAAGCTAGGACTGTAATTTTGTTGCAGCACTGAGAAAATTTGTAATTCCAGAACTCATGGCGAGTAAATTTCTGGATTTTTTGTTTAAATGAGAAAAAAATTGACTCTAAACTTAATGGTAGGATGGGTCTAACTCTTCTGCTTGAGAACTTTTTATCCGACTGTCCATTTCTTTTCAAATCGTCTCTTATTTCCTTGTAGTTACCTTTGACTCTCTCTTTTCCAAGCTGACAATTCAATTTTGGTTATTTCAGCTGCAGGTGCCAGATGAATCTTTATCACTAGTAATGAGCATGGGCTTCAAGGAGCGCAATGCCAGGAGGGCACTTCGAATGACCAACCAAGATGTTGGGAGTGCTGTTGATTTTCTGATTGAGGAAAAGGCTAAGAAATTACAGAAACATGAAGAGGATCTGAAGCGAAGACAGGAAATCACGTGTGTTTCATATAGCCCTATATCTTGTCTACTTACGCATGCAAATTTCTATGGGTAGCATGAAAAATCTAATAATTTTGCAGCGAGCAAAAGTCTTATGGAGTGACACCCATGAAGAAAACTGTGGACCTCCAAAGATTAAATGAACTGGTCTCCATTGGGTAAGAAACTGTTGCATAATCAAAGTACTTACTGGAATTATTTTGTGAAGGTCCTTTAAAATCTGTGTTAGTGGTTTGCAATCTGTGGTTTGCTTGTGACAGATTTTTAATGGATAGTTGCTTATGTTTCAATGTCACTTCATTTATATTGTCAATATTGAAATATTAAAGCACACATCTATTTGATAACTTAAGTTTTTAAAATAGTTAGCACTAGTCCGACAAAAATTTCACGTGGAATTAGAACAAAAGGTTCTGAGGGGTCAAATGTTTTCTGACAACTTCATTTCCCTGCCCAGTTATATATTTCCCTACTTTGGTCTTAGGCCAAAATCTAGTCTCGCTTGTGGGGAGAGTATTAGAATATTTAAATATTAAATGACACCTTCATTTAGTAACTTATACTTTTTGAACATCTGGCACAAATTCCACAGTTTCCACGAATACATTGCACTGCTCTTTAGATGTTTATGAATGTAGTAAACATATATCCACCCCCCTGGTGGGGGCGCCCTCCTTTTGTCGTGGAGTAGTCTTTATTGAGCCCCCATGGAATGGCGCGGCAGGTTTGAGAAGGCACTTGCTGCAGAAGCCCTTCGAAGAAATGAGAATGACACTCAGAAAGCACTGGATGATTTGACCAACCCTGAAACTAATGCTGCCATTCAGGTTCATTACATGTTTCCTACCATATTCTTGGTTTCCATTCAGTAGAGTTTCGTTAATAACATAGTACATTTGTTTTATATCGTGTAGAATGACATAGAATCGAGAAAAAGAAAAAGACAACGGAAATCAGATGAAGCAGCAATTGAGCAGCTTGTATCAATGGGCTTTGAAAGATCGAGCGGTACATGTTCAATGATTGTGCTTTTGTTGCATTTGGTTCTTTCATATTTGCATGGATTAGCATTATGTAACATTTTTGGATATGGGAACAAGCTTAGCATCCACTATTTGAATAATTTCCTTCTAGCGACTGAATATAATCATCTTCTACTATTATAAAGTGAGATCATAGTGTTGCAGCATACTGCTTGTTGCATAATCGTAAGTTTCACATACTGAGAGAATTCTTACTTCATCTCATCCCATTTAGTTAGCAATTTGTCATGTCACTCAATCATAGCCTCAGTTCTGTGACAATAGACCCTGAGAATTCTAGGTTTTTCAAATAATCACACCCAAAAGTGTTTCACATCACATTTACATTGTTTTCTCTGTACACTTTATTGAATCTTGCCATTAATTAAGGTCTCTTATCACACGCCATCATTTGTTTTTTTTTTTTTTTTTTGGATTTCTGCAGTGATCCAAGCGGTCAGTGGTGGTCGCACTGTGGAGCAAGCAATGCAACAACTACTTGTGCAGCCTCAGGGTCTTCCAAACCAACCCGAGAATGCCAATCCTGTGATTTCTACTCCTGCAACTACTTCTGCCTCATCGATCAACAATGAGGATTCGGGTAGTACGAACAATATTGATGAGGTGGGAGATACATCTGCACATGCTGGAATGGATGACCGGGATGTAGAGATGGAGGAGGAACTTGCAGATGAGTTGGCTCAAGCCGATGCTTTTTCAGATTATGATATTGAAGTCACAAAAGAAGGAGAAGCCATAGAGAAGTACCTTTCTCTGCTCGCTTCAGCAGGTGGCAGTAGCAGCATAACTCAACCTCAGTAGGGTATTAATATTTACAGCATCACTGCCATGTAAGTAAGTTGTTAGATAACGCATCAGTTCAGGCAGTGTATAAATGTGTAATCTGATCATTGGAGAAAAACCTAACTGTGTAGAGCGTTCCAGATGAACTCACACTACTGATTCAGTTTCATCACAATAGGTTTCGACAACTTCTATACATATATCAAGGCCTCTTTGGCGTGATCATGGCTTTTCTGCCTTTTAACTTTCGGCTTTGGCATTCATTAGAGTTTTTCACAATCTGCCTTTTAACTTTCGGCTTTCGCATTCATTAGAATTTTTCACGATCTTTTCTTCAAAAATTGTCGTTCATTGGGCTTGTACCTTGAAGAATGATACATAGATAGATACATACATACATGTATTTGTACGCATACCAAAATTAGTGTGGATTTTTCTTCTTCTTTTTAGTTTTAGCTTCATATTTTATACTTGGTAGTTTTAAGCTCTCAACTATTTCTCCTTTTATTAAGTTTTGTGAATTTTAAATAACAAACATTCATCTTCAGTCTGAGCTGTTCTTTTAATTTTAATATGTAATTTCATGGTTGCTGCTGCCTATAACCTCCAATCCAACAGCATACCACAACCAAATCATGCTTTTCACCATCATGACGATGGCAACATCAATGTCGTCTACGAAAACTCCGACATGACTATGTACCAATGGTACCATGCCACCGCTCCCCCGCCACCTCATTTCCAACGTTATTGTCAATGTCAATCTTGATTTACATCTCCACTGGCACGACTTCACCTTCACCATCGTCTCGATAACGTCAACCTCGACCACGAACGCAGCAATCAACTTCAATCCCCCTCCCCTCGGGCACAAAAGTCTGCCATTTTGTCACCACTTAGTTCTACCATTACTCAACCATTAGTGACCTCTCTTTTGTATACCATCTAGTATTCAGTCTTCTCAGACTAAATTAACGCAACTTGTGTAAATAGCCAACTTGAGTGCCAAAAGCTTCGTCTACTGTGAAGTTATCCACCAACTCCAAAATCTAATGTAACTTTAGCCAAAAGCCCCATGAAACGGGTATAAGATATTCGCAGACATTTGGAATTTTGGAGTCATAAAAAATGTAATTGGAGCATCTGACAGAGTGCTTAAAAATGTTACTTTTCTCTACATTTGGTCCAAACTAGCTATACCTGTTAGGGAAGAATATGCATGCAACATTATGTCCAGTGACAAATTGGCTTTAACACACGTTTAAAAATGTTACTTTTCTCTACATTGGCCCAAACTAGCGATTCCTGTTAGGGAAGAATATTCATGAACCATTATGTCCGGTGACAAATTGGCACGAATACATGTGAAATCCAACTAATCTAAGCATAACTTAATTAACACGGACGTGCAAGATGGTCAATGCCAAACATCATATGGGGTACTATCCTACAGACATATGCACAACGCCATTGAAAATCAAGACAACTAGAAATATACCAACCAGACTGGGGAAAGAAAAAAAGACACTTTTCAGCTAAACAGTTATTTTCATGTTGTCCATGTCAGTAGCAGAAAATGTAATATAAAGTTTCCTTTGATTGACATAATGAAATTACAAATAAAAGTACATGGCCTAACACGCTCTTGGAACAGGCAAATTCCAAATTCCAGGAGGTTGCAGGTTCCAAATCCCAAAATTGAAATCTAGACAAAGTAGAGGATCCAAGTAGGACAGATCACCTACCCACCCCGTAACCTGCAGTGCCTAAACACGTAAGCACATAAACACTTCAGTAAGGACTAGAAAACCAGGATGCCCGTCACTACCACTATATACCACCTTGAAAAGAGCTGAGGAAGAGAAAGCTACTTTTTCCCGCAAAATCGATTCAATTACAAAAGCTAATTAGATGTACAATACAATAGATGACATTTTCAGCCGTGCAAAAACAAGAGTAACATCATGAGGCCACAACTGACCGTGCACCACTCCGTCCTAGACCAAGACCCAAGCCCAACGGCACATTATCACTTTTGGTCTTACCATGGTTGTGACTGCAGTGTGATGAGTGAACATGTCCATGATGACTGTTAGAACTAGTAGAACTGACATTTATAGCGATATGGCCATTTTCAGCGGGTTGATGAGAATGCACGTCGCCATTCTGCAGATTTGAGGTCCTTGTCATGTGCATCATGCCAATGCCCTCAGAATGAGTCGAATCCTCAACATACTCCACATCTTCATTATAACCATTGATCAAGAAATCGGAACAATTCTTCTTGAAACCATGATCATATGGGTTTCTGAACCTGCCACCTGGACCCTTAAGATAGCTATAACGCATTGCATTTGCCATCTCATTTGTTGTGATGTTACGCGATATCTGACAAACAACAAAAGGCAACTCAGCTTTACATTGTCAGTCAGAAGGGATGCAGAAAATAAAAGCCATGCTCTGAAATAGACATCCAGATTATACGATAGTGAGGTGCCAATCTTCCCTGAACATGAAAACAGCAGAGCCTAGCAAAGATACAGTGGGATTGCATTATATACTCTCTTTTTGGTGGAGCAACTAGCATCTATGACCTCTGTTCTCGTACATGATAAACAGAGCCAGACTCAAAATTGTAGAACATATGGGACAGAACAAGCTACTAGATCAGTGCAAACACTTTAATATGGGCAACCAAAAAAAACACTTGACTACGGAACATGCAGGAACTAACAGGATATTTGCATTATTATTGTGATTTTAATGCATGGATAAATGTCAACTTGCAAGGGAACAGCTACTGGGCACATGTGGCTTGCACAAGGATATTAAATTGGGAAGAAGAATTTGTGTCAACTTTCAATTCTGTTACATTTTATTTCTGTAACTTTCAATTTATAATTTAAAACTTGCAAATGCAATATGCTTCTGTGCACGAAAGAATGACATGACAAGCTCAAGTGATGACACCTCTAATATCAAAAGTAGAACAGCAACAAATGTAATTAAAGAGTTGATTAATAGCCAATAACTTAGATTCAAAAATACCTGCGATGCTTGAACAGCAGTCAGCACTGCAACCCCAAAGAAGAGAGAAAAATCTGCTAAGAAGAATGATAAAGCGCCAATATGTTGGGTGCCAACATGACTCAACCAGGCCCCAAAGGAAGATGGAGCCAACGGATCTGTCGAAACTCCTGCATGCAAAATATTTGGACTCTTGACAAAGTTCTTCTCCAAAGGAAGAAAACATCAAATTTAAAGTAGCAGACTGACTTATGAGAGCAACTGCACCAGTAATCAGCATAGCTGCAACCTCCAGAACAAGAAACACAAAAAAGTCCCATTTGTTTTTCTGTATCAGGACATGTTAGACAATAAGTCGACCACTTGACAGCACATACTATGTTGATCAAAGCATGCAACATTTCTTATTTACATAAAAGATGAGGAAGAATCCTGTATTTAGGGAAGTTGAACCCATGCAGGCTACCTTGCCAACACAGTTGGATACCCATGGACAATGATGGTCAAACTGTTCGACACAGCGATCACAAGTGGAACAATGTTTTGCACGAAGAGGCCTGACAATCTGTATGATGAGACAGAAGCATAAGAGAATAAAAAACAATCAAATTGAACTAGCAATAGGCCACAAACTCAGCAACTAACATCACCTTGCAGGTTGCACAGAGTTGCGACCAGTTCCCAGCTAGCAAAGCAGGATTATTTACCTCAATCTTCAAAAGGGGTTCCTGGAAAATGATTAAGAAAGCATAAGTTCAGAAATAAGTAATCTAGCTCATTCCACTTCCATAAGAAAAGGAGAATGGCTAATGCTAAGAATAGTTCATATAAACAGCATGAATTGACCACATTGGTATAGGTTATGCAGTCCAATCACTGAGCAGAAGCAGATGGAAATGGAAGAAATTTCATGGCAAAGGGCATGCATGGGGAGAAATTTGAGCTCACGTCATCTTTCATATTTTGTGGATCATGCACATTCATCCTGATGTAACCTGGATCCTTTCTGCAAGGAAGAGGAAAGAAGGGCAAAAAAGATCAATGAAAATCAAAATATAATAACCATGTGCCATGAAAGAAGGAAGCATCAAGTGACCGCTTGCAACAACATGCAACTGAAAATTTGTTTTAACATGAAATGAGACGAAGATATCTACACAGGATATTCAAGCATCAACACAGGCAAATTAATTGAAAACAATGTGCATAAAGGGACTTCATCATAGGACGGTTGACACTCAAGAAAAAACTACACAATGATGCTGTATAATTGCATGAGAAGCTAATCACAAACAAATAAACTGTCAAACAGCCAAAAGAAACTCAACTAATATGCCAAGTTCTTGAGAGAGAAAAAAAAGAAAAGAAAAGAAAAGAAAGCATTAAGCGCTGATGATAAATCAAAGCAAAAAGTTGCATTCTAAAATAACAGCAGCAGATCTGAACAAAAAATAATAATAATAACAGCAGCTAATCTTTCTAAACTCCCAGCAACATTGATTATAAAGATATGTGAAAAGAAGTGTTCTGAATAGACAAAATACTAACTGAAGATTTGACTAAGTTGGTTAACTATTTGTCAGTGTATATGTCATCAAAGCAGAATTATGATCTAAGCACCCAATCATTCTCTCAACAAAATTAATGAGAAAATAACCATGTATTGAAATAAGATGCACAAATCAACTATAAGAAGACAGGATGCGATCATCATGGAACCATGCATTGATGTAGGATGCACAAATCAACTAGATGAAGAGAGAATGTGATGATCATGAAGATTACATAAAAGGAACTGGTGATCAGGAAAGATTGCAGTAGAAATTTTGAAAAGTATCAACCTACTGGCTAAAAGGAACATAAAAACTAAATAACCGAAGAGAAAATGTGATGATCATGTACCAAAAAAATAGAACTGGTCATCAGGAAAACTTACAGTAGAAATTTTAAAAAGTACCAAACTACTTGCTACAAGGAACATTAAAAACTAAGTTAACCGACAGCCGTCCTCAGCATTATAATGGTAGGACCATCAAGGTTTTTATATAAGGTAAAATACTATTGCCATTTCAACTCTATGGTATCATTATTTTCTTTGGTATAGAGACTCTATTTCCATTATTTGGCAATATCTACTAAAAGACAATTGGAACCTTAGTAAAATATTGCACCAATGGCTGTTTCCAAATCAACAGATGGCAGCCCAAGAAAATTGTTGCTGAAAATTGATACTCAAGACACAAGTTATGCGTTGGCATAACTTTAGAAGTACCAACAACAGCCTCGTGTTCAATTGAAGTATAGAAAGCCTAGATCCTTACCTGCTACACCTGTAAAACAGTACTAGCCCCGCACTAGCTAGAAAAACACCCGACCATGCAAGAAGGCCAAAACCAGCTGTTAACTTTGGCAGAGTTGGTGCTGCAACCAAATGCACAAACAAAGTGTGTGATATAAAAAAATGTAATTAAAAGGAATGTCAACATCAAAGATTTGAGTGTGATAGATTTACCCAAAATAACCGAATTTATATAGATAAGCAGCAGCAGGATGATCATAAACCATAAAACAGGGGCCAGCCCTAATTTGGAGAGCTTTCCTAAGCAGCTATTCCCATCACAACGCTTATCAAGCAACCTTCTAGCATTACCCTGTAGCACCAGATTTTATCAATCACATTGAAAAACTCTAAGTCGAACAACCCTCAGTACTCTGGCACTCTAATATGAAATTGCTTTAAAAAGATGAAAGACAACTTCTTCAGATGAAAAAAGAGACGAAAAAGAAACCAGATACTGTAAATACCTAAGATAACCAAAAACAACCTCTTAAGGTTGCAACTACAACTGGTCACAGAAGGCAATCATATTCAAATACAGATGCAACAACCTCTAAAAGACTGGAAACTATAAAAGCTACATTCTGGTAATGAACAAGAGACAATAGTATTTGTCATGAAGAATCAAGTATCACCAGTATTTTCTAGTTTTTAGAGCTCAACAAGATTAGTCGGTCACAGTCATTACCACACATAATTTTGCTGAGGTTGAGCAAGATGGAAGAGATAGGCACAAAAGGTTTTTCCGTACATGGCAAGAAATTTTATGTGCTCCGCAACAGGGAAAATTTATATGGGAAGAAATTTCTTTTAAAATGACAAGCCCTAAAGTTGCTTGCCAGTAGAGACTGGAACTATAAAAAAAATAGTAACAAGTACAACATACTAGTTATTGAACACCTACAAGGAAAAAGGCAACTTGTCTGTGATTTTTTTCAGATGCAAGCTGTGCAGGCGTAAGGCCAGTATTATCAGTCACCATCAAGTCCTCCTTCTTACCAGCCTGAACCAAGACTGTGCATGCCTCTAAATTACCTCTAATAGCGGCCCAGTGAAGAGGAGTGCAGCCTGAAGTCATAAACATATACAATCATTATATAGCACTCCTATATAATATAGGAAACAGAGCATAGAACCTTCAAAATATCCAACAGACAGGAATTCTAAATTACCTTCTTTATCTTGCCGCCCCCGATAAGCATCCAAAAATAAAAGTAGACGTATACAATCAGCAAAACCTTTGTAAGCAGCCCTACATTTCTCCAAGAAGAAAATTGAAGCATCCATCAATTATCAATCAATTATCACCAAATGCAAAGTTATAAGTTTTGAAAATCAACATGATATTTAAAATTCTCTCCAGAAACAACCCGTTCTGAAACCTATTTCTGTCCAGTGTCTCCACATTAATTAAAATAATATCACTTTATTTTCAACATTTGATATCTAAAATTCAACCCCTGAAAACTTCAAACCCTAAAACATAGCCACCCTCTTTTTTTTTATTTTTTTGGGCTAGGGATAGCCACCCTCATTGACATGACATAGAATATCCCTGAAGTTGAATGACGATCTACAATCGTTATACTCCCTGATGTACTTCCCATTCCTTTCAAGCTTATCATGCATACAACATCTATACCAAAATTCCCATGTTTACAGAAAATGCATATGCCTAAAAGTAATTGCCTCTTAGTATCCATCAATCCCCATTCATTACTTCAAACCTCACTACTCTTCCAATGCTAATTCTACATCAATCAAGTCTTAAAAAGTTCCCACTTTGACCAACCATCGAAAGATCTGAAGTTCTAACTTCTGTAATTCAAAAATATAATACTCCCACTGATATGTTCTCAATAAAAAGTTTGTTATCTATTAAGAACATCTTGTAGGCCTCAGCAGGCTTGTCCTTAATAGGCAAAGAGAAGTATCAAGGCTCAGAGTGGAACTGTGAAATAAGCTTCTTTGTAATCGAGAATTCCTCCTGTGACCACCCTACTGTTTCTAACAAGCAACAAACCTATCAAAGGTGTCCTCTATATCTAGAAATTACGCAATTTGTATCTCCTTCTCAACAGCTCTCCAAAGAAATTCCTAAGAGCCCTATTGGCTTCCCTAAGAATTAAGATTAAAAAAAGAACAGGATAAAGACTAACAATTATTTACAGAAACATAGGAGAAAGATCAAATTTCAATATACACTAATTTGCACTTATATAAGTATAATATTTCATTCATCTGGTGACCAGAAAATGATTACCAACCATGAGGATTAAAAATGTAGAAAGAAGTCTTGAAGGGAAAATAATTTCCGAGGAAAATAGGCTGTATTTATTATAATAGTGGAAATAATTACTAAGAATTGCTAGACATGTACATTACTATGCAAACGCTTGTGTAAAAGAGATTCCCGTATACCAGTGTAAGGGGCTTCTTCCATCATTATCTGGAACATCTGGATCAGCATTCCACTTTGAAACAATGAGATAAAGGAAAGAAGTCTGACCATACTGAGCGGCAACATGTGTTGTCTGTAGATCAAGCCCAAAGTACCATTAAATGAAGTTTTGACTGTGATGTCAACAAGATCAAAGAATCTAGGGCCACCATATCATGCGTGGTTTAATCTACAGACAAGAATTTAAAGCACTAAAAATATAAAGTGTCTGCATGTATCTTCCATCTTCACTATTGTGTAACTTACAATGACATTGATGTTATGAGAACCTAAACCTGCGAAATAAGTGTGCTTTGTCAACTTAAGTTAGTAAACCGACTGACACTAATCAAAACAAATTTATTTCAATTAATCTAAACATTGGATCCAGTCCTGAAAAAGCATATTCTGATCGCACTACCCTTCATTATGTAGATGAGCTAAGCAGTATGTCTTTCAGATCAATCAGCAAGCAACATTAGTACATCGGTGTTATGTTCCTATTCACAGGGAAAGGAAAGGAGATTCTGCACCTCATATCAAATTTATGATATGTCATATACTATGACCACAAATAACATCTTTAGTAACCATATATTTATTCACTCAGATCGAGTTACCCGATATACCCAATACAATTAAATTCAGTAAATTGACTTTCTGGCTCATTGCCTTTTGCAAAGACACTTTCAAGCTCTTACTATGACCTCAAGATATAGGATAAGAAAAGCTGACCGAGATGAATGCCCCATCAGTTTCATTCAGGGACGTTCATTATCTCAGCATCTTATCTGTTGTATTACCTACTGTTGGTATACAGATTACAACTTACAGGGACAATATACAGTTGAAATTTTGTGCTAAACATCATACCAGGGTAGCTCTATATAGTAGCCAATATAAAATAACTAAATTAGCATGAATCATCAAAGAAATCTTGAACAGTCATCAGTTCCATGGATGAGAACGTACAAGAAGATATAGAATTGCAATAATTGAATAATCCAAAATCCTCACCCAGGCAAAGAGTAAATTCCAAATTCATGAGATGGTGCATTACCAATGACCATATTACCATTCAGTAGAATCAGTACAAATTATCTCATTTCTCATTCTTTTTACTTGCTATGCTTTCATCTTTTTTTAGCCATACATTCATTTTACTGGCTTAATTATCAATCCTTGCAGCTGGAAGTAAGCCACTGCATATCTTCTTGTTAGTTTCATTAAAAGCTCACAATATGCAATTTCACATCATGGTCAAATTCTTGTTCAAATAGTGATGGCTACTTATGACTTCTGCTCATTGACTGAGATATCTTTCACCAGGTTGACAGGAGAATGGGGCCTTAATCTTAGGGGTGCAAAATAGGAATGGCTGGATAGACTGACTCTGTTCACATTGTAATACTCATGTCTGAGATAGTCATAAGTGTTTTATAAAAATATGACCACTCCTAAGATGGTCCCAGAAGCTGGTAGTAAATCCTGAAAAGATGGGACATCACAAAAAAAAAAAAAAAAAAAAAAAGGCCTTCAAATGATCACACTCATTGAATTAAGATGTTGCATAAACGAATCACATCATATCAAATTCTAGGTTGCTGAAGCACAGGAATGAGATCGGTCAATGTTTTAACCATAAAATCAAGATAATCCACTGAAGAAAGTAAGGACTTAAATAATTATCACTTCCCTAGTAACTTGTGGCAATTTATAAGTACCAAATTATGTGATGGAGAAATATTGCAACAACCATTGAAGACTTACAAAAGGCATGCCAAATAAAGATTTGCAGTTTATTCTCTCCGATTAATGAGGAATCTTCTTAAGTGATTAAAATCTATTAGGATTTCTAATAAATTTCCTTTTCCTATTTGGAATTGCATTCAGCAGTTTCCTAGTTTTATAAGAATATATTAGGTTTCCTATTTTGAACAGAGTAGTACTTTAGAGAGTCTATATATATCATTGTAATTCTTTCTTTTAAATAGAGTTGATGATAATTTGATTTGGCAATTCTTTGCTTGGATCATGTGATGCAATTCTCATCTCAGGTGTAATGCTCTAGCAACCCTAAGTGTTACACTTAGGAAGTTTGGGTGTGAAGCCTAAAAATTTATTCTATGTTGTCTGACTCACTGTCCTACGTCACTATGACTCTTCAAAAAATTATATTTCTATGCATACTTCTTAAAAGACCAAAATAAGAAGCTCACTTGTCTGGTGAAAGTAATCAACCACCAGACACTACTTCTGCCAGATGAACAACTTATGAAGCACTAGACTGAAGAAGCAACAAATTCTAACCTGGTACCCATACAAATCAGCAGCGTTTACTCGAGCACCCTCTCGAAGTAGAAGTTCGGCAACCTGGATTGCACCTCGAACTGCACTCCAGTGCAATGCCGTCTGTCCGGTATGATCAGCAGCATGTATGTCCCCTCCGTGCTGGTGCCACCATGAGAAACTTATTAGTTCGAAATCACCTAACAAAGACCCAATCCAAACTCAAAGCAACAGAAATATGGCACTACATTCTATCAAATCCAACATACCAGTTTATGCTAAAAGTTTAGCCTATTCTAAAAAGGGAGAAATTTGGAAATAAGCCAAAGAAAATGAAAGCAACTCCAGCCAGGCAGATTCATTCACCCAGAGGGAATAAAAAGAAAGAAAGAATAGAAGTTCCACTGCCGGTAGCACAACAACAAGGCCAAAGTTACTCAATAATCTGCCTACCAAGTCAGTCACATCCTCAGTAAGCTAGTTGACAATCGATTATGAGGGCACAAGACAAAACAAACAGAAGAGAGAAAACGCAATTACAGCACAGTCAAAGCTCCGAGTTTTGTTATCTGCAGGATGAACAAACACGATCTACAAGAACCCATCGAACAATTAAGATCAACAAATGCAAAATACCAATCAAAGGAACCCCAAATCACCACCATACGTATCTCCATTGCTAAGTTTACTTTGAAACAGACATCCATCTATCAACCCAAGAACATTCCCATCCAGCATACGAATCGCACATTACGCAACAATAATCTATTACAATCCCACACGATCCCACACCACATGATAAGCAAGACACATCTTTGAAAGGCAAAAAGGGACCAGGAAAAGAAGAGGGCAAGACCCATCGAAAAGGCGAAAAGGGGACCGAGGAAAAGACGAGGGCAAGACGACCTCAATGATGTACTGAGCAGCAGCAGTCCGGTTATTGAGAGCAGCCCACTGCAACGCGTAATATCCCAGACCGTCGGGCTCGGAGACCGAGCAGCCCTCACTCTCCACCAGCCTCCGCAGCTTCTCCATGTCCCCGTACGCCGCCGCGGTGTACACGTCGTTCCTCAGGCTCTCGTCTGCCGCGGCGGCCCCGCCCCCCGCGGCGCCGGCGGCGGAGGAGGAGTCCCGATCGGCGGATGGGGCCTCGTCGACGACCTCGATCTCCGACGACATTGCCACTGGAAATGGGGGGGAAAGCTTTGGGGACAATCCGCGATTGGGGACGCGAGAGGACGAGACGGGAGAGAGAAGGGGAGGAGGATGGATTGGAGAATGGTTTGATCAAGGGTTGACTTGGAATTGATCGGGCGAGATTGTGATTTGCCGAAGGGTCTTTATTGGAAAAAGAGAACCCAACAGAAAATTTTGGAGAATTCGGATATTTTTGGAGGGTCGTCCTGGTGGTGGCCGCCGGCCGACCGTGTTGACTGGGCGGCGGTGGTTGCCGTGGAGGAGGAGGTGGTGGTGGTGGCGGTGGTGGGGGGATTTCTTCGAGAGAGGGGGAGAGAGATGAGGCCAAATGGACGTTTCAGCTTTGCTTTTTTACCTTCTTTTCTCCTATGGATTTCCGCCGAAGTACATTTGTCCAAAAAAAAAAAATTATTTTTTTATTTGATCATTTGGTGCATGTCGTGGAAAATGGAAAAATACCCATTTGGTTTGTGACGCTGTGTCCGGCTAATTGGTAATCTGCTAGAGTAATTTTTTTAATAATTAATATTACAAAACATTATAAATTAATATATTTATAATAAATTTATCTTAAATTAATTTTTTATTATCAAAAACTTCAAATCAATATATAAAAATGAAAAATGTTATACGTTATTGTAGAGTAATAAGAGCTGTCCATTGCTTGAATGAACTAAATTCTTTGAAAGAATTAAATTCTTTGCCTGATGTGCCAGCATTCACCGAGTTAAAGACAAATTGGATGCGAATTGGCAAAACACACCATTCAGTTGAGGAACCAATTGTGACTTCCTATATTTTAGGATAAATAAACATCATCTTGAAAGTGCAAGAACTTTTATTAAATGAGCACCAAAGGTGTGCAAATTAAGGTGAGTGATTTTAGGGTAAGTAGATTTTAGACTTGAAACATGGAATTTACTCATCAGGACCATTTTCTGAATGTTGAAACTAAGAACATACTCTTTAGACTTTGAAATTGGACTAGTTGCAGCCAGGTAAGGTTAATTCAATCTAATTCCAAGGTTTATCCTAGATATTGTTCACCCCTAACCATTATCATACTTGTGACTAAGCAAAGCTCACATATTGCATTTGGAGCTTGTGACCACACGAGCTCGATGTGTTCTCAAGGTGGTGCGATCTTTAATAGAGCTCACCAAGGTTCAAATTCATTTGGGTTGGAAATAACACCCCGACTAACCTTTAGATTGAGGTCGACAATAATCACAACAACCTGATAGAGAGAAGGGAGGGGGGATTAGATTTGATTGTATGACATTTTTTCTTGGGAAAATTCCCAAAAAGGGGTCTGAATGTGCTTATTTTCTCAAATAAGGGCATGGAAATAAATCTTGTATTAAATAACGATTTGAAGTGGTCATTGTTGTTTCAATAAGGGCCTAAAGTAGTTATGCTCGTTTCAAACAAAGGCTTGATTTCGCTAGTCACCGATTAGCTAAATTTTTCAACTAATCAAAGGCGTTTTTGTCAAAATTTTCTTTTCTTCTTTTTTCTTTTCTAGTGTCAGCTAGCAAGGGTCAGCCGATGGTCATGGTGGGCGAGTCGCCAGATCTGGTGAGGGTTAACCTCACCCACGACTAGTGTGGGTTTGCAGGCCCTTGCCTTCCCGACCAATGGTCAACAAGGTCGCCAAGCCCTCATCGAGCGCGAGCTCTCTAGTGGTTGGTCGGCCACCAACAAAGAATGAAGAAAAATCTAGAAAAAGGAAAAAGAAAGAAACAAGGAAAAAGAAAAAGAAAAAAGGGTAAATGGTAAAAATGCTTTTGACTATCGGAAAGTTAGGCTCTTATTAAAACGGATATAACTACTTCAAGCATTTATTTGAAATAAAATCTACTTTAGGCCTTCATTTGAAAAAAATGATGGTATTTCGGGCTCTCATTTGAGAAAATGATAGCATTTTAAACTTTTTTTTGGAATTTTCCTTCTTTTTTTTTTTTTTTGGCTTGGGGCAATTTGAATTAGAAAGAAGATGACAATATCATTAAAAGGTGCACTTGGTATTTAAGTTGACATGCATGCTAAAAGCAGAGATTAAAGTTCTCAATCGAAAATTTTAAATTAATAAATAAAGGGAGACTATATGTATATAAAAACGCATAAGCTTTGTAGTCGAGTGATGTTAGATATTTTAACACCCCTCTCATATGAAATCCAACCTAAAAATAATACATGAAATTTGACGAATGAATGGACACCGTCCGTGAATTAAATGAGAATGAATACTATGTCTGCCGTGTTTGAATGTTCATCCCCTTTGTTTTTTTTTGTGAATTTTCTAGCGGAGAGCATGGAGCTATTGACCGAACTGTAAAGTCGCCATCATCCCTTAATCGCCTGATTGAACCTTTCAATGATTATGACTTATTGAGATTGCTAAGTTAGCGCGTTTTTCTCCATCATCTTCCTCTGTGCCCAGAACAAGTCCAGTAGTGCTTCATGAAGACTTCATTTGTATTTCCATATTGTGGACTCATCTATCTTTTGGAGTAGGAAAAATACTCAAAAAAAAAAAAAAAAAGATACCTCAAATTTCACCCAAGGATGACTTGCATCAATTGAAGTCTCTCGTCGTGTCGTCGCTGCAGGTCATGATCTCGAAAAAGAGTGCAACGTGGTCTCTAAAGTAAAAGTCAAGTACGAAATGGATATATACAAAAGTAGAGATGGAAAGCCACTACTCCGGGATATGTCTTTTTAAATCCCCTTCGAATTATTATGAAAATGAGGTCGCTAAAGCAACATTCTTCACAAGTTTCTTTTTCTATTCATATTCGGTTTTGCTATATTCGACTTTTATTGTTCACGGTGGCTCGGTGCTATAGTTAGAATGTTAATACTTGCATTTTTTAAGGTAAAACAAGAAAAGAGAATTTTCACCTAATTCAATCGGGAAATTAGTGTTGGTTTGAAATTTGATGGCTTGATGGGATGTAAACTCTTCAAAAGAATTGAACATAATTTGTTCCTCCGCAAAGTATGGTTTTTCTTTTTACTTTCACATTTGCAAATAATTTTCATTATTTTAATATTATGATATTTAATTTATTCACTTGTAAAACTTTCGTTTTATTTAGGGTTAAAATATTAATAGAACGCTAGGAACACTGGCCCATTTTCGGCTACACAATGGGGGGCATGGAAGCCCAACCCGCTTATGAAGCTCAAAAACCCAACCTGGTCAATTTGGGTTGAGGATTTATTTTTTTTGCCAATTCGGGTCGGGACAGGTTTTCGAGCTTTCGGACTCTTTATGTTCACCCCTAGAGTCTAGGTAAATCCTAAAATTGAGCAGGGCCTATTTTTTTTTTTTTAATCTCAAAATTGAGAACTAAATGGAACAAGTCGAAGAGGCAGGCTTTAAAGCTGAATCCGACCCTATGCTCACCTCTAGTATTTATAGACGAAGTTTCGACATGGAACCCAACGTCTCTTTTTTCAGCCATGATCTTGTCAATAAGCTCACTAGGTATAAAGACTACTGGTGTTAGGGATTTACAAGAAGAATTACCAAAAAAATCTTAAACCTATTGTAATTATATGACTTTAGTCCTAAATTTGTTTGATTAATATAGTTCTAAACCTTTTATAATTATACAAATTAAGTCTATCTACCCAAATTTGACTGGCGTTGACATGGACACCGGCTGTTCGGCAAACGCTGACGTGACAAATTTTTAATATTTTTTTTTCAAAATTTGTATTCTTTATTTTTCTTTTTTCTTTTTTGCCCTTTTCTTCCTTCTTCCTCTAGTTGGCAAGGTTAGCCTCACCTAGTCATGGCGAGGCTAGCCTCGCAAGACTCGCCCTTGCCAGTGGCTAGTGGGGGCAAGCCTTGCCATTGGCCATTAAGGTTGATCTTGTCGACCCTTGCCCTTGGTTGGCTACGACCAGCCATAAGAAGGAGGAAGAGGAGGGAGGAAAAAGCACACTAAAAGAAAAAGAAAAGAAAAGAAAAGAAATAAAAAAATTAAAATATTGCCATGTCAGTGTTTGCCCGATAGCCAAAATCCACATCAGTGTTAGCCAGCCAAATTTGGCTGAATGGACTAAATTGATATAATTGTAAAAAATTTAAGATTAAATTAGTAAAAAAAGGTTTAAGACTGAAAATAGGTTTAAGACTTTTTTCGTAATTTTCTTAGGATTTATAATGTGTTTTGAAACGTTTAGGAGAAAGCCTTAGATAATCCATGAAATCGATTTGGGTGTTAAAACGACTTGTTTGTGTCTGCGCGCATGTTAGGATTAGGCACACCATATGGAGTTGGTTCACACGCTACTGAGTCCAATCAATTTTGTATATGGGTCATGTATTCCGGTCTAACTCAAGTTTTATGTCATCCATATGGTCAGTACAACATTGCCAGGTCCAGTGCAAACAATTCTATTTTTTGGGTCATGCATTCGGGTCTAACTCGCGTATCATCTAGTTCGCAAGATAAGCAGGCTATTTCATCAGTTAGGAATTTCCGTAACCTAAGGTAAGCTTGGAAGATACAAATGCACACACATATAAAGAACAGGTCATTAACCACCACCATCGATCGTGAAACTTACCTAACAAAAACCGTACCATTATTAGGTCGTTAACAATGTAAACGATCTTCTGTGTCTAAATAAGGGAAACTAGGAAGATCAGAGAGGAGAGTGCCTATGCAGCAGTCATTCCTATTAACGTGAATGCTTTCCTAATCTTCTGAAGACTTCTAGTTCAGCAAGTAAAACGTGGGGGGTTTGCCCGTTTGGTCTCTGCTCAGTTCTAGCTTTCTCCAATGAGTATAGTCTCGTGATTCCCAATCCAACAGGACAAGTTAGCCCTCCATTCCATTCCTAGGTCGGTCTTTGCCCTCCTTGATTTGTATCTAATGTCTCCAAGCTTAAATGAAGTGGTGATCGGTGATTACCCCTGTCGTCCGGTGCATCAGACGCGAACCAAGCTCTCCTTTGGAGCTCAAAAGAGAAATAGATCGTCACGCCACCAATTAGTTTCGTGATTTTGTTTATATGTGCAAGGCTTCGTTAGGGTTTTTGGGTTGTGCCGTGCGTGCTCTCCCTCTCCCTCTCTCTTCCCAACAATATTAGGTGGATAGCAAGTGGCGCGACCTTACCATTACGAACTGTAGATGACCCGACGGAAAGGGTAACTGTTTCTTACATTACAAACCGTAAACAACCTAAATATTTCTGATGTTAGGTCTCAAGTTTGCAGAACTTTGTCATCAGCCAAGAAAAGTTCCAAGGAAATAGCACGTGTGTTAACATGTAGTTTCTACCAGAAGTCTCCCTCCCCCCGCTGCCGCCCTCCTTATAAATAGCTAGATTTGCTCATCTTCATCTCCCATAACTCGAGCACCCTCCTCATCATTGCTCCTCGGTCGAAAATGGCGTCAAGAACCATCGCAGCACTCTTGATTGCTGCCTTCATCGTGAGCCTTGCTCCTGCTACGACGGCCCAGCTGCTTCAGAACGTCAGGCAATGCCTGTCATCGATCCAGAGCGTGAAAGGATGCACCGGGGAGATCGCGAATGCGCTCTTCAATCCCCAAGGCAGTATTATCGGGTCCTCTTGCTGCGCAGCGATCGACGGACTAAGCACCAGATGTTTGCTTCTGGTGTTCCCCGGTCTCAACACTCTATCGATAATCAAGAGCATTTGCGCCCAGGGAGGAGGACCTTCGCCGGCTCCTGGTAGAAATCTCGTTCTTTATACTATGTAGTATGTCTTTTCATTTTGAATATTCATAAGCTCAAGCTAAAAAAAGAAACTTAACAATAAAATTCAATGCATATTGATGCCAAGACTACTATGATACAATTTTGTACACGGTGACAGTATGATTTTCCTAGAAAAAGATAGTTGTAATTCCATGGTTTATGTAGAATATTACATCATGATAATTATAGAAGAAGTCACTCATTTACTTTCTCAGCGTAGCAAAGAAAATTCAACATGATGTGCTGTTATCGATCGTACTCTTTTTGTTAAAAAAAGGTTAATTTGTCGACCTTCTTTTGGCTACTAAATTATTGGTGAACCAAAACATATGCAAATCTCAGATAACCCACAAAATATTAAAGCAAAAATCGAAAAGAAGATAATCAAAAGTTGGAACTCAGCAACTAAAAGCTCGTTGTAAATATAGGCGGTTATCATGAGTTATTTGCCGATCGAATTGTTCCCTAATATTTTAGTGCTTGAACAAATAAAAAATTTTAAACAGTATAGGGAAAATAACATTAATAATCCCTAAACTTTGGTCAAATGTGTAATGACATCTTTGGATTTTTATTTTATTCATGGTAGCTCTTAAACTATTTCTCAACTTGCAATTTAGTCCCAAAACTTCCACCTTTGCTCTGTCTAATCCCTCAATTATTCTTAAATGTTCAATGTCATTATTCGGTACCATCCACAATTTTTCATAATTGCACTATTGCCCAAATTTGGAAAAATATTTCATTTCAACAATTATCTTAATAAAAAAAAGCGATATTTTATTACTTTTTTTTACCTTTTTGATCATTATAAATATTACAATAGTCCTAGTTAAATTTATTGTTTTTATAATAGTAAAAGTAGAACTTCATTATTCTAGTATGAGTTGATATTCCTTCAATTTTTAATTTCCTAATTTACACATTTCATTAAATAGACCACAGCATAAAAGTTTTACGATGTCATCTATGTAAAATATTAGGAACAAATTATCGATTAATATAAGTATGATTATTTAGAGATAAATTAATGTAATTTATAGAAATTCTTATGAAACCACTCACTGTAGATGTATATGTGATTGTCATGAGCTATTTGTCGATCAATTTATTCCCCGATTTTTAGTGCTCGATCAAACAAAAGATGTAAGAAACTCTAACCAACCAATATTAAGAGATAAAAAAGGAAAAATCACATATTGGAACTCGGGTAACCAATAGAGAGAAGAATGCAACCGTGATAAAACATATAATATGTTTCATTCTTGTAAAAAAGAAGTACGGTTACTAAAATAAGAATACAGCATTCAAAACAATAATATGGTTGGATCATAACCTAATTTTCAGAATCAAATTGCTTCGTATCCATATACGCCATGAGAAGAAGAAAAATCCATTGGTTGTTTGGCATGTATTATCTTAGAGAAATTTTATTTGTAATCAACCATACAGATATAGTAGAGAAAGTAGTAAATTCTTCTAAGGAAATACTTGGTTGGAAGAGTCATGGGATATGCTAGAAATTGCATAATTGATAATTCATAACATTTAAACCGATTGAAACCCGTTATTTTTTTTATTTGTCAAATCAAACTCATGATATCGAATGTGTTTCGAGGGAGACGAGCATGTCATCCTAGTTGGGAGCTATCATAGTGAAGAATGCAAGAAAAGTGCTCCTTGAATGGTTGAGTTCTTGCTATCTAGAGTCATGTGTTGACTTTAGAGACAATTCAAAGAGGGGAGTTATTATTATATATTTATATATCTCAGCAAAAACTAAATAGGCATTGACTCAACCTTGTAAAAATTATTTTTCTTGATAGTTTAATTGCCTTGATCTTGACAATCAATTAAAAGGGGATGACAATCAGGAGGAAGCTCTTATTCATGCAAATCACGATAATTGAGTACAGACACATGACATTTTTCACATTCTTCATGTTATCTTTGTCGTGCTATTTGTATTACCTTCTTGACATATGACTGTATCAGAAATATCTCCCGCCGGAGGACTTGCACCTTCGCCTTGACCGACGAATGGAGGAGCTGCATCTCCTGCAGGGATCGCATCAATTCCAAGATGCATCGAATAATTACGTCCTGACTCTTTGCTCGCCGAATGAGGATTGATAATTGCGAGGCAAAGAAGAATAATGTGTCCTCATCAGTTTTCAGACAATCTAAATAAAGTCAATGAACATGACAGCAGCAATATATAATAAGGTTCCATTGCTATAACATAAATCATTCAGTGAATGTGAAACTCTTTGTTCGAGTTGTCTATTATGTCCATTTTCGTTCAGACTTGTTGAATACTCTCTCGCCAACTCTCCTCGAAATTGAAAGAATCTTATTTTCTATATTGATTACGACAATCACAGGATAACAAGAGTGAGCCTTCAAAATGACTCTGATGTGGCTTTCAAAATTTTCAAATAATTAAGTTAAAAAAAATATTGAGATGAAAAGTAGTATAATTTATAGTACATTTACTCCAAAAAACTAAGTTTTAAAGTGCCGATACTTTACTTATATTATCGGGGCAACCAGCGTGACTGTAAGATTATTCTTAGGTTATAATGGACAAGAGTATAAGATTGTAATATGCTTATCTCAAAGGCTAATTGACTTAATAATTAATAAAATGTTAGAGTTTCTTGCTTTAGGGTCTGTTTATTTACATTTCTTTTTGGTCAGATGTTACTTACATTAACCAAACCAAAAAGAGATTTTTTTGCATTCCGATCAAAATTCAGAAAATTACAAAAAAAAGAGAGAGTAAAATTCGTGAATTGCAAAATTTGAATTAAACAAAAAATAAGAAGTAAAAGTCGAAGACTGCCCCGCTTCTCCACTTATAAAATTCTCACCGTAACGAGGTTTTCATCATACTAGTTGCCATTTTGATAAACTTGTTCACGCATGCAATCTCGAAAAGGAGAAGTTCACTTACTAATGAAATGAAAACGATAGTTGAAAATAAAGAAGGTACATAAATGTCGACATTCAAATGTTGTTTGTGGCAATAAGTTGATGCTTATTTCCCCTAATCGATAGGCCAAATAATAATTTAAATGGATGCAAAGAACAAGTCATTAAGAGAACAAAATCATCATGGGAAAATCCAAACCTTGTCAATACGATGCATTTCAATTGATTTCAAGAAGTTATAAAACCAATCTTGGTCCAAGAACAAGATGACTTTGATTCCCAAAACTCAAAACGGATCCAGCGAAGTTCCAATCTCCAAACCTTAAGCATATAATCCATTTTCGTAAAATGTATTGACGGTAAGAGAGCTTGTTCTTATTTTCTGTAGTCTTATGTCTAGGCATTAAAGGGGACATTTTAAGAAAAGTTGAGAATGTACTCTTAAGATCATGGGTAGGGGTGTCAAATGGGTGGGTCGAGTCGGATTTGGGTTGGGTCCGAAAATGACCAATTTAAACCGTCACCCATTTTCGCAATTTTGGCCCGTTTTAGATGTCTGATGTATACCCGACCCGACCCATACACAACCCATATCTAACCCATATTACCAACACATATTAATATTTAACTTAATTTAAGAAAATCTACTTCCACTTATTTAGTCCACTTTAAAATTTTCATATATAAATTATTTGAATAAAAATTTCACATCAAATTTATAAAGTAAATTAAATAATAAAAAATTAATAAATAAAAAAATGTGGATACCTCTAAATTGAAATAGTTTGAGGAAAATAATTTTTTAAAAAAATCAATTTTTTAATTATTGTCGAGTGAACCTTATCGGATTGGCAACGGAGGTCAAGAACGCATGGAGAGAGATGATGTGTCCTACCTAATAACTCACTAAACCCATATTTGACCCATATTTAACTTTCACTTGACCCATTCAACTAAAAGTGAGTCATAATATGGGTTTATGACCTATATTGACACCTCTAATCACGGGGAAGCAAATTTGTCGAAATGTGTGAAAGTTGGCTCATATCATACTTAGCTCTTATACCACGAAGAAAGGTTTGTGCTTTTCCTATTCTATTTTTGACATAGGCATTCCATACCACCTCAAATTAATCACAATATTCTTTACGGGTCATATTTTAGTATGCTTTTGGAATTTTAAAATTTTCCATTATGATTTTGACCACACACCGATGAAGATTAAAGTCAAATATGAGGTCCACTCTTAATTAAAATTATTCCTTACATTTGTTTTCTTCTTTCTGTTTGGTATCATGCTTTTTTTCATTTGGAATGAAGCTAGTGTCCTCTAAACAAAAATACTTGCTCGGCAGATAGCTAACTAGTTGTTGTGCTAATGAATTGTATATTTCAATTTTTTTTATATTATACTAGCAAAGTATTATTCTAAAAATAACCAAATGAATGGAAAAACGGCGAGCCCTAGAGAAATGCCGAGAACTTTATGACGAAAACCATTTTTGGGATTTGGATTTATTTATTTGTTTATTTATAAGGACTTTTTTTTTCTTTTTCATTTTCTTTCGATCTAGAGAGAGAGGAATCCAACCCGCACCCACCCAAGCGCCCCCGCAATCGCTCCCGGTCGGAGCCCTCTTCCTTCCCGCGCCGCCGCCACGATCGACCGCGAACGGGCGGTCAACTCCGGCGACTCGGTGCTCGACTCACCTCCGACCGCTTCACACGTATCGTCTTCTTCCCTTTAATTTTCTGTCCGGCGGTGGAACTGATCTTCCCTTACCTGCATTTCTTGTGCTTGTTGCCTCCCTTCGGATTCCGCGGTAGTCATTCGATAGGACCCGAATCTGTGCGACGATTCTTGGTGCTTGATGTCGGTTCTTGCTTGGAATTCTTTGATACGTTGGTCTTGGTTGATTGCAATTCAGTGCGAATTCCTCGAAGCTTAGTTCGGAGTCCCTTCTCCTTTATCATCCGAGGTGATGGGGTTCATCGGATCTTGTGGGTAGCCGCAGGTTGAATGCTACAGTGTCAGCTGTGTTAATTACCTAAGTTGTAGCTATCGCTGTGGAGTTCCATTCGTTCTTGCTTGTATGAACTTGTTGGCGTACTCGGGAAATTGAAGCGACCTCGTGTGCTGAAAGGATTTGTCTTTTGCAGCGCTACGGTAGTCCGAATCGGTACTTTTGTTGATTAGCATTAGACTATGATTTGCTGGTCACTTCAAAAGCTAAGCTTTCATAGAACAACTTACGCGAATGTTGTCTATCCTGATAACTCCCTTGAATGAAGATCGGTAGCTCGATGCAGGCCAGTAATTTTAAAAGGCTTTCATTTCACTGTACTAAATAGACCAAATCTTCATACATTTTACATTTTCTTTTAGCAAGTTCAAATTTTTTCTTTCTTTGTGCATTTGTTCATTCTAAAACTGTCAAAAACTGTTGTGGACGTTTTTGATTTTGTCGATTTCACTACAAAGTCCAGGGCCCTGTATGATGCAGTCTGTATCACTCACTCATAGGGAAAGTGTAGCTTGAACTCTCATCTTCTTCCTTGTTCTCAAAGTTACCATCATTATCTCTTTGTTATGTCCTACGATTGCCAATTGAAATCAAATTGCTGCTATTATCTCTAGCTGTTGATAGAGGGTTTATGATTTCTACGGAAAATTTCAGATTCTTTCAATTTGTCAAGCTTCCTGATGCCATCCTCTTTTATTGCTGTGTGAACAAAATATGTATTATGAAGATCCTTGGTTGCGTAGACAAGGATTGAAACGATAAATTAACGTGCCATGATATCTTCAGTTCAGGTTTTTCCCTGTTTTTCGAATGATGAAACTTGCATTGTTAATTAGGTGCCATAATACAGTGAGCTGCTGGTGATGTATGGCTTGTCTCCGATCTAGCTGCACCATCATCAATTAGGTGCCATAATTCCACTATGCAGACTAGAGTAATGCTAAATATGAGCAAGTGATAATGCGATTGTTACACGGTAAATCAACTTAGACAGATTAGTATACCTAACATTACTCATATAGGCAATAAATCTTACAACACCTCCAGCATAAATTTCCACGCTTCACTGGGCAAAAGACCAGATGTTTTGTAACGAAATGTGCCACTCTTCTCACAAATCAATTTAGACAGATTAGTATACCTAACATCACTCATATAGGCAATAGCAACACTCCAGCATATGAACTTGTTGGGCGTTTTGTACAAAAAGTAGTTGAGTTCATGGCCTATGTGAATTATTTCGCATTCTTTTAGTTCATCTGGAAAGCTTTGAAGTTTTTTCATATTTATAAGTATTTTGAGCAAGTCGAAAATGAGAATTGTCATCTGAATAAGTTGATGAAAGTTTGCCCTTGTGTTGTAAATCTGTGGCAATGTAATGTAGTGTTAAAGACTTAATCAATGAGAGGCTGATAGTGTTGCTCATTGTTGTTTTTCAGCTGTTCTTGGCAGGTGTAAGATAGAGTGTATCTATCTTATGTATCTTTGTTGCATCTGTACCATCGGAGCAAAAGTCAATCAGGAATCTTAAGGGACTCCAAATTGGAGCCTCTTCTGAATGTGATCAGATTCAGATTATTATGTCAGGTTGCCCTCAGACTCTTCAGCACAGACTGCAGGTTGAATCCCAGTAGATGGAATAGGTGTTGACACTGATTTTCCCGGTGTAAACTTTATGTCCCTATTTGAGGTAGCAAATACAATTCCGAAACAGCATGAATTCTCAAGAAGCAGGCCCCCGATGGAGCGTCTTTGATGGTGTCAAGAATTTCCCACCTACTGCTGAAGTTCTCATGGGAGAGATTAACACTGCCATTGCAAATGTTGAATATTCTCGTGCAAACGCATTTCTTGAATCTGCATCATCTGTTGGATCAAAGAATAAGGGCTCTGAAAAGAATGCAATGCCACAGTATGATGCTAAATTGGCAGATGAAGCATACAGGGCCGGACGTGCAGCCTTAGCTGCTGGCAAGCTTGATGAGGCTCTTTATTCGCTGAATATTGCACTCTCTAAATGTCCTCCTGATAAGGCTTCTGCTGTTGCCAAGCTTCAGTCTCTTATTTCTCTCACTTCTCTGCAGCTCCAGAAATCTGCAGACTCAAGCTAACTCTATATTTTCATCTGGACAATGTCTGGATCGAGCTGATTGGTCATTCAAGTATGTATTTACAGATTATGTTGGACTTTTCGGTAAGTCCATTACCGACTGTAATCACTTGATGACATGAGCCATCATGTATTGACACAAGAAAAAAGATGAAGGAGAGGATTGAAGGAATTACATGATATCAAAGAGGGATATGGGACTCAATATTGGCTGGTACACAGGGTCATGAGATTGTTACTACGTGAGCATTGTCGCCTGAGATGTCAATTTGGTCCTGGATCTAAGAGGAGGATACCATTCTTCATCTGTCACGGATCCGAGGACTTGAAGAGAGGACGAGAAACTTATGCACAGTACCCTTTGCCAAGCCACCGGAAGAAACTGGTGTTGGTGTGTCAGTCGGCTGCTTGAATGAATTCACGTGATGACTTGTCCCTTGATAGTTTCATCTCGAGGACATTAATGCCATATGTCCAGAATGACTCGCACTCAAGCTCGCAGTTGGTGGAATTTGCAATTATGTCATCAACCTTGTTGTGAATGGAATTCAAACATTGAAAATGACACATGACGAAAGATCAAATATTCCATGTGGAAGCCAAGTTGGCTTTCTGATGCCTAAATTTCTCCAATGGCGAGCTCAAGACTTGACTGTGGCTTTCTTTTAGAGCTTAGCTCCTCAATTAATCAAAATAGAAGAACCTTCCGTTCTCAATTGACAAATGACCAAAATGTGAGCTCATGTTTCTGCACTTTTCCCGTCATTCTCCACTTGGGGAACTAAACTAGTGATCCTCGTTTATCTTGACCTGGTGCCGAGTCACCCAAGTCCTCCTTTCGTTTTCCCCTATTGTAGAAATTGAAATATTTGCTGTGTGGCATAGAAAATGCATCATCCACATCCAAAATTGCATTCTATGAAGTGGTTATGTAGGTGATTGCAGTGGTTAACTTGGAGCCTATGGTTGGAACCTTCTAGTTGCCAATCTCAACTAGTCTGCTGTGAATTGGCATCTTACTTATAAACTCCTTTACCCCTCCAGCATGTTGTCGCCAATAACACCTGAATTCCAGCTCTCTGTATCATGATCAGTCAAACTTGGGTACATCTGCCACTGATACTGATGGATGAAATCCACAGCCCAGCTGTCCACGGCCCATCTGTCCTTCCAAACATCAATGGATTTGCCATCAGCCACTTTCATCAGAGCCTCTGTTTTAGCTACAGATCTCTCCTCCAAGATACTGCTCAAAGCCCAAGAGGCTTAAACTTCCTTTGGGTTCAACCCGAAAAGGTACACTGAGTAAAATAAAGCCCCTTTAGTAACCTTACCCACAATGCCAGCGGACAATGAATGATCCTTCGTACCCTTTCTGCTAAAAGTGCAGAGTCAAGATTCATGATATCTCTAGAACCCAACCCTCCCTCAGATTTAGCTTTACCCAAATAATCCCAGCTTTTTCGTGAATATTTCCTTTTCTCATTTTGTTAGCCCTATCAATATTTAGCAACATCATCTGCCTCCTCACACTGCCTCCTGGGAAGCTTAAAACATGCCATAGAATATGCAGCCACTGCGTGGGTTACAGTTTTCGTCAAACTTCATCTGCCTGCAAGAGAAAGAAAGATGTTCTTACACCCTCGCATCTTCTTCAACACCGTTCCCTTCACAATCTTTAATGCTTCAGCTTTTCACTTACCCCAAATAGTGGGTAGGCCTAAGAACTTCCCAGGGATTTGTGCCTAGGAGATCTGGAGAGCTTTGACTGACATCTTGCTCCAACTGAGGAGTTACATTTGGGCTACAATACAAACAGATCCAGCTTTCTAAAGATAGCTTGAAAACATTTGTGCCAAGAGAAAAGTATGAAGCTATGGAAAAGATAGCTACAGTAGTTATATCTCATCAGACCATAACACTCAAAATCGATGGCGATGGTTTCGTCTTGAGCCAAATATTTGAGTTTACACGTAATTTTGGGTTTGCTTTGTAGAGAGATAATTACTCTGAAAATAAGCAAAAGTAGATAAAAGTTCTTTATATTCCTCACCTTCTCATTTTCCTTGTTTGACTTTCTTTCTCTTATGTTTTTCCAAACTACCTTGATTTACATATTAAGAAGAGGAGGAAAAACATGAACAGAATTTCCTTTTAAACTTAGATAAAGATAAAAGTTATTGAAACCAAACTGAAAATCACCAAAATCTCTCCTAATTTGAAACATAGCTCACTTTGTTTTTTTAGTTATTTTTCTTTTATCCTTCACATTGCCTTTTTTTTTTTTTTTGTTTTTGTTTCTTTTCACTTCCAAAAGAAGATTTCTGCCTTTACAAAAGTATACTAACATTCTACATTCTACATTTTTTTTTTTTTTCTCTCAGTTTTCTTCTAGAAAAGTAGATCCAATTAAATTTACATACCTAATTCTAACCTACAGATTCAATTCATTAGATCTATCTCCAAATGGAATTTGTCATGTCATATAATGGAGGATTTTGTTTTCAGCCCGTGCATAGTGACATTGAGAAGTCGCACATAGTAGAAGTGCATTGAGAAGTTGACATGTGGCCCTCTCGATGTACGACACATCATCCACTACCTTTCACAAAGATTAAAAGTAATCGAACTCCCAAAATTGGAAAAGAAAAAAAAGAAGTTCCACTTCAAGTCATGCAAAAAAATTTTAAGAGTTCCTTTCAAGACTACTTCAAGGCATCAAACTTCCACTAAACGCCCAAACAATTAAAGACGCACAAGTCCAATGATACAAAAACGAATCAAATTGAGCAGCCAATGTATATTTCTCTTTATTGTAGAAAAATCCCTAATGTGCAATGAGATAATCTTTTTTTTTTTTTTCCATGTCTTTGGACACAAATAAAAGTCCAAATGGGAGCTAATGACAGATTAACAAACGAAGGAAAAGTGAGGAGAGAAGACAAAGTGAGCAATTGAAGATACCCATTTGATCAAAGACAGTAGGAAGCTTGGTTGGCAAAACGGACAGACGCAGGAGTAGGAGTAGGTAAGAACAAAATGGACATTGACTTTCAAACATCGACCGAATCCAATGAAGTTCGACCAACATCACAAAATCCTAATCATATGTCCTTCAGTCCTATTTTTATATTATCTCAATGGTTGGAATAATATAACCTCACTTATCACTAATTCAACACAAGATCAAAACGAATTACAAATTGATAGTCTTATTTTTTCGTGTGAAGTATCTTATGATAGACCATCATAGAAAAATTTTAATGAAGTGATTGTGTACCGATGGTAACTCGGCTAAACTTGGTTCAACATCATGGCCCAGTGGTTATTTCAACTTTGGTCATCTCTATTCTTAAGGATTGTAACTTAAAGTTTTCTCATGGCACGCTGCTTCTGCTAAAGATTGACCTGAATTTTGCTACATCAAGACTTGATCGCATTGTTATAAATATAAAAACCCCAGTCCAAATTGAGGCACATTACTGGTCGCAAAGGCTACAGGGTTCATTAACAAGCCTCTCTTTAATATTGTGCGTCAACTCATGTGTGACTAGCTACATACTTTTTAGCTTCTTGTATTTTTGATCTAACCAATCCAAGTCGATGACAAATCATACATTTAAAAAGTCAAGTGGGCATAATGCCCGATTTGATACAAAAAGTGCTGTATAGGCACCTTAAAGTGTTTTGTAAAGTGTAGTGGAGATTACCATATAAAATAAAGTTGGGTGATAAAAATGAAGACCGGCCTAAGGTCTAATGACGAGCTACCAATAAAGCTCTACAGATTCTCCAATGCTTTTAGTTGAAAAGGTTATAAGGTTCTTGAAGACATTATTCCCATTCTAGGTATCCCTTTACTAATGTAATTACCATGATGCTTTCTCAGTAAATTTAGCAGAATTTGCAAACATAGAAGGTGCCGAAACACAGTATGATTTCTATGTCTAGTGACAAGTCAAATGATATCGTGGCAAGACGTGCATGTTAGAGTAGAAATAGCTTATATATGAAGGCAACGTATTGAGTGAAGCAATTATTTGAGGACCATATCTAATATGACGAAATTGGAAAGGTTAGGTTTAGGTTTAGGTTAGGATAGCAACAAACCCAAAATTGAGTAGGTCTTGGGTGACTGGAAGCTCACACCTGATCCCGTTGAAAAAAAAAAAAAGAGATATCTTCCTATACAAATCAAGATCATGTTGGCAGTATTCCTTGAATGAGATGTGCACAACGTTAGGTCTGATTCCTAGGCTAATCATCTCCCATCTTCTGTCGCTGCTTATGGGAATTTGTATTGATAACGTTGTCAATAAGATAAGGACAGGATGCTTCTGAGAAAAGTAAAATGGAATTTGTTTGCTACCCTTTTCATCTTGCTCTTTGTTTTTTCTCTCTTTGTTTTAAGGCGTAATTGCAATTTGGAGTTGAAGAACAACATGGATGATGTTGAGGTGGTGACACAGAAAAACGTAACAATCATGGGTTAGGTATTTCATATAAAGTGTTATGGATAATCGGCAGATTCTCCATTATGCACGTATTTTCATTGATTGCGCATGTCTCGAATTAATCTTACTTTTTTCCCGTAAAATCTTTATCTTAATTAATTTTCTCATAAAATTCTATATATAACTCACATATTCTTTAATATAATACACAACAAATTTATAATTCTCTTCCTTTGTACTCTTACCTTGATATCAAATGATTACAACGAAATGCCCATCAAGTCACTATCTATGGTGGTTGTAGCATCATTAGCCGTGCTAGTTTTCACACTCTAAGTGAACCCATCAAGCCCAAATGTTGACTTGGGATATTTCGTTGCATGTTTCGTGTTAGTGATAGAGATTCTTTAGATTTTCTATAAAATATTTTCTTATGCCATATATGGTTATGATATTGTTATTATTTATCTATATTAGACGTATATCTTCCTTGATTGTATATATCTTGATTGATATATGTTATCCCAGAAAGTTGTCCCATAAAGCCTGATTGATGTAATGTTCATTATGATATATCGAAATATACATAAATTTCACGTTGTTGTCTTTCGTATTATTATTATTCTTAACTTTTTGGAAAAAAAATAATATCACCGTCTTCAAACGAGCCGAATCTTCAAATCTTGCCGCATTTGGCTGCTTCACTGTCCTCATGTGCTTCCACATGTCATTGCATCAAAGGATCAAGTTGCTCTCTAGAGCCACACGCGAACCAAGAATCATCAACGCATCAGCATCGGCTGCAAGAAGGCAAATCATTCGACCCGTCGTCAGATTCATTAGCAAAGTACGAGTTCCCATATAAAGAAGTTTGCCAGTTGAGTGCTTCTCATACGAAAAGAACGATAGCCACTAGGGCATCAACCTAACGGCAGCGCCACTTTATTTTGAAGGTCCATAGCATGTTCTTTGTCCAAATCAACTACCTCTTTTTGATTACTCTAAGGGAATTTATGCGCTCAGAATTCTCCTTGTACACATCGATTGTAGTTTTGGCGAGCGGAGGACAACATCCGTTACATTTCTTAGATGAAAACGTTTGGTAAAAAAGATTAGAAGATATTGAGTTGTTCTGTGAATTATTCTCTATCATGCGTCAATTGCAAGAATTCTTTCATTTTCAATTTCTTTTTTTCTTCTTGGAGTAAACGTGATGTCACCTATTAATTATAGTATAGAAAAAGACGCCACCCGTGCAAAAGTAGAACCAAATCATTTAATGGGGTTTGGTGGTTCCAGTCCAACCCTCCCACGATTGCTCAATCCCCAAATCCCCACCCAATTAGGCCCCATCTATTATGTCTAGACCCGTCAAATGAGTGAGTTGAGTCGAGTAGAGTAGAGTAGAGTAGAGTAGAGTTTAGATCGAATTGAAAATAATTTGATTTAAATAAATCCATTTGGCCCGTTTTAATCAATTTATTTGTAATATAAATATAATGACTCATGTTATATCTTATCCATGCCTAATGCATATATAATCCAACTCGTATTATTAAAACACTCGTGTATTTAACTCAATTGTTAAAAATATTTTCATGTTTAACTTAATTAAGGAAAATTCATACCCAAATTAGCACGGAATGAGTGAGGGAGAGTTCGGATAATTATAAGAGAGAATGAAAAGGGAGTTATAGAAATGAATAAAATCTAAAATATAAATTCATCCGTCACCCTTTAATGTTCATGACTTATTTACTACTCATGGCTAAGCTTATTTATGATGTCTTTGTCACGCACTCAACAGTTCGTCTCCTCCTCCTCCTTTCATCTTCCGGATAAACCAGCAAAGTTTCTCTGTTTTCTGATGCGCTTTCTCTCTCTGAAGAAAGCATCGGCCCCACTCCCGAGCAAACATTCACATTATTCCAACCTGTAAAGATCCAAATCCAAGAGAAGACTTCATTCGCTCTTCCTCTCTCTCTCTTTTTTTCTCTCTGTCGGCACTTTCGTTCCCGACAGCGCAACTGTTAGTGCGCACCTAATGGATCCAATCCATCGCCTTCTCCACCTGAGGGGAGAAGCAACGTTTTATTGTCCGTCCATTCGCTCCTTCGGGTGGTGAGCGCAATCTCGGCTGCGGGAGAGAGGAGGAAGGCTCCGACTTTTGTGGCGGTGGAGACTAGAGACTGAGCGGGAAGATGGGTCGTCGAGTTTCGTTGCTGGGTCTTTGTTTCTGGGTTTGCATGTTCGTCTGCGGCGCAGTCAGTGCTGATTCGCAGAGCTTGCGTGGGGAGAATACTGTTCAGGTGAATGTCGCCATTGGGAAAAGTGCCATTGCGGAGATCGACGAAGATTTCGTGTGCGCGACTTTGGATTGGTGGCCTCCCGAGAAGTGCGACTATGGAGTCTGTAGTTGGCACAGTGCTTCTCTGCTCAATCTGGTAAAACAAGTTCCTCAGTTGAAATGCTTCTGGAGTTCTTATTCTGACAAAAAAGAGAGAAAAGATGAAACTTAAAAATGGAAGCGTTATGCCTTCAAACAGGACAATATAATGAGAAAAATGTTTCCTTTATCAACTGTTTGATATGTATAAGTTAGTTCATGTGCTTCTTTGGTGTGTGCCCATAAATTGGTGCCGAGTTAGCAAAGCTTATTGTTTGTTGTATTTGAGTTGAATTGAACTGGGCTTCTGCGATGTGTAGGCATATCCCAGGAGAGCCATTCTTTTGCTTCTTATTATATAAACTGAGCTCTGAATCGCCGTCCGATACTCTGCTTCATTTATGGTGCAGGACCTTAGCAACAAGATATTACTTAATGCAGTGAAGGGTAAGACATCGATTCCCAGGCGTTTGCGCTTTCAAGCTAATGGAGCATAATCATTCTTGACTTCTTGTTTATTATTATTATCGATAGTGTGAATTTGAATTGCTGCAGCATTTTCACCATTAAAGATCAGATTGGGTGGTACTCTACAAGACAAGGTCTTATACAACACTTCCGGTCTTAAACAACCCTGTACTTCATTTGTTAAGGACAGTTCCACTATGTTTGGATTCACTCAGGGATGCCTACCAATGGCTAGGTGGGATCAGCTGAATGCTTTTTTCGAGGAATCTGGGTAAGAGACATTTTATCTTGAAAATTTTTCTCAGAAAAAGGGGACCGTAAAAATTTTCCTTCTTATAGTGATTTTATTATATCCTTACAGCGCAAAGATTATTTTTGGACTAAATGCTCTTAATGGACGAACAATACCACCTCAAGGCCCTGCAGTGGGTGCTTGGGACTCAACAAATGCCGAATCTTTTATACGGTATACTGTCAGCAAAAACTACAAGATTTTTGGTTGGGAACTTGGTAAGCATGTCCTTGATTCTGCTTCCAGAGCCACAACTGTTGACTCTTTAATCCCAACATTCAATTGTTCTGGTCATTTCTTTAATGCACACACCTGGGATTATGGTTTTATTAAGCTTATATTCCAATTGTCTTGCTGTGTTTGTAATATTCTATACTTTTGCCACAAGTGACATTGAAGCAAGCTCTGTTTTTTTAGACAATTCTATTTCAATAGTGGCTTCATGAGTGAATTTTGAGTAGATGTAAAAGCTTTGCACCATCCGTGATGATGTGGCATGCAGACATTAACATTTCCACCCTTTTGGTCAGGGAATGAGCTGAGTGGGAATGGAGTTGGTACAAGGGTAACAGCAGGCCAGTATGCGTCTGACACAAGCTCTCTGAAGAACTTGGTACTAGACATTTACAAGGATGTAGAACCGAAGCCTCTAATCCTAGCACCAGGAGGATTTGTTGACTCACTCTGGTACAAGGAATTCCTCGACAAAACGCCAAAATCCTTGGATGTAATTACTCATCACATCTACAATCTGGGATCAGGTATCCTTTTTAGGCAACTTTGAATCTTAGAGAAACAAATTAACTAGTTAATCATCCTTCATTCAGACAAGTATATTTTTATTGCTTGTAGGAGCTGATCAGCACCTTGTCGAAAAGATTCTCGATCCAACTGTACTTGATGGTGAACTTGCGACATTCAGAAATCTGCAAAGCATAATCAAAAGTTCTGCATCTGCTACTTCGGTTGTTGCGTGGGTTGGTGAAGCAGGAGGAGCTTACAACAGTGGCCGGGATCATGTTTCAAATACCTTTTTATATAGCTTCTGGTACTTTATCCGATCAAAGAAAGACACAGCTTCCATCTTATTTTGTTGACAAAATGACAGAGACACTCTTTTTGTGGCAATAGGTATCTGGATCAGTTGGCAATGGCATCTACTTTTGATACAAAAACATACTGCAGACAAGCATTTATTGGTGGAAATTATGGTTTGCTCGATGCAACTTCTTTCGTTCCAAATCCTGACTACTACAGGTGATCTTATAGTGAAAGTCCTGTATCATTTTCGAAATTCGCATGTTCGGCATGTTTACACTCTTTCCATTTTTGGTTGCCCCATGAATAATAGTTAATGATGAAGGATTGCAAGAGAAAGGGATGGTGCCTCCTATTTCATAGTTCACGGGGAATTAGGGCCTAACAGCCACTGTCATTTAGAGAAAATAATCTCATACTATAGCAAGAAGAAGCAGAAAATTATTGATTTTTATTTTTTTGGGGTTGTTGCCAGTAATAGGATGTTGAATTGGGTAGGCATGTTGTTAGAATAATTATATAAACTGCCATTCTCTAAGTGCTTAGCTTTTGGAATAACTGGCGATGTTTTTGGAAAGTATCATAGTGTTATCAGAGCCGAAACGATGTGATGTTTGATTTACCATCACTTATTCAAGCATTATTTCTTCAGCTACATGTATTGGGTTCTTCCAGAGTTGTTAGTATATATTTATTTTTTTCCTTGCGCTCTGAGTAGTAGGAGTACTAAGACATAAACTAAGACATGTGATGTTTGTTACTGCTGAATTCTTTCCTTACTGTACTTCTGGGAACATGGTTTGTGTGTTTCAGCTAGGAGTTAGCAAAAGTATTGAAAACTACATTCTGGTGCAACTGATCAATCGTCTGCTTTGCTCTGCAGTGCTCTGCTTTGGCACCGCCTCATGGGGAGAAATGTTCTAGGAGCAAGCTCATCTGGATCGGACAAGATCCGTGCTTATGCTCATTGTGCAAAAGCCTCTGTAAGTTCGTTTTGCGTTTTGACTGGGTTGTTGCATTTGTTTAAGGACAAAAGAAATACTCTGATTCTTTGAATTTTAAATTGCAGAAAGGGATCATGTTGCTATTCATAAATCTCGATGGCAACTCCACTGCTGAGGTCACAATTGTTGATAACGAAACCCCGGTTCGCAATCATAGCCACTACACCTTTGGAAAAAGGATCCTTCAGTTTCCACAAGATTCCGACAATGAAAACGTGAGAGAAGAATACCATTTGACGCCCAAGGATGGGGATCGGCTTAGCCAAACAGTGCTGCTGAATGGAAAAATTTTAGCCGTGAGTCCATCCAGCGAAATACCTGCTCTGAATCCTAACTATGTGAATTCATCAAGTTCGATAGTAGTTGCCCCTGATTCAATTGTATTTGCCCACTTGCCATATTACACCATTCCTGATTGTAGTTGAGAGGAAGAAGGCACAATTTGGTGGTTATATTCCTACCATTGGTTAAGCAGGAGAAATAATATGCCAATGTCTTTGATCACTCTGTAAGTCCTACCAGGCTTTTTCTAGTTCATGAGAGAATGACACAATCAAAACGTTCACGAGATGACCGGGCAATGCCCAAGTTGTCAGGCAACTCATGTAGTGTGCTACGCCAAACAGAGTAATCCGACTTCCCCTATCAGTATCCATTTAGGCAGATTGATGTCCAATATCGGTCTGATCAAATTCGACACTGTTAGGCGTCCATATACCTCGTAGTTGTCCACACGGGCATTGCATTTTTGAGTCGAAATAAGGTCAATAGTTTCTGCAACAAAAATATAACCGCCTGTGCCCATATCATAATCAATTAAGAGGAATAAATTATAACCCAATCTAGTCTTTTTTTCCTAACAATGCTTGAGGAAACTTATTTTCACATTAATGAAGGCGAAAGTAAAAGCTCTTCCAACGATGCAGGAAAAGACCCTCTTTTATCTTGTTCATTTTTTCAGTGATGGCAAGCTGAGACCAAAGTATGGATGATGAGAAGCATCGCAATGGATCACATGGTCAGATACAAAATAGGCTGCAATCTCGATGTAAAGAAGTGTGTCATTTGTGCTCTTTCCCTACTTTCACCTCAATTATTCCTAACCCAGTTTTGATATGCGAGGTAGTTGACTTTTTAAGGTGATACCAGATCCTCTTTTAATGGTTTGCGGATTTCAGTTGGTCTCTCATCATCATCTGGTTCATCCTACCCCACGAGTTGTCCAAGACATACAAAGGAAAGTCAATGTTCTAGAGAAGAAGCAATAGAGGACGACGCCTTCCGTAATGATATCTATGAAAGTTAGAAAAACGGAAGTGCGACGGATCCGAGCAGTATGGAAGTCAATGAACATACTTGCCATTGCCTAATGAGATATAGATGACTTCTGGACTTACTATTGAATTTAACTTGCTCTACAGAAACTCGTTTGGTACAAAAGATGGATAACGTTTTTTACCATCTCGTGATCAGTCAATTATGCAACGTGCCCACGTAAATGAATGACATTCGACCGCCCTAATGTAATTTGTTGTCATTTGTCGACTCGCCGGTGAAATTAGTCAGGATTTCCTCATGTCGTTTTCTCCACACTGCTTGTGAAACTACATCAAAATGACAGTTTAAGACCCTCCGTTTGTGTTAATATTTCAGTAAGCGCCAGCATAGACCTAAGTATGGATAATGAGGAGGAGGAAGACGATAACATTGGGAAATAAAAAAAAAGAAAAAAGACCTAAATCTATTATACGCAAACCAATTCCATCTTAAACCTTAATATGACCAATTTAGTCATTTTGGCTAATTTTGAATGTAAATTGTTGACGTGAACTTTGATCATCCTATGTGACATTACCAGCACTAATGTTGATAATGTTTTTAATTTTTTTCAAGTTTAATTTTTTTTTACCCTTCTTTCTCCACTAGTTGCTGTGCCTCAGCAATGGCTGGCGAGGTGACCTTGCCAAGCCCACTCAACCTCGAGAGAGGCTTAGCCTTGCTAGATTCTAGCAAGGTGTCCTTGCTAGGTTTGTCCGGCCTCAAGTGAGGTTAGCCCTTGCCAGCTGTGGGCAAGAGCCTTGTCGAATTTGGCAAGTGTGAGCCTTGTTTGAGGCCAGTGAGGTTGGCCCCCGTTTGTGACTAGTCGTCAACCATCGTCCTGGCCGAGTGACCAATAGAGGAAGAAAAGAAAAAAAAGAAAAAAGAAAGAAGGAAATAGTCAAAATTATTCATGTTAGTGCTGGTCATACCACTTAAGATGGTTAGCATATACGTCAACAATTTCTAGTCAAAATGTATTAGAAGAACTAAATTAGCAAATTGTTAAAAAATTTATGACTAAAGTGGTCAAATTTCATGATTTAGGCTTGAATTGACATCAGCACAATAAGTTTAAGATTATTTTGGTAAATTTTCCTCGATAACATACCCAAATTGCTTAAATAGATCACTACATCAAAATGGGCTGTCGTTTTGATATAGACTAGTATGCCATTTATCCTCTTTCCCTATTTTCAAACCCACAGCGTATATACGAGGCAGTTATTTGCTCATTAATATGATGCCGGATTCCCTTTTACTGGTTTGGGGTTCTTTATTTTGGTATGTTTCATTAATATATAGTTACCAACATCTTTGAAATTTTGTCATAAGCAAATTACCTATATTATCAGATATTTACCAACATTCCAGTGAAGTGCCACTGAGTTCTTTCTTTACTAGTTATTTTCCCTGTTCCTTTGAATAACGAAAGCACATCCAGGCTCAGAATTTGAGATTATTTGAGAAGATGAGCTCCCTTGTTTGATTGATGGGCATCGGCCTTCTGGCTTGCATCTTCAGCTACTACTCCACTTATGCTGATTCTCAGGGATTACTTGGAGGTGCTACTGTTCAGCTTAATGTCTCTGTTGGTCAATCCGCCATTGCAAATATTGATGACGACTTTGTTTGTGCGACTTTGGATTGGTGGCCCCCTGAGAAATGTGATTTTGGAACCTGCAGTTGGCATCTCGCTTCTCTGCTAAATCTGGTATGCCCCGTTTGGCTTCACCATGCCAGAGAAGTTTCATATAGACAAAAATCAAACTGGACGTAAATGGGAGTGAGTGCACATGTACAGCATTCAACAAAATGCAGGGAAACTGGTTTTGTCAAGTTGAAAAGTACTTCATTATCTTATTGACTACCACTGCTTCACAACTTTATGGACTTAGATATTTTGATCAAGAAATTGTTGATACGGATACTTTGGGTCGTGTTCTTGCTCTATTTAGCGGATTTCGAAACTTTATAGGGTTTTAAGTAAATCCTGACTTCTGTTCAGTGAGCTGTATGGGTAGCGTGCAACATGTTATTTTTCTTTTTGTTCGGTAAACCTGGCTTAGTAAACAATAATGTCTCTTTTTATTTTTTTCTCCTCTGTGATGCAGGATCTTAGCAACAAGATATTGTTCAACGCGGTAAAGGGTGAGCTTATTATAAAATATTTATGCTTTTACATTACTGGAGCACAACATTGTAAACCTTTGCTTAGCTGTTGTTGGCAATGTGAATATATGCGTGCAAGACCATAGACAAAATGCACATGGCAAATACTTTTTCAACTTCTGCAGTATTTTCACCATTGAAGATCAGATTGGGCGGTACCTTACAAGACAATGTCTTATACACCACTGACAATCTTAAACAACCCTGCCGTCAATTTGCTGAAGACCCTAAATCAGTGTTTGGTTTCGCTGAGGGCTGCCTGACCGTGGCTAGATGGGATCAACTGAATGCATTTTTCAAGCAAATTGGGTATAATAAGTTTATGAGCGTCTGAAGTTATCACAAGAATTATACTGCCTTCATGCTTATGGTGATCTATTTTATCTTCATCAGCGCCAAAGTTATCTTCAGGTTAAGTGCACTTAATGGGCATATCATACCGCAACAGCATGGCCCTGCAGTGGGTGGTTGGGACTCTAAGAATGCTGAATCATTGATACGTCATACTGTCAGCAAGAATTACACCATTCTTGGTTGGGAATTTGGTAATTAGCGGTTACATTCTTTATTCTGCTTTTGAAGCGGTTCCTCCAACTATGTTGCAGCATTCATATTATACACGTTTGAATCCACTAAGAGTAAATTTGAACAATGACTCGTTACATCCTATTTATGCTTATTTCCGATGAGATAATACTGAAACAAGCTATTGGTATTATTTCCGACTATATATATGAGCGAACTCGACTTTATGTGGACGAGAGGCTTATACTGTGAGTGATAATTTAACGAAAACACATTTGGAAATTTTGACCCTTGCTGTTCAGGAAATGAATTGAGTGGGAGTGGAGTTCATACAAGAGTGGCAGCGAGCCAGTACACATCTGATACGGTTCATCTGAAGGACTTGGTGTTAGACATCTACAAGAGTATTGAACCAAAGCCTCTCATCCTAGCACCAGGAGGAAGCTATGATGCACTTTGGTTCGAGGAATACTTGGACAAGACCCAAAAATCCTTGGATGCGATTACTTTTCACATCTACAATCTCGGATCAGGTACCTTTTTTAGTTACTGTTTGACTGCTTAATCATCTTGGATCTGAGACTATGTATCCTGCTTGTAGGGGCCGATCAGAACCTCATCGAGAAGATTGTAAATCCTACACATCTTGATGGCATAGCTAAAACATTTAGAAAGCTGTAAAACACAATTAAGGGTTCTGCTTCGGCTACTTCGGCTGTAGCATGGGTTGGTGAAGCAGGAGGAGCTGTCATGAGTGGCCATGATGGAGTTTCAAATACATTCGTGTACAGCTCCTGGTACTTTTCCTGACACACTGATGAAACAGATGGTCTCGACCTTGTTTTGCAGAAATAGAGGTCATACGCAGATGCTTTTTTGTGAGGACAGGTATCTGGATCAGATGGGCATTGCATCTACTTCTGATACAAAAATGTACTGCAGACAATCACTCATAGGTGGAAATTATGGCTTGCTCAATGCAACTTCCAATGATCCAAATCCTGACTACTACAGGTGATTTGTAATTGAAATCCTTCATCAAATTTTGAATTTTTAAATTCAACATTTTCAAGCTCTTGACGTCTTTCAGGCTGGTTTTGACACTAGCTGACGGATAAGGACAACTCTTCTTCTCTCACGGTTTATTCACGGGTCTTTGTTGTTAAATCCTTTTCTCGTACTTCTACCTAGTATTTGTTTTGGCTACTCCTCTGCCTAAAAAAAAGTCCTAAAACCTACATATTGATGCAATTTGGCAGTATATTTAGAGACCTAGCATAAACAAGGGTGTACTTACTCTGCACACACACATTCTCTCTTTGCAGCATGTTATCATAATGAGACCTTTAGATTCTGATTTCTTCTCTGCAGTGCGCTGCTTTGGCACCGACTCATGGGGAGACATGTCCTGGAAGCAAGCTTCTCTGGATCGAACAAGATCCAAGTCTATGCTTATTGTGCAAAAGCCTCTATAAGTTTGTTTTGCATCTTAATTGGCTAAAAAACTGGGTGTATCCTTTGAGTTTGTGCTTGCTATCTAATTTTAAAAACCCCAATATTGCAGAAAGGGGTCACATTGCTGATGATAAACCTGGACAGCAGCTCCATTCCTGAGTTCATGGTCGGTGGTTTAAAGGACAGCGTTTCGCTCTTGAGAAGTTTAAACGATGCAAATGTGAGAGAAGAAATACCATTTAATACCAAAGGATGGGAATCTGCACAGCCAGACGGTATTGCTTAATGGAAATATATTAGCCGTGAGTCCATCTGGTGATATATCTGCTCTGGAACCTAAATACATGAATTTGTCTAGTTCAAAAGTAGGCGGTCCTCATTCTATTGTATATGCTCACATGCCATATCATGTCATTCTGGCTTGTAGTGGATAGGAGATGGAACCCGGATGAGGTTCCTGTTATGAAGAAGAGAAATAATACAATTTGTTCTTTTTCGCATTCCTCCATCAATCCTAGTGCGTTGTTCTACTCGGTCAAAGAACTAATAGGCAATCGAATATTCCTATTCGCGTGTCCAAAGAAAATGCAGAATTCAATATTGAAGAGATTAATGGCAACAATCCTGTATGACTTTTAAGCCACGTTAATGATCGACATGCTAAATCCTTTAACAGATCTGACTTTTGACTTTGGAATAACTTGTGGTGACAAACTGAAGCAATCCATTGGAGCCTAGATTAGTATATTGGCCTCTCACCTTGAAGACCATGACCGTGTCCCCGCAGTAAAATCATCCTTTTGTTCTGTCTTCCAACGACAATGCTGACTAAAATAATCTGGAAAGGCAAACTAGAGGGACTAAAAGTATTAATTATTGTATAATTTAATGGAGACACAGTCAATGTGAGGGCTGTGTTCTGAACATGAAGCTGAGAAGCGAATTTGTCATATACATTTTTCCACAACAACTCAATTTATTAAAGCTTGTATTGACTACGACATCCTCCCCAGACATTTCCGCAAAGAAAGCCAGTTTATACACATGCAAGAATCCAAGAAACAGATCCAAGAAAGTCTTGCAAGTTGTTTCTGATGGGACCTCTTTGCTCCTCCACATGGGAAAAAGCGAGAATGAAATGTGGTCCTTCTCGAGTTTGTCTTCTCTGTCAAAACAAGTAAAAATAGGATCTTTCTTCACAAACTTGTACTCATTAGCAACCCCACCAAAACAAAGTCTCTTGCATCTCTTCCGAACCTGAACCTGAGAAGCAAATTGGTCAAAGCACATTTTTCCTCAAGAGCTCAATTTTTAAAGTTTGTATTGACAATGACAACCTCAACAGACAGTTCTGCTTTGAAATCCAGTTTCTTCACATGCATGAATCCAAGAAACAAATCCAAGATAATGTTGCAAGTTTTTTCTGGTGGGACCTCTTTGCTCCTCCACGAGAAACAATGAGAGTAAAACATGGCACTTTGCCGGTTTGACTTCTCTGAGCTAAACAAGTACAAATAGGATCTGTCTTCGGAAACTCCTAATCATCAGCAACCTCAACCTCTTCCTCACCCAACATTAATTATCATGGCTTGTGAAACAGAAAATGCGGAGTCTGCTACATTTCCAGTGGTTGACATTAGCCTTCTCTCCTCAGAAGATGAACTTCAGAAACTGAACTCAGTTCTCAGCTCTTGCGGTTGCTTCCAGGTCACTGTTTCTGAAATATTTCCATGCCTTTTCAGACTAGTCTCTTTGCTTGTCTTTATAGTTACATTTATAACATCAAGCATAAAAAGTTTGACGATGGTGATGATATACATGGTGTCTTTAGTATTTATGTCCTGTTTGTATTGATTCATCCTAAAAAATCATGACAGATATTGGGGATGTCATGAACCATGATGGATGCAATTCATTTACGTTGTTAAATGATTGAAACAATTCACTGCAGATGAACTACATTCAACAAGCGTTCAGCCTTAATTAATCTCCCTTACACTTTTATTAGGTTTCTCCTTTTTCGGTACCTTTCTTTTTTAAGCTACACAAATATAGACTTTCACTGATACCCTGGTTCTTTTGAAGGCTACCCCTTTTTCAGCTTCTATATTGTTCAGTTCAAAGGAAAACGAAACCTATTCTATGTTAGGCGGCTAAATTATTGGTTGCTTTATATTGCTATACAATGACTTAAAAATTGCATTGAAGTCTGACTGCTCAAAATTTAAAACAAACAGTTGCATGAGCATTGTGTGCTCAAGAAGTCTTCAGTTCAATTTCCTGCATCTTCTTGTGCACATTATTGGGTTTCCATAGTTTCCCTTTTTCTGTGAAAACTAATTGTGGACATTGTTTTCATCAATAGATGGTACTGTTTCCCTATAAATATATGCTAGAGCTTTCAAGCTGATCAGAGTTTTCAAAATTTTAGGCTGTTGGTCACGGATTATCGAATGAATATCTTGACAAAGTGCGCGAAGTTGCTCAACAGTTCTTTGCATTGCCAGTTGAAGAGAAACAGAAGTATTCACGAGCTTCAAATGAGGCCGAAGGGTATGGAGATGACTTGGTTGTAAATGAGAACCAAGTTAAGGACTGTTGCTATCGCTTGTTTCTGAAAGTATTCCCTGAAGATCAAAGGAGGATGAATCTTTGGCCCAAAAATCCCGCTGATCTTGGGTATGTCCAAAGGCAATTGCCAACTTGCTGTTTCATGTACCAAAATTGCAGTTGTAAATACTCATGAAAATGAAACGCTTCTGTTTCTCAATGAATTCCTTACTAACTCAACATGATTTCATAAGGACAGTGCTATCCAAAAAATATTGTCTCAAAGAAGTGAACATGTTGCTTCATTAAACTAGAGATACACAGAAGAACCTACCCAAAAGTCTGGACAAGTAATATGAGAAATATGCAAGCCTTATCAGAACTAGAATTTTATTGCATGACTGCTTTGTTCCACAGTGATGTTATATACCCTGCTTTAAATTTGTTCATTCTTTCTTAACTTTCTTATTGACAGTAAAACCTTGCATGAGTATGCTCTCAAGATAAGATCAGTGATGAATGATCTTTCTAAGGCGTTGGCCAGGTCGCTCAGGTTGGAAGAGAACAGCTTCTTGGATCAGTTTGGAGACCAGCCAATGTTGGTAGTAAGGTTCAACTTTTATCCGCCATGCTCCAGGGCTGAAGTTTTTGGAGCCAAACCACATTTAGACAGATCAGGAATCACGGTCCTTTTGCAGGACAAAGAAGTGGAAGGCCTCCAAGTCCTCAAGGATGGCATGTGGTACATGGTTCCTGTTATTCCCCACGCTCTCATCATCAATCTGGGTGGTCTGATGCAGGTATGCATTCTGCATTAGTGTAGGGAAATATCGAGAAATTTGCATCAGTTGGGTCTAAAAATGCAAACATTGGCGTTGGACATCTATCATTTGTGCAACCGTGTGCGCTTTCCTCACTCTGGAAGTGATTGTCACTCTATACATTCATTTCATTAGATATAGGCATGGGATTTTTTGAACGACGAAATTATGAGGATGAATAAGCATTGACCTAGCCTATACACATGTTGCACAAGCTTTCCTAGATATCCCTGTCTTTAGTACGTTTGTCAATTTGATTAGTGACAAGATCTGCAGGTAATGACAAATGGGATGTTCAAGAGCCCCTTGCACAGAGTATTGACGAATGCGAACAAGTTGAGAATGTCAATCGCTGTGCTTGATGAGCCAGAGGCAGAGAAAGAGATCGGACCGGTCGATCACTTAGTCAACCACATGAGGCCGAGGTTATATAGAAATGTCAGGAACTTTGCAGCTTTCAACTACGAGTGCTTCCAGAAAGGAAAGGATTCGCTTGAGGAACTTCGAATTTGACTTCTTCCGCTATTTGCTGTCTAGGATGAACGCTGGTGTACATAGCATGAAACAGAGTGCTAGTTTTGTGCGCTAAATAAGCATCAGGAGTGGCAAATGTGAACACAAGAAGCTCAGTAATGCTGTGGTTTCTGAGTTGAGTGAAAGAAATACAGCCACAGAACAATTGTTTTCAAAATTGTAATGTCAGCAATCATAATCAATATATGTAATGAGACAACCTATGAGAGGACATTCCGTCCTTGCTGACTAGATGCTCACTAAAATTTGCCTTGTAAAGGTATTGGAATAATGAATTTTCGTCCCGTCCCACAACTGCTAGCTGTAAGCAAAAACTTCATTCAAGGTTTTTAATCCCTCATGTATTTTCTATTGAGGTAGACAAGATCTCAATTTGCTGGCAGTTTGCTGAACCTTAAGAAGCACGAAACGAGAAGCAAAGTGTCAATGCCTGTCCCCAAAAAGTTCCCTCATTAAAGCTTGCATTGACTGATAAAATAGTCACGTCTCTTCACATGCACTGATGAATTGAAGATGATAAATTCAAGGTTTGGGAGCAAATTTATGCGTGGCGGGTCCCTTGTGCTCCTCCACATATGCAACATCTAGAGTGACAGTCCGACAGATATTCTCTTCTGCCGGTCTGAAGTCAAATCATTATCCGGCATAAGTACAGCTCAAGTGTCAAAACTTGGTATGAGGAGATACTTAAGTGCCAAAAGTTACAAAAATGTACACTTAAGTATAACTTTTTTTTGAAATTGGATCACTTAAGTGCTAACTCCGACGAAAGTTGCCGGAAATTCGACGTAACTTATTTTAATAATATAAATTACTCACGTGGCTCGCCAGAAACTGAGTATGCGAAAACTCAGCCAAAACGACATCGTTTTACCCTAACGTGGCATTTTAAAAATGTATTAATTAAATAACATTAAATAATTATAAAATATTATAAAATTGATTAATTTAAATAAAAAAAAAAAAGAGAGGAGGACTGGCGAACCCTCCCATCTCCTCCCCTTTTTTTTTTTTTTTTTTTTTTTTTATAAATAAAATCGATTTTAAATTTATTTTTTCTAGTCTGACTTGGATAATTTTTTTTTAAAATTGCCACATGGATTTTTTATTTTATTGAAAAAATGCTTCGTTAGCAAATAAAATCACCATAAAATGGACACGTGGCAGTTTGACCAGATTTTTTCACCGTTGGTATTTCACTAATCATTTTTCTCCGATTTTAGCACTTAAATATACATTTCCGAACTTTTAAGACTTAAACGCCCCTCGTATGTTAAGTTTTGACACTTTGTACGTCTTCATTATCCATTCCAGACAAGTACAGATAAGCTCCTTGTCACCAACTCGTTCTCACCAAAGTCGTTGAATCGTGTGACGTGTTCGGGCCGCGCACGAAATCTTACAGGATTTTTCGGTTTGAACAAAAACAGGTGTGCCCAGTAATCCAAAGCAAATTAAGAAAGAGAAATCTGAGAAAAAGCTCCACTGAACTCCTCTTTACGCAAGAGAAAATAAAAAAGAGAAGGGAAAAGCTTAATGCCATTGCAGGACAAAATAAGGGAACACTTACCTTTATTTTATGGGCCAGAGTAGTCTTTGTCAGAGAAAGAAACAAAAATAATAATACCGTCCGTTTATTTTTTATGATCTCGTCCCCTTGCTTTAAATGGCAAGATATTATCAGTTCTCACATTAACATTACTAAAATAATCAAACCACCAAAAAGCAAGATCAAGCATAAATAAACACCTTCTCACGAACTCTTGCTCATCAAAATCGAACCAACCGAAAGCAAGATCTCTCTCTCCCTCTCAGAGCAGAACTTGTGATGGCTTGTGAAGCGGATGTTGATGTTCCAGTGACATTCCCAGTGATTGACATCAGCCTCCTGTCCTCCGAAGATGAGCTTCAGAAACTCAGCTCAATTCTCAGCTCTTGTGGATGCTTCCAGGTTTTCATCTCTGCAATCTGTGCTTGTTCAGAATAGTTTTGTTTTTATGGTTATGTTTATCTGAGGTACAAAGAAGCTTGCAAGCGGGAATTGGGTGATGTTAATGATGGATTATAGTACATTTGCACCGATTCACCCCTAAAGATCTTGAAAAATTAGTGGGTGTTGCTTCGTTTTGGTGTCAAGTCCATAACTATTAGTGGGTTGCTTTGATAATGTAACTTTGCCGTAGATTCTTCATGGTTTTCAGTTGAATCTCACTGTCGATTCAATGTCATTTGGTAAGTCACACCTCTCATACCTAAATGGCATTTTAAAAATCGTTCCTTTATGGAAGTTGTCAACTTGTAGAAAATTGCCCTTACTGCTAAAGGACTAGAATGCAGTCGAAGAATCAGCCACAATTAGATTTCCTCTTTCTGATGTTAATCTGTTCATTTGATCAATGATTAGTAATTTTCAGCTAATTTTTTTTGTTCTGTTATTTTGGTTTGCCACTGGTTTGGGGTGAGTGGATCAGTTGCATATATGGATCACTCGATTCACCGGTGAAAAAATTAATTTGGCTACTACTTGGTTGTTGAGTCATATGTTTCCAAGATAATGTTAGGATTAATAAATTTGTGCTTATGTTTGATGACATATGAGAGATCTCAATTGATCAGGGTTTCTAAATTCTCAGGCTGTTGGTCATGGAATGTCTGTTGGATATCTTGACAAAGTGCGCGAACTCGCTAAACAGTTCTTTGCACTGCCAAACGAAGAGAAACAGAAATGCTCACGAGCTTTGAACGAGGTTGAAGGATATGGCAGTGACTTGGTCGTGACTGAAAACCAAATCAGAGACTGTTGCTATCGCCTGTTTCTTAGAGTGTTTCCTGAAGATCAAAGGAGGCTCAATCTTTGGCCTGAAAATCCCTCTGATTTTTCGTAAATGTCTTGCCCTCTATTTAATTTGTTAGTTGATGGACCAAAACTGCAGTTGTAAATAATCAACAGTCTAATTAGCAAAAGAATGATCTTACATCACTATTCAATCCATTTATGAATTATTATCCTATTCACTCTTTTCTCTCGTTATGATGGACAGTGAAATCTTGCATGAATATGCCCTCAAGGTGAAATCAATGATGAATAATCTTTCCAAGGCCATGGCAAGGTCGCTTAAGTTGGAAGAGAACAGCTTCTTGAACCAGTTCGGAGACCGGCCAGTGATGCAAGTGAGGTTCAACTTCTACCCGCCCTCCTCCAGGACCGAAGTCCTTGGTGTCAAACCTCATTCAGACAGATCGGGAATCACAGTTCTTCTGCAAGACAGGGAAGTCGAAGGCCTCCAGGTCCTAAAAGATGGTGCTTGGCACATGGTTCCCGTTATCTCTGACGCTCTTGTGGTCAATCTTGGTGATCAGATGCAGGTAAAGCAATGGATTTTGCATTCAAGATCAATTCCTCCTCAGTTGTTTTAGGTATAGGATTCTGCATAGTTCGAAACAATATGAAGAATGCATGGAAGTAGTTTGCTGATGTTTTCCGTCATTTTAGTGGATTCTACTTCAACCAAACCCTTTCTATTCATGTCAACAGCAAAATGCAATTTAGAACAGCAGGCAACCAAAGTTAAAGTTTATTTATTGTTGTTCTGCCTGGTTCAATTCAGATTTCTGCACAAACCGTTCAAGAACTCGTTCTTTGTAGTATCATTATGTAAAGAACGATTGGATTGGTGGTGAATTTGCAGATAATGACAAATGGGATATTCAAGAGCCCGGTGCATAGAGTATTGACCAATGCAAACAAACTGAGGTTATCGGTTGCCCTGTTTAGTGAGCCAGAGGCAGAAAAAGAGATTGGACCGGTGGATTGCCTCGTCGACGAGACAAGGCCAAGGTTATACAGAAGTGTTAGAAACTTTGCTGCATTCAACTACGAATGCTTTCAGAAAGGCAAGGTCGCACTCGAGGAAGTACGGATTTGACCGATTGTCTAGAGTGCATGTGCTCCAAAGTCTAAACCTGAATATGAACCATAGTTTTGTATACTATATGAGGAGGTTATTGTTCAGACAATGCGTAGTAACCAGTGGGGGTACAAGAACCTATGAATCTGTCTAATGGAATCCAAAATAAAATTCTTGTCTCTTTTCTTCTGCTACCCATATACAGCATTACAGCATCGGAACCACATGCCGTTCCTTGTGGGATTCGACTTGATTTGTCCAAGCATAGACATCCAGTTGCCCCCTGCCGTTTCTGGCTTGTTCTCGGGCCAGGTTCATCAGCAACAAGAAGCTCAGGATCGGGTTGTGAACTATTGAAAACTTCACCCTCCTTAGAACTGGGAATCGAACAGCCCAAATACCAGTTCCACTTTTAGGAACTGGGAATCGGACCAACAATTTTGAAACTGAACCAAACTGGCCGGTTTGGTTTATTTTGCTTGTCTCAGCCAAGAATATATGCTTCATATGGCTGAGAATGATGTATTCCTATATCGCCAATTTTGAGAACCCAAGAGCATAGATATAATTCTCTCGATTTTCTCACGTTTCCTTTTCCAATTTTCAGCTGAACTTTCCCTTTTCTTTCCTTCTTTTTTTTTGCCGAATTCACCTTACTTATTTTGCACTAGCAGAACATTCTTGAGATAATTGTCTAAAAAGTCCTAAATTTATTGTACATTAGTCAATTCAATCCTAAATATATCATTTTTGCCAATTTAATCCTAAATCTTTTAAAATTTTCCATATTAATTATAAACCTGTCATATTATGTCAATTTTATCCTAAATTATTTGACTTTGCCAGTGCAATTTTAAATCTTTTAACGATTTGCCAATTTAGTCATTTTGATCAATTTTGGTTGGAAATTACTTGAGATCGTGAGGGACGCTACGCCCTTGCCTAGACCAAATTGTCCAACAGAACTAAATTAGCAAACCATAAAAAGATTCAGAACTGAATTAATAAATCATTAAAATGTTTAGAAATAAATAGGCAAATTAAAAATTTAGGATTGAATTGGCCATTGTACAATAGATTTATAATTTTTTGATAATTTTTTCAAATGACCTTCATTCTTTCCGTCTCTTGTGATATTATTGTTTGTCTACTTTGGGATTGAATTATACATGTCAATTTTGACTTAGAAAGTGGAAAAGGAGGAATGGCCGAATTCCTTATAAGGGGCTGGACTCTTGTGAGGTCCATCTTGAATGTTCAAATGAGTTCACAGCCCATTTTTCTAAATTCATGATCGGGTTGCATGTCAGGTTAATTAAAAAGAAAATTCATAATCTTACATGTATTTTATGTTCGATGCGAACGTGCTATTCCTAAACGATAATGTCCATAATCTTTAAATGCAACAGTATGCATGAGAGAACGAGAATGTAAGGCTATGAAATATTGCTATTTTTGTTTTAGGGTCAAATTCCATCATTATCAACGAATTTGATCCCTAGATATAGTGGAATGCACAAGAGATCTTGGGTGGAAAGATTGGTATTCGTAATTGAATAATAACTAACGGTAGATTGTCTACCATCATAAATCAATAAAATATGATTTTATAGATGACTTATAGGTCAGTCTTTGGAATTTTTTTTTTTTTTTTGGACACAAGAAAAGATGGGAAGTTACTAGTGAAGAATCCGTCAAAAGGTTAAGCTATTCGATTTGATTTAAAATCCCCACTTGATCATTCTGGCTATTTAATCTAGAGCCAACTTGTAAATAAGTACCTTGGTTGAAATACAGCCAATCTAGACAATCGATTTATGAGAAAATTACCTAATCATCTCTAAACCTATTGAATGTATATCAATTTAATTATGAACTTTTCAATTTTATCAGTTTAGTCTTTAATATTTGCATGAATTCCATTATAGTCCTTTTAGCAATGTTCGCTTAAATTGCCAGGGCTGACAATGACTAGACTATCACATTAGCAATTTCCGGCAAAAATCACCGAAATGACTATATTGGAATCTCACATAAAAGTTTATAACTGAATTAGTAAAATTAAAAAGTTTAGAACTAAATTGACATTCGTACAATAAGTTTAGCACTAATTAAATTATTTTCCCCTCACTTTCCTCGATCAACTTGCAAAAATAAAGACTAGATAAAAGAATAGTTAATGAGGAAGCGCATGTGTCTTGATGCGATGCATTGGCAAGAGTCAGCCGAAAGCCTCTCTTTACATCATACAATAATCTTAGGGTGACGTAAGTGATGAGGCAAGCGTTAATAGACAGATTCATTTGTTAAGAAGCGCAGTTACATTGTATTGGCTCTCAATAGTGACATTTACATAGACTTATGGACTAATAAAACCACCTTCTAGTGATGTCCTGGTATCCAGCAACAAAGATAAACGTGCAATCTCACGTAACCACCTTACATGTAAATTGAGAATCAAGATGTATTGGTGCACCTTGGAGAAGTCAATGAGAAGCTGATTTGCTAGGCCCTCTCTATTGGTAATGCAACTCCCTAGTTTCAAATATTTTCCTCTTATTTTATGGATAGTAGGGTTCAAACGCTGACATTGCATGTTTTTTTTAATTTTGGTGACTTCGCACTTAATTCCACTAGTGTGAAATTTTCCATCCTGAGATTGCTCATGTAAAAAACATTTTAGGCTGATGGTGTACTCATTACTTAATCTCCAATAAACTCGAGAGAAATAGGTTCAACAAAGCATAGAGAAAAAAATTGTTTTTATAAACCGACGAAACAATTTCAATCCAAAACCCTATTGGTTTTTTTTTTTTTTACCATAATTGAGAGATAATTATACATATTAAATGCCTTGCATATTGTTACCAATAGACTATTCCATACACATGTAAAAGAGGGAAATTGGGAAACTGTTATGCTTAGGGTAGTTTGGGAGACTATCCATGATCTTTAGTAGCTACATTATAAGGAAAAAAAGTGATAACTCTGAAAATATAAGGATACTAATTTCAAGAATCTGATTTAGCCTAATTAATTATTTGATTTAGATCTGCTATTCATACTTGAATTAAAAACTTGGCATTTCTACAGAGCTTTAATATTGTTAAACCATGTCTTGAGTTTCAATCGTTGAAAAACCCAATCCAAGTAGAAATTCATAACCCAAATAGATACTTTCCTGACGGCAAAAGTACAGCCCAAGTGCCAAAACTTGACACGAGGGGACACTTAAAGTGTCAAAAGTTACAAAAATATACACTTAAATGCTACTTTTTTTAAAAATTAAATCACTTAAGTGCCAACTCCGACGAACTCTACCGGAAATCCAACATGACTTATTTTAATAATATAAATTGCTTACGTGGTTCTCTGGAAACTAAGTCGGCGAAAACTCGGCCAAAACGACGTCGTTTTGCGTTGATGTGGCATTTTTAAAAATATATTAATTAAATAATATTAAAAAATTAAAAAATATATTATTATAAAATTGATTAATTTAATCCAAAAAAAGGAGGAAGGGGAAGATCTGGCGAGGGCTGCCGAAACCTCTGCTCCCCTTCCCTTTTTTTTTTTTTTTATAAATAAAATCGATTTTTAATTTTTTTTTTCTAATCGACTTGGACAGTTTTTTTTTTCTTAAAATTGCCACGTGGATTTTTTATTTTGAAAAATGCTCTGTCAGCAAATAATATTGCCGGAAAATGGACATGTGGCGGTTTGGCTGGATTTTTTCGCCGTTGGCACTTAACCGATCTTTTGCTCGATTTTGACACTTAAGTGTACATTTTGTAACTTTTGGCACTTAAGTGTCCCCCGTGCCAAGTTTTGGCACTCTAGGGATCCGTACATCCTTTCCTGACAACAACAAATTATTGAGATTCTTTCTGCATTGGAGCTAGATCCCTAGTATGAGCTAGCTCTTTCCGTGGAATAGGTATCAATGTTTGGATAAACTACATAAATCTCTTATATTATTATTGCTCACCATTGATTTTTCGAGTAATTTCTTCTTCTTCCATCAGACTTGAATTACAGGATCCATTAGTTCCCTCATAATTTCTTAACAAATAGTTCATGCCTAGTTAATAAATGACTTGATTACAGAATATGCTTAAAACCCAGGGTTAATGTTGAGAATGTACTCTGTTACTTACCTAAATCCAAAAATGGCGCGACTTCTAGATTAGGTTTCATCTCAACTTCTAGATTTGAGCTCTTTTGAAATTCGAAACCTTATGATTTCCTTTCAATTTCAACATGACATTCGAGGCTTTTTATTCGACACAAGGCACAAAGAGGAGGGTACAATATTAATGGTATGAAGAGGTGTTTTTCATTAAGCACGAGCAAACAATCCAAAGGCGGGATTGATGGTGGTGAAGCCTCCGTCCACCGCCAGATTCTGGCCACTGATGTACTTGGACTCATCGCTCCCCAAATACAGAGCAGCCTTCGCCACATCTTCTTCCTGTAGACTCACCCCATCCAAGTTGGAGTAAACTCGGACTCCTGCATTCTCGTCGATCTTGAAGAACTCCTTCGTCAATGGTGTCAGAATGAAATATGGCGAGAGACGGTTCACACGAATTCCATGTAGCCCGAGCTCCGCAGCCACGTTCCTTGTGAGCCCCACGACGGCGTGCTTGGAGCTGGTGTACGCGTGGGATGCGACCCCGCCCACGCTCGAGCTGACGCTTCCGAGGTTGATGATGCTTCCGCTTCCTGACGGGATCATGGCCCGAGCAGCATGCTTGGTCCCTAAGAAGACACCCGTCAAGTTCACGCTGATCACCCTCTCGAAGTCGGCCTTGTCATTGTCCAATATGTTGGCCTTGGGCGGGTCGCTGATTGCGGCATTGTTCACCATTATGTCCAGCTTTCCATACTTGTCGACCGCAGTGGCAATGGCGTTTTCAACGTCGGATTCGATTGATACATCGCAATGCACAAAGGATGAGGTCTCGGGCCCCAGATCCATGCACACCGACTTGCCCAAGTCATCGCAAATGTCGGCTATAATGACTTTAGCCCCATGCTTCGAGAAGAGCCTCGCCATAGATTCTCCAATGTTACCCGCCCCGCCAGTGATCACTGCCACCTTTCCCTCTAGTCTGCAAAACCTTATGCTAATGAGCCCCCACAATCTAGTTTTACATGAACAAAAGAAACCAAAACGAGAGCATTTCTAGCTTTGAAAAGAAAAACTCTAGTCTCGAACGTCATTTCCAGCATCTTAAATCGCACGCGTTCTGCCAAAGGCGCATGAACCAATATGAACGACCAATTTTCTCATCATTTAGAAAGAATCTCTTTCAACGTAAGTCCGAAAGCAAAAGAGCAATACCTTCGTGCTTCCTGGGGGAGGAGTGTTGTGGCTTTGGTTGCCATGGTTTAAAAGATTGTTTCGAACAAGGCTCGTAGCTACTAGCAAGTGGGCTTTCGTATGACTAGTGACAGCAATCGAACCCACACCTTCTCGTTGTTTAGACTTCTTGGGGGTGAAGGCTTAATCTATTCCCACTGAGCCAAAGGATTCATCCGTAATTTCATGGATAATGAGAAATCCGTGGGCTACCCTGGTATGAGCATCATCCCAAACCACCTGGTAATCAACGTCATATCGTCGTTTGTGAGAAAGAGAAGCGCCGTACGGAAGCTTCATAAAAAAATTCGAAATTAGTAAATCTATAACAAATTTACTCGTAATTAATTTTTTGATTATAAAAAATCTCAAATTAGTACATATGTGATAAATTTATTCTCCGTTAGTTTTATTAAATTTTACATTCAAATGACTGAATTAGATTACATATGGTAGTTGACAAGGGTATTAATTTGGGGTTTTATCCTTCATTTGTTACAAATATATTAATTTTTGATTTTTTTTTTGTATTAATCCAATTTATTAAAAATTAACAAAGAGTAAATTTATTGCAAACGTACCAATTTAAGATTTTTAGTGATCAAAAAATTAGTTTTGGGTAAATTTGTCATTATGTATCAATTTGAAATTTTTTGTGGTCAAAAAATTTATTTGGACTAAATTTATTGCAGGATACCAGTTTAAAGTTTTTCATGATATTAACCCTATTAACTAATACATGTCATTTATCTTCTATGATGTTTCCTCAAGAACAAGAGACCTATCTTTCTTTCTTTTTCCAACACATCAAATGGTTTGATCGCTCTCGAGTATCTTTCATGGGCCTGTGGAATCTAATATCTATCCTATCAAAGATGCCTCTTGAATATTAATTAAGGAAGTAACGTAATAGGGAAACCATCCAAAGATAGAAAGACAATCTCCGCTTGTTGACATAGAAACAGTTCTTTGATAAGCGGATTGATAATTAGTAAACTCTATTAGCCAAAAAATGAACACTAATGTTGATATTCATGTGCTGTTATTATCCCAGAAAAACTCGTAGCACAATTTTTCTCTTTGAATTATCGGTTTGTGATGTGGTTTCGTTGTCTACTTGATAGAGCTCTCCATGCCTTTGTGCTTCGTTAATAAATACAAAGAAAGCTAATAGGATAGAGGTATCTCACCAGTGAAATGAGCATAAGAAAATTCAATGAAAAGAGTCAAGATTTTAACACTCACCACTTTTTACATCATTGCAGAAATAAGAGATAAAACACAATATCCAAAAAAAAAAAAAAAAGAATAAGGAAATAAATCGGATTTATGATTTTACATGATTCAATCAATATGACATATTCCGCAGAGAGATGAAATCTTGCCTCATAGGAAAGCAATCCCCTTATTTATCAAAAGATAGTGACCACCTAAATTGTTAGATCAGATTAAGGGCATGTTCCTATATTCAATATCAATTTGTTAGATTGTATAGCATGTCTCTAAAATTGATTATTATTATGGAGACATGTGTATGCTAAAATGGAGAACACTTGAATTGTTAGTTATTCAGGAATCAAATGAAAAGAAATAATCAAATACATGTACCTTTTTTGCTTCATTTTTAATTAGTTTTTAATTTCAATTGTGCCAATTTAATCTTAAATTTTTCTAATGACTTGCCAATATAATCATAAGTTTTGCAAATTTGTCAATTTAATCCTAAATATTTTGATGTGGCAATCTAGTCATAGTTAGTGCCAATTGTTTTACATAGCATAGGTGACGTTGACATGAGTGACGGTGACGTGAATAATTTTTTTACATCTTTTAATTTTTCCAAATTTATTATAATTTTTTTGGGGTTCTTTTTCTTTTCTTTCCTTCTTTCTCTTGACCTTGCCAGCATTTGGTGAGATGGATGAGGTTGGCCTTACCTTGCTACTGGTGAGGCTTGACCCTCATCAAATTTATAAAAAAATTATTTTTATAAACCAATGAAACAATTTCAATCCAAAACCCTATTGGTTTTTTTTTACCATAATTAAGAGATAAGTATACATATTAAATGCCTCGCATATTGTTACCAATAGACTATTCCATACACATGCAAAAGAGGGGAATTGGGAAACTGTTATGCTTAGGGTATTTTGGGAGACGATATATGATCTTTAGTAGCTACGTTATAAGGAAAAAAGTCATAACTCTGACAATATAAGGATATTAATTTCAAGAATCTGATTTAGATTTGCTATTCATACTTGAATTGAAAACTTGGCATTTCTCCTGAGCTTTAATATTATTAAATTATGTCTTGAGTTTCAATCATGAAAAAACCCGATTTGAATAGAAGTTCATAACCCAAATAAAAACTTTCCTGACAACAACAAATTATTGAGATTCTTTCCACATTGGAGCTAGATCCCTAGTATGAGCTAGCTCTTCCCATGGAATAGGTATCAATGTTTGGATAAACCACGTAAATCTCTTATATTATTGTTGCTCACCATTGATTTCTCTATTAATTTCTTCCTCTCTTATCAAACTTGAATTACAAGACCCATTAGTTCCCTCATAATTTCTTAACAAATAGTTCATGTCTAGTTAATTAATAACTTGATTACAGAATATGCTTAAAACCAAGGGTTAATGTTGAGCATGTACTCTATTACTTACCTAAATCCAAAAATGGTGCGACTTCTAGATTAGGTCTCATCTTAACTTCTAGATTTGAGCTCTTTTGAAATTCGAAACCTTCTGATTTCCTTTCAATTCCAACACGACGTTCAAGGCTTTTTATTCGACACAAGGCACAAAGTGGAGGGTACAATATTAATGGTATGAAGAATTTTTTTTTTCCTTAAGCACGAGCAAACAATCCAAAGGCGGGATTGATGGTGGTGAAGCCTCCGTCCACCGCCAGATTCTGGCCACTGATGTACTTGGACTCATCGCTCCCCAAATACAGAGCAGCCTTCGCCACATCTTCTTCCTGTAGACTCACCCCATCCAAGTTGGAGTAAACTCGGACTCCTGCATTCTCGTCGATCTTGAAGAACTCCTTCGTCAATGGTGTTAGAATGAAATAAGGAGAGAGACAGTTCACGCGAATTCCATGTCGCCCGACCTCCGCAGCCACGTTCCTCGTGAGCCCCACGACGGCATGCTTGGAGCTGGTGTACGCGTGGGATGCGACCCCGCCCACGCTCGAGCTGACGCTTCCGAGGTTGATGATGCTTCCGCTTCCTGAGGGGATCATGGCCCGAGCAGCATGCTTGGTCCCTAAGAAGACACCCGTCAAGTTCACGCTGATCACCCTCTCGAACTCGGCCTTGTCATTGTCCAATATGTTGGCCTTGGGCGGGTCGCTGATTGCGGCATTGTTCACCATTATGTCCAGCTTTCCATACTTGTCGACCGCAGTGGCAATGGCGTTTTCAACGTCGGATTCGATTGATACATCGCAATGCACAAAGGATGCAGTCTCAGGCCCCAGATCCATGCACACCGACTTGCCCAGGTCGTCGCGAATGTCGGCTATAATGACTTTGGCCCCATGCTTCGAGAAAAGCCTCGCAGTAGATTCTCCTATGCCGCCCGCCCCGCCTGTGATCACTGCTACCTTTCCCTCTAGTCTGCAAAACCTTATGCTAATGAGCCCCACAATCTAGTTTTACATGAACAAAAGAAACCAAAACGAGAGCATTTCTAGCTTTGAAAAGCAAAACTCCACTCTCAAACGTAATTTCCAGCATCTTAAAATCGCACGCGTGCTGTCAAAGCCGCATGAACGACCAATTTTATCATCATTTAGAAAGAATCTCTTTCAACGTAAGTCCGAAAGCAAAAGAGCAATACCTTCGTGCTTCCTGGGGAAGGAGTGTTGTGGTTGCCATGGTTTAAAAGATTGTTTCGAACAAGGCTCGTAGCTACTAGCAAGTGGGTTTTCGTTAAGATTAGTGACAGCAATCGAACCCACACCATCTCGTTATATAGACTTCTGGGGGTGGAGGCTTAATCTATTCCCATTGAGACAAAGGATTCATCCGTAATTTCATGGATAATGAGAAATCAGTGGGCTACCCTGCTATGAGCATCATCCCAAACAGCCTGGTAATCAGTATCATATCGTCGTTTGTGAGAAAGAGAAACGCCATACGGAAGCTTCATCCTAGTTTCGTCCATTATTATACAATTGACTGTGATAAGATCAAGCAGCCAATTTTCCACCCTCCCATATTAACTAGGAGTTACGACCAAAAATATTATCTAGGGTTTATATCACAAAAAAATTCCAAACTAGTACATCTATAACAAATATACTCATAACTAATTTTTTGATTATAAAAAATCTCAAATTGATACACTTGTGATAAATTTACTCCCCGTTAGTTTTCGTTAAATTTTACATTCAAATTATTGAATTGGATGACATATGGCAGTTGACAAGGGTATTAATTTAGGGTTTTATCCTCCGTTTGTCACAAGTATATCAGTTTTTGATTTTTTTTGTTTAAATCCAATTTAACAAAAACTAACGAAGAGTAAATTTATTGCAAACGTACTAATTTAAGATTTTTAGTGGTCAAAAAATAAGTTTTGGATAAATTTGTCACCGTGTATCAATTTAGAGTTTTTTGTGGTCAAAAAATTAGTTTTGGCTAAATTTATTGCAGGATACCAAATTTAAAATTTTTCGTGACATTAACCCGACTAACTAATACGTGTCATTTATCATCTAATGATGTTTCCTCGAGAACAAGTGGTCTATCTTTTTTTCCAACACATCAGATGGTTTGATCCCTATCGAGTATCTTTCACCATGGAATCTATCGTATCAAAGATGCCTCTTGAAGATTAATTAAGGAAGTAACGTAATAGGGAAACCATCGGAAGATAGAAAGACAATCTCCCGCTTGTTGACATAGAGCTTGAGGTCTAGAAAACAGTTCTTTGATAAGCAGATTGATAATTAGTAAACTCTATTAGCCAAAAAAATGAACATTCATGTTGATATTCATATGTGCTCTTATTATCCTAGAAAAAGTCGTAGTACAATTTTTTCTCTTTGAATGATCGGCTTTTCAAGTTATTTTTCGACCTTTGGTGTTTGTTTACTTTTTGCAGCACCTACGCCCTTCTTTTTTCTCCAACTTGCTGTATAATGTACATCTGATCCATCCTTTTCAGTCTTCCGTAATGTGGTTGTAGTCTCCTGCTTTCGGTTCTATAGTGAAGTGCACTCTTTTGTGCACTTTCTGATAGACTCATAAAGCTCCCCAGCTGTTCTTTCATGAAAAAAGAAAGATAAACATGGCAGGAAATGGAGCTTGTCAACTTTGTCCTGAGTCTATCTCCCTTGAGGTCCTCACTAATTTTTCCTAGTGTTTGATCTTGCGAGTAGTGTTTCGCAATCGGCGGTCCCCAGCCCTCTTCTCGCCTTCCTTTTCGCTTTCCTTAGGTCGGCTATTACCTTGAAACCACCCTCTACTTCTTCTTTCTTATGCGAGAATTAGATGCTTCCCCCCTATAGAATGGAGGGCGACACCGCTCGATGAGACTAGGCTTTTGGTTCGTAACGTTAATCGCAGAACAATCCCAATCGCAGGGGAAATAGAAAATCCCGGTGAAGAAGAGAGTGTCTCTTTTCAGTTGCTCTTGTGGGAGCACTCTGTTAGCTGGGTTCACTCCTATGTGGAGGAAGCGTGAGTTCTGCGGCCAAAAAGGGCTCAAGCCCTTTGGGGGAGCCCATATAATAAGTTATATGGAGAAATAGGGTTTCTCACTATCGTTAAAGTGGTAGTCGCAAAAGACATAAAACAAAGAGAAAAGAGAAAGCGAAAATCGGGGTCTAAGGCAAAGTCGATTTACATCAAGCGGCATCGGAGGTCGATTCGAGGTCCGATTGAGCTGAAATTTTGTCAGCGTGTTCGTGGCGCAATCTCCTCGAAGCTGAACGGTTTGATTTTCGTTTGAAGCTCCCTACATTAGGTTTTTCATGGATTGATCAAAACCTACGTTTTTGGTCAAATTTATCCTTGATTTCTTGTGAAATTCATGTGTATTGCCAAGAATTATGTTCTTGAGGTCTTTGCTGCTATGTACCTCTAGTATTTGCTAGAGAAGAACATTGTTCACCCAATTTTATTGATAGTGAAGATTTTCGGGTGAACTCCGGTCCCGTGGTTTTTGATCTCCTCACACCGAGGGAGTTTTCCACGTAAAAATCGTCTTGTGTTTGCGTGCTTAGTATTTATTTTGCTCTACTATATCGGTTCTTATTAGGTTTACACAAGAGGGGAGATTATTTTATTCCGTTGCGTTAATTCGATATTGTTCGAATTGTTACTGTTCTCCCATCAGAGTGGTATCAGAGCTTCTGGTTATTGCTTGATTTTTCTGCCTTGTGTTAAATAATGGAAACGAATACAAGTAGAATGGTTACACTGAATGGTTCGAATTATCATATTTGGAAAGGGAAGATGGAAGATCTTTTATATGTGAAAGATTTTTATTTGTCCGTATTTGCCGAGAAACCGAGAATAAAACGTCTTTGAATGATCTATATTTCATCGTCAAGTGTGTGGTTATATTAGGCAGTGGGTAGATGATAATGTTTTGAACCATATTATTGAGGAAACACATGCATGCAGTTTATGGAATAAGTTCGAACAGTTATATGCTCAAAAGACTGGGAATAATAAGTTATTTCTGATAAAACAGATGATGGCTCTGAGATATCAAGATGGTACTCGTTTGACTAATCATTTAAATTCTTTTCAAGGAATTATAAATCAGTTGGCTGTGATGAGAATCAAGTTTGATGATGAGATACAAGCACTATGGTTGCTTGGTACTTTGCCGGACTCATGGGAGACGTTTCGTTTTGTCTAATTCTGCCCCGGATGGTACGATTACCATGAATTTGGTCAAAAGTAGTATTTTGAATGAAGAGATGAGAAGGAAGACACAAGGATCGCCATCTTCACATTCTAATGCCTTGGTTGTTGAGAAAAGGGGAAGAAGTGAGTCTCGAGGTCCGAGAAACAGAAACAAGAGTAGAGATAAAAGCAGAGATAAATATAATAAATTTGCTAATGTTGAGTGCCATTATTGTCATCAGAAGGGACATATTCAGAGGTTTTGTCGCCAGTTAAAAAGGGAGAAACAAAAGGAGAAAAGTAAAGAGAAGAAAAGTGATGATGACAGTGATGACAATCGTGTTGCTGCACTTAAAGAAGACTTTCTCATTATTTTTTATAGTGATACGGTGAATTTTGTATCTCATGAGACCAGTTGAGTAATTGATAGTGAAGCATCTATTCATGCTACATCTCGTAGGGATTTTTTTATATCATACAAGTCAGGCGACTTCGCATCTGTGAAGATGGGAAACAATGGGCTGGCTCAAGTTGTAGGCATCGATGATGTGTGCCTAGAAACCAGCAATGGCACGAGGTTAGTATTGAATAATGTTAAACATATACCTGATATCCGCTTAAATTTAATTTCGACAGGCAAGTTGGATGATGAGAAGTATTGCAGCACCTTCAGTAATGGTCAATGAAAGCTCACCAAAGGTTCTCTTGTTGTGACTAGAGATGAAAAATATTCTTCGTTGTACATTATGCAGGCAAAGTTGTCCACGGACAAAATTAATACAGTAGACAGTGAAGATGCAACTGAGTTATGACATAAGAGACTCAGTCACATCAGTGAGAATGGTTTGTCAATATTGGCCAAGAAGAAGCTCCTTTCAAGATTGAAAAGTTCAGCGCTAAAGAAGTGCTCACTGTTTAGCAGGAAAACAGAACAGAGTTACATTTAAAAGCTCCCCTCCTTCAAGAAAGTCAGGTATATTGGATTTAGTGCATTCTGATGTTTGCGGTCCTATAAAAACAAAATCACTTGGTGGCTCTCTTTATTTTGTTACCTTCATAGATGATTTTTCAAGGAAAATTTGGATTTATACCTTGAAAGCTAAAAATTAAGTATTAGATGCTTTTAAGCAATTTCAGGCTTCAGTTGAGAGACAGATTGGAAAAAAATTGAAATGCATCAGAATCAATAACGGGGGAGGGTACATTGGACCTTTTGATGAATATTGCAGACAACAAGGTATTCGACATCAAAAGACACCTCCTAAGACACCTCAGTTAAATGGCTTAGTTGAGAGAATGAACAGAACACTGGTTGAAAGGGTAAGATGCTTACTTTCATAGTCAAAGCTACCTGGATCCTTTTGGGGTGAGGCTTTAAGTACAATTGCATATGTATTGAATCTTACTCCATGCGTTCCTTTAGAGTTTGATGTTCCTAATAGAGTTTAGACAGGCAAAGATGTTTCTTATGATTATTTGCGTGTCTTTGGGTGCAAAACATTTGTGCATATTCCCAAAGATGAGAGGTCTAAACTTGATGTGAAAATACGACAGTGCATATTCATTGGTTATGGACAGGATATGCTTGGCTACAAATTTTATGATCTAGTTGAAAAGAAAATTGTAAGAAGCAGAGATATTGTGTTTATGGAAGATCAAACAATAGATGATATTGAGAAAGCAGAGACGATTTCTGCACCACAGGTTAGTGATGATTTGGATCCAGTTTCTCTTACAAATATTCCTACACAGGTTGATGAAGAGCAGTAGGAAGTCAATGTTCCAAATAACACACATGTTCCTGAACATGTTGAAACGGAAGATATTATTCCTGAACCAGATGCTCAATTAGATGTTCCAGTCCAAAGATCCTTTAGAGACCGACAACCTTCCACCAGGTATTCTGAAGATGAGTATGTATTATTGACTGATGCAGGTGAATCAGAGTGCTATGCAAAAGCAATAGAAGATGAGTACAAAAGCAATTGGTTTGATGTTATGCGAGATGAGATCAGTCACTTTATGATAATCATACTTTTGAGCTGGTGAGTTACATAAAGGTAAAAGAGCTTTGAAGAACAAGTGGGTATACAGGTTGAAGCAAGATGAACATACTTCACAACCACGGTACAAAGCTAGATTGGTTGTTAAGGGATTCGATCAGAGAAAGGGTATTGACTTTGATGATATATTTTCTCCGATAGTGAAAATGTCTTCTATCCGTGTGGTACTAGGGTTAGCAGTTGCCCTAGATTTGGAAATTGAGCAAATGGACGTCAAAACAGCCTTCCTACATAGTGACTTGGAGGAAGAGATATACATAGAACAACCTGAGGGTTTTAAAGTGAAAGGGAAAAAGAATTATGTGTGCAAACTGAAGAAAAGTCTCTATGGCCTAAAGCAAGCACCGAGACAGTGGTACAAAAAGTTTGTGTCAGTTATGACAGAACAGGGCTATAAGAAGACTTCCTCGGATAACTGTGTGTTTGTTCAAAAATTTTCTGATGATGACTTTATTATTCTCTTGCTTTATGTTGATGATATGCTGATTGTTGGCAGGAATGCTTCACGAATCGAGTTATTGAAGAAACAATTGAGCAAGTCTTTTGCCATGAAAGACTTGGGCTCGGCGAAGCAGATTCTTGGCATTAGAATTACTCGAGACAGAGATGCTAAGAAGTTATTTTTGTCGCAAGAGAAATATATCGAGAAGATCCTTCAGAAATTTTACATGGACAAGGCTAAAGTGGTTAGTACTCCTCTTGCTGCCCATTTTAAGTTAAATATGAAGCAAAGTCCTACGACTGATAAAGAGAAGAAAGATATGAAAAGTGTTCCATATGCCTCAGCTGTAGGAAGCTTAATGTATGCAATGGTATGTACACGCTCAGACTTAGCACATGCAGTTGGCGTTGTTAGTCGCTATTTGTCAAATCCAGGCAGAGTGCGCTGGAATGCAGTGAAGTGGATTATGAGGTATCTTCGGGGAACTTCAAATTTGAAACTCAGTTTCGGGACCGGGAAACTTGAGTTAGTTGGATACACATATTCCAACTTGGTAGGAGATATTGATACTCGAAGATCTACTTCTGGTTATTTGATTTCTTTTGCGGGTAGAGCTGTGTCATGGAAATCGGGATTGCGAAGTGTGTTGCACTTTCTACAACCGAAACTGAATTTATTGCGGTGATCGAAGCTAGTAAAGAGATGCTATGGATGAAGAAGTTCTTGGAAGAACTTAGGTTCAAGCAAAAGAGGTGTGTGCTATTTTGTGATAATCAAAGCGCAATTCATCTTGGTAAGAATTCATCTTTTCATTCTAGATCAAAACATATCGATGTTAGATATCATTGGATAAGGGATGTTCTAGATGAAAAGTTGTTGGAACTTGAGAAAATTCATACAGACTATAATGGCTCTGATATGATGACGAAGGCTCTACCGAGAGAGAAGCTTGAACATTGCCGATTGATAGCAGGGATGAAGAATCCCTCCACATTGTCGTGAGGAGGAGATTTGTTAGCTGGGTTCACTCCTATGTGGAGGAAGCCCAATGAGTTGCAAGCCCAAAAGGGCTTGAGCCCATATAATAAGTTATATGGAGAAATAGGGTTTCTCACTATCGTTAAAGTGGTAGGCGCAAAAGACATAGTAACAAGAGAAAAAGAAAAAGCAGAAAATCTGGGATTTGGGGCAAAATCTGATTTACATTAAGCTGGCATCGGAGGTCGATTCGAGGTTCGATTGAGCTGAAATTTTGTCAGCGTGTTCGTGGCGCAATCTCCTTGAATCTGAACGGTTTGATTTTCGTTCAAAGCTCCCTACATCAGGTTTTTCGTGGATTGATCAAAACCTACGTTTTTTGTCAGATTTATCCTTGATCACTTGTAAAATTCATGTGTATTGCCAAGAATTATGTTCTTGAGGCCTTTGCTGCTATGTACCTCTAGTATTTGCTAGAGAAGAACATTGTTCACCCAATTTTGTTGATAGTGAAGATTTTCAGGTGGACTTCGGTCCCGTGATTTTTTATCTTCTCACACCGAGGGGGTTTTCCACGTAAAAATCGTCTTGTGTTTGCGTGCTTGGTATTTATTTTGCTCTACTATATCGATTCCTATTAGGTTTACACAAGATGGGAGATTATTTTATTCTGTTGCGTTAATTCGATATTGTTCGAATTATTACCGTTCTCCCATCACACTCTACACAGAATTTTTCCTGAAAGTTCCCTAAGCATGGTGCATATTAGCAAAGATGAAATCATTGCAAACGGTCCCCAAACGCTTTGCTAAGGTTGCTGCTGCTTCATAAAATTTACGAGAGGTCACGAGATATAGAGACGAGAACCTACTCGACGGCTGATGCTCATTTGGTTTCGTTGTCTACTTGATAGAGCTCTCCATGCCTTTGTGCTTCGTTGATAAATACAAAGAAAGCCGATGTATCTCACCAGTGAAATGAGCATAAGAAAATTCAATGAAAAGAGTCAAGATTTTAACACTCACCACTTTTTACATCATTGCTGAAATAAGAGATAAAACAGAATAAGGAAGTAAATCGGATTTATGATTTTACATGATTCAATCAATATGACATATTCTGCGGAGAGATGAAATCTTGCCTCATAGGAAAGCAATCCCCTTATTTATCAAAATATAGCGACCACTTAAATTGTTAGATCAGATTAAGGGCATGTTCCTATATTCAATATCAATTTGTTAGATTGTATAGCATGTCTCTAAAACTGATTATTATTATGGAGACATGTGTATGCTAAAATGGAGAACACTTGAATTGTTAGATATTCAAGAATCAAATGAAAAGAACCCAAATAATAAAATACATGTACCTTTTTTGCTTCATTTTTATTTAGTTTTTGCTCTTTTCATATCTTTTAAGTAGTTCTTTATAACCAACCCTTCCGTTAAAGGAAAAGACAAGAAAGATGGGGAAAATTGTTCAAAAAACCTTAAATCTATTATATGGCGACTAATTCAATTATAAACATTTCAATTGTGCTAATTTAGTCTTAAAATTTTCTAATGACTTGCCAATATAATCATAAATTTTGCAATTCTATCAATTTAATCCTAAATTTTTAATGTGGCAGTCTAGTCATAGTCAATGCCAGCCATTTTATATTGCACAAGCAACGCGACGTGAATAATTTTTTTACATTTTTAAATTTTCCCAAATTTATTATAAATTTTTTGAGTTTCTTTTCTTTTCTTTCCTTCTTTCTCTTGACCTTGCCAGAATCTGGTGAGATAGATGAGGTTGGCCTTGCCTTGCTACTAGCGAGGCTTGACCCTCACCAGATCCGGCGAGGATGAACCTTGCCAGAAGCTAATGAGGGCAACCTCACTAGCCTAACAAGGGTGAACCTCGCTACCACAAGGTGAGATTGACCTCACCCTACCACTAGGCGAGGCTTGATCCTCGCCAAATCCGACAAGGGCAAGCCTCAACGAGGTTGGCAAGGCCACTAGTGGGGTCAACCTTACAAGCTCAACAAGGGTGGGCCTCGGCCAAGGAAAGAGGTTGAGCCTTGCCAATGGCAAGTCGCTAACCATCATTGCCAAGGCCCAATGATCCTCACAAGATCTAATGAGGGTGAGCCTTGCTGTCACTAGGCAAGGTCAACCTACAGGCGAGGTCGACCTCCCCCCTATTGACAAGGTTTGACCCTCGCCACATCCGCCAAGGGCGAGCTTTAATCGAGGCTACTAAGGCCACTAGTGAGGTTGACCTTGCTAGCCTAGTGATGATGAGGCACCTCGCCATTGGCCAATTGCCAGCCAAGGCCTAGCAGCTGACTAGATGAAGATGGAAAGAAAAAAAAGAAAGAGAAGAAAAGGAAAAAAAAATTAAAATTATAAAATATTATTTACGTTAGCGTCAATCACACCAAGTAGGATGGTCAACGTTAAGTAAATCATCACATCAACAATTTCTAGTCAAAATTGGTCGGAATGATTAAATTGGCAAATCATTAAAATATTTATGACTGAATTAACAATTTATCAAAAGATTTAGAAATAAATTGACATAATTGGAAGGTTTATAATTGAATTGGCCACCATATAATAGGGTTAGGATTTTTTTATTTTGGATAATTTTCCCATAAAAGATGAGTCTTTGTTTATTTTACTCCTACCCAGATTTTGTATGCCTTAGTTCCGACTTTTGACAGCATATGAACCCGTCACGTAATGGCTCAATTTGATGATCATTACATAATTAAGCTTACGCAGGCACCTCTCACATCTAAAGCGTGAGTCTTGATCATAGAAGGTTGATCAATAAGGAGGGTTTTGCACATGCAAGACGAGACGAGTGTTGTTTATTCTACTTCTCCCCCAAATTTAATATGCTTCATTTCCAACTTTTGACCGCATATGAACTAATCTTGCAATGGCTCAGCTCGATGATTATTGGAACTTGAATTACGTAATTAGGAACCATTTGTGCATATGTCTTAATCATAGAAAGTTGATCCATAAGGAGGGTTTTTCCATTCTTTGTTTATTCTACTTTTGACAGCATGTGAACTAGTGATGCAATGACTCAGCTTGATAATTATCGGAACTTGAACTTGGATTACGTAATTAAGCTCACGGTACGCACATCCCATATCTGAATCCTCAAATTTTGATCCTAAAACAATTTTATAATATCGATAGCGGTTCCCATCATAGTTTAAATTTATGAGATACTGGGAGGGACCAAAGGATTTTGATCCTAAAACAATTTTATAATATCGATAGCGGTCCCCATCATAGTTTAAATTTATGAGATACTGGGAGGGACCAAAGGATTTTGATCCTAAAACAATTTTATAATATCGATAGCGGTCCCCATCATAGTTTAAATTTATGAAATACTAGGAGGGACCAAATGTATTAATGAGGTTGCATATGCTTATTAAACTAGTGATGCAATGACTCGGCTTGATAATTATTGGAACTTGAACTTGGATTACGTAATTAAGCTCACGGTACGCACATCCCATATCTGAATCCTCAAATTTTGATCCTAAAACAATTTTATAATATCGATAGCGGTCCCCATCATAGTTTAAATTTATGAAATACTAGGAGAGACCAAATGTATTAATGAGGTTGCATATGCTTATTAAATCCATAGGATGTTCTTGTTTAACACATATTGACACGTATTGTTTCGATGAGAAATTTGATAGATATATTTAGATTATTAAGTCCGTGTTGTTTCGCATATATTTATTCAAAGGGTGTAAATTGCAAAGGGCATAATTTGAAGAGGAAAAGTTTGGAAACGCCATCCCGAGTTTCACATTTTTATATAGCTTTTAGATCTGAATTTAGATTAGGCTAGTTGAGTACGAGTGTTCATTCTACGCTACATAAATAGGTCATGCTAAAATAAAATAAAAGGTTCATGCTCCATGATCGATGATATATTCTCTGGGGTATGCATTAGCTTATTTTTATCATTGATGTTATTTTTCACCTCTTGCTCAAATATTCATTAGAGAAACCTGGAAGCATTTTGTGTGGGTGGTGACGTAGTGTGCTCCATGTTAATAGGTGATCCAATCGGGATATGCTCTCTTTTAACTGTTTTTTTTGGGTCAAACTGTGTTTTTATTTAGTCGGTCTTTTAATTGTGTTTCAATAACTATAAAGGCTTAGATTGCGTTTGGTCGTCCGGATCTAGATGGGGGTAGGATTAGATAAAGAGGGATTTAAAATCCTCCAAATATACTCAGATTGTAAAAATGTATAATCATATATTTGGTGCAACTTAAGGTAGAATTTGAATATTTGAAAAAAAAAAAATCCTTGAAGGCAACCTAAAATAGATTTGAAAATCTTTAAAAATCCTTCTCGTTTGAAAATCCTTAAAAATCTTTGAAGGTCCCACCTCCAGTTGGCTCCTCTTGTATGTGAGACTCAAACCTTTTCGACCATGTATCTGGGAAGTCCTCCTTGAGAGCATGATGACTCTCAATCGACACGAGTTCACATAATTATAGGACGACCTTGTGAATGGCGGGAGGCAATTCCTTTGGGTCGTACGGCCGAACTCCATCGCCAAAGAAAGCAGCTCCTCCATCCTTAAAGGGGTGACTGAGGCTAGCGAGGCCATTGGTGAATTCGACCTTACCAGCCTAGGGAGGGTGAGCCTCGCCCAAAGATGGTGATGGAGCCTCGCCAATGGCCGATCACCAGCCATCGTCAAGGCCCGATGATCGACCAGACGAAGAAGAAAATAAAATAAAATAAAACTTCAAAAAATGTCCATATCAACACTAGTTGTACTAGTGATCTGCTACCAAAATTGGCCAGAATAACTAAAGTGACAAATCATTAAAAGTTTTATGACTAAATTAACAAATCATCAAAATGTTTTAACTAAATTGGCAAAATTGAAAGGACTAATTTGGCAATTTGTCAAAATGTTTAGGTTTAAATTACCACAACTGAAATGTTATGGCTAAATTGGTTGAGTCTAATAGGTTTAAAACTTTTGGAATAATTTTCCTGGGCAAGATGATCTGCTACCAAGATTTTGTATGCTTCATTTTTGACTTTTCACAGTATATGAAGCCGTCACGCAATGGCTCAACTTGATGATCATTACGTAATTAAGCTCACGCAAGCACCTCTCATTTCTAAAGCTTCAAATCCTGGTCCGCGCGACAATTGTATAATCTTGATTTGAAAACATTTGTGCATGTGTCCTCATGGCGCCACATGATCATTTAAGGCTATATATATTAGAGCCAACTTGTAAACAAGCATCTCTTTGTTGAAATGCGACAGACGTAGGCCATCGACTTTCCTTGGGCAATTTATATAGATAAAGACCAGAAAAAATATTAGTTGATGACGAAGCTCAAGTGTCTTGATGCAATGCATTGGGAACGTGTACGTGAGGCAAGAATCATAAGCAAATTCATTTGTCGGGAAGCGCAGTTACGAATCCAACAGAGTATAATTACAATTGAAAAATATATATATTCGAGCATTCTACGAAGCAGATTAGATCTTGTACCTGATTTCCCACCCTCTCTTCATCAGTTCAAGTAATTTAAAGCTCTGTACTTTAATTGTCCGCTCAATCCTATTGCCGGTTATAAGAGGGTATCAAAGCTACACGCATTAGTTTACCAAACGTACAAAATAGGAGGAGGCTTTTCCCCATGCAAGACGAGTCTTTGTCTGTTCTAGTTCTCCCCAGGCTTCGTCTGCTTCATTTCTGACTTTTGAGAGCAAATGAACTGGTCATGACATTGCCATGGCCCAACTTGATGATCGTTGGAACTTGAGTTATGTAATTAGAAACCATTTGCGCATGTGCCCTAATCATAGAAAGTTGATCACTAAGGAGGGTTTTGCACATGCAAGGCGGGACGAGTCTTTGTTTATTCTAATTCTCCCCAAAATTTTGTATGCAATAAAATGCTCATAGAACGTCATCGAACCTATTGGTAGTAACCTCTCGAAAAATTTACAAATTACCGGTATTATAAGGTATTTTCATTAAGATCGGCACTTGATCATTTAAGGCTGTTTATACTAGACCCAACTTGTAAAAAAGTATCTTTGTTGAAATGCGAAAGGCAGACCCTCACTTTTATTGGGCAACTTATGAAAATAAAGACTGGATAAAATGTTTGTTGAATGAGTAAGTTGGTGGGTGTTGATGCAATGCATTGGGAAGAGTCAGGCAAAAGCCTTTGTTTATACCGTATGAGAATCTAAGGGTAACATGGCATATGAGGCAAGAGCCAATAGACAGTCATTCGTCAGGAAGAGCAGTCATATTATATTGGCTCTCGATAGACTTCTGGGACTAAAAAAAGACCACCTTCCAGAGATGTTGTCGTACTCAACAACAGAGCATATATACCATCTTTAACAAGCAATCTGACCTAAGCGTCACGCATCTATATCTTCATTCCTATGTCCGGTTATATAAGGGCATCAAAGCTACAGTCATTAGTTTACCAAGCATGCAGGAAGTTGTATTGAACGGCTACCGATTGTAGAAAACGGACATGGACCCCACGTAGATCATCTATCGAGCTCGACCCTATTTGCTTTAAATCAATTCAAATCAGCTCGACCAAGATCAAGAAAAGTTCAGCTCTCTTGTAATTTTCCTGAGTATATGCATTTGTCTAGATGAGATTAAAACTACGAGCTGGAATTGAAAGCAAGGGCCTCGAAGCAAAGCTGTGCGCATCTACATTTGAAACCAAATAAGCCAAGTATCAAACTTTGAGCGATGAAAAAATAGCCATCAATTACGCAAGGCATGACACGAATTTCAGAAACCTTTCTATTCCGCCACGGCCACTTGCTGTGGCTCAGTCAAACTGAGGGAAAGAGGGAAAGTGGGAAACTTTTATGCCTTGAGTCGTATGGGAGATAATCTATGCTCTTTAAAGCTCCATTATAAGGGAAAAAAAAAGTGATAAGTCTGATGATATAAAGATAATAATTTGGAGAATCAAGTTTAGTGTAAATGACATGATTTTGAGTCTGCTATGTGTATTTGAATTGAAAACATGATATTTCTCCCGAGCCGATAAGGTTAAATTATATTTCGAGTTTGAATCTGCAAAAGAAACCGGATCCAAGTAGAAATTCCAAATCCGAATAGCTCTGCGCATTATGTCAGCTTTCAACTAGTCAATATAAAAGGTAATAGTTTCCAAATAATAAGAAGGAAAGTAGAACGAAGCTTCGTGATGATGTGACTTAGATTATAAAATTCCATAAGCAACTTTATAGATAGATTATGACACGGAAATGCATGGTTGAGATTAATGGTTGCTACTATTTACCCCACAGTTATCCAGGGAATAAAACCTTTTTTTATCTTCTAAAGTTCTAATTCCTTTTTCGCTTATCGAGTTTTTGTCGTCCATTGGCCTCCAGCACATCGCTTTCTTTGTATTTAACTACATCTACTACAGGCCTGACGTGTTCTGGTTGCTATGGACGATAAAATTAGTTTGACTGAAACCACCTTGCCATACACAATTAAGATTCCCTCGTGAATCTGAGAGAGCGCAATTCAAGAACATGATTATCTGCAATGCTGATGACCCACGATTCCATCAAAGGAAAAGACGAATGACATTGCCCTCTTTCACTAGCAAGACCAGATGAGTCTTTGTTTATTAACATAGCCGACTTTTGACAGCATTTGAACCGGTCCTGCATTGGCTCAACTTGATGACTATTAGAACATGACATAATTATGCTGGCGTACGCACCTCCCATGGCTGAAGCTTCAAATTATAAAAATATAAAAAAAAAAAATTTACGTTAGCGCTGATTGTACTAGTAAGATGGCCAAAATTAAGCAAATCGTCATATTAGCAATTCTGGTTAAAATTGGTCGGAATGATTAAATTAGCAAATTGTTAAAATGTTTAGGACTAAATTGACAAGTTATCAAAATGAATAAAAATAAATTGACATCATTAAAAGGTTTACAACTGAATTGGGCGTCGTATAATAGGTTTGGGATTTTTTTTGGATAATTTTCCCATACAAGACGAGTCTTTGTTTATTTAAATTCTACCCAGATTTTGTATGCCTCAGTTCCAACTTTTGACGGCATATGAACCAGTCACGCAATGGCTCAACTTGATGAATCATTACGTAATTAAGCTTACGCACACACCTCTCATATCTAAAGCGTGAATCTTGATCGTAGAAGGTTGATCAATAAGGAGGGTTTTGCACATGCAAGATGAGACGAGTCTTTCTTTATTCTACTTCTCCCCCAAATTTAATATGCTTCATTTCTGACTTTTGACCGCATATGAAATAATCTTGCAATGACTCAGCTCGATGATTATTGGAATTTCAATTACGTAATTAGAAACCATTTGTGCATGAGTCCTAATCATAGAAATTCGATCCGTAAGGAGGGTTTTCCACGTGCAAGACAAGACAAGTCTTTGTTTATTCTACTTTTGACAGCATGTGAACTAGTGATGCAATGGCTTGGCTTGATGATTATCGGAACTAGAACTTGGATAATATAATTAAGCTCACGGTACACACATCCATATCTAAATCCTCAAATTTTGATCCTCAAACAATTTTATAATATCGATAGCAATCCTCATCATAGTTTAAATTTATGAAATACTTGGGAGGGATCAAGTGTATTAATGAGGTTGCATATGCTTATAAAATGCATAGGATGTTATTGTTTAACACATTGACATGTATTGTTTCGATGAGAAATTTGATAGAGATATTTAGATTGTTTAGTCGGTTTGTTTCACATATATTTATTCATAGGGAGTAAATTGCAAAGGGCATAATTTGAAGAGGAAAAGTTCGGAAACACCTTCTCGAATTTCACATTTTTTATATAGCTTTTAGATCTGAATTTAGATTAGGCTAATTGAGTACATGAGTGTTCATTCTACGCTACATAAATAGGTCATGCTAAAAAAAAAGGTTCATGCTCCATCTGATCGATAATATATTCTCTAGGATATGCATTAGCTTATTTTTATCATTGATGTTATTTTTCGCCTCTTGCTCAAATATTCATTAGGGAAACCTGGAAGCATTTTGTGTAGGTGGTGATGTTGGTGCTCCATGTTAATAGGTGATCCAATCGGGATATGCTCTCTTTTAACTGTTTTTTTTTAATCGGTCTTTTAACTATGTTCCATATAACCATAAAGGCTTAGATTGTGTTTAGTGGTCCGGATCCAGATTGGGGTAGGATTAGATAAAGAGGGATTTAAAATCCTCCAAATATCCACTGATCGTAAAAATATATCATCATATATTTGGTGCAACTTAAGTTAGAATTTGAATATTTGAAAAAAAAATCTTTGAACGCAACCTAAAATAGATTTGAAAATCTTTAAAAATCCTTGTCCTTTGAAAATCCTAAAAAATCTTTGAAGGTCAAGTCTTTGATTGGCTCCTCTTGTAAGTAAGACTCAAACCTTTTCGACCATGTATCTGGGAAGTCCACCTTGGGAGCATGATGACTCTCAATCAACACGAGTTCACATAATTCTAGGACGACCTTGTGAATAGCGGGAGGCAATTCCTGTGGGTCATAGGCCCAACCTCCATTGCCAAAGAAAGCAGCTCCTCCATCCTATGGGGTTGACTGAGGCTGGCAAGGTCACTGGTGAATTCGACCTCGCCACATGCGGAGGGCGAGCCTCGCCCAAAGACAGTGAGGTTGAGCCTGGCCAATGACCGATCGCCAGCCATCATCGAGGCCCGATGACCAGCCAGACGAAGAAGGAAAAAAATAAAATAAAAATTCAAGAAATATCCACGTAAATGCTAGTCGTACCATGTAGGACGACCAATAGCGATCTCCTACCAAAATTGGTTAGAATAACTAAATTAACAAATCATTAAAATGTTTATGATTAAATTAGCAAATTATCAAAATGTTTTAACTAAATTGGGCATAATTGAAAGGTTTGGGACTAATCTGGCAATTTGTCAAAATCTTTAGGTCTAAATTAAAACAATTGAAATGTTGTGGCTAAATTAGTTGCCGCATAATAAGTTTAAAACTTTTTGGATAATTTCCGTAGGCAAGATAAGTTTTTTGTTCATTCTACTTCTGCCCAGATTTTGTATGCTTCATTTTCGATCTTATATGCTTCATTTTCGACTTTTGACAGTGTATGAACCCCGTCACGCAATGGCTCAACTTGATGATCATTACGTAATTAAGCTCACGCAAGCACCTCTCATTTCTAAAGCTTCAAATTCTGGTCCGAGCAACAATTCTATAATCTTGATTTGAAAACATTTGTGCATGTGTCCTAGTGGCGCCACTTGATCATTTAAGGCTATATATATTAGAGCCAACTTGTAAACAAGCATCTCTTTGTTGAAATGCGACAGACGTAAACAAGCATCACATGCAATACGAGTCTTTATCTGTTCTACTTCTCCCCAGGTTTCGTCTGCTTCATTTCTGACTTTTGAGAGCAAATGAACCAGTCATGCCATGGGCCAACTTGATGATCGTTGGAACTTGAATTACGTAATTGGAAACCATTTGCGCATGAGTCCTGATCATAGAAAATTGATCAATGAGGAGGGTTTTCCCATGCTTTCGAGAGCAAATGAGCTAGTCTTGCAATGGCTCAACTTGATGATTATTGCGACTTGAATTACGTAAGCTTGATGATTTTTGCAACTTGAATTACATAATTAGAAACCATTTGCACATGAATCCTGACCACATAAGGTTGATCAATAAGGAGGGTTTTGCACATGCAAGACAAGACGAGTCTTTGTTTATTCTACTTCTCCCCCAAATTTGATATGCTCATTTCCGACTTTTGACCGCATGTGAACTAGTTACACAAAGGCTCGGTTTGATGATTATTGGAACTTGAATTACGTAACTAGAAACCATTTGCAGACAAGTCCTGGTCACAGAAAGTTGATTAATAAGAAGGGTTTTGCACATGCAAGACGGAATGAGTCTTTTTTTATTCTACCTTTTCCCGATATTTTATATGCTTCATTTCCCACTTTTGACTGCATATGAACTGGTCATGCAATGGCTCAGCTTGATGATGGGAAAACTGTCTATGAAATCGTAAACTTATTGTATGGCGATCAATTCAGTCATAAATTTTTCAATTGTGTCAATTCATTCTTAAATTTATTATATGGCGGTCAATTCAATATTAAACCTTTCTTTTATGCCAATTCCGTCCTAATTATTATGACAATTTGTCAATTTAATTCTAAACATTTTAATTATTTGTCAATGTAGTCCTTCAGCCAAAATTACCCGAAAGGACTATATTGGCAAATCATTAAAAATTTTAAAACTAAATTGAAAAATTATTAAAAATTTTAGGATTAAATTGGTCGGCGTACAATTAGTTTATGACTAAACTGGCATACCTGAAAGGTTTAAAACTGACTTGGTTGCCATACAATAAGTTTAGGACTTTTTAAAGCTTGATGATTATTTGAACTTGAACTTGAATTACATAATTAATCTCACAGTACGCACTTCTCATTTCTGAATTGTCAAATTCTAGTCCTTATCATAAGTTAAATTTATGAAAAACTAAAAGGTACTAAGTATATTAATGAGGTTGCATATGCTTATTAAAGCTCCGTTTGTTTAGTGAAAAATGAATGATTTGAAAATTAATTTTCTAAAATTAATTGTTAATATCACATGTAATAATTAGCCAATAAAAAATACTTCACTATCAATTATAATTTATATCTAAACATTTTCCTAAACAATGAATTTTTTTCGTTTATTTTTATAAATGACACAAGCGATCAATTTTAGAAACTTTTTTCCAATATGTATTATTCGCAAACCAAACACACCTTAAATATGAATAGGATGTACTTGTTTAACACATATTGACACGTATTATTCTGATGACAAATTTGATAGATATGTTTAGATTATTAAATCAGTGTTGTTTTGCATATATTTATTCATAGGGTGTAAACTGCGAAAGGCATAATTGAAAAGGGAAAAGTTCGCATTAATTACATGCTTTCCCTCAAGTTAAAGCGCCTTATCGATCAGGGATGCCCTCTTGAGTTTCACATTTTTTTTTATAGTTTTTAGTTCTGGATTTAGATTGGTTAATTGAGTATATGAATATTCATTCTACGCCACATGGATCGGTCATGCTCGATAATATTTTCTCTGGGATATGCATTAGCTTATGTTTATCATTAATTTTATTTTTCGCCTCTTGCACAAATATTCATTTGGGAAACCTAGAAGCATTTTTTGTGGATGGTGATGCTGAGTGCTCCATGTTAATATTTGATCAAATCGGGATATGCTCTCTTCAACTTTGTTTCATATGCCCATAAAGGCTGAGTGATTATTACTGTGATGAGTAAGTAACTCAATAAAATACCGACAAAACATCATCGAACCTATTGGTAGTAACCTCTCAAAAAATTTACAAATCGACGGTATTATAAGGTATTTGCATTAAGATCAGTGCTCGATCATTTAAGGCTATTAATATTAGACCCAACTCGTAAAAAAGTATCGTCGTGGAAATTCGAAAGACGTAGACCCTCACTTTTCTTGGGCAACTTAAAATTTAAGACTTGATAAAATATTTGTCGAATGAGTAAGTTTATGTGTCTTGATGCAATGTATTGGCTAGAGTCAGCCAAAAGCCTTTGTTTACTTAGTGCGAGGATCTCATAGACAGATTCATTTGTTAGGAGGCGCAGTCATATTATATCGGCTCTCAACACTGACGTTGACATAGACTTCTGGGACTAAAAAACACCACCGTCCAGCGATGTCGTCGTACCCAACAACAGAGCATATACCATCTGTAACAAGTAGTGTGACTCAAGCATCTTGCATCTAAATGATTTTTTAGTCAGAGATAATCTATGCTCTTTAGAAGCTACGTTATGAGGAAGAAAAAGTGATAAATCAGATGATATAAAGATCCTAATTGGGAGAATCAAGTTTAGTAGAATTAGTTAAATGATTTTGAGTCTGCTACGTGTATTTGAATTGAAAATATAATATTTCTCCCGAGGCAATATAGTTAAATTATATCTTGAGTTTGAAAGCAAAAGAAACCGGACCCAAGTAGAAATTCCAAATCCGAATAGCTCTGCGCATTACGTCAGCTTTCAACTAGTCAATATAAAAGGTAATAGTTTCTAAATAATAAGAAGGAAAGTAGAATGAAGCTTCGTGATGATGTGACTTGATTATAAAATTCCATAAGCAACTTAATAAATAGATTATGACATGGAAATGCATGCCCCACAGTTATCCAGGGAATAAAACCTTTTTTTCCTTCTAAAGTTCTAATTCATTTTTCGCTTATCGAGTTGTTGTCGTCCATTGGCCTCCAGCACATCGCTTTCTTTGTATTTAACTACATCTACTACAGGCCTGACGTGTTCTGGTTGCTATGGACGATTAAATTAGTTTGACTGAAACCACCTTGCCATACACAATTAAGATTCCCTCGTGAATCTGAGAGAGCGCAATTCCAAGAACATGATTATCTGCAATGCTGATGACCCACGATTCCATCAAAGGAAAAGACGAACGACATTGCCCTCTTTCACTAGCAAGACCAGATGAGTCTTTGTTTATTAACATAGCCGACTTTTGACAGCATTTGAACTGGTCCTGCATTGGCTCAACTTGATGACTATTAGAACATGACGTAATTATGCTGGCGTACGCACCTCCCATGGCCGAAGCTTCAAATTATAAAAATATAAAAAAATTTGTTTACGTTAGCGCTGATCGCACTAGTAAGATGACCAAAATTAAGCAAATCATCATATTAGCAATTCTGGTTAAAATTGGTCGAAATGATTAAATTAGCAAATTGTTAAAATGTTTAGGACTAAATTGACAAGTTATCAAAATGACTAAAAATAAATTGACATCATTAAAAGGTTTACAACTGAATTGGGCGTCGTATAATAGGTTTGGGATTTTTTTTGGATAATTTTCCCATACAAGACGAGTCTTTGTTTATTTAACTTCTACCCAGATTTTGTATGCCTCAGTTCCGACTTTTGACGGCATATGAACCAGTCACGCAATGGCTCAACTTGATGAATCATTACGTAATTAAGCTTACGCACACACCTCTCATATCTAAAGCGTGAATCTTGATCGTAGAAGGTTGATCAATAAGGAGGGTTTTGCACATGCAAGACGAGACAAGTCTTTCTTTATTCTACCTCTCCCCCAAATTTAATATGCTTCATTTCTGACTTTTGACCGCATATGAAATAATCTTGCAATGACTCAGCTTGATGATTATTGGAATTTCAATTACGTAATTAGAAACCATTTGTGCATGAGTCCTAATCATAGAAAGTCAATCTGTAAGGAGGTTTTTCCACGTGCAAGACGAGACGAGTCTTTGTTTATTCTACTTTTGACAGGATGTGAACTAGTGATGCAATGGCTTGGCTTGATGATTATCGGAACTAGAACTTGGATTATATAATTAAGCTCACGGTACACACATCCATATCTAAATCCTCAAATTTTGATCCTCAAACAATTTTATAATATCGATAGCAATCCTCATCATAGTTTAAATTTATGAAATACTGGGAGGGATCAAGTGTATTAATGAGGTTGCATATGCTTATAAAATGCATAGGATGTTCTTGTTTAACACATTGACATGTATTGTTTCGATGAGAAATTTGATAGAGATATTTAGATTGTTTAGTCGGTTTGTTTCACATATATTTATTCATAGGGAGTAAATTGCAAAGGGCATAATTTGAAGAGGAAAAGTTCGGAAACACCCTCTCGAATTTCACATTTTTTATATAGCTTTTAGATCTGAATTTAGATTAGGCTAATTGAGTACATGAGTGTTCATTCTACGCTACATAAATAGGTCATGCTAAAAAAAAAAAGGTTCATGCTCCATCTGATCGATAATATATTCTCTAGGATATGCATTAGCTTATTTTTATCATTGAGGTTATTTTTCACCTCTTGCTCAAATATTCATTAGGGAAACCTGGAAGCATTTTGTGTGGGTGGTGATGTTGGTGCTCCATGTTAATAGGTGATCCAATCGGGATATGCTCTCTTTTAACTGTTTTTTTTTAATCGGTCTTTTTAACTATGTTCCATATAACCATAAAGGTTTAGATTGTGTTCGGTCGTCCGGATCCAGATTGAGGTAGGATTAGATAAAGAGGAATTTAAAATCCTCTAATTATCCACTAATTGTAAAAATATATCATCATATATTTGGTGCAACTTAAGTTAGAATTTGAATATTTGAAAAAAAATCTTTGAACGCAACCTAAAATAGATTTGAAAATCTTTAAAAATCCTTGTCCTTTGAAAATCCTAAAAAATCTTTGAAGGTCAAATCTTTGATTGGCTCCTCTTGTAAGTAAGACTCAAACCTTTTCGACCATGTATCTGGGAAGTCCACCTTGGAGCATGATGACTCTCAATCAACACGAGTTCACATAATTCTAGGACGACCTTGTGAATAGGGGGAGGCAATTCCTGTGGGTCATAGGCCCAACCTCCATTGCCAAAGGAAGCAGCTCCTCCATCCTAGGGGGTTGACTAAGGCTGGCAAGGCCACTGGTGAATTTGACCTTGCCACTTGCGGAGGGCGAGCCTCGCCCAAAGACAGTGAGGTTGAGCCTCGCCGATGGCCGATTGCCAGCCATCATCGAGGCCTGATGACCAGCCAAACGAAGAAGGAAAAAAATAAAATAAAAATTCAAGAAATGTCCACGTAAATGCTAGTCATACCACGTAGGACGACCAATAGCGATCTCCTACCAAAATTGGTTAGAATAACTAAATTAACAAATCATTAAAAGGCTTATGACTAAATTAGCAAATTATCAAAATGTTTTAACTAAATTGGGCATAATTGAAAGGTTTGGGACTAATCGGCAATTTGTCAAAATCTTTAGGTCTAAATTAAAACAATTGAAAGTTGTGGCTAAATTAGTTGCTGCATAATAAGTTTAAAACTTTTTGGATAATTTCCATAGGCAAGATAAGTTTTTTGTTCATTCTACTTCTGCCTAGATTTTGTATGCTTCATTTTTTACTTTTGACAGTGTATGAACCCGTCACGCAATGGCTCAACTTGATGATCATTACGTAATTAAGCTCACGCAAGCACCTCTCATTTCTAAAGCTTCAAATTCTGGTCCGAGCAACAATTCTATAATCTTGATTTGAAAACATTTGTGCATGTGTCCTAGTGGCGCCACTTGATCATTTAAGGCTATATATATTAGAGCCAACTTGTAAACAAGCATCTCTTTGTTGAAATGCGACAGACGTGAACAAGCATCACATGCAATACAAGTCTTTATCTGTTCTACTTCTCCCCAGGTTTCGTCTGCGTCATTTCTGACTTTTGAGAGCAAATGAACCGGTCATGCCATGGGCCAACTTGATGATCGTTGGAACTTGAATTACGTAATTGGAAAGCATCTGTGCATGAGTCCTGATCATAGAAAGTTGATCAATGTGGAGGGTTTTCCCATGCTTTCGAAAGCAAATGAGCTAGTCTTGCAATGGCTCAGCTTGATGATTATTGCGACTCGAATTACGTAAGCTTGACGATTATTGCAACTTGAATTATGTAATTAGAAACCATTTGCACATGAGTCCTGATCACAAAAGGTTGATCAATAAGGAGGGTTTTGCACATGCAAGATAAGACGAGTCTTTGTTTATTCTACTTCTCCCCCAAATTTAATATGCTCATTGCCGACTTTTGACCACATATGAACTAGTTACGCAAAGGCTCAGCTTGATGATTATTGGAATTTCAATTACGTAACTAGAAACCATTTGCGCACGAGTCCTAGTCACAGAAAGTTGATTAATAAGAAGGGTTTCGCACATGCAAGACGGAATGAGTCTTTTTTTATTCTACTTCTCCCCCCTATTTTATATGCTTCATTTCCCATTTTTGACTGCATACGAAGTGGTCATGCAATGGCTTATCTTGATGGTGGGAAAACTGTCTACGAAATCGTAAACTTATTATACGGTGGCACCTTTTGATTGTGTCAATTCATTCCTAAATTTATTAAATGGTGGTCAATTCAATATCAAACCTTTCATTTGTGCAAATTCCATCCTAAATATATTGACAATTTAATTCTAAACCTTTTAATTATTTGTCAATGTAGTCCTTCAGCCAAAATTACCCGAAAGGACTATATTGGCAAATCGTTAAAAATTTTAAGACTAAATTGACAAATCATTTAAAAGTTTAGGATTAAATTGGCATAGTTGAAAAGTTTAAAATTAAATTGGTCGATGTACAATTAGTTTATGACTAAATTGGCATACCTGAAAGGTTTAAAACTGACTTGGTTGCCATACAATAAGTTAAGGACTTTTTGAAGCTTGATGATTATTTGAACTTGAACTTGAATTACATAATTAATCTCACAGTACGCACTTCTCATTTCTGAATTGTCAAATTCTAGTCCTTATCATAAGTTAAATTTATGAAATACTAAAAGGTACTAAGTATATTAATGAGGTTGCATATGCTTATTAAAGCTCTGTTTGTTTAGTGAAAAATGAATGTTTTGAAAATTAATTTTCTAAAATTAATTGTTAATATCACATGTAATAATTAGCCAATAAAAAAATACTTCACTATCAATTATAATTTATATCTAAACATTTTCATGAACAATGAATTTTTTTTGTTTATTTTTATAAACAACACAAGAGATCAATTTTAGAAAAAATTTTCCAATACTTATTATTTGCAAACCAAACACACCTTAAATATGCATAGGATATACTTGTTTAACACATATTGACACGTATTATTCTGATGACAAATTTGATAGATATAATTAAATTATTAAATCAGTGTTGTTTTGCATATATTTATTCATAGGGCGTAAACTGCGAAAAGCGTAATTGAAAAAGGAAAAGTTCGCATCAGTACACGCTTTCCGTCAAGTTAAAGCGTCTTATCGATCAGGGATGCCCTCTTGAGTTTCACATTTTTTTTTTATAGTTTTTAGTTCTGGATTTAGATTGGTTAATTGAGTATATGAATATTCATTCTACGCCACATGGATAGGTCATGCTCGATAATATATTCTCTGGGATATGCATTAGCTTATGTTTATCATTAATTTTATTTTTCGCCTCTTGCACAAATATTCATTTGGGAAACCTAGAAGCATTTTTTGTGGGTGGTGATGCTGAGTGCTCCATGTTAATATTTGATCAAATCGGGATATGCTCTCTTCGACTTTGTTTCATATGCCCATAAAAGCTGAGTGATTATTACTGTGATGAGTAAGTAACTCGATAAAATACCGACAAAACATCATCGAACCTATTGGTAGTAACCTCTCGAAAAATTTACAAATCGACGGCATTATAAGGTATTTGCATTAAGATTGGTACTTGATCATTTAAGGCTATTAATATTAGACCCAACTCGTAAAAAAGTATCTTCGCGGAAATACGAAAGACGTAGACCCTCACTTTTCTGGGCAACTTAAAATTTAAGGCTTGATAAAAAGGGGAAATTCCAATTAAGGGCCTGATATGCCCTCATTTTCTCAAAAAAGGGCCCAAAGTGGACATGATTTCAAATAAGGGCCTAAAGTGCCCAACCTTGTTTGATTAAGGGCCTAAGCTCGCCGGCCGGCGAAAAACCGATTTTCCGATGACCGGAACAAGGACATTTTTGTCATTTCCCACTTTTTTTTTTCGTTTTTCCTTATTTCATCTTCTTCATCATCGCCGGTGGCTGGCCGGCCACCAGCGACGCCCACAGGGGCTGGGCGAGGGTCGCCCTCGCCGATCCGGCAAGGGCCACCCTCGCCGCCTCGGGCGAGGACGGGCGAGGCCGTCTCTCGCCACGAGGAGGCCGCCTCGCGGCCATCCGCGAGGTCGGCCCTCGTCGGCCCTCGTCTGCGGCGGCCGAGGTCGCCCTCGCCCGCGGCCGACGAGGGCCGACCTCGCCGGATCTAGCGAGGTTGCCCTCGCCCGCGGCCGACAAGGGGCTCCTCGCCCTCGTCCGCGGCCGACGAGGGCCGCCGCCCTCGTCCGCGGTCGGCGAGGGTCGACCTCGCAGATGGCTGCGAGGCGGCCTCTTCGGGCGAGAGACGGCCTCGCTCGTCCCTCGCCCGAGGCTGCGAGGGTGGCCCTTGCCGGATCGGGCGAGGGCGACCCTCGCCCGCCCTCAGGGGTGTCGCCGGTGGCCGGCCGGCCACCGGCGATGATGAAGAAGATGAAAGAAGGAAAAACGAAAAAAAAAAAAAGTGGGAAATGACAAAAATGTCCTCGTTCCGGTCACCGGAAAATCAGTTTTCGCCGGCCGGCGAGCTTAGGCCCTTAACTGAAACAAGGTTGGGCACTTTAGGCCCTTATTTGAAACCATGTCCACTTTGGGCCCTTTTTTGAGAAAATGAGGGCATATCAGGCCCTTAATTGGAATTTTCCCTAAAATATTTGTGAAATGAGTATGTTCATGTGTCTTGATGCAATGTATTGGCTAGAGTCAGCCAAAAGCCTTTGTTTACTTAGTACGAGGATCTGATAGACAGAATCATTTGTCAGGAGGCGCAGTCACATTATATCGGCTCTCAACACTGACGTTGACATAGACTTCTGGGACTAAAAAACACCACCGTCCAGCGATGTCGTCGTACCCAACAACAGAGCATATACCATCTGTAACAAGTAGTGTGACTCAAGCATCTTGCATCTATATGATTTTTTGGTCAGAGATAATCTATGCTCTTTAGAAGCTACGTTATGAGGAAGAAAAAGTGATAAATCAGATGATATAAAGATACTAATTGGGAGAATCAAGTTTAGTGGAATTAGTTATATGATTTTGAGTCTGCTGTGTATTTGAATTGAAAATATAATATTTCTCCCGAGGCAACATAGTTAAATTATATCTCAAGTTTGAAAGCAAAAGAAACCGGACCCAAGTAGAAATTCCAAATCCGAATAGCTCTATGCATTATGTCGACTTTCAACTAGTCAATATAAAAGGTAATAATTTCCAAATAATAAGAAGGGATCATGATGATGTGACTCAATTATAAAATTCTGTAAGCGACTTTATAGATAGATTATGACAAGAAAATGCATGGTTAAGATTAATGGTCGCTGCTATTTACCCCACAGTTATCCAGGGAATAAAACTTTTTTTCCTTCTAAAGTTCTAATTCGTTTTTCACTTATCGAGTTTTTATCGTCTATTGACCTCCAGCACATGGCTTTCTTTGTATTTAACAATATCTACTTTAGGCCTGACGTGCTCTGGTTGCTAACTTGCTATGGACGATCAAATTAGTTTGACTGAATCCACCTTGCCGTACACTGTTAAGATTTCCTCGTGAAGAGAATATGAGAGAGCGCGATTCCAAGAACATGATTATCTGCAATGCTGATGACCCACGATTCCATCGAAAGAAAAGACGAACGACATTACCCTCTTTCACTAGCAAAGACCAGGTGAGTCTTTGTTTATTAACATAGCCGACTTTTGACAGCATTTGAACTGGTCCTGCATTGGCTCAACTTGATGACTATTGAAATATGACGTAATTATGCTGGCGTACGCACCTCCCATGGAAGAAGCTTCAAATTCGGGTCATCTTGGAACATTGTTTAATCTCGATAGCGTATTTGAGAAGACATCTGCGATCTGTCCTGACCATGGGCCCTATTTATGAATGAGGTTGCATATGCGTATTGAGTACGACGTACTTGTTTGAATGTCATGACAGTATTACTGGATCTACTTATAAATAAGAACTGAGCTTCCTTCCATGCCCTTGCACAGCACAAATAGTAGAGATCAGAGAGAGAAAGTAAAAGATGCAGGCTCTAAGCTCTACTGAGTTGTTCCGCAGAGACTTAACTGAGTGGCCAGTGCGTCGTCTCCACTCATTGATCTCCAACCATTTAAATAGAGGGCATACTTGGTGGCCTGATAGATGATGATTTCATTTGCCTTTGGCAGGTGCTGTTTGAAGAGCATTCAGGAGGGAGAAAAGTGATCTTGAACCGGCCTTCCAAGTTAAACTCCCTCACTTTCGAAATGGTGCGTCCCTATCTTCTTTCTTTACTTGTTTATGCGTCTCCATTAATCAAGCTTGTGATCCTCTCGTCTGCGTACACAGGTTTCTCAGATGTTTAGCAAGCTGAAAATCTATGAGGACGACCATACCGTCAACTTTGTTATATTGAAGGTAATTAGAGGTTGTCTTCATGTATGTCCTTTCATCCTACTGAGTTGCTTCTGCATATTTAAGTAAATAACAGTAGTTGAGTTTCACGGTTTCATATAGTGTTTACATTTAGATTAGATTAGATCAATTGAGTACATGAGTACGCATCAGCTGATTTTTATCATTTATCATTAGGGGAACGGAAAAGCGTTTTGTGCGGGTGGTGATGTTGTTGGAAATATGTGCTACATGTTGACAGGTGATCATATCCAGACCTGCTTCTCTTTTAATTGCGTTATTTATAACTGCAAGACATGAAAAATGCAAGACACATAAGGCTACCCTAGTTAATGGGATATGGTAGTTTTTTCCAAAAACTTAAGTTACTGGGAGGAGAATCATATATATATTCACGTAGAATTCTAATGTTTCACGTAAAAAAGTCAGGAAATTTTTTTGGAAAAATTACCAAAAAAGTGATAAACCTATATTGTATGTGAGCTAATTTGGTCCTAAAATATTTCTCATTTTGTCAATTGAATTCATCCGACCAATTTTAATTGAAAATCAATAAGTAGACATCAACCATTCTTCATCACACGATTGATGTTGATATGGACATTTTTTTAAAATAATATTTTGAATCTTCTTTTATAATTTTTGGGTTTCTTTTTCTTTCATTTCTTTATTTTTTATGGGACTGGTGGCTAACAAAGGTCACTAGCCATGGGTAAGGGCCAGGATACCCTTGCCAAATCAGGGCAAGAGCCAGAACGCCCTTGCTCGATTTGGGCAACGCAACCCTTGTTAGATCCACGCGAGGGCTGCAACACCCATGTTAGGGCTGGCAAGGTGTCGTGGCCCTTACTTGGTACTGTCACCACCACAACACCCTTGTCGGCCATAGCAAGGGCCTACGAGCCTGAGCCTAGTGTCAATGAAGGTCAAATGGAAACTCATGCTTTTCCTTAGCAAAAGGAAATAAAGAAAACAAAACCAAAAAAAATATTAAATTATTGTGTTCACATCACCGCTAGCCAGCCACATAAGACATGACGTCCATATCAGCAATTTTCTAGCGCGATGGACTCAATCGATTGATAGGTTTAGAAGCTAAATTGGTACAAAAATATAATATGTTTATAATTTTCTTTTTGTAATTGTCCCAAACATGTTGCAACTTGATGAAAGAAGATTTGTAATATCACAAAAATAAAGGTCAGTAAATTCATATAACAGATGGAAAATTTAACATGTTTCAACAAAGATAAATAAAATTTGGTAAACGACAACAAAAATTGATAAAATAGGAGAAAAAACAATAATAAACGTTGGTAAGTAACTCGAATGAGAGTTGATAATCCAAAACTAAGACGTAGTTTGATTGGAAGAAGTCGGTAAGTCTCTTGCATAAAGATTGTTAAATTCAAAGACAGATCGTAATTTAAGACATTGGTAGACAAATAAAAATTGGTAAAAGATCAGAAAATGTAGAAAGGTGGTAGTTTCATAAAAGTGCTTGTTTTTCCAGAAAGTTAGGTGACCAATGATTTGTTTTCACCAATAATTTTTTGACACCTTTTGGAAACTTTTTCAAAAATCAACCAGCACGAAAAAAATCATTTTTTTAACAGAACGGTAGAATCGTCTTATACACATACATGTACATTAGTTCAGTGTAGACATTGTAATGGGGATCATTTTTAACAGTTTCCACTGATTTTATCAAGATTAGAAATGCCTTCCGCAAGCGAAGAAAACTCATTAATAGATATCTTAATCTTTTCTTCCAAGTAATTTATGGTATTGCCTAAATACTTCAGGACATTGGAGCTTCGGAGCAAGCTTTTACAAGAAACAGCTCGCCTTGGATCACTTGATAGCTACGTATAAAAAGCCTCTGGTGATGTCTGGGGGACTTTTCTTCTTATACGATACTTTCGTGGCTGATGAACCGAATCAACTGAACATTCTTCTTTCTGCATGAATCAAATTGAAGGTATGCTTCATCAATGGCGTTGTAATGGGTGGTGGTGCCGGGATCTCCATGCACGGGAGCTTTAGAGTTGTGACAGAGAAGACGGTAAATAGTCCTCGTCCATGTCATATTCAATTTTGAAAACTGGACTTAATGCTCATGAATGATAATTGTATATGGGCTTTGCCATCATAATGTGTCACTACAGAAGATGAATCTTCTGAAGAGTGTTGCGTTTCATTTTGTTGCAGGTATTTGCAATGCCTGAAGCAGCACTTGGACTATTTCCGGATGTGGGTGCATCTCATTTCCTATCCAAACTTCCCGGTTACTTTGGTAATCTTTTTAACGGTTTTTTCTCTTCTTTTCTTACATCCGGTGACGTGGAATACATGTATTGTCCTTTGTAAGAAGGGATTTAAAGAAAGAGATAATTACATTGTAGTAATCTTTTCATTTGTCGTCCAATTTTGTCCTATTTACAAATCTTCAATGACCAATTAGTATGTATACCGTACCGAGTTTTATTTAGCAATAGTCAATATATCTTATTTGTAGAGTAGATTTTACTATCATCTAGATTTTACGAGTAGTGTTACGTTGAGCAGGTGAATATCTAGGACTAACTGGAGCACGAGTGGATGGAGCAACAATGGTCGCATGTGGCCTTGCTACTCATTTTGTCTTTTCAAAGGTAACTAGTTAGTAGCAATTTCAAAACTTGTGCACTTTTGTATACTTACAATTTTTAAAAGAAAATATGACTTAATAATTGTGTTTAGTAATTAATAAAATTTTATTGTTTTTTTTTGTATATATGGGTAACCATCTACTCTCTCAATAGGATCTTCCTCTTTTAGAGCACAATCTCTCTTTGGTGGATTCATCAAATGCATCAGAAATTTTATTAGTCATCAACAAATATGCGCACAAATCCAACACAAAACAGGAAGAACTCCATAAAAGGTTACTGGTGTTCTGTTCTAGCACTTCACCCTCTTCCTATCGCATATAATCTTCATCAGAGCTAGTCAAACAGATTCCAACCAGCCTTGATTTTTGTAATAGATTGGAGACTATCAACAGATGTTTCTCAAGACAAACTGTGGAGGACATATTACATTCTCTCGTAAGTACATGTTGGTGCGATCTTTCCTTTTTCTTTCTTTTCTTCTAGCTACAAAACAGCGACGGCAATAGTTGTGCGACTAAGATAGTTCTGTCGTGCAGGAAAAGGAGTTGCTAGATAACTTGGCAGAGAAATGGATCGCCAATGCAGTGAACAATATGAAGTCTGCTAGTCCGACCAGCCTTAAGATTTTTCTGAGATCGGTAATAAGCAAAATAAAACTTATAATATCAAGCTTAGCGAAAAATTATCCAAATTAACACTTTGAATGATAGAGAAATTCTACATATATCTTCCTCTTTTCGAAATCTACTTTATCGGGAGCGCGCAGATGGGATTTTTGAAAGTAGAAAGTATTCAGCAATTTTTGTTAGAACAGAATGGGAATTATACTGTCAACAGACTAACTCCTTACGTACGTATATGCATGTATTTATATGTTTGTTCCTGCAGCTGGTGCAAATGATTGCTTGAATGACATTGTCAATTATTTATGTGTAATATTTCGTGGAGCATGGCATAATGCATTCAACAACTTAAAGAACTTGTCGATCTTGGTGATTAGATAAGAGAAGGACGTGGTCAGATGATTGAACAATGTCTAGCTCGTGAGTACACCATCTTTTGCAACATTGTGCGAAGGAAGATCACCAATGACTACTACGAGGTACTATGCAGGAGTTGAAATAGGATGTAACATAAATCAGCTCTTCGTGAAACTTCATTTACATAGTGATGTCACAAACTCTAGATGTAAATATGTAGGACATGTTCAAGTACCTGATTATAGTTTTAATTTGTCACGGCACTTAACTTCCTAATAGTGGAGAAATTATTGCATAATGAACTTATAGATCACATAGCCCAATACCATCTCAACAATGATTATATGGGTCTAATTGTGTGGCCCACATGATAAACGCTGGAGATGAGCATGGTCTAGGTGATTTTTAAACCATACGATATTTTTTTTCTTTTAAATGGAAGTATTCAGCAAGCGTATTTGTCATTTGTCATCTATGTTTTGCTCTTCATCAATGTGTGTAACGTATTGATGAATCTGTTTTGGTGCAGGGTTCAAGGGCAATTTTTTTCGATAAAGACAAAAGGCCCAAGGTGCAAAAATATATTCTTTAGACATCTCTCTTTTCATGTCTAAACCTTTTGATTAATACTTGTCTTCATCTATCATTAACCTAAACGAAGACGGTCGAAATCATTATTTTCTTTTAACTAACTAATGGGAGGAGAAGAATAAATGTTGCAACAACAGATTATTATCCTAATAACTAAAATCCAAGTACCTAACCTCAATGAGTTCAAGAGAATCATTAAAGCTTCGCAGAGATTTGAGATCCTATAATCGTTGGGAAGGTGTAGTGCAAGCTTGAATTGTGCTAAGTCACATGCTATAAATATATTTTTGGCCCCTTTTCCTAACAAATTAACCTTTTGGGACATATAGATTATCTATTACCTAACAAATTAAATGTATTAATAGAGAGGGTTGAGCTTGAGCCTTATTTTTGTTTGATGAACGCAGTGGGTGCCGGCGAAGTTAGAGTTAGTCACAGCAGAGATGGTGGATATGCTATTCAAAGCATCGGAGGATGATGACGATTGGAATTGTCTACAGCTTGGCGCACGGTCCTCCAACTCCCTTGACCACGCGAGATCAAAGCTCTAAACGAACCTATTTTGTTGTTTTAGTAATATGGATTCAACTGGACCGTCATCCGTGAATCTATCTATTTATCTATTTATGCATGAGACCCACTTATTTAAACAAACAAGATGAATGTGGCCCACTACTTAGTAAGTAGGTTTTAGTTCTCCCATGTCCAACGTTTCTCTTGTACAAGTGCATTACTACATGCTATTTACAAGAAACAATAAAGAATTTCCTATGTTGTTAAATTTAACGGACGGCGGTCCTGCTAGCCGGCCAAAAGAAAGAGGATTTCGACTGCTTGTGGCGGAGGTGAATTCGGTATCTTCATTGATGTTTCCTTCTCCTCAATTCTACGGAGCACATTATTGATTGCGGTACTGCAAACTGCGACCATGTAAACATAACTCACGCGCACTGGCATGGATTTGTAATGTGATAGTCTCATTTGTCAAGATCACAAGAGGTTAGGCAACTCAAGTTTTGCTGATTAACTTCCTGTCTAATTTTAAACATTTGATGTGTAGCCTCAGTTATCAGTAATCACGTTGCCGTCTAAAATTACAAATCACGAAGAGGAGTCATTACTGGCAATTGAATCACGTAATTAGAAACCATCTGTGCATGAGTCCTAATTAGAGAAATTTGATCAATGAGGAGGGTTTTGTTTGCTCCTGATTGTGTTTCCTATGACCATAAAGGCCTTGTGATTATTACCCTGATGACTTAGAAACTCGATATGTTGACAAAATGTCATCAAACCTATCAGAAGTAACCTCTTGAAAAATTATAAATCGGCAAGGAAAAAGTTAAAGATATCTAATCTATACATAAATATGTTGATGGTATGTTTGCATTGGTAACGGTAATTTGTAATAGTAAGTAAAGCCTAGATAGAACATTAGTTATTGAGTAAGCTCGAGTGCTAATGGACACATTCATTTATCAGGAAGTGCAGCTATATTATATTGGCTCTCAACATTGATGTTGACAAAGACTTCTAGGACTAAAAAAGCCACCGTCCAGCGATGTTGTTGTATCCAACAACAGAGCAGATACTAACTTTAACAAGCAATCTGACTTAACCATCTTACATCTATATCTTCTTTACTATTTCCGGTTATAAAAGGGCATCAAAGCTAAGTCATTAGTTTACCAAACATATAGGAAGTTCTATGGAAGGGTTACTAATCGTAGAAACCCGATATGGATCCTATGTAGATCATATCAAGCTCAATCATTCTTGCTCTAAATAAATTGAGATCAATTCAATCAAGACCGAGAAAAGCTCAATTCTATCGTAATATTTTTTTAGGTATATGCATCGGTCTAGATAAGATTTAAATTGCGAGATAGAATTGAAAGCAGAAGCCCCAACACAAAGTCATGCACATTTACATCAAAAACCAATTATGCCAAGCATCAAACTTTGAGTGATGAAAAAATAGCTACCATACAAATTATAGCATTTAGCCCTCATAATTCATTGCAAGCAGAGCACTCACATGGCACCCTTAAATGGCCCATGAAGTTTGATGTTGTATATTAGAAACAAAACAAATCCCTATAATAAATTAGCAGTGACTCCAAAATGGATTAATTTGCATGTTTATTGGATTAAATTAAAACCCAACATTGTGTTCAACATTGACTTGAGGGAGTCCACACTAAATATTTACTTAGTAATCCATTAGCTTTCCCCTGGTGGTTCAACTATAGGAAGGTCGCAACAATGTTCAATTTGTGGACAAAATGTCGTCGAACCTATTGGTAATAATCTCCTGGAAAAAAAATTATATGTTTACTATATTAAATGTTAAAGGCTAAAGCTACCTAATCTGTATTTAAGATATTTTGATAGTATGTTAACATGGGTATTGGTAATTAAATATAATAACTAACTGTAGATTGTCTGCCATGATCAAGAGAACCCGTGAGAATGCTAAGCACTTGGGTTGGCATTAAAATCGCCACTTGATCATTTAAGACTATAAATATTGGAGCCAACTTATAATTTAGTATCTTCGTTGAAATTGGACGCACCACTCTTTCCTTGGGAAATAGATAAAATATCAGCTGATGAGTAAGCTCGTGTGTCTTGATGCGATGCCTTTGGTAGAGTCAGGCAAAAGCCTTTGTTTACATCATATAAGAATCTAGGGTAACATAGCATGCGAGGCAAGAGTTATAAACAGACTAAGGGCCTATTCCTATATTTCTTCGCCATTTCGTTAGATGGTATAAAATTTCTCTCTAAAACTGATGATTATTACGACTTTCAAGTTTCAACTAGTCATATAAAAGGTGCTCAAGCAGATGGTTTCCTTTGTCTTTAACTGCTTCCGCTACAGGCCGATCAATTAGTTGAATGAGTCCACATTGCTGTACTTGGTCAAGACTCTCTCGTGAAGAAAATGGGAGAGAGCGCCAAGTTGAATCCCAAGAAAAGATTTAATATCTGTCAGGCTGCCGATATTGCAATCCAAGAACATGGTATCTGCAATGCAGATGATGACCCACGATTCCATCGAAGGAAAAGACGAACAAAGTTGATCAATCAGAAGGCCCTTTTGCACATGCAAGACCAGATGAGTCTTTATTTATTCTACTTCTCCCTAAATAAGATTCATTATTGACATGCGATAGCCCAACTTGACGATTGTTGGAACATGAATTACGTAATTATGCTGACGTACGCACCTCCGTGGCTGACCCTTCAAATTCTGGTCATCGGAACATTTTTATAATCTTGATAGCGTATTCGAAGACATTTGCGCATGTGTCCTAACCATAGTCTTTTTAAACAATACTTGGAGGACCTGAATATATGAATAAGGTTTGCGTATGCACATCAAGTATTGCAGGACGCACTGTTTAAATGTCATGACAGGATTACTGGATCTGCTTATAAGTAGGAACTGAGCTTCCTTCCTTGGCCTTGCGCAGCACAAATAGGAAGAGAGAGAGAGAGAGAGAGAGAGAGAGAGAGATTGAAGGATGCAGGCTCTGAGCTCTACCGAGTTGTTCCGCAGAGACCTGACCGAGCTGCCAGTGCGTTCTCTCTACTCATTGAGCCATGCTTGGTGGCCTGATAGACGATGATTTCATTTGCCTTTTGCAGGTGCTGTTTGAAGAGCATTCAGGAGTTAGAAAGGTGATCTTGAACCGGCCTTCCAAGTTAAACTCCCTCAATCTCGAAATGGTGCGAGCCTTTCTTCTTTCTTTCACTAGTTTTTGTGGGTCCATTACTCACGGGCGTCTCCTCTGAGCACGCAGATTTCTCTGATGTTTAGCAAGTTGAAGATCTACGAGGACGATCCTACTGTCAACCTTATTATCTTGAAGGTAGTTAGAGGTTGTATCCATCTGTGTCCTTTCTTCCTACTGAGTTGCTACTACATACTTAAGCATATATAGTTGGGTTTCACGATTGCATCTTGGGTATAGATTTTAGATCTAGTTTTGATTGATCATGCTCCATCTGATCGACAATATGTTCTCTGGGATACGCACGAGCTGATTTATACTTATGTTATTCTTCACCTCTTGATCGAATATTCATCAGGGAAACGGGAAAGCATTTTGCGCAGGCGGCGATGTTTTCCAGAATATCTGCTCCATGTTGACAGGTGATCAAATCCGGATCTGCTCTCTTTCAATTGTGTTTCATTTAACTATGACCCTTGAAAAAATGCAAGAGATATAATACTACCTTAGTTAACGAGATATGCTAATCTTTTCCAAAAACTTACAACGTTAGGTGGACAGTCATGTGTACATGCAAAATTATAATGTTTCGTGCAGATAAAAATTATAATTCTTTTCCGTGCTGTTAAATTTCGATAAGTTTTTAGTGAGTAGATGGTGACATCCTTTTTTAGTTAACTTAATGAGCCTACCAACACATGGTAATTTTACATAACAATTGGTAAAGTTAAGGCTTTTTTAGAAAATGTAAACAAAAGTCGGGAAAATATTTTTTTTTAAAAAGGACCGTCAAAGATGTGAAAAAATAATAATAAATGTTCGTAACTAACTCAAATAAGAGTTGATAACTTAATTCTAGAAATGCCCTCCACAAGTGAAAGTGAAGAAAACTCATCAATATTTACCTTTTACGTTATAATCCAAGCAAATTCTGGTATTACTTAAATCCTTCAGGACATTGGAGCTTCGGAGCAAGCTTTTACAAGAAACAACTCACCTTGGATCACCTGATAGCCACCTATAAAAAGCCTTTGGTGAGATTTGGGGGCTTTTCTTCTTATACAATCCTTCCGTGGCTGATGAACCAAGCGATAAGTAACTATGGTTAAAGTTAGCAATACCTTCCGAGTCAACTTGAACATTTTTTTTTTATCATATGAATGATATGGAAGGTATGCCTCATCAACGGAGTTGTAATGGGCGGTGGCGCTGGGATCTCCATGCATGCGAGCTTTAGAGTCGTGACAGAGAAGACGGTAAATAGCCTTCATCTATTATTTCATTTAATTTCTATAATAGGACTCGATGGTGATGAATGATGTTCGCAGATGAGCTTTGCTCATCATAATGTGTCTTCTGACTTCTGAGAAATCTGATAAAAATTTGCTTGAAACTACAGAAAATGAATCTTTCTTACGAGAGTTTCAATTCCTGGTGTTGCAGGTATTTGCAATGCCTGAAGCAATACTCGGAATCTTTCCGGACGTGGGGGCATCTCATTTCCTATCCAAGCTTCCCGGTTACTTTGGTAATTCTGAACAGCTTGTTCTTTTCCTTTTTCACTTCAGATGAAAGCATAATAGACATACTGTCCCCTGTGGGAAGGGAATTAAAGAGGAAGAGTAGTACATTGTATCGATCTTTTCATTTTGGTCGTTTTTGTATCTGTGCCTTGTTGACAAATTTTAAATGACCAGTCAATGTGTGTGTGTACTGTACCGAGCTTTTTAATTATCAAAAATTAAATCTATCTAATATCTAGATTAGATTTTCCTATCATTTGGATTTTACATATATGGTGTTACATTGAGCAGGTGAATATTTAGGATTAACTGGAGCACGGATGGATGGAGAAACAATGCTTGCATGTGGCCTTGCAACTCATTTTGTCTTTTCAAAGGTATCTGGCTAGTGGCATGTCCAAAACTTGTGCACTTTGCTATTTAATATTTAAATGGAGAAAAGGCAACACATTAGAAGTATTTAATATATATGTATATACATGAGTAACCCTCTCTTTCCTCGATAGGATCTTCCTTTATTAGAACATCCTCTCTCTTCGGTGGATTCGTCAAATGCATCAGACATTTTATCGGTCATCAACAAATATGCGCGCAAATCCACTACCAAAGAGGAAGAACTCCACAAAAGGTTACTGATGTTCTATTCTAGCCCTTCACTCTCTTCCTGTTGAATATAATCTCTTACATCAAGTCTTCGTTGTTGGAATAGATTGAAGACCATAAACAGATGTTTCTCCAGACAAACTGTAGAGGGCATATTACATTCTCTTGTAAGCTTACGTTGGTGTGATGTTTTTTCTCTTTCTTCTTTTCTAGTTGTACAGCTGAGATAGTTATGCGGTGCAGGAAGAGGAGTTGCTTGATAACTTGGCAGAGAAATGGATCGCCGAGGCAGTGGATAGTATGAAGTCTGCTAGTCCGACCAGCCTAAAGATTTCTCTGAGATCGGTAATATGCAAAACAAAACGTATACCATCCTGCTTAGCGGCCATTGATACGAACTAACGCTTTTGAACAATAATGAAATTCGACGGATGTCTCCCACTTTTCAAAATCTACTCTTATAGGGTGTGCGTAGATGGGATTTTGAAAGTAGAAAGTATTCAGCAATTTGTGTTAGAACGGAATGGGAGTAATCCAGTCATAAACTAACTTTTTGCGTACGTACATGCATGCACCTATATGCCTATTCCAGCAGTTGTAGGGTACATGGTACGCATGATTGTCAATATTTATGTGTGAAATTATGAGGAAAATGGCATACTGCATTCAACAGCTAAAAGAACTTGTTGATCTTGATGATTAGATAAGAGAAGGACGTGGTCAGACGATTGAACAATGTCTAGCTCGCGACTACACCATCTATTGCAATGTCGTGCGAAGGAAGATCACCAATGACTACTACGAGGTACTAAGCAAGAGTAGTCATAGAATGTGATAAACTCTAAATGAATATTTAAATATGCAGGACATATTCAAGTACCCAATGAGTGCTCGAATTCGTCATGTCACTTTTATAGGCAACTTCACAATAGCCGAGAGGTTATTCCATACACAATAAACCACATAAACAGATATCATCTCAATCATTGATTGTATGGGTCCAACTGTGAATTTTATATGATTAATGGTACATATGAACATGATTTAAATGATTTATAGATCATATAATATTTTTGCAATTATATTGAGTTGCGTAGCATAGCTTCAATGCCACTTATTGAACTTAAAGGAATATCTCAACTAAAACAAGACTCCCTCGTTATTATTTTAAGAACACACACAAGACACTCTCACGTCACTCCGCTCAAACCACTGCACTCACACGCCACCCACTACGGCACTATTACAACTCTCTTCCTCTCACTACTACACAAGATCCCTATCACTCTACGCTCACGCACACTTTGCACACAAGGGAAGAGGAGACTGCCTATTTATAGGCATGGGAAGTCGGCGGAGTACTTTCCTCCAAAGATTTCTAGTAGCATGCAAGTTGGCACGTTGCCAACTTGCTGTCTTCATTTTCCCACAACTTGGGCTACTTCATGGACGGGGAAATTGACTAGAGAGTCAAACGTTGCGGCTGTGAAATCTGGAGAGAAGTCTGGAAGAGTTGAGAGAGAGAGAGAGGCTGTGCCTCTTCAACAAACTTGAATATGTTTTGGGTCTGTCATTTGTCATATCCCTCTCTTCAATTTGGGTAATGCATTTGGTGAATATGTTTTGGTGCAGGGTTCAAGGGCAATTTTTTTCGATAAAGACAAAAAGCCCCAGGTACAAACATATAGACCGTTACCCTGCTATTTGACTTGTCGAGATGGTTCTTGAAACTTTTTTCAGTAAGAGCAACAATGTATAGGTTTATTTGACATTTAAAATGGCAATCACATCGCGCTTTAGACATCTTTTTTCGTCCAAAATCTTTTGATTGGTACTTGGCTTTATCTGTCATTTGTTGTACATTGGCTAGACGAAGACAAAGACGAGCCGAATCATTAGTTTCTCTAGACTAATAAATGAGAGAAGAAGGGTATGTGCTGCAACGACAAGTCTCTTGTATATTATCCTTATAATTAGAATCCAAGTACTTAAACTTCATTGAGTTCGAGAGACAATCATTAAAGCATCGCAGAGATTCGAGATCCTATAATAGTCTCTGTAAGGTAATAAGGGTAAGCTAGAATTGTATCAAGTCATATGTTAATAATACATTATTCGACCGTTTCCTAATAGTTTAACCTTTTAGGACAAATGGTTTATCTCACAATTTGGATGAATTGATATACGAGGTTGAGCTTAAGCCTGATATTTGTTTGATGAACACAGTGGGAGCCGCCAAAGTTAGAGTTAGTCGGAGCAGAGATGGTGGACATGCTATTTAAAGCATTGGAGGATGATGACGACTGGAATTGTCTACAGCTCCCAGCACGGTCCTGCAACGTGCTTCACCACGCGAGATCAAAGCTCTGAATGAACTTATTTGGGACACAACTCGCACATATTGCAATACAAACTGGAAAATGTGACATCAGTAACCATGGGAACACAGCTCACATACATTGGCATGCGTTTGTAATGTGACAATCTTATCTGTCAAAATCACATGAGGCTAGAGAACTCAAGTTTTCCTGATTAACTTCCTGTCTAAATTTTAGCATTTGATGTGCATTTTTGCCTCTGGGAATCACATTGCCCTCTAAAAGTACAAGCAACGAAGAGGAATGATTGCTGTCGATGCATTTAAAGATAGAAGAGCACAGTATCTATGTCGAATTTCAACTGCACAAGTACTCATCAATGCCACAACTTCAGGGCTGAGCCAGGACATTTTTAAGTTTTCTGGAGATGAATATCTAGTATTACCAACAGTTGCAGAGAAGTAGATGAAATCAACAGCAGAAGAAAAAGATTACCTTATTTGTCTCTCAATAAAAATGGTGAGCTTGTACAGTCCCACAAAACTGAAACCCCAAACTCGATCATACAAACAAATAAGGAATATGCTAGATCATTCCATTTTGAAACAAGCTCGCATTCTCAGCCCGAAAGCAGCACGACAATTGCCAGTGACTCAAGCAAAGTCTCTGCTCAAGCATTTAGATCCTCGAACAATGTCACAATCTTAACCATTGCACCCACAGATACACGTTCAGATAGACAAACATCCACAATCCCAGTTTAACTTCAGTCTGTCGTCTTTGTGGCCAATTCACGCAATGGCAGACATAGGAAAGTGCGGGTATTGCTCCACAAAATAAGATGGTACTGCTCCACCAACGCCTTCAAATCAAAGTATCTTACCCAAATTTCTCTGGAGAAACTTAATGGTTAATACACTCTGGCAGTTCTTTGCTAACCTCAAAAGGGAACTACACTTTGTCCAATCTTCTTCTCCAAAACCACTCTCTCAGCATAAGATTCTGTGGAAGACTAAGCACAAACCAATGCCAGGCAGATATGGGAGGCCTACCTCAAAACAACAAAGCTTATACCTCAAAAGTTTTGAACTTGGATCCAATTTGGAGACGACAGAGCAGTGACATCCTGAGAAAACTTTGGCAATACAGGCTTTTCTTGAAATACTTTATGTTTATCCGCTTTCTCGAACAATTGCTTCCGGAGTACACCATGCAAACGCCCAAAGAGTTGCTTCTTCAGGAATTCAAATGCCAAATCCAACCTCTCCAGCTGCTCCATCGCATTCACATTATACATGAATAGCCCATAGTAGAGGTCGAAGCTATCCCCAGCCGTGTTCTCCACCAAATTCAACAATGTCTCATACCCTTTCGTGTTAATTGGGGTGGGTTCCAACCCTAGTTTCTCCAGAGTCCTCCCCATTGTGTGCGTGATAAACTGTGATCCAGCTGCATGCCAATCATGTTCAGCGCAACTCATCTCCACCATCAGACACCCTTCATGCGCAAATATGCCCAAAAACTGGTCACATCGCGCTTGTCTTAATTCATCACTTCCAACCCTGACTTTATCGTAAACAAAGGAAAGACCATTCCATCCGTTCTTGCCACTCTCGGGTCCAAACATTGGGTGCGTGCAAAGAACATCAAAATCTAATGGCAAGTTCTGGAGAAACAAAACCCTCGGAAATTCCTTCACTGAAAGTACATCGACAAACAAAGTACTCCTTTTCAATCTTTGGAGAGGCAATGACTTAAGGACGCTCTCTGTGGACAAAATCGAGCTGCAAAGAAGAATCACATCTGGATGCTCTTCACAAAGATCATCTGCATTAGAAAAGAAAGAAACCCCCAACCTTTGAGCTGCCTCAGAGTAATCTGATCGAGAATAAGCTATAACTCTGTGACCTTGGCGGACCATGGTCTTTGCTAGAAACTGGCCAAAGTTTCCAAATCCCACAATGGCAATCTTGAGGGGCAACCTATCTTGAGAACTACTGGAGCTAGGCACTGGATAGCTGATTGATGAAGCAACATCTTGGAATCTAACGGTTTAGAGAAAAATTATGAATGAGATTCCACATCAAATGAATATTTTAGAAGAGGTAAAATCTTCTCACAAATCTTTGAGCAAACACAAGAAACAAAAAGGTTTTCTTTATACAATAATATATATATCATTGTTCCACAGAATATACAATGAAAATGGGAACATTAGTGGCAACTAGCAATCAGTATTGAGGTAAATCAAATCATTCATTAGACCATATCACGACTTCATTCTCACTGCCACAACTCAAAAGGGAACAACATAAAGCCTTAAAAACTTTGTGCTAGCAGCTTTTCTGCTGCTCTCGTGAAAAGCAGAGAATATACAGTCAAATGTCAAGAATAAGCAATATAACTGAATAAGAAAAGTTCCCACAACGAAAACAATGAAACCATTTATTAGCAAAATCATACCCCATTGGTTTTGAAGTAGCTGCACCATTTTTACTACTCGTCAGCACCTTGTAATTCTCCAGCAAAACGGGCGCTGTCTCAGCACTTTCAAACAACTGCTTCCTCACCACATCATGTAACCTTCCAAACAGCTGCTTCTTCAATGACTCAAAAGCCAAATCCAACCTCTCCAACATCTCCAGTGAATTTTTATTATACATGAACAACCCATAGTACAAATCGAAGCTGTCCCCTGCAGTATTTTCCACCAGAGCTAGCAACTTCTCATACCCCTTGGTGTTAATCGGCGTCGATTCCAATTCCAACATCTCCAGAACCCTCCCAACCGTGTGGGTAATGAACTGCGATTCGGCAGCACATTTATCGTGCTCGGCGCAGGTCATTTCCACCATATTGCACCCCTCCCTCGCAAAGATATCTAGAAATTTCTCAGCCCTTGAAATCCTCGATTCCTCATCATCTATCCTAACCTTCTCGTACACAAAATTAAGCCCACTCCATCCATCTTTCCCACTCTCGGGTCCAAACATGGGATGCGTACAAATTAGATCAAAATCGCAAGGCAAAAGCCGAACTAGCAAAGTTTTCGCAAACTCTTTTACCGACAGGACGTCGACGATCAACGTGTTCCGCTTCAATCTCTGCAAAGGCAGCGACTTTACCACTTTTTCCAACGAAATGATGGAAGTGCAGAGCAAGATGACTTCCGGGTGCTCCTCGCACAGGTCGTCCGGGTCGCGGAAGAACGTGACCCCGAGCTGGCGCGCGACGTCGGTGTGGTCAGATCGCGAGTGGGCGAGGACGGTGTGGCCCTGGCGCGTGAGGGTCTTGGCCAGGAACTGGCCGAAGTTGCCGAAGCCGACGATGGCGATCTTGAGCTTGCCCTGCGATTCGAGGCGGGCGGAGAGCTTGGACTCGTAGTCGTACAGCTGGGCGGCGTCGATGGACCGGATAAGGAGATGGCGGCGGCGTCGGCGGCGGCTGCGGAAGAGGGATTGGGGGGATTTCAGGCGGGTGGGGACACATTGGGACCGAGGGAGAGGAGAGAGAACGCGGCCGAGGTGAGGGAGGGACGGCGAAGGCGGCGGCGGAGGCGGCGGCCCTCGGAGGCGTTGCAGGGAGGTGAAGGCGAACGGCATTTTTTCCAGGATTTTGAGAGAGATGTGTTGGAGCTCTTTGCGAGGGAGAACGAAGGTTTTTTGAAACAAACTGTCGTTTTGATTTTCTATTAAATTTGTTATGGCAATTTGAAGAGCTTTTTTGAAGAAAGGAACTGCCTAATTTAGTAAGCCAGCTTGGGTTATTTTAGATTAATATCATAATTAAGGAAATATTTATATATCCACCACTTGTAAAAAGGGAAAAAAAATGCTGTTCAAAGTTCTATAAATTAAATTGCAATGCTAAGAGACATAAGGCCGATGATACTTTTGAATATTTACCGACATCAATCAAGCATCATCATACATGATATGTCATTTTTCATAGATATTAATTAAACATAACACGTGTTTGATAAAGCATTAATAATTATAATGAAAAGTGATACTATAAAAACTTCCATTTTTCATCAATAATGGCTTTCTTCAATGCTAGCAACTGCTTTTGAAATTTTAATTTATTTAACATGAATCATGAATTTTTATATACATCGGATCTAATCTAAGAGCAATATGAAAATCAATTTGCCGTCTCCAACGTAGGAAAGTCAACGGGGGAGATCAAGTGGCGAGAACAGAAAATGTGGGACGCGCGTGATTGGGGGAGCGCGGTCCGTCAGATCCTTCGGCGGCTGCCGCGAAGTAGCGAATCGACTCCCCACCGCTGAGCTGGCGACGTCTGCGCCCGCCCGAGAGGAGGCGTCCGTGATCGGACAACACGTGCGGCACGTGGGTGGGGGCCCGCCGGGGTCAGGGAGAGTACGGCTTGTCGTTTCTAGAGGTCCGGTCGAGGCGAGGAAATGAATGAATCCCAACCAAAAGGTACGATGATTATTGGAGCGACCCCCTACGAAAGGGCGGGAGAGAGAGAGAGAGGGGTCTTTGTCAATATAAATGTCGAGTGTGTAGCCATCATGAATTTCGTCCATCTTAGTACTTTGAGGACGTTATAAATCCACGAGGCCCGCCCGTGGCCAATGGAGGGGAAAAAAAAGGAAAAAATAAAGAAAGAAAATTAAAACAATTATTAATGTCTATGTTCGTGGTGCCATGTAAGATAATTGGTATTTGATTAGATCGTTACGTCAATAGTTTCTCACTAAAATTGGTTAGAAAGATTAGATTGAAAAATCACGAAAAAATTTATGACTAAATTAATGTATTTCGATAGTTTAAAATTGAATTGGTAGCCGTACAATAAATTTGTGGTTTTTTGGACAATTTTCCCTACTTAAGGAATATTTCACATATCTGCACAACCCTTTCAATTTTTCTTTTCCAATATTACTATGAGTAATTGGGCAATTATGAATTTTCTGTAGATTGATTTTTACTATTCTTTGTATTTTTGACAAAAATCTTACAGATCGCACTTTTTGACTTCTGTTTTTTAAATTTGAAACTCCCACAGTACTCGAATGTTGATACGTAAATTCAAATGCAATTTTCTTTTCCAATTCTCTAAAATTTGATAATGAATTAGATTCTAATGGGTTACTTCCCAAATTTTGGTAGGGAAGAAAGAACTATATTCAAAGTTCATTTGTTTTGCGAAAAACTTTTTCCAGCATTTGGTGCACTTAATAAAATGAGTTAACGGAAATTATTTTCCTAGTTAATGGAAAAGTTTTTTCTACCAAACCTTAAATTCAGGAAAATGATTTTCTCTTTGAAAGAAACAAAAAATGTTTTCTAAACTATGATTGGGTGTCTACACTTAAACTTGAAACTATATACTTGGGCATGGAAATCCCAACGTTGGTTCTCAGGTCTTAGCATTTAAGACCAAGTCTCCAGCAATTGGGCTTAGGACCCCAGCACTCAAGCCCAAGCCCTAGTTCATTAAGGCTTGGCCTGAACCCCCTCATGCCCATGTCCAGTGCTCCTACACTTAAGCTCGAGTCCATAAAGGCCATGCTCGGGCAACAGCACTTGAGCTCTAATGTCAACCCTCAAGCCCAAGTCCATAAAGGCCATGTATGGATCCTTGGGTCATTGGTTAATAGAACATTTGTTCTTATAAAATTATTAAGGAAAATGCCACCAAAAATCATAAACTATGCCGCTTTTTTAGAATAAATTTTTTTTTTTTTTTTTGGTGATACTAAAATTCACAAACTATGCCCATTGTGACACATTTACCTTAAACTTCCTTTTGTAATATAAAAAAAACCCCAAACTTATACTTGTGTAATACATTTACCTTAAACTTTTTGATCAAATAGCATTTTCATCTTTTTCCTTTTCTTTTTTTTCTTTTTCCCTTCTTCTCTCTTTCTTTCGCCATGGCCAATTGAGGAAAGCCAGCGAGGACCACTCTCATCGGCATTGGGCTAGATCACTCATGATCTCGCCTTGCTAAAACAAGATCACCATCCTAGTCGAGCACAATTCCTTGGTGTCTTGCAAATCCATCAACTTCGTTCAAAAATAATTCAGGATTCAGAATAAATGTATCACAATAAACATAATTTGATATTCTAATCACAAAAAAAGTTCAATGTATATTATTACAAATGACATAATTTAGGGTTTTTAGTGTCAAGTTTAAGGTAAATTTGTCACAAGTGGCATAGTTGGAGTTTTTGTGGCATTTTCCCAAAATATTAATAACAAAATCAAATTTTAATTATTATTATTTATTTTTTATACATTTTCTCTTTTCTCTTTTGTTTTATCTCTTTTTTTTTTTTTATGCTTCTTCCTTGGTCGGTCGTTAGCAACTAGCCATAGGCAAGCTTTAGCTCACTCAAAGCAGGCAAGCTTAGGCGTCACATGATCCGACGAGGTCAAGGTCACCGCAACTTGCGAGGTCTTAAGCCTCGCCAACCTTAGGGAAGATCAACCTCATCTAGCGAGGCTTAAGCTTGTCTATAGTTGATTATTGGCTATCATAGTGGCTGGCAACTGGCTAAGGAAGAAGAAAAAGAAAAAAAATATATAAATTAACTTAAATTTTAAAAAATAATTAAAAATATGAATTTTTCTAATAATTTTCCACATAAAATTTTCCTTACCAAACGACGGAAAATGCTTTTTCTGAATTTTTTTTTTGCAGGTTTCAGCAAAACATTGGAAAATAAAGTTGTTTTTCAGGAAAATAACTTCTTGAAATATTTTTTAGAAATGGTACATTTTTTGCGAAATAAACGGACCCTCAATTCATAATTCATATATGATCACTTTTAGATTTCCTAAATTCTCTCTCTCCTTTCAACTCGTTTTATACGTAGCTGCTGATTTTCTTTCTCCCTTCTCGCTTGTAAACTTCATGAATTACCTTGAATTCTTGTACTACGTGCTCACCTACTTCCAGATGTTATTATTCTTTTTCTATGCATAATTACCTAATTACGCGCTATGTGCTTGTCTTATCCCCTATCATTTGATTATAAATAAAAAAATGAATGACATGTCAACACACATCCATCCCCATGTGTACCAAGTTTGGTGTGGGGAGGGAAGAACACAGCTCAAATGTAAGACGATCAGAACAATGCACGACTATTGCTGGCAAAAGAAAAGCTAAAGACAGGCACCCTTTTTCGTGCTCATGTCCAATGTTACATTGAATTTGCAAGCTTACCGACTACCGCCTGCCATGGTGCTGTCCTTGATTCGTGCTTGTTGGTCTAGGTCTATCTGACTGAGATGTCCTGATAGTGAATGCAGAGTTTGGTAAATCTGGCGTTGCCCATCATTGATAGGTGCAGAGGATGGCCGGTTGTGTTCTGCTCTTTCGGGTTTCGAATTTTTTGTTTTCTGTTGTAATGCAGTTCTTTGTGCACTAATGCCTATGTATTATCTATTCCCGGTCCAATCGCCGGTTTCTATGTCGATAGAAACTAGTTGAGCCAATACTTTTGCAAGCTGTGGTGTAACGTGTCTGATACTGTCGAGAAAACTCCTGGTTTAAATATTAACAAAACTTTCTAAATTTTAATGTTCATGTTAGAATAGACTCTGGAATGAGAAAACTTTTAAGTTTAGACAATAGTCAAGACTCTCAAGAAAGTCTATTCTATTCCAGAAGGTTTTACATCAACCCTTATTCTATAAGCAGACATATGTCTCACTCTAACAAGGTCCAGAATGAAACTCATCCAGATTGTAAAGAGGACCACAGAACGTCTGGCAATTGCCGGACATCTGTTTCACCGACGACATTGTTAGTCCAAGGAAGCAATTGGATTGGAATGGAATGGATGTTAGGTTTTTAGGAGTGAGAGGAGGTTGACGAACGATGGCGTAAATAGTGGATGGGATTGTATTTTAGATAATATTCTTTTTTTGATGTGTTTTATGGGTCCCACCGTTGGATAAGAAGCAATCCAGCAATCTTCTTTCCAAAATACTAAACCTCCTCTTATTCTCCACCGTGAATCAATATAAAAATAAAAAATTCTGTAATGTTAAAATTTTATGATCGTTATAGTGATTTTACCCAGATATGGATTTCACTTATTACTTATCTTCAAACTCTCATAATGTTTCAGCTAAGGCATGCCACATGCCTAGAAGGTTATTTACATATCACCTACCAATCAAGATTATATTCGAACTCTTGTTTTAATTTATGCAAGTGAATATTTTAGCTTCATTATATTATATGCTCTTGACCAAATATTTCTGCTCAGATCATCTTGTAGCAGTGAATCTCTCTCCACCTTCATAAGATCGAAATAATCTGCACTTTTCCTAATATGACTTCTATTTTGAGAAACTAGAGTCCATTGTCGTAGAGAACCTGGAGCAATAATTTTTCATATCTTTTTGGGAATTATTATCCCAATTTAGAATGCCATCTTTCTTTTTTGAATTTTGAAGATAAGGCAGAAGAGTTTTCTGGGTTTAATCTCTATACTGATGAGAGGTATAATTTATATTCTCTTCTATTGTTTTGCCAACCTAAACGTTTGATCGCTGTCAGCAGTCGAAGGTAAAAGCTTGAAGAATCCTCCATACATGGCCAGAATCGAGTTCTCTGCTAATCCAGGTCACCTACTGAAACGTCCGCGACCAACTCCTCCTTCCGATCAAGATGAAACAGGAAACTCATCAGTGGATTACATCAGCAAATTGCCCGACGCCATGATCCTTCATATCTTCTCCTTCTTAACCACAAAAGACGCCATGAAAACCAGTGTCTTGTCCAAACAATGGCGGTACAAGTGGACCGCTAATCCACATATATCTTTCTCTATGTCCTTCTGTGCTAATAGAACGAAGTTCCGGAGTTTCCTGGCTTTCATGAAGGCGGTGCGGCTACGCTGCACCGCAATTAAGGTGAAAAGCTTCCTCTTTGATGCACCTTATGCTCCTTATCTTGCCTCCTCCCGCCAGGAAAGGACTGATACTGTTGGGCCTACCCTTGATTGGTGGCTCCACTTTGCTGTCAAACACAACATCGAAGAGGTGTCGATAATCCTGCGCAACAACAACGATTATGCGCTGCCGCAGTTCGTTTTCCGCTGCACCACGCTGGTGAGTTTTCACGTGTCCCGTTGCCATATTTCGATGATGGTTGCTGTGAAGTGGACTTCGTTGAAGAGATTGCACATTGATCATGCGGAGTTGAAGGATGATGCGATGATGAGAATTTTGAGCGGCTGCCCTGTATTAGAGTTCTTTGAGTTGAAAGGCTGCTGGGGCTTCAAGCACGTTAAGATTGAATCGAGAGGTTTGAAAGAGTTGGTGATCGATTCTCATCGTTTTCGCAGTGCTGAAATCCTGATCCTGAAAATTTCGGCACCTCATCTTCTCAAATTCCGCCTATTGGGCGATTCCAAAAGGGGAGAGTTCAAAGTAGATAAAATTTCTTCCCTGGTTGAGGCGGAGTTAAATTTCAGCATAAAAACTGATGCACTCCAGGCTCAAGCTCAGGCTCAGGCTCATGCCGAATTTGTAAAGAGGCTTGTTGAGAATCTGCATCCTATCTCGAAATTGGTGATGGGGAGCTGGTGCCTTCAGGTGCGAGCTGATTTATTTTAATTTTTTAGATCATTTATTGATGCTTGATGATACCATGCTCATAAATTGTTAGTTCAAAGAAACATTGATGCTTTAATGTAGTTTTCATAGAATTTTTACTAGATGTTCTTTTTGTAATAGGGCTTACACACATCTTAACCTGATATTGCTAGCAATACATTCAAACTTTGTGAAATTTTAAGTAAAAGGTGACTGGTTTTTGCTTCTTGGAACACGACCGATGTGCTTAGGTGCTATCGTCGACGAAGGCGAGAGGACTGTTTCTTCCATCCTTAAAATGTCGACATCTGACGTTCCACGTCGCAGCGGATCATGTAGGAGCTCTCTGGATGGCGAAAATACTCGAAAGTTCGCCGCACTTGGAGAAGTTATGCTTGCAAATGACTTGCACGACCACTTTTTGGGTAAACACTCGCTAGAACCTTTGCATGAACTTACATAATTTGTGAATTTCATTTCTTTTCTTCTTGTGATTGACAATCATCTTAATGTAATCACTGCTATTTTATCTTGTCAAATCTCAATATTTGTCCCGATGTTCTCGCTCGTTGGCAAGAATGTTGGCCATCACAACTTTGATGCAAAAGAAACTTGGAATTATGCAATCCCGAGGATCTGCCAGTGTCTGGTTCATCTCAAGATTGTCGAGATTATTGATCCCGGGGCCAATTGGCAAGCATGGGAACCTGTTCTTTTCCTGCTCAAGTTTCTCCTCCAGAACGCACCGTTGCTGGACAAAATAGAGATCAATAGTCACAATTCCAGAGTGTCCCAGGCAGTTGAGCCGTGGATGCTGCTTGAAGTGGCTCGAATAATTCTGTCGCACCCAAATCGTTCTCCTAGCTTGAAGGTCATTCTTAGTTATCCCTCCCAAGAATGCCCTTCTACAAGCGTGCTTAACTGTGATTTTTACGTCAACCCGGATGTCGTCTTCTCATGATTGCACCGTTACTTTAAGCAACATGTAGATTATAGAGAAATTGGACAAAATTGGAATGGATCGTTAGGGTTTTTGTGAGAGGAGGGAGGTGGACGAGGGTAACATATGATTTAGTTTGTATTTTTAGAATATTCTTTTTGATGTTTTATTTATGGGTAGATGGTATGTAAAAAACATTATATATGTATATATATATGATTTTAGTGATTCAGTTGTTTTTTCAAAAATAGTTTGTGGGCATTAATCCTTCTTTGATACAATTAAGATCTCCACCGGCATCAAAGATTGCTGTAGTATTGTTTATGATAATTTCATCATTAATTTTTAACGTTATATCTATTATCCATCTCCTAGAAGTGGTTTCTGTGAGTAGCATTAAGAAGTCTGGTTTAGAAGGTGAAGGATCTTTTTCTCCATCTTTTTCTTTTATTATTTTTGCTTTTATATCCAAGATCTCTTTTTTCATTTCTATTTGGGCGAATTTGTGGGTTTGGATTTTCAGTTTTTGTTGATGAATTTCATGACTAAGGTCACTAATGTTAATGAATCTACATTGTATTTTCTTATTTCTATTTAGAATATCTTCAATATTATAAGAGATATTAACATGAGATGTAATATTTATCGAGGACTAAAGTCTATAAAAGAATCTTTTTTTCCTTCTGAGTCTGATATCTTATCAGCATTTTCTATATATATCACCCATCATTGGATAAGAAGCAAATACAACAACAATCTTTCCCAAAATATTCCTCTTTCGTGATATCTCAAAACATTATTTATTCTAAGATCTCTAATACCAGACAAAAATTTGAAGAGAAACGTAAACCATTGAGAAGTAGCTGAAGAGCATGGAGTTAGTTAAGACTATGAAAAGTCACAAACTAATATACATGTAATAAATTTGCCCAAATTAATTTTTTAACCACCAAAAATCTCAAACTATTACATTTGTGACAAATTTATCATTGTTAAATTTTACCATCAAATTATTGAGATGGATGGCACATGGTGGTTGAAAGGTGTACTAATTTGAGGTTTTACCATCCGTTTATCACAAGTGTATTGATTGGTGATTTTTCATGATACTATTTCAATTTAACAGAAATTAATAGATGGTAAACTTGTCATTAATATACCAGTTTGAGATTTCTATTGGTCAAAAAATTAATTTTTGGTAAATTTATCACAAATATATCGATTGGAGATTTTTTATGGCCAAAAATTAGTTTAAATAAATTTATCGAAGATCTACTAATTCAGGATTATTGATAATATTAACCTTTAAAACAATTTGCACTAATTCGGGGTTATTGATAATATTAACCTTTAAAATAATTTGCACTTCATGTCATTCGAAGCAATTCTCGAAGTAGTAATAAGAGGACATTCTCTTCACCACGCATAATTCAATGGCATTTAACTGTAAATAAGTCGCAAACAAGAGGGTAATTCCACAAAGACAAATCCCGTGCCCCGCCCTTCCTCACTCCCTCTTTCCCGTCATTCTCTCTTCCCCTCTCTCCCCGGCGCCGTTCCTCCACCGTCGTCCGTACTCCAAGACCCGCCACCCCGCGCCGCGGCGGCGACGGCGGCCGCCGAATTCCTGATCCCATTCTCTTTGTAGCCCTCGTGAAGTCCGAATTCCGCAAGATCTGCCCGTCTGGTCTCTCTCTACCCGGTCAATTCACGGCGGAGGAAGGAAAGCTCAGAGCTTGAACAACTCAGTTTGCAGGTTCGAAGCGATCGACTTGCTCTGAGACTTTATTCAGCTGATATTGTATCTCTTTCCGCTCCGATAATCCTTTCGATGGTTCGGATTTGAAATCTGGGATCTGGTTTTCGTGATTCGTTGATCGATTGCGAAAGCGAGAATTTCCCTGGAAATACGGTTGGTGATTAATTCTGCGTGATGAGGAATAGGTTGATGGTGATTGAGTTCTAGTTGCAAATGGGTTCGTTTCGCCGAAATTTCTGGGAACGGGAGAGTAAGAAGTTAAGAACCTAGGTGTTTTGATGGAAATCTTTTTAATTTAGGGTTCCTTTTTCCGAATTCTGGCAGTGGCTATAATTCTCCTTGGTTGAAGATAAGATTAGGAATTATCTTGACATAAAGGGTGAGATCTCTGTATCAAGACTGCTTTTTTTGCTGCTTTCATCTACTTTACTTAAACAAATGTAATGTGCAAGTGTCCTTCGTGGGAAAATTTTCGAGAATGCTAAAGTTGAACATCGTCTTGTTTGTCAGAAGAGAGGATTGCCTGGGTTTCGATTCGATCAGCCGTTGGATAATTTCACCCAGTTTCTGCCAAGTGGTCACGGGTATTTAAATTTGACTTCAAATGGCTGGAAGGACCCCTATTGCCTCTAAGAGTTCAGCGCTCATCGCCATGATTGCTGATGAGGTATGGATGCATAGATGCGATCTGAGTGTTCCTGGTTAAATATCATTCTTCATGTAGGATTACTAAGTGCTGAGGAGTTCTTTTGACTAGAAATGTGAACAAGAAGAAACTTCATCATCTGAAGAAACAGAGGCAGTGAGATCGTGGGTCATGATTTCAGATGCTTTTGGGAATATACTGCAATCCTTTTTACAGATAACAATTCTAAGATGAACTGATGATGATGTGAACCGTGAGAAGTTCCTCTAAGTATTGAATCATTCTCTTATTGGCTCTGAATAATGTTTTGAGGCAATTTTGAAGCAGGAAGTGCCCCTTTCTTTGTTTATAGTTGTACTATTTGAACAATTGGGTTGAAAGTGGAATAGGCACCTTTGGCTAAAAAACAATGCTGACTTTTGGTGGGGTGGGATTTGATTAAATAAAAAAAAAATAGCATTAGAGGCACTCAAGTGGGTGTTCAACCTTTGGCAGATGCCTTGCTTGGCTTTTCTACTATCTTGAGCGATCAGTCTTCTTTCTTGGAGGCCACATGTCCTTTTGCGGGGATCTAGAATTTACCTGATGAGATTCAAATGGCTTGCAAATGCTTGTTTGCATTGGTCATTCTTTAGTTGAGTTGGACATGAAATAGCCATGTATAACTTTATGTAATGATGGCATTTTCTGAAGTGCTTGAGAATTACTCTCAAATTATTAATGGTCTGCTATGTGAATCACAGTATTGAAACTGCTTCGAGATTTATTTTTCAAACAATAGAACAAGAAGTTTTCTTGGCAACTTTAGCCATAAAAAATGAGACTGTATTTACCATTGTAGATCCTTATCTTGGCATTGTAGATCTGTGCACTTTAGTTACAACAAATCAATGAAACGCAATGCTGGCTAGTTCACTGGAGATTATTTTAATCTGAATGATGCAAATTTATTGTGCAGGACACTGTCACTGGGTTTTTACTGGCTGGTGTCGGTAACATTGACTTGAGGAGGAAGACAAACTATCTCATTGTTGACTCGAGTATGATTCTGTCCTCCTTGCATCATCATTATTTGATGTACAATTGAATTTGTAATGATACTCATTTATTGATATCTTTGTCCTTCGCAAGTTCTTGCGCTGCAATTATCTTCCATAATATTATGGCATAACCCTCTTATTTCTTGGACTGCTTGTAGTCCTGCTAATGTGAGCTAATTTAAGTACGGTTTGAAATTCTTTTAGATAGCTGGCTTGTTCCATGACAAGTTCTTTGATATTAAAAACAGTTATAGTCTTTTGCTAATTTCTTAGAAGCAGATGGGCTTCTCATTTCTTCTTGTGATGTTAGTGTTTGTAATTTTAGACCCCTTATTCTTTCTCTGATTGCACTATTACCTTAAGCAACAGGGGTCACAGAATTCTAAGATAGCTGATGCTTGCCTCTTCAATGATGTTTTTTTGTGGTTCTTCTTAGAAACAACTGTGAAAGCTATTGAAGATACCTTCAAGGAATTCACATCAAGGGAGGATATCGCTATTGTTTTGATCAGTCAATATGTGAGTTTCTTTTCATACTTGAAATGTAGATTAAATTGGTTGCTTTTCCAAATAAATAAAGGATCAAGTGCTTCAATCATTTATTGTTTCTCACACTTGGAGGGTACTGCTTTTGGTTGGTTGCTTTTTCCACGTAGTAAACAGAAGGGTTGTTTTTCTGTTATTTAGCAGGGATATTGCTATTGTTTTGATCAGTCAATATGTGAGTTCCTTTTCATAGTTGAAATGTAGATTAAATTTGTTGCTTTTTTTCCTGATAAATAAAGGATCAAGTGCTTCAATCATTTGTTGTCTCTCACACTTGGAGGGTACGTACTGCTTTTGGTTGGTTGTTTTTCCACATGATAAACAGAAGGGTTGTTTTTCTGTTATTCAGCAACCCTGCTAATGTCTATACATGTACATGAGTAGTAGGTGTTGCTCGCTTCTACAAGATCATATGCCCTTGTATTGATCTAGTCATCCAACCTTCGGCATTAACAAAATAAGAGCATCTTATGGGTATCAAAATTATCAACTTCAAGATTCTTTTGGGTCCAATCCAAATATATTGGCCAGTCATAGAAAAAATGTTGGTCTAGTGTTCGCCAATTATAGCTGCATAGGATTTTCTGATCATTACAAATGGGCTGTTATTCCTCTCCATACTTATTATATGTGACATACTTCTAATTGTTGACGATATCTCTGGCTTTCAGGTTGCAAACATGATAAGGTTTCTGGTTGATAGCTACAATAAGCCAGTTCCAGCAATTCTGGAGATCCCTTCAAAGGATCATCCTTATGACCCTACTCATGATTCAGTGCTTTCGAGAGTGAAGTACCTCTTCTCTGCTGAATCAGTGGCATCGGGAAGGCGCTGAGCCTTCCATCATTTATTGTGTCTTCTACAGAGTAGCTGTATGTTCATTTGTCTGCCGGCATGTAAATGCCTGTTGTGAGTAATAACTATCTGCCCTAGTGGGGGGCATTGATGACTTAATAATTGAGGCTGTGTTTTTGGTGTTCTCTGAAGCTTGGTAATCTGATCGAGGTTGATGTGTTGACAAGAATCACACAATCGCCCTTTATCAATTGAAACTGCCATCTTGTAAGGATTTTAAGATACCATTCATTTCATATAAAATAACTTCTAAGAAAATATTTTTCGAATTTTTAAATATTCCTTTTATAGAAAAGGAGCTGGTTAGGAAAAATATTTTCCATTAACGAAAAAGCTATCTAAAATAGGAAAAAGTGTTTTTACACTTTTCAAAAAAAGGAAAATATTTTCCATATCTTCTTTCACCTCACTTTGTTTCACCAAATATATTTTCCTTTTTTTTCTTTTAAAAATTGATTTTCAATTGGTTTTAATTCTTTCCTTTTTTTCTTTTTTTTTTGACATTTCTTTCTTTTTCTTTTCTCCTTCCTTGGCGGGTCGCCAAAGAGGGAGAAAGAGAAAAAGAAAAGGAAAAAAAGGAAAAAGGAAAAGAAAAAAAGAATAAAATTAATTAAAAATTAATTTTTCAAAATATACTAATAAAAAATTATTGAAAGGGGGTGTACAATCATGGAAAATACTTTTTAGTTCATTTTCAAGTTGTAATCGAGCACCATAAAATATTATCATTTTTCTGAAAATGATTTTTTGAAAAATATTTTCTAGAAATGTTTTATTTTTCACGAAACGAATAAAGTCACAGTGTCAACTAATTTTGTAGGGGTGACAAAATGGGTCGTTGAATTAGGAGTACTCTGTGAATCCTTGATGGTTAGCAAGAGCCCTAGAGCTCCGCTGAGGGGCTGTCTTGCCTATCTAATGAATATATTATTGGTGGGCTGATATGATAAGACCACGTTTCTTATTTTAACGTATTTGTGTCTGTACGCCTTAACTTCCTAATTCTCCCTTAATCTTTTTCTTCCTCAGGAATGTTGAATCTTTTTCTTCCTTGAAAGGAGAGAATACTCTCTTATTACTTTAACATAAGAGGAATGGCAAAATCCGCACGAGATTTCTGACGAATAAGATTATACTTTAATTCAAACTCATAAGGGTTGTTTAAATCAAAATGGGTATATTATTACAAAGCTTTACTTCTGATGGGTCTTCATGGGTCTGCACAAAAGCCAGCTCCCAACGCATTGGCTTTTTTACGATCTTATCCACTCCCCCGCCACTCATCCTTTTCAACGCTCCGCCCCATCGGAGGTCTCTCATTCTCCTCCTGCCCCGGCTCTGGAACAGTTGCCTTGTCGAAGTGTGACAAAAATGACAGCACGAGCATGAGCTCCAATCCATTACTCTGTTGCCATGAATAAATAAAAAAAAGCTCAGATTCAGGTCCCAAAATGAAAAGCACGAAATTGGATGCATCACTAGATTTCTGTCAGCAGTAAATGAAGAATTCAATCAATTTCTTTCAAGGCATTCCTTTCATTTTCACGCAATCTTGATTGTTTGACCCGGAATCTACTCATCTTGAAATGATTTATCCTTACTAGCAACTATCTCATCAATTACTTCACAAGAACACTCTAGAGTACAAGAATACATTCTTCCATACATACCCTATAAAATTTTAGTGGACCCATGAAACCCTAGACCCCAATGCTCCAAGGCACCACTACCCATCCCCCACTGCTTGATTTTAGGGAGGGTAAGTCCTTGTATGGAATGTCTTAAGTTTGAGATGTTGATTATAGGTTTTGAAAATTGAGGATGCAAATCAATAAGGGAGTGAAACTGGATGATGAATTTTGTAATTATCCCTTAAAGGTATTTCATGATATAACATATGTAGCTCCGTGACCATTTTGCTCAGGCATAGACATTAGGATAATAGTTTTAAGTTTTTAGATGAAGTAAAGATATAACATATGTAGCTCCGTGACCAATGCCATAAACAATCGGAGCGAGATGAATTCAAACATAGTTAATGTGAAAATTCAGAATAAAGAAAAACAGAAGATGTTTATTAGCTGAGTTCTGACGTATTTTGACCCCATCTGGAATGAAAATGGTCAGACATTTAGCCCATACTTCGGAATAACATGTCCCCATTCACCTTGGTAATCGGTTCGCTCATTACTTTGGTCCAAGAGACTCCTCATTATTCCTCCATTGGAGACCAATTGCATGCAAAGCGTTGGTCATTTCTTATTCTGCAGAAAGCTGAGAACAACCAAAAGTGTCTGGGCAATCGTTTGTTTCTGCTGTGATGGCAATGTGTGACCGCGACTTAACACAACACACAGCCTGTCCCAGGAGACAAGCTCATGCCCAAGGAAAAAAACTTGGGAGGATGCCCACATGGCCAGTTCATCCATCCAATAAGATAACCCAACCTTGTACAACAAATTGATTATTTATATAAAGAAAACATTTTTTTTTCTGGTTGTTTATAAAGAAGCTGGTGGGATCTTGGATTGGCATGAGGTTTTGCTCAGGCACATTGGCAGGAAAAGGGCCCGCACTGACCCCTCACCAGTCACCAGCCATGACATTACAGTGTCAACCATCCCTCACCAATCTCATTTCCACTACTTCACCTTTCTGTAATTGGGTTTTTTCAGAAAAATATATCATATATGTACCGTCTGCCCCCCATGGCATTGTCTCTAGCTCATCAGGAAGATGAGGACAAGCCATATGACTGTTGGATCTAGTACTACATTAGACTGTCTTGGAATATATATATATTTTTAGGCTCAGGGAATATCTTTTCTTTTTTTCCTGGGACAGCACAATGATGAATATGCAAACAAATGAATTGAAGGGCAGCTTCCACTTTTTGTTTATTTCTTCTTTGGAATAGAATGTGGTGTTATTGCAAACACGGGAGCTGTCGCTTTGTTCTTTGGTGCACAGTGGACTTCACGAGCTTGGAAGGTGTCCTCCCACATCTGCGGCAACTGTAAAGTGACGAAGAAATCACGCTAACATACACAGAAAAGCGAAAGCCTAACAAGAGAAAAAGAATGATTCCTTTTCGGATGGTATAGGATCCTATGTTACAACATCGGATAAAGGAATGTATAAGGTGCTCTTCAGCTTTTACACGTAGGTTTATCTTCTGGTAGTGTACTAGCTATCTACGTCTTTCCTCCTGGTATTGAAACAGGAGTCTTGGACTTCTTCTGCAGTACTGTGAAGGCTTGCAAGACAACTTTGTCCTGCGAGGTCCGGGGTTGACATCGGAAAATTTTTGTTTCAACGATCATTGGGTGCTTGTCATCCAATGCTAGTAGTGACGGCCTAAGAGATTCTTTCGATAACGCACCCATTGTGCTTTTATCATTATTATTTCGAGAAGATATGAGAAAAGTTCATAAATTGGATGGTGTCCAATTAGATCCTTGGAACTTTTTGTTAATTGGGTTCTTGTACCTTGTGAATTAAATTCATTTCATCCTTGAAGTCAATTTGTTCGGATCGGCATCTAAATTACAATTGAATTAAGGTATGAATCCTGTAAATAGCAAAATGAAAATCAAAACAAAATGGGGAGGGGAACTTTCACAAGGTTCTCGATGATGGCCAGCATGGCCACCTAGGTCGAGACCCCGACGACGGTCGATGTAGCCCGCCATTGGAGGAGCTCCCCTCTCTCTTGCTTTTGCAACATGGATGAGGTTGTGCATGTCGTGCCTTCATTTGCGAGACTCGAGAGTGAGTTGGGCTGCTATGTCATATGCTAACATGTTCGGCTTCACTAGAAAGATGAAAAGGGGTTCAATTCAAAGAGTACTTAGATCAAATTAGATCAAATTAAACAGATCAAAATTCAAGAATCAAATTGAATGTTCAAAAGAAAAAAAACATATGGATTATTCGCATAGTTGTATTATTTCTTAGTTTTATTTCTGTTTGCCAATCCTGCAGAAGGTTCCTCATATACTAAAAAGGTTCAAATTCAGTTTCCTCTAATCATTATATGAGTGCACCAGTGACCCAATCAAGGGCATCAAATGCCAAAAAAAAAAAAAACAAATGTATATATATCATACAACCGTAGATGGTTGTCGAGAGTGATTAGCTCCTCATTTTCATTCGTGGGTCCAAGAAAAAATGATGTCTTGCAAATGAAGTTTAGCTAAAGCAATGACTTGCAATGAAGGAGGTTTTGCCAAATCAATGACTCCTAAACTAACGATCTCTTCATGGGAATATAAGGATATGATTCAACGTGGGTCCATCCCAACCCCACAAGATAAGGTACACGAGGCAGGGGAACGAACACTGAAAGGGAAACCCTATCGATACCCCAATATAATAATAATAAAAGGAAGAGCAATACCATAAATTAAAGCCAAGAGGGTCAAAAAAGAAAGTGAAAAAGAACAGGAAAGAAAGCAAGAAGTGAAAAATCAAATGTGGAGGAAAAGTGGATTCGGGCACGGAATGCGTCAGGAATACGCCCGGTTTTCTTTGAAAGTTATCCGGAATAAACGCCACCTCAGCCCTCATCCATGAACAAGAAAAGGATAACACATGGACGGCTGACTTGAACTTACCCGTTCCTCTCTATCAAATCTTGGACTTTCTCTACGAGGGCCTCGTTCTAGCTGAGATAATTAGGCCGGCCAATCGGCATCCACGTCAGTCCCAACCTATCAAAAATAATTTGATGGACTAAATTGACATAAATCTAAAAAATTTACGATTAAATTAACATAATTATAATAAATCTAAGATTATTTTGATAATTTTCCTTTTATTGTACGGATATTTATTCAATACCAAACTTTTTTATTCTATCGATATAATATTTGTAGAATATTCCAATTTAATCATTCTGGCCGATTTTCGTCGAAATCAGTTAAAAGGGTTACACTGAAATTTTATGTAAGAATTTATAATTAAATTGATAAAATTAAAAAATTTAGTACTGTTTAAGATTTTCAATTGGACTTTGCCTGCCGTTTTGAATTTGATCCAGGTGGCCGTCTTGTCTAGTAGTATGGCTTTTCCATCCTCGAGTGCTTCCATGGCATGTGATTTTCAGCTCCCACAAGCAACATAAATATCAATTCTTTGGCCCCTCTCTAGAGGCCAAAAATATCAGGGCCCAATCCTTTGAATTCATGTGATCATGATTTCAGTAGGAAAGTGATCAATCATGTCGTGCTTGGTGCGCGCCCATCAGAAAGAATAAGATGTCTTTTCTTTGATGGCGATGTCAAGGGATGCCAAGCAAACAATTAACAAAAGTGGAAGATATAAAAAGAAAAAAACCCAGGATTGCATGTCATCATCTGTACATTAGTTAAGCCACCTAGCAGTGGTTGAATCATCTCTCCCTTCCACTGGAGTAAACATAACCTCACGTTCTAGAAAACAATGCTTTCTAGTTCTCGTGAATTGTCTTAATCATTAAACTAACCATGTATAAACAGCAGGCTAATATGTCATTACCGTGGTTGAAGAGTAGCATCGTGAGCCAGCTTTGCACACCAGAAAGAAAATTTCTGCTCTTCATCGTCCGCCATCTCCATCAGAAGAGTCTATTCATATCAGCATGAGTAAGATGATAAGTACAACATAAGATTCGTCAACATTTAACATTGTCATTCTATCGAAACAACGGCTGAGGTCTTATAAGATAACTTGATGTTGGATCAGGTAAATAAATATGGTTGCCGTGTAGCAGTGGACTTCAAATGGGACGGGTATGGATAAACCCGTTTGAGGATGGGATTAAGAGAGTAAAAAATTTTAAGAATGAAAGTTAATAAATAATAAAAGAGCATATGCCATTAGGTGATCGAAGTCCTGAAGCAACCATGGTCGCCATGATCACTTGGGCTACCAAGAGGTTGCCTAGATGATGATGGTGATTCGTGTCGATGCCTACAGTCGTTGTCCTTGATGAGGAGGACCACCAGAGCGTTTACTAATCCTTTTTTTTAACTATTAGGAAATATCTTGAAGGGATAACCATCAAATCCGTTGTCCAATTTCGCTCCCGTATCGATTTGTATTTGGAATCTATGGTTTCATGAGTCCACTGAAAATTTTTTAGGGATAATATTGAAAAATGTATAATTGCACCCAAGATTATTCTTGTGATTAATAGGATAGTTGCTAATAATAAGAATGAGCAATTCCAAAATGGGCAAGTTTCAAATTAACCTACTCTATTGAAACCGATTCCTAATTTTTGGAATCTAGAATTTTTTTTTTGTAGATCTTAGAACCTATCTTTTTGATATATCCAATTTTTGGAATCTAGAATTTATTTTGTAGATCATAGAACCTATCTTTTTGATATATCCAATTTTAGGATTTACCCAGGAATCGATCAGTTCCTTCCTTTTTAATTTTTTTGTTCTTTAAAAGGACAAACTTTAGTTAACATCTTCTTATTTACAAATGAGACAAATAGAAGTTACAACAAAGTAGTAGAGCATCATAACTGCAAGAAGTACGGTACATAACAAAACAAATACAAATATAAAGTAATTGGGAAGTATCAAACCCATTCGTTAGTCAAGCAAAATTAAAAATCTAACACAACAACAAAAATTCCCATCCGTCGAAAAGATGAACAATGAAATAAATTAAACTATAAAAAGTGCAAACACGTCACATAAAATATGAATTATAGAATTTCATATCTTATTTATCCATCAAAGATGGCTCTAAATTCTAACAACTTGAAAACAAAAAGAAACTACCAACACAATCAATCATTTAACAACGGTTTTAAATTAAGATGCCCCTCATTAAGCTAAAACAATTAGTAGAAAACCTCATCACATATTCCGACTTTAACTTAGTAAACTTTATTTACTAATTATAATAAAACAATCCATGTCTTAAAAAAGCAAATGAAAAAAATAATTATTCAATAAATATATAAATGAATTACAAAATAAACATATGTACTTCTCGATCAGTTCTTCAATTTGGTCCAATTCTACACTCTAGCTCCAAATATTTGGAACCAGGATCTGGACACAAATCAGCTAGATAGGGTCGGTCTGGTCCATCCAATTTCAAGTTCTATTTCCAACAGGCGCTTGTCATTAACCGCTAGATAGATCGGGTTTCCATAGTCAAATCGAATCAAATGCAACAATAGAGAGGGAGGGTTCGTGTGCGAAGGAGTGAGCTTCCCCTAATTTTGTATCAATCCTTAAGAGAACCAAACTAAGGAAAAGGGCAAAATCGGCAGCAGCGTGTTGTCTTCTCGTAAAACAAACCCCCCCAATTTGAGGGTCGTGCTTATCTAAATCGCGAACGAGGCCTCCCTCCCTCCCTTCCTCTCTCTCTCTCTCTCTCACTACCTTAATATGGGCTGGCACGAAGCACCGTAGAATTGTGTTTTACAGATCATATATTTCTCCAAAAACTGTCCCCTCCTCCCTTGTCGGTATATATAAGCCCGCCTCTCGCGTTCCCCCACACTCCTCATCTGCTCTGCCTCTCTCTCTCTCTCTCTCTCTCTCTCTCTCTCTCGTCCCGCCTTCCCTCCCTCGAACCTCGGAGCGTTCAGCCCCGCCGACCACCGCGCCATGGCGGCGACGATACTGCCGGATCTCGGCGCCGAGATCCTCATCCCGTCTGTGCCGTCGTCGGCATTGTCTTCTCCCTCGTCCAGTGGCTCCTCGTCTCCAAGGTCAAGCTCTCCCCGCCGACGCCGCCTCCTCCCCGCGAACAACGGGAAGAACGGGTACAGCGATTACCTCATCGACGAGGAGGAGAACATCAACGACCACAGCGTCGTCCTCAAGTGCGCCGAAATCCAGACCGCCATCTCCGAGGGTGAAATTCCTTTAATTCCTTTGACGTGGCCTCTCCTTTTTTTTCTTTTTTCTTCTTTCCCTTTTCCGGGTTCGCTTTCGTTCTCCTTTTTTTCGGGTGGGTGGTGCTTAGCGTAGATCTCTGCTGTTCTGCGAGTGGATCTGTTTGAGTTTCTGCTCGTTCTGGGTCGATTGTGCTCCTTCGCTGCGGTCTGTCGGTGGAAGCTTGCGTCTTTTCTGTGCCATCTTGTTTTAATTGCGTAAAAATTTCGCCTTTCTCTGTTCCTCGGCTTTGTTTTTGGGGTTTCTGCTCGAAGGTGTTCTGCTTGATTTACGCCAGCTACTCCTTGGATCTGTCTTTTAGCGGTGTCTGTTGAGATGCTTCGTGGGTTGCGTGTGGGCAATTAATGATGGTGTCGTTTTGGCCATAATTCTCTCGGTGGGTCTGTCATCAGTTTCCAATCTGCTCCCCTTTTTTCCTTATTTGTTTATCTGGCATTTTTTTTAAATTTTTTTATATTATGTTTTGCACCACATGGGGTTATGATTGTCATTTTGGCAGTGAATGTTGAGAGGTACCATGTGCCGTCCTTGGTAGAATAAACATATCGCTTGTTAGATCTCAAAATGAGAAACATATGCTTGAGTTGCTGGGTATTATTTATATAATATATATAATTTAAACGTAGTTCAGATCGAAGTTTGCTTCCAGTATAAAAAGGAAGATCTAATAACGTGACCCACTTGGGTACATCGATAAATATCTAAGTCCAATACTGAATGCAAACCAGTTTGTATCGGTATATCTGTGAATTGAGTATTCGGCCAAAAAAGTGGTCGAGTAGAGATTGAATCTTCATTTGAATTCCATTTTATTGTTATGTGTTTGTATAAGTTTCTTTTACCTATATGAATTCTTTACTCACGTGCCTTTGTTAAGTTTGATATTGTTGTTGTTATGACTCCACAGCAATTCTTTGTACTTGGCACGTGTGTGAAGAATTTCATCATTCATCAGAGACTTTGGACCACTTACTTAATAAAGACGATTCTTTTGTTATCAATATCCCGAGTGACTTTTGTGCTGCACAAGCCTTGAATGAAGCATACAATTTTTTTCTGTGTCTCTCTGTCTATAGATGGAGGACACACTACACAGTGGGACAACTTAGATCTAGAACTGTTTGTGGGGTCGCTTTCTATTGAGTTAGTTGAAAACTTTTGTTGTTGAAATCAGGTAACATGTCAATGTTGACAAACATCGAAGGGGCTACTCTTATGATTGCACAGTGGAATTCTAAATTCACGTTAAATGGTGCTGTACCTATTTATGTTCTAATTAGATAATCTTCCGGGATCTACATAGTAAAATTTCAGGGTCGTTTGTTGAAGATTATAGGAAAACGTGACAGACAATTTTGTTTACTGTTCTTGGAATTATAACCGCAGCCCCCACGTGGTTGGTGACAAGGACTCTATTTTTTTTATTTTCAGTTGTCTTCATGCATGATTTGCATATAGTCTTCACTGTTCACGTGTTGGAAATGTCCTTAGTAATAAGTTGCAGAGTAAGTCTTCTCGTATTTGATAATCAAATTTGAAGCTCAATGTGATTCCATAGTTTTAGTTTGTTTGCTTGCGTATGATTATGGAGCTTATGATTATGGCATAATTAATTAAAGTGAAACGTGTGTTGTAGGGTTGACCAAGAAGGTGGGCTTTCTGTCGATTTAGATTTTGCCACTCATTGTATTTTCGTCTGGGAATAGCTATGGATAGTCCAGATTCCAGATTTGGGACTTAATTTCATTCCACTCATGTCTTCATTTATTATTATTATTTTTTTTTTTTTTTTTGTTTTTTTCTCTTTATTGCTATCATCTTTGATTCTTGTTGTGGATCATCATTTTTCTATCCTAAGCATTTGCTAACTTTACCACGTGCATGCTTGTTGGTATTGCAGGAGCAACTTCCTTCCTCTTCACTGAGTATCAGTATGTTGGTATTTTCATGGCTGCTTTTGCTGTCTTAATCTTCCTTTTCCTCGGATCTGTGGAGGGATTTAGCACAAAGAGCCAGCCTTGCACTTATGACGAAACCAAAGTGTGCAAGCCCGCTCTAGCTACTGCTCTCTTCAGCACTGTGGCCTTCTTGCTTGGTGGTATTACATCAGTGGTTTCTGGCTTCCTTGGAATGAAAATTGCCACCTATGCAAATGCAAGGACCACCCTTGAGGCAAGGAAAGGTGTTGGCAAGGCTTTTATTGTCGCATTCAGGTCAGGTGCCGTAATGGGCTTCCTTCTCGCCGCGAATGGTCTTCTGGTCCTTTACATTGCCATCAACCTGTTCAAGATTTATTATGGTGATGACTGGGAGGCCTCTTTGAGGCTATAACTGGTTATGGCCTTGGTGGATCCTCCATGGCTCTGTTTGGGAGAGTTGGTGGGGGTATCTACACTAAAGCTGCTGATGTAGGTGCTGATCTCGTTGGGAAGGTTGAAAGGAACATTCCTGAGGATGACCCTAGAAACCCAGCTGTAAGTTCTGCTATTTGTTTGAGCATATCAAGTATTTTATAAGTAAGTCACATGCGCCAGATAAACAATAAACGAATAAAATGGACCACGTTGAGCCTTGAGTTTAGTTTGATTAGGGTTTTATTTGGTTTCATCAATCCTCATTAAAGTTTCTGTTGGGCCTAGGAATATAGCTAAAATAGCCCAAACTAAACTGGGTGTCTTACATTTCCTAATGTTCCATAAAGAAGACACTATTGAGA